>CM075289.1:1936884-2536884 GCA_037672795.1 Lagerstroemia speciosa | reverse complement strand
CTTTATCCCTTGTCATAAAACTGATGATGCCACACACGTGGCAAATTTGTTCTTTAGGGAAGTGGTTCGATTCCATGGGGTCCCTAGGACAATTGTTAGTGATCGGGATGCGAAATTCCTCAGCCATTTTTGGTGAGTCTTGTGGGGAAAACTTGGGACAAAGTTGTTATTCTCTACCACCTGTCACCCACAGACTGATCGGCAAACCGAGGTGGTTAATGGAACCTTAGGAAATTTCTTGCGTGCTACCAATGGGAAGAATTTAAAAACTTGGGAAGATTGCATACCTTTCATTGAATTTGCATACAATAGGGTTATGCATTCTTCAATTAAGTGTTCACCTTTTGAGATTGTCTATGGTTTTAATCCATCAACTCCATTGGATTTAATTCCTTTGCCTGTGAATGAGATTGCTAGCCTTGAAGGTCAAGCGAAGGCTAATTTGGTGAGAAGGATCCATGACAAGACAAGGCAGCACATTTTGAGGAGAAATGAGCAGATTGCAAGTCATGCCAACAAAGGAAGAAAGCTGGTTATCTTTCAACCTGGAGATTGGGTTTGGGTTCATTTTCAAAAGGAGAGATTTTTGAAACAAAGAAAATTCAAGCTGAACACACGTGGCGATGGACCATTTCAAGTGCTGAAGAAAATCAATGACAATGCATACAAGTTGGATCTCCTAGGTGAGTACCAAGCGAGTTCAACCTTTAATGTTTCTGATCTTTCCCCTTTTGATATTGGTTCAGATTCAAGGACGAATCCTTTTGAGGAAGGGGAAAATGATTGTTGATATAATAATTTGTATGATTTGTTTATCCATTCCCAACTTAGAATCTTAAGTTTTAGGCCACTTCCCATACATTTAGAGGTTACTTGCATAACTTTTCATTATTGGGATTGAAGTATTGTAAATGATAGTTTTCAGAGCTTTACATGTGGATTAGATACTGCTGGGAGTGCTTAATGTCCAGGGAAGGAAAGAACATTTGCAGAAAGATGAAGACATGTCTTATCCGATGTAGTAAATTTCACAGGGAATTTCTCATATTCGGTATATGAGAAATGTGGTATATCATCAGAAAGCTTGTCGAGTCAGGATTCCAACACATCAACCAGATCATGAATCAGAGCAGAAATGAGGAAGTTATGGTCGATGGAAGAAAACTACACGCAAAATAGCGGCTGAGCCCAACACTAGGGCGCACCATCTGCGATCCCACACTAATTAAATCAACAATTGAGGCAGCATATTTGCTCTATATATAGAGGTGCACCCCCTACAAATAATATATAGATACATAGAGAAAAAAGTTGAAGAAGAGAAGAAGGGATCACAACAAAAATTCGTGCAGTCGGATCGAGAGATTCGGCTTCACCATCTAGAGTTTCTCCTATCCTTTTTCCTCTTATTTTTATAATGTTGTCTTCTCTTTAACCTCTCGTATTTCCTGTTAATATGTTGAACTAAACCCCTAGATTCCTAGGGGATCAGTGGAACCTTTTCAATGTCTTAAATGAAGTTCTTTTCTTTCATACATATGATTCTGTCGAGGTACTCCTCCTTGGTGTTATTTATGAAATTTTGTACTTCATGCTTTCTTTTGGTCTGATCACCCACGAGACTGAACTTCAAATAGAGAGGAGCCTCGGGAGAGGGAATCGATGTCATGCTAGAAATTGCATAGTATATGATAACTTATGCCGGAAGGTGAGGTTATTTGTGCAAGCGCATCGGAAGATGGTGAGAACCCTAGATAGCCATCTAGGGTTTAGTCTGGCCTTTCAACATTAATCGCCTAGAAATAGAGTGGATTAGTGTCTTCTGCTTAGGTACATTCGTATGACATCAGAAGGTGTGTACGATGGAAGTGGGGAAACCCTAGAACCCTTGGTTAATAACATGACAGAATTAATTATGTGAAAGAGGAATTCTTGCTTAAGACTCAAATTGGTGAAGTTGTGAGCCCTAGGAGTGCTTCTTCAACTGATTTCTGTTTGTTTACTTTTTATCTTTTTAATTACTTGCATTCTACTCAACTTATTCGATTGACTTGGCTTATAATTAGTTGTGCCAATTTTAGTGATTAGTAGAAAAATCCTCGTGGGAACGATACTCTATTCACTCTGTATTACTTGTCTGCGATACGTATACTTGCATGCATTACCCATAATCACTCACAACCAGTTTTTGGCACCGTTGTTGGGGATTCTTTTTCTGCTAACTTAATACCAAGCGGCTGTTCTTCAACCAAGTTCTTTTTCTTTATTTCACTTGTTTATATTTTTCTCTGTATAGGTGAGATTTTGTGTTCTGCATGCAAAGAAGAGGCCAACAAGAGCTACTTGATCCCAATCCAAAAAAAGAACGAACCCTACATAGAAGGCTAAGGGAGCAAGGGCAACCTTGAGAACCCATGGAGCACGGTCAAGGAGGTGATGTAGTGCCACAGCAACGTTGGAAAACAATCAAGGAGTATGTACAACCTCAATTTTTGAATCAGTCAAGCATCATGAAGCCACCGGTTCAAGCCCACACATTCGAAATCAAACCATTGGTGATTCAGATGCTACAAACCTCATGCTCTTTCGGAGGAGCACCAAATAAAGATCCCTATGTGCACTTAGCAAAGTTTTGGGGATATGTGACACTTTCAGATTCAATGGAATCTCCCTCGAGTACATTTGCATGTCTCTTTTCTCTTTTTCTCTAAGGGACAAAGTGAAGTCGTGGCTGCTGTCACTCCCACCGAGCACTCTCAACACATGGGAGGCAATCGCCGAGAAGTTCTTGGCTCAATAACATGGGAGATTTGGACATTATACCTTCAAGCAGCAACCATCAGAATCTTTCTACGAAGCATGGGAGCGATTCAAGGAGCTGCAATAGCATGCCCTCATCACGGCATTGAGATTTGGACATTGGTATAGATTTTTCATAATGGTTTATTGGAAAATTGTCAATCTTCTCTTGATGCTGCTGCAGGTGGTTCGATCATGAACAAGTACCTCGAGGAAGCCTATGAATTACTTGAGGAGATGGCACGAAATGGCTACCAATGGCCATCCGAGAGGACAATGGGGCGCGGAGCTGTTGGGATACATTCAATCGATGTCGTAACAGCCCTCTATGCAAAGATGGATGCTTTGTTCAAGGAGGTAACGTCATGGAAGAACCAAGGATCAGGGCACGACTATGGAATCACCGAGGAGGGAGCATCTATGGAATCGGTGCAAGAAATTCAAGAGACGACCAACTACATTGGAGGCAACCCAAGGAATAATCCGTACTCAAACACGTACAATCCGGGTTGGAGAAATCATCCAAACTTCTCCTATGCCAACAGCAACAACAAGACCAATCCACCACCGAGATTTCAATCAACTCAGAAGCAACAACCTTCGAATCCTGATCGCCTCTCGAGATTAGAGGACACTCTTATCCAACTTATGAAATCTTCAAAAGAGACACATGCCGCTGTTCAATTAAATTCTAATCAAATTGTTGTCTTGCAATCACAGATGTGCAATGTGGAGACTCAGATCGGGCAGCTGACTCAAGCAATCAACTCCCGACCTAATGGAGCACACCCAAGTGATACTGAGATCGATCGTCGTGGTCAAGGGAATGAACAAGTCAAAGCCATCACCTTACAAAGCGGGAAGGAGCTACTAAGCACACGAGACGAGGCTAGACCGCAGTCCACGACTGTGGTCCAAGAGGACCAAACAGAATTCGAGCTCAGTAGACCGCGGTCTACAATTGCGATCCAAGGTGAAGGTAGCTTTGACCCCCAAGCTAAGGCACCCCAAGACACCAACATTGACCAGCCTCAGACCAGTGGAGTTAAGGGCAACACATCAAAGCCAATCGGGACCTATCCACCTCTACCCTTTTCACAAAGAGCACAAAAGGAGAAAACTGAACATCAATTCCGTAAGTTCTTAGAAGTTTTTAAGAAGTTACATATTAATATTCCTTTTGCTAAAACTTTGGAGTAGATGCCGACCTAAGTAAAATTCATGAAAGAAATCATCTCGAAGAAGTGCAGGCTCGGTGACTATGAAACAGTTGCATTGACCGAAGAGTGTAGTGCGATCCTACAACGTAAGTTACCTCAAAAGTTGAAGGATCCAGGTAGTTTCACCATCCCTTGCACGATTGGAAAGGACTTTGAGGGTAAGGCATTATGTGATCTTGGTGCTAGTCTAAACTTGATGCCATACTCTGTTTTTATGAGATTAGGCTTGGGAGAAGTGAAACCAACATCGGTAACACTTCAACTAGCTGATCGTTCACTTGCTTATCCTCATGGGATCTGAAGATGCTCTTGTGAATGTTGATAAATTCATATTTCCAGCTGACTTTGTGGTGCTTGATTCTGATGAGGATCGCAATATACCTATCATTCTTGGAAGACCATTTTTAGCAACCGGTCGTGCATTGATTGATGTACAAAAAGGAGAACTCACCGTGAGAGTGAATGATCAAGAGGTTACATTTAATGTTTATAGACCCATGAAATTCCTGAATGAATCTAATGAGTATTTTTCTGTTGACATCATAAATGAGGTGACAAGCAAAGTTTTCAATGAGAGTCAACCTGAAGATGCACTGGAAGCAGCTTTGCAAGGAAGATCTTACAAGGAGAATGGTGCAAGTCAGGAAGAAGCAATTCAAGCATTTGAGTCACCACTCTCAATTCCCAAGGAATTCAATCACTTCGAGCACTTGGAGCTATCTTCATCAACTCTCAAACCCTCTATCAAGAAGCCACCAGAACTAGAATTGGAAACTCTTCCTAGCCATCTCAAGTATTTTTTTCTTGGTCCTTCTTCTACTCTTCCGATTATTATTTCTTCTAATTTAACTAATGTGCAAGAAGAGAAACTCCTTCGTATTCTTTGGGAGCACAAAAAGGGTATAGGGTGGACTATCGCCGATATTCGCAGGATAAGCCCATCTCTATGCATGCACAAGATCATCTTGGAAGAAAATTACAGGGAGTCAATAGAAGACAAAGAATGCTGAATCCTGTAATGAAAGAGGTGGTGAAGAAGGAGATCATCAAGTGGCTAGATGCGGGAATAATCTTCCCAATTTTCGACAGCAAATGGGTAACTCCGATCCAGTGCGTGCCGAAGGCAGGTGGGATGATAGTCATAACAAATGAATGAAATGAGCTCATTCCCACAAGGATGGTGACCGGATGGAGAGCATGCATGGACTATAGTAAGCTCAACAAGGTGACTCATAAGGATCACTTTCCTCTCCCTTTCATTGATCAAATGCTTGATCGCCTAGTCGGTAAGGAATTCTTCTATTTTCTTGATCGCCTAGCCGGTAAGGAATTCTTCTGTTTTCTTGATGGGTATTATGGATATAATCAGATTGCTATCGCACCTTGTGATCAAGAAAAGACGACTTTCACTTGCCCATATGGGACTTTTGCATTTAGACGTATGCCCTTTGGATTATGCAATGCACCGGCTACTTTTCAACGTTGCACGATGGCCATATTTTTTGATCTGATTGAACAATGTAGAGAGGTCTTCATGGATGATTTTTCTATATTTGGTTAAACATTTGATCAATGTTTAGAAAACATTGACCTTGTTTTGAAGTGTTGTGAGGACACTAACCTTGTTCTTAATTGGGAAAAATGTCATTTTATGGCCAAGGAAGGAATTGTGTTAGGTCACAAGATTTCAAAGCTTGAAATGGAGGTGGATCGTGCCAAAGTAGAGATTATAGAGAAACTGCTACCTCCAACTTCAATCAAGGGAGTACGAAGTTTTTTGGGACATGCTGGATTTTATAGAAGGTTCATCAAAGATTTTTCAAAAATAGCTAAGGCACTTTGTAATCTACTTGAAAAGGATGTTCCATTTAACTTCGATGAAACATGTTTGCATGCTTTCAATGAATTAAAGACGAGGTTAGTCACTGCACCTATTCTAATTTCCCCCGATTGGTCTCTACCATTTGAACTAATGTGTAATGCTAGTGACTATGCCATAGGTGTTGCTCTTGGACAAAGGAAAGAGAGGATCTTCCACCCCATTTATTATGCAAGTCATACCTTGGATGATGCTCAAGTGAACTACACCACCACAGAGAAAGAGCTCTTGGTAGTAGTTTATGCCTTTGATAAATTTCGACCATATCTCATTGGAACTAAAGTTGTGGTTTTTACGGATCATGCAACGATTAAATATTTGATTGCAAAGAAGGATGCCAAGCCAAGGCTCATCCGATGGGTGCCACTTCTCCAAGAATTCGACTTAGAAATTCGAGACAAGAAGGGTTCCTAGAATCAAGTAGCAAATCATCTGTCTTGACTTGAGAATGAAGCAAGCTAAGAAGAGGGGGTAATTAACGAACTTTTTCTCGATGAATTTGTGCTATATATGTCTCATGCTCCTTGGTATGCCGATTTTGTGAATTATTTGGTGTCTAATCACATTCCTCTTGAGTTTAATGCACAACAAAGAAAGAAATTTCTTCACGAGGCTCGAAGGTATGTTTGGGACGAGTCATTTCTATTTAGGATATGCGCGGACCACATGTTGAGACGATGCATTCCCAAAGAAGAACAAAGGGAAATTTTGAAGGGATGCCATGACTCGCCGTACAATGGACACTATGGTGGACAAAAGACGGCAAGAAGGATCCTTCAAGCAGGATTATATTGGCCCACACTATTCGAGGGATGCTTGTACTTTTGCAGCCCATTGTGATCGATGCCAAAGGACAGGTAATACCTCAAAAAGGCATGAGATGCCCTTGCATAACATACATGAGGTAGAATTGTTTGATGTGTGGGGAATTGATTTCATAGGCCCTTTTCCTTCATCTTTTAATAATCAGTATATCCTGTTAGCAATTGATGATATTTCTAAGTGGGTAGAAGCCGTTGCTCCCCCCCCCCCCCCCCCCCCCAGTGATGCTAACGTAGTCTTGAGGTTTTTAAAGAAACAGATCTTCACACAGTTCAGGACTCCAAGGGCCATAATAAGTGACGAAGGTTCTCACTTTTGCAACAAACAATTTGAAGATCTTCTAGCGAAGTACGGAGTGAGACATCGTGTAGCCCTTGCATATCATCCACAAACTAATGGCCAAGCTGAAGTGTCAAACAGGGATGTCAAGAAGATTTTGGAAAAGACAGTGAATACGTCAAGGAAAGATTGGGCTAACAAACTTGATGACACTCTTTGGGCATACAGAATGGCCTACAAGACCTCGATCGGTACAACTCCGTACCATCTCATCTATGGAAAGGCTTGTTACTTGCTGCTGGAGCTGGAGCACAAAGCATATTGGCTCTTAAGAAGCTCAATTTTGATCTACAAGCTGCCAGAGAAAGGAGACTATTTAACTTCAAGAACTCAACGAGCTCCGACATCGGTCCTATGAGAATTCAAGAATTTATAAGGAGAGGGTAAAGAAGTGGCACAACAAGAGAATGCTAGTAAGAGACTTTAGACCCAGTCAATTGGTCCTTTTATATAACTCTCGGTTGAAACTCTTTCCAGGAAAACTCAAGTCAAGATGGTTCGGTACTTTTCGAGTGGTACGGGTGTTTCCATATGGTGCGGTAGAATTAATGAATGAATAGACACGGAACAAGTTCAAGGTGAATGGGCAATGAATCAAGCTCTACCTTGGGGACTCCTCTACACAAGAGGACCCATATTCAAACAACTAATGCACCACGAAGTCGGGCCAAGGACTTTAAACGTGGCGCTCCTTGGGAGGCAACCCAAGATCAGAATAAGTTTTCATTTCCTCTTTAGTTGCTTCATGCATTTTAGTTTATGATCACTATTTTCTTTTGGTTAGTTTTCATTGCATGCAAGGAACCAAGAACAAATCGCCGACAAGCTCAGAATTGCCGTGGAACAATACCCGCCCCCCTCCCACAAGTGATGAAGATGCCCAAGAAAGGGAAGGGAACGGCTCCTCCAAAGAATGAGCTTCGACCTTCATGTAGCTCCACACTAACAAGGCAAGTTTCCTCTCCTACTCTAGTTGAACATTGAGAACAATGTTTTGTTTAGGTTTGGGGGTAGTGCAAACATGCAAACATATGCCCTGCTTGAGGGATTCTCTATTTAGTTGTTAGCTTTCTCATGCATTTTGATCTATGTTTTAGGAGTAGGTTTGCATGTAGATAGTAGTTTCATAATAGGTATTTCTAGGTTGCATGGTGTGATTTGCTCTTACATTTATGCATATTAAAAAAGAATCTTTTGAAAAACCGGTTGGTCCTTGTTCTATGATGATTACTAATGGTTGAAGATTCGGGACATGATTGAAGTTGAGATTGCAACGAACTTAGGATATGTTTTTAGAAAGTTGTCAGGATGCCCAAACTTCATTATTTTCATGACGCTGTTGCAATAGGCATAGCTTAAAATGGCCCTTGAAATTGCTTGGTGGTATGGCTCACATGAGAATGGGTAAGAATATGAACCTAGATATCCTACTAAAGGCAAATACAGAATGAAACAGAATTTTGAAAAAGTGAAAAGGCGTACGAGTGCATTGTTGTGAGCTTATTGAAAAGATGTGCCAAGGCTTTGAGCATCGTTGTGCGGGTTTGAGCTGAATTTTGTGCAAAAAGTATACGCAATATGGCCCGACCAGTGCTTGTAGTGGAAACTGTCCATTAGTCGAAGCTCGAGGATAGATCCGAAGGGGCATCTCAAAACCTAATACCTTGGACCAACTAGGGCGGGAGCCATTGGTCGATTCCTCACTACACGGACCTAGCTCTTGGACATGACACTTAGAGTCGTGCACCACTAGATAAAGATCAAAGTTAAAAGAAACAAGCAAAATTGTCAAAGGTAATGTCTAGGGAAGTGTTCGAGTCTTTTGATTGTTTGCTTGACCAACTTAACTATTGATTGGGTGCTCAAACTATGTAAGAGTGTTTTGCACTAACATTGCACAAGTGAGGCCTGAATGATTTTGAAAATTTGACATCCTAAGGTAGAGGCATTCGAAGTGAATGTTGTGTTATGAGTAAGAAGTCATTTCTAAGAATGTTTTGGGACCAATTTGGTTTAACTCTTTTGATTGCATGTTCTTATTTTTTGCCCGAGACGAGCAAAAGTCTAGGTTTTGGGGTGTGTTGATATAATGATTTATATGATATGTTTATCCATTCCGAACTTAGAATCTTAAGTTTTAGGCCACTTCCCATATATTTAGAGGTCAATTGCATAACTTTTCATTATTGGGATTGAAGTGTTGTAAATAATAGTTTTCAGAGCTTTACATGTGGATTAGATACTGCTGGGAGTGGTTGATGTGCAGGGAAGGAAAGAACATATGCAGAAAGATGAAGACATGTCTTATCTGATGTAGTAACTTTTGTAGGGAATTTCTCATATTTTTTATTTGATAAATATGGCAAATAATATAGCATCAAAAATCTTGTTGAGTCATGATTCCAACGCATCAAACGGATCACGAATTGAAGTAGAAATGAGGAAGTTATGGCCGAAGGAAGAAAAACTGCGCGCAGAATACTGGCTGAGCCAAACGCTGGGGCCCACCGTCTCCGATCCCACACTTATTAAATCAACAATTGAGGCAGCATATTTGCTCTGTATATAGAGCTGCATCCCCTACAAGTAATATATAGATACATATAGAAAAAAAGTTGAAGAAGAGAAGAAGGGATCACAACAACAATTTGTGAAGTTGGGATCGAGAGATTCGGCTTCACCATCTAGAGTTTCTTCTATCCTTTTCCTTCTTATTTTTATAATGTTGTCTTCTCTTCAAACTCTTGTATTTCCTTTTAATATGTTGAACTAAACTCCTAGATTCCTAGGGGGATCAGTGGAACCTTTTCAATGTCCTAAGTGAAGTTCTTTTCTTTCATACATATGATTTTGCTGAGATACGTCTCCTTGGTATTATTTATGCAATTTCATACTTCATGCTTTCTTTTGGTTTGATCACCCACGAGATCGAACTTGAGAAAGAGAGGAGCCTTGGGAGAGAGAATCGATGTCATGCTAGAAATTGCATAGTCTATGTTAGCTTATGCCGGAAGGTGAGGTTATTCGTGCAAGCGCATCGGAAGATGGTGAGCACTCTAGATAGCCATTAAGGGTTGGTTTAGTTTGGCCTTTTAACATTAATCAGTTAGGAATAGAGTGGATTAGTGTCTTCTGCTTAGGTACATTCGTATGACATCGGAAGGTGCATACGATAGAAGTGGGGAAACCCTAGAACCCTAGGTTAATAACATGATAGAATTAATTGTGTGAAAGAGGGATTATTGCTTAAGACTCGAATTGATGAAGTTGTGAACCCTAGGAGTGCTTCTTCAACTGATTTTTATTTGTTTACTTTCTTTCTTTTTAATTACTTGCATTCTACCCAACTTATTCGATTGACTTGGCTTAGAATTAGTTGTGCCAATTTTAGTTATTAGTAGAAGAGTCCTCATGGGAATGATACTCTATTCACTCTTTATTACTTGTCTTCGATACGTATACTTGCGTGCATTACCCATAATCACTCGCAAGAATGATACAACTCCAGATCAGCTCCAAACCAATGAAGATGAACTCCCAAGCAAGAGGGACTTTCTGAATCATGAGGATCATGAGGGAGATTTGCACGTGACAGCTGGACCAGTCACAAGATCGAAGACCAAGCGAGTTCAACAGTTGTACCTGTTGTTCTTCAGCAACTCTATAAGGATTACAAGTGCATATATTGTGATTCTACACTTTTGTATAATATTGGTTCTTGGTTTAGTATAACCATTGGGTCAAAATTCTTCACTCGTTTATGATATTGGTTCTTGATTCTCTATAATCAACGAGTCATTATTTCGCATCCTGAAACCTCCTTTGGACGATCCCGGAATTCTCACTTCCGTCTTCTTGTTGTCGGGTCTCACGGCTTTGTTCGTCGAGGTTCGCATCATCATGTACAACCACACCCAATCTCTAGGTTCAAACAACACTTGTTTACGTCCCTTGTTTACTAGTTTGACATATTGCTCAGTCCTCCTTTCTATGTTCAAGCGTGCCTCCTCATGGATTCACTGTACAAATTCAGCTTTCTTCTTTCCATCTGAGTTAGCACGTTCACTCAAAGGCAAAGGAGATAAATCTAAAGGTGTTAGTGGATTAAACCCACAAACTCTCTTAAATGGTGAAAACTTCGTTGTAGAATGAACACTCCTACTGTAAGCAAATTCTACATGTGGTAAGCAATCTTCCCATGATTTCAAATTCTTCTTAATAGCATGTAATAGAGTAGATGAAGTTCTATTCACTACTTCAGTTTGACCATCAGTCAGTGGGTGACAGGTTGTAGAGTATAATAACTTGGTGCCTAACCTTCCCCACAATGTCTTCCAAAAGTAACTCAAGAACTTTGCATCTGTATCTAAAACAATACTTCTAGGCATGCCATGCTACCTAGCAATCTCATTGAAAAAAAAATCAGCTATATGAGATCCATCATCAGTTTTATGACATGCAATGAAATGTGCCATTTTAGAGAATCTATCAATAACCACAAAGATTGAGTCTCTCCCCCTCTTAGACCCAAGTAATCCCAAAACAAAGTCCACGGAAATATCAGCCCAAGGCTCACTAGGAATAAGAAGTCGTGTATATAGTCCATGTGGCTGTAACTTAGATTTAGTCTGTCTACATGTAATGCACTTTTCACTCTCAACATCTTGTTTCATATGAGGCCAAAAAAAATGATCATGCAGCATAGCCAATGTCTTAGCTACCCCAAAATGACCCATCAAACCACCACCATGTGCTTCCCTAGCTAGTAACTCACACAAAGAAGAACGGAGAATGCAACGCTTATTTTCTCGAAATAGAAACCCATCAAGCAAGTAATATTTCTCATAAGAACTTTTTTGCATTCTTTAAACACATCACCAAAATCAGAATCTAATGCATGCAATTCCTTAATGTACTCAAATCCATGCAACTTAGCATCAAGTGTGGAAAGTAGAGCATACCTTCGAGATAGTGCATCTACAACTATATTTTTCTTACCTTGCTTGTATTTGATCACATATAAAAAAGTCTCGATGAATTCCACCCACTTAGCATGGCGCTTATTCAGCTTGTGTTGCCCCTTTAAGTGTTTTAACGATTTGTGATCCGTGTGGATCACAAATTCTTTTGGCCAAAGGTAATGTTGCCAAGTCCTCAATGTCCGAACCAATGCGTACATCTTCTTATCATATGTGGGATAGTTTAGGGCTGCCCCCCTTAACTTTTCGCTGAAGCATGCAATTGGTCTTCCTTCTTGCATGAAAACTCCTCCAATGCCAACACCTGAAGCATCACACTCAACTTCAAAACTTTTAGTAAAGTTAGGTAAAGCAAGTAAAGGTGCATTTGTTAACTTCTCCTTAATCCCCTTGAATGCCCTTTCTTGTTCCTCTCCCTAGTTAAATGGAACATTCTTCTTAATCACTTTGGTTAAAGGTGTGGCAAGACTAGTAAAGTTTTTAGCAAAATGTCGATATAACTAGCCAAGCCATGGAAACTTCGCACCTGACCTATAGTTGTATGAGTAGGCCAATCTTGGATTGCTTTCACCTTCTCATGGTCAACTTGAATACCTTGTGCACTCAGAACAAATTCAAGAAATACAAGCTTATCCGTGCAAAAGATACATTTCTTCAGATTAGCAAACAACTTTTCTTTTCTTAAAACGTCTAAAACAAGTTTTAAATGTTCCACACGATCATTCAAGTTTTTGCTATAGATCAGAATATCATCAAAGTATACAACCGCAAATTGTTCAGTGTAAGCACGCAAAACATGGTTCATGAGTCTCATGAAAGTGGTGCATTAGTTAATCCAAAAGGCATAACTAACTATTCATATAATCCATGTTTTGTTTTGAATGCAATTTTCCACTTATCACCTTCTTTCATCCTAATTTGATGATATCCACTCTCAAGAACAATCTTAGTAAAAACACAAGAACAATGCAATTCATCAAGCGTATCATCTAATCTAGGGATGGGATGTAGATACTTTACCGTGATATTGTTGATTGCATGACAATCGACACACATCCTCCATGTCCCATCCTTCTTGGGTACTAGCAACACCGGAACCGCACAAGGACTCATGCTTTCTCATACATAGCCCTTTTCCAATAACTCACTTATTTGCCTTTGAAGTTGCTTTGTTTCCTTGGGATTACTCTGGTGGCTTGTCGGTTTGGGATTGAGGCGCCGTGTATGAAATCAATTTGATGCTTAATTCCTCAAGTCGGGGGCAAACTTGAAGGCAACTCTTCAGGAAAGACATCACCGAACTCCTACAAAAGGGAAATAATATTGCTAGACAAAGAACCGACAAGATCATTAGTATTTAAAGGAATCTCCTTGTACATAAGTACTATAAGGAGTTGATTAGAAAATAATACTCTCTTGATCTCTCTTTTCATTGCAATGAAACTTAATTTTTCTTCTCTTGCTCTCCCTATGGCTGAAACTCTTTCTTCTTCTCTTTCACTCTTTTTCTTATTCTTTTCTCTTTTCTTTTCTTCTCTCATACTTTCTTTTCTCTCAATTTCATATTTTGTCCTTATTTTCTTTTCACTTGCTCTTTTCAACTTCATTTGATCATCAAGAACTTGTTTTGGAGTTAATGGCATTAGAGCTATGGGCAACTTCTTCATTAAAAGGAGTATCTATTGGTAAAACCATCATGTGTAGCACTTTGATCATGTTGCCATGACCTTCCCAATAGTATATGACAGGCATGCATGGGAACTACATCACAAAGCACCTAATTCACATATTTTCCAATAGAAAAAGCAACCAGAACTTGCTTTGTTACCTTGATGTCACCACTATCATTCAACCATTGAAGTCAATAAGGTCGTGGATGTTTCAATGTAGGTAATGCTAATTTCTCCACCAATTCGGTGCTAGCCACGTTAGTGCAACTCCCTCCATCAATTATGACACTGCTCACTTTGTTGTTCATAAAGCATCGAGTATGAAACAAGTTCTCATGTTGGTTATTTTCTTCCTCCTTAACCTGCACATTGAGGGCTCATCTTGCCGCCAATATCTCTCCTTCACTAGCATACTGCCCATCATAAGCATCTTCTAAGGGTGGCATGTCGGGATCATCTTCTTCTCTCCTTGGGCATTTATCACCATCACCCTCTTGTTTGGACATTGGTTAGCCATATGTCCCCTGCCTTGGCATTTAAAACACTTTATATCATAATTTCGAGTGGTAGGAATATCAGTTGTACCTTGGGAATCGTGGCTGGAGTTTCCCGATTTAGGCTCAACTTTAGCCTTAAGAGTTGAAGATGCTTGTGGCCTTTCTTCCTTCTTTGAGGAGCTCAGCTTCCAAAGATTAGACCTCGAGTTGGGACCGAATTGTGTGCCTCCTCTTTTGAGTTGTTGTTCTACTTTGATTGCCATGTGCACCATCTCTTCCAACTCTACATAATGATGCATTTCCACTCTATCATGAATCTCTCGGTTCAAGCCAAACAAAAATTTGGCCATAGTGGCTTCTCGATCTTCCTCCTCATTGGCTTGTATCATTGTAATCTCCATCTCCTTAAAATAATCTTCAACACTTCGACTACCTTGTCTAAGAGATTGCAACTTTTTATGCAACTCTTGATAATAGTAGCTTGGAATGAACTGCTTTCTCATCACTGCTTTCATGTCCTCCCATGTTTCAATCGGATGTTCTCCATTCCATCTCCTACTCAAAATATGCTAGTCCCACCATGTAATACCATAATTAGAAAACTCAATGACAACAAGTTTTACCTTCTTTGCTTCGGAATAGTTGTGGCAATCAAATATGAACTCCATCTTCTTCTCCCACTCAAGATATGCTTTTGGATCAGATTTGCTTTGGAAAGATGGAATCTTCATCTTGATGCTACCCAAATTATTATCTTCTCGATTCCTAACTTCTCCATTCCAATGCTCGAACCTGCCCCATCGTATGTACGGTTCTTCTAACTCCGCATCATCCTCTCTATCCCCCCATGGAACACGTCACCATGCTGCCTATTATTGTCGCTTTGTCGTGGCTCACTCGATATTTTGTCTTCCATCCAACCTATCTTGAATCAGATCTAATTCGAGTCTCATCATCCGCCTCATCTCCCCTAACAATGATTCCACTTGAAGATTCAGGGTGGTATGCTGTTGAACCTCTTCTAAGGTATCTCTTTCTCGATGTTGAGCCATGTATAGAATCTACAACTAGGTTAGTATGATTATAGAGAAAGGACCTCACCTCGCTCCCTTGCATGTTTCACTTGAAAGGTAATTCACTCAACTCACTCATGTTTTTCTCAAATATTCGGCTTTTAACCTATAATATGCTCACCGCTCTGGCCTTCTTCCACTCTTGTTGCCTACTTTAGTTCTTAATCAAACTCAAGGAACAACCAAGAAACTTCCAACAATTCAATTATGAATCCAATCAAAACAAATCATAAGGATCCTTAGGGTGAAAAGTCAAGGAAATAGATGAGTAGGAATCTTAAACAAAAGAATGATGGAAAAGGAATGATTCTAAGCAAGAAAACTAGGTGGATTTATGATTGATGAATTGATGCTAAGACAATATGATATCTTCTTCACTTGATTTCTTTCTTTCTACTTTTGGTTGCTTTCTTTCTTTCTTTCTTTCTTTCTTTTGTTGTTGATACTTCTTTTATTTTTTTGCATGAATTTTTTTCTTGTTTTCCTTTTTTCCCTTTGGGAGAATGATGCAAATCAAGAGCATGGTGCGAGCGATCTAGTTAGACTTCCAAATGGGCAAATTACGAGGGCACGGGCCAAGAAGTTTAGAGAAGATCTCAATGGACTGGTTCGAGGAATTTGGACTCAAGCGAAATCAATGAAGCATGTTGAAGCAAGTCCGTATGTGCCAACAACATGATAGAAGTTTTAGAAGATTCTAGTCAAGGATGAATAATTCTGGTCAAAGACAAATATTACCTTTTCCAAGTAATGTATTACCTTTCTTTCCTTATTAAGTCAGAACATTAGGGTAATATTCCATTATTTCATAGAGAGTAGTTATAATATTTTTGTTACCTATTACATAGGAGGCAATCTAGCAATAGAATATTTCATATATCTTGTAATCCTAGCCTATGTACAGGTTGGGGAATGAGGATGGATGAATTTAAGACTTCTTTGTTATTAAATACATAATTTCGTGAGGAATTCGCTCTTCTTGGTTCTTCAAAAGAATGTAGAACTTATTAAGTTTTCTTGTGGCATTTCTACAACCGGACTTATCACTTCTATCCTCGGGGTGTGGCATCCTTTCCAAACCATAGCTTTGGTTCCTATCTCGCTAGGTAGCAGGTCAAAGCTCACCTTCGAAACTTATTCTTTGCAGATCTTGGGATTCTCATCCATATACTGTTGTCGGGTTTTGCCACGTGTTGCTAAGGTTCGCATCAATTGGTATCAGAGCTTTGGTTCTAAGATAGATTTCATCTATCCTTTTTCAATATTTTCTTCTTCATTCTTGATGAAATCTATCCTTTCTCTCAGTTCGTACTTGGGTTTGCTTGCAAAAAGACAAAAAAGAAAAAAAGGGATAGATTTCAGCAAGAACGAAGAAGAAAAAATGAAAAAGCATAGATGAACCTGTCTTAGAACCAAAGCTATGATACCAACTTACGTGAACCTTACCAACATGTGGCAAAATCCGACAACAACATATGGATGAGAACCCCAAGATTTGGAAAGAACATGTTCCGAAGGCGAGCTTTGACCCACTACCAGATGCCAAAGCTCTGGTTTGGAAAGGACACCACACCCCGAGGATCGAAGTGATAAGTCCGGTTATAGAACGCAACAAGAAACCTTGATAAGTTCCACGAGTCTTTTCAAGAACCAAGAAGAGCGAATTCCTGAAGAAATTATGTATTGAATAACAAAGAAGTCTTAAATTCGTCCATCCTCATCCCCCGCCTATAAATAGGCCAAGATTACAAGATATATGAAATATTCTGTTGCTAGATTGCCTCCTATGTAATAAGTAACAAAAATATTATAACTATTCTCTATGAAATAATGGAATATTACCCTAATGTTCTGACTTAATAACGAAAGAAAGGTAATATATTACTTAGAAAAGGTAATATTTGCCTTTGACAAGAATTAATCATCCTTGACTGGAATCTTCTAAAACTTCGATCATGTTGATGTATGTTGTTGGCACATACAGACTTGCATCAACATGCTTCATTGAATTCGCTTGAGTCCAAATTTCTCAAACTAGCCCATTGAGATCTTCTGTACCGTGCTCTCGTAATTGGCCTATTTGTAACTCTAATCGAATCACTCGCACCGTGCTCTTGATTTGCATCACGGGTGTGGGGGATCCTGTGGCCAGCATCAGGCTTCAACTTTGCATGAATCCAGGGGATGTGATAATTCTAGGAAAAATAGAGTTATTCAGTCACTTTTGAATACTAAATAGTTGTGAAATCTTGAGTTGAAGTCAAATTTTATAGTTGTTTTAATTAGGATTCTCTTTGGTCATCTTTTTGATATTTTCTTGTCCCCATGGTGTTTTGTGATGTTAGATACTGAATCATGATTATTTTACAAATTACGGGTTAATTTGGACCTGAGAAGATAACTAGGAAATCAAGGATTGCAAGCTATCAGTAGTGTCATGACACTGTGTCAACTGTTCTGTTCCGCATTTTCGCAACATGGTGTCACGACACTCACCTAGAATCTGCTGGATAGGAGAATATCAAGTTTCCTTGACTTATGGGATACTGAGATCACGAAGAATTGCTAGAGAATCCTTGAAGATCTTCACAAGGAAATCAAAATATTTCCCTTATATTATTAGAGATATTTTTGGAAATGGAGATTTGGATAGAATATTATTTCGAGAGATATTAGGAAAGAAAAATATCTCTATTTAGAGGGGATCAAATTAGAGTGAAAGCATCTTTGATGGGGGAATCTCAGATCTCAGGGCTGAAGACGTGAGGATAGGGAGGCAAAATTCATTGAAGGCAAGGAGGAAGATTGAGATTGAAGATCGAATTCGAGTGGAGACACTGGATTAGTTTGTATCATTTGTTTCTTCCTTTCTTCATTATCATTTGAATGATGTCTTCTCGATTCTTGTCATTATTTGATTTTGATTTCACCATGAACTAAGCATTCCATCCTAGGGTGACCAATAAAACCTAGTCATTTATTTTAATTTCGGATTTGTCTCAATTATGTTTGTTGATTAATTTTGTTGCTTACATTTTTGTCGTTCTTAATGCAACTTAATTGCCTGATCAACAATTAGGTTGAAGTGGAAATTTAATTGAACTCGCACCGGTCCGGGGGATCTCATGGCCGACACCAAGGGCATCGGGCTTATCTCTACGCGAGTCCAGGGGACCCCGTGCCAGACACCGGAGGCGTCGGGCTTGGTCTAGGCAAGGGTCCGAGGGATCCCATGGCCGACACCGGCAGCATCAGGCTTCATCCAGGCATGGGTTCGAGGGATCCTTTGGCCGACACCAGGGGTGTGGGACATATCATACATTGGTGTTGGAAGGTGTGACAAGGTTGGTTCGATGCCCACACTTGTGTAGGGTCAAATGCTTTGGGGGGGGGGGGGGTTTCTGGGCCTTATGCTGTTGTCTCCTAATCCAGTCATTGGAAGTTGAAGTTTGAGTCCTCTAAAATGTGAGGGTTAGACACCGACTTGTGAAGAGTCGAGAGTCGGAATAGTGATGTGCAACTGAGGAGGCTTGGCTTAAACCAAAGTTTGTTTGGACTGGAGCCATGTAAGTACCTAGTCACAGGGCAGTTTGTCTTGTAAAATCCAACTTGGTAGATGTTTTGGTCGTGGAGACTTGACTTGCTGAAATCGGGCTTGACATATAGTATAGTCAAGGCTTGACCTCTTAAGGTCGAACTTATAATAATCGGTTGTTGTGACAAAAAGTTGGGATCATGAGAGTTGTCATGACCAACTTGGGCGAAGGCCGAGTTTGCACAGATCTATTCCTTAATCCCATCCGTAGATGTCGAATTTATTAAGTCGGATATATATATAAGGCCAAAGCACTCGTTTCATTACTTTTAGGCGTCTTGCACTAGTTCAAGTACAAAAAGGAGTCCAGTGAAATGTACTAAGCATACATATTTGATTTTACTAATAAAACTTATTGAGTACTTCGGCGTGAAAAGTCCGAGGAAGCGCCCGGCCATTCATGTCTTCGTTAGCATAGGCAACTGGACCCTTCACTTCTTTAATTCTATAGGGGCCTTCCCAATTCGGTGACAACTTGTTCTTGTCCAGTTGCGAGCCGAATGTATTTTGACACAAAACAAGTTCATCGACATGGAAGTTTCTGGGTTTAACTCTCTTGTCAAAGAGTTGGGCGGCCGCTCTACTCGCCTCCAATGCTTTTCTTTGGGGGATGAGTCAAGCTTCCTCTAGCCAATCGAGGTCGGCACGGATACCTTGTTCATTTGTGAGCAGGTCAAACTTCTCAACTCAAAGGCTATGTATGCCAATCTCCAGGGGGAGGACAGCTTCAACCCTGGAAACTAAGTTGAAGGGGGACTTTCCCGTGGGACCCCATGGAGTTGTTCTGTATGCCCAAAGGATGCTGCCCAGCTCTTCTACCTAGGAGCCTCCCAGTCTTCCATCTTGGTTTTAAGTCCATGGACGAGTGTCCTGTTGGTCACCTCGGTTTGACTGTTAGATTGGGGATGAGAAACTGAGGTAAAATCTTGGCAAATCTCGAAGGCTCGACAAAATTCTCTAATCATTCCCCCGGAGAACTGAGTTCCGTTGTCAAATACCAGGGTCTCAGGAACCCCAAAGCGGCAAATAGGTGCTTTTAGAGGAAGGCAATTATGATATCTTCTGTGATTTTTTAAGGTCGACTCTGCTTCTACCCATCGTGTAAAATATTCCACTACTATAATGAGAAATTTTTTCTACCTTTTGGATTGTAGGAAGGGTCCAGGTAGGTCGATCCTCCATTGTGGAAAGTGATGCTAACCTCTCCAACACTATGATGAAACCCGATACCAAGTATGATATGAACCTCACCAACTCGTGACAAAATCCATACTCAACTAAGGTCTCTAGAAAACGTGTCATTCTCAAGCTCTAAAGATGGAACCTTGACCCATTACCTATAAAGAGGTAAGAGCCTTGGTATGGTTAAGACGCCGCAATCAACTATGGAAGGTTGATTGATAAGTCGAGGATGAACACTACAGAATTCTCCAATAAGTTCAAATAGTTCTTCAAAGAATCAAAGAGAATAGAATCTCACACTTTGTTAATGAATAAATTGATCCAAATTCGTCCAAAGGCAAGCACTGACCTTTAAATAAGCCAAAGTGCAATATTACATCAAAGATAACCTTCCTAAATGGTTCTCATATGATAGGAAACTAATAGAAAGCAAATCTAAGTATTATCCTAGAGAAATTACAAAAATATTACCAATATCTTCAGAACTAAATAAAGGGGAAGGCAGTATATTCTACTTGTTAAAAGAGGAAAGTGATATATTCTTATAGATAACTTCAATATATCAGCATTAACTTATACTTCTCTTGCCTCTTTAGTTCTCTCAACTGCCTCTCTTGAAAATATTCTCTCTTTCATTTGGCTAAGATAATTTCTTCAAAATACTTGCCCCCTTGACATTCAATCGAAATATATTTGTTGAAGCACTTGCACTCTTGATGCTTTGTTGAAATATATGGCCTTCATCATTTGTCCCTTTTTGAAATATCATAGATAATGTTGAGTCATTCAGCTTGCTCGTCACTTGTATACATATCCATGTCCTCCATTTCGTCTTATTTGAGCTTCTCATCATTGGACCTTGAAAGATTTTGATTTTATTCTTCAAGCTCGTATCTTGGATCACATCATTCCCCTCCTTTTGAAAAGGATTTATCCTCAAATCATGACTTACATAAAAAGAAAATAAATCAGCAACATTGAATGTAGCACTAAGATTATGCTTACCTTTTAGATCTGACTTGTTGGATCTATCATTAATACGCTTGAGTATTTGGGTTCGTCCATCTTCAAATTGAAGTCCCTTTGCATTTCTTGATCTCTTAAACTTCTTCCTTTTCAAGTGCCATGAATTATAACCTCCTAGATCAACAATAAACTTTTTGTCTCACCACTTGTTAGGAGACTTAACTAAAGCTTCTTCTTGATCCCAATGTCAACTCCTATGGTATTATCAGTATGCTCAACGACTTCAATGTATCTTTGTTCATATAAATCCACGCACTCAAACAAAGGTAAATCCACTAAATGAAAAAGATATGAATTAAACCCATATGGAATTTCCAAATATGAAAATTTTCTAATAGAATAATAAAATTTATTAAAAGAAAACTTAGTATGAGGAAAATATTCTTCACATGCTTTGATATCAATTTTTTCATAACAAGTCAAAAAGAATAATTTGTTTCCAAGTTCTCTCAAATTTTTCCACGTGTAGTTCAAAAACCTAACTTCTTTACTCAAAATGAACGCACTATGTAACCTCAAAATCATTCCAAAGATCAAATCATCATGTGTGGCATCGCCCATTATATGACATGGAATATAGTACCAATATAAATTTGATAAGCAATGAAAACTACTTACCTGACTTACCAAAGTAGATAATTGCCAATTTTGAATTGCCTTTTCTTCTTCAACATGATTGTCAATCTCTATAACACTTGCAACAAAGTTAAGAAAAATAACCTTATCCATGCAAAGATTACAAATTTCATGTTTACCAAATAATGATTCTTTCCACAAAGCATCATAAATAAATATCGGTTGTTCAAGATGATCGGCTAGGCTCTTGCTATGATCAATGCCATCAAAGTAGATAAATGCATACAAACTATGGCTCATAAGTCTCATAAAAGTACTAGGCCTATTGATCATTCCAAGAGATATAAATAACATATTATACAACTCACATGGTATTTTGCATTCAATGTTTAACTCATGATTTTGTCTCACCGTATCATGATGGAATTCACCTTTAAGATCAGTCTTTGAAATCATATATGCATTATTCGATCCACCTAACATATCATTCACATAAGGAATAGGATCGGAACACATTACCATGATGTTGTTGATGGACTGAAATTCAACAAACCTTCTCCATGTTTGATCCTCTTGCCCAACTTCAAGCTCCTTCATTTCCTTACGATTGCTCCTATAAGTTGGCTGGCGTAAAAATAATCCTTCCGTCATTTCCTTGAATTCCTACAAATAAAGAATGATGTTGCTCGGCAAGAATCCGACAAGATTGTTAGTCAATAAAACTGTCTCCTTAAATATAAAGGGCTAATGTAAAATTAAGGAACTCTCAATCTCACTGTCTTTTTCCTCTCTTGCACTCACCAATGGAACATCACTCTTATTTTCTCTCTCCTCAATTTCTTTTCTCTCATGTTTTTTTCATCAGATTGAAGATTTGTCTCTTTTCATTGCTCTCGTTTTCTTGACCCTCATTGATATTCTATTTAGCACACTCTTTCTCCTTCTTACCGTCTTTCTTTTGCTCATTCTCTCTTTTTTCGTCACTCTCTTTTTTATCACTCTTTTGATTCTCATGAGTTTGTATAATACTCATAGCTTGTTGGTCATCCTTGGAGAGCTCAGAACTAGACGATGGCACTTTGTTTTCTTTATGGGCTGACCTCCATGAGCTTGTAGCAGCCATGCCTCAAGGCCATTCATCCATATTTCTTTGCTTCAACCGTAGTTCAACTTCCATGGTATGGAACAACATATCTTTGAACTCTTCATAATAATGCATCGACACTTCATCAGCAATTTCACGATTTAATCCACGTAAGAACCTGTCCATGGTGGCTTCTATGTCCGCTCCGCTTATTGCAACCTCCGTCTCTTTGCAATATTCGATAACACTCTTGGATCCTTGAGTGAGTTGCTGCAATTTGTTGTGCAACTCCTGATGATAAGAACTTGGAAGGAATCATTGCCTTATTATTGACTTCATCTCGTTCCATGTCTCAACGGGTCACTCTCCATTCTGTCTCCTACTTGTAATAATCCGATCCCACCAAATAACAGCATAGTTGGAGAATTGAACAGAAGAAGTTGTACATTTTTCCTTTCCGAGTAATTCTGATGATTGAAGACCATCTCCATTCCTTCCTCCTACAAAAGATAAGTTTTGGGATTGTTTTTACCATGAAAAGTTGGAAACTTCACTTTTGTGTCACCCAAATTGTCATTCCGCCTCGGTCTTATCTGTTCTTTATCCTCATAACCAAATCGTAACTTGCCCTTGCATGCCTGTTCCTCCAACTCGTCCATCCTCTTGTGGATTTCTTGGAATTCATCTTTCACCATCATCCCTACTTTATGTATGAATGCTTGTATCTGTACTTCATCGGATGAGCTTTCCTATTGATGGTGTGACATGTTGAGAATCTACAAAAGATATTAGGACATCACAAGCACTCCCTCATGTGTTTCTCTCTAGAATAAGTTCACTCAATTCCACTTGTGTTTGTACTCGAATGGCTTTTAGCCTCTAACAAGCTCACCACTCTGCCTTTTTTCCACTCGTATATCCTCTTTTGGTTCTTTTTGAACTAAACGAACTATAATCAGATTTTTCTGCAACAATCGACCACGACTTCACCAAGATTTGAAAGGAGAATGTAGGGTCGGGTTCCAAAGTAACAAAAATCATGAGTAATAAGGGGATTATGGACAAGAGAATGATAGATCAATTGAAAAGAAACAACTTTAAATGAGGAACTTTGATAACTCTATGAATGGTCAGATAATTCTTGGACTTGTTCAATGTCACATTTCTTCTACTTTTTTTGCCTTTTTTTTGTTGCTAATACTTTTTTTCTTTCATTTTTTTAACTTCTTTTTTTTTTTGCAACTTGCTTTCTTTTTTTCTTTGCTTCTTTTCTTTTCTGCTACTTGTTTTTTTCCCTCTTCCGCTACTTTTTCTAAGATAAGAGAAAAGAAAGAAGATAAAGAAAAACAATGAATATGAAAGAAAATAAAGATAAACTAAAAGGATAGATTCAACCTAACTTAGAGCGTTGACTCTAATACCAAATGATGAGAACCTCGCCAACACCGTGATGAAACCCGATACCAAGTATGATATGAACCTCACCAACTCGCGATGAAACCCGTATTCAATTAAGGTCTCCAGGAAACGTGTCATTCTCAAGCTCTAAAGATGGAACCTTGACCCGTTACCTATAAAGAGGTAAGAACCTTGTTATGGTTAAGATGCCACAATCAACTATGGAATGGTTGATTGATAAGTCGACGATGAATGCAACAGAATTCTCCAATAAGTTCAAATAGTTCTTCAAAGAATTAAAGAAAATAGAATCTCGCACTTTATTAATGAATAAACTGATCCAATTCGTCCAAAGGCAAGTACCGGCCTTTAAATAAGCCAAAGTGCAATATTACATCAAAGATAACCTTCCTAAATGGTTCTCATATGATAGAAAACTAATAGAAAGCAAATCTAAGTGTTATCCTAGAGAAATTACAAAATATTACCAATATCTTCGAACTAAATAAAGGGGAAGGTAATATATTCTACTTGCTAAAAGAGGAAAGTGATATATTCTTGTAGATAACTTCAATATATCAACATTAACTTGTGCTTCTCTTACCTCTTTAGTCCTCTTAATTGCCTTTCTTGAAAATATTCTCTCTTTCATCTGGCCAAGATATATTTCTTCAAAATACTCACCCTTTTGACATTCAACCGAAATATATTTGTTCAAGCACTTGCACTCATGATGCTTAGCTGAAATATATGACCTTCATCATTTGTCCCTTTTTGAAATGTCATAGATAATGTCGAGTCATTCAGCTTGCCCATCACTTGTATACATATCCATGTCCTCTATTTCGTCTTACTTGAGCTTCTCATCATTGGACCTTGAAAGACTTTGATTTTATTCTTCAAGCTCGTATCTTCGGTCACATCACAAAGGGCCAGGGCCTCAAAAGAGGCTGCTGGTTAGCTTGCGGGAGGTGGGAGATGTTAGCGTGTCTCTGGCAAGTGACACCCTCCTGGACCAGCTCTTGGGCATCTTCTTTCATGGTCGGCCAGTAGAATCCTTGGCACAAAGCCTTGTTTGCCACCGATCTGCCCCCTTCGTGAGCCCCGCATATGCCTTCATGAATCTCCCTTAAGAGGTAGTTCCCTTTTTCTTTATCCACACACCTTAGGAGAGGGGAGGAGTATCATCTTTGATACGGTACTTCGTGCACGACCGTATAGCGAGCGCTAGTCATCTTGACTCCCCTCGCTTCCTCGGGATCGGTTTGCAATGTCCCTTCATCATATATTTCCTTATTGGAGTAGTCCAATTATTGGCATTGTGGGCCTCTAGGACCAGTAAGGGGTGTATACCTGGGAGCTTTCGATTGCCCTATATTCCATGAAGTTGACTAAGGCCTCTACAAGGGAGTCAGTGGCAATCTTTGAGAGGGCGTCTACTGCCATGTTCTCCTCCCTGCGGATGAGAGAGACCGTGTAGTGTTCAAACTTGGATAAAAGGTCTCTTGCTCTTCCCAAATACGCTTACATTTTGCTGTTTTTGGCACCGCACTCTCCTATTATCCTGTGGATAACCAATTGGGAGTTGGTCTTGACATGAACTCAATCCACCCCTGCCCCTCTTGCTATGAGGAGGCTTGTTATTAGAGCCTCATATTTAGCTTCATTTTTGGTCGCCATGAAGGAGAGGACTGTGGCATACTTCATTTGGAGATCCTCCGGGGTTACAAGGACACACCTGGCTCCAGCTCCTTTCCTTGTTGATGACCCATCCATCATGAGTGTCCATACCTCTGAGTTTGGGGGAGTCAGTTGGTTCTCTTCTTCGGACTACCCTGCGACCTCAGATATGTAGTCAGTGAATGCCTGTGCTTTGATAGCCGATCGCGATTTGTAGACAATGCCACATCCACTAAGCTTAATAGCCCACTTCACAAGTTGACTGGACAAGTTCGGTCGTTGGAGGATTATTTTCAGCTGCTGGTTAGTATAGATGACAATTGGATGGGCTTGGAAGTAGGGTCTGAGTCGGCGACTAGCAACTACTAAGGAGAAGACGACTTTCTTAATAGGGGAGTAGTTCAATTCCACCCCTTGAAGGACCTTGCTGGTGAAATACACGGGATGCTGTGTAGTGCCAACCTCCTTAATAAGGATAGCGTTGATTGCTTAGGACGAGGCAGCCAAGTACAAGTAAAGGGTTTCGATGACCTCTGGTTTTGGGAGAGCCGATAAGCTATGAAGGTATGACTTCAAGTCCTCAAAAGCCTTGTCGCACCTAGCGTCCCATGAAAATCTCATTGCACCTTTGAGGGTCTCATAGAACGAAAGGCATCAGTCACCCGACTTTGCTAGGAATCATCCCAAAGCAGCCAATCGGCCTGTCAGACACTGAACATCCTTCACGCTTTTGGGTGAGTGTAAGTCAAGTATAGCCTTCACCTTCTTTGGGTTGGCTTCAATGCCCCTCTGAGTGATCAGGTAGCCTAGGAACTTCCCCGATTGGACACCAAATGTGCACTTGGTTGGGTTGAGCCTCATGTCATATTTTCGAAGAGTATCAAACATCTCTGCCAAGTATAATATGTGGTCCACAACCTCCAAGGACTTTACCAACATGTCGTCCACATAGGCTTCCATGCAGGTGGCCCTGGCATTTTTTAATCCAAAAGGCATGACCTTGTAACAATATATAATGTCGTCTATGTAGAAGGCAGTTTTCTCTTCATCCATCGGGTTCATCTTGATTTGGTTGTACCCGAAATATGCATCCATGAAACTTAGCAGAGCATGACCAGACGTGGCATCCACTAGCTAGTCAATCCTAGGAATTGGGTAGCAATCTTTGGGACAGACCTTATTTAGATTAGTGAAGTCTACACACATTTGCCATTCCCCGTTGGCCTTCTTAAACATCACGACATTGGATATCCACTCATGATATCGAATAAGTCTGATAAACCCTGCCACCTTGAGTTTTTAGACCTCATCTTGGACGGCTTCCAACCGAGGCCTGTGGAGTGGTCGTGTTGCCTGCCTAATAGGTTTAGCCCCTGGGAGAACCCCTAACTTGTGAGTAATGATAGTTGCATCAATACCTGGCATATCGAATGGTCGCCAAGAGAAGACATCAGTGTTCGAGCAGAAAAACTACGCAAGCTCCTTCTTGAGTTCATTGGGTAGATTGGATCCCACTTTGACCGCTCCACTCGGGGGTCTGACTTGGACTTCCTCTAACTCTTTGATAGCTTCAGGTCTGGTGTAGTCAATTTTGCGAGGATCGGTTGACTTTACCTGGAGGGAATCCTCCGAGTCTTTTGTCCTATAGAGGGTATTGACATAACATTCGCATGCTGGCACTTGTTACCCAAGATCTCCTTGACCCCCGCACAGGTCAAGGACTTCACTTTAAGGTAGTACGTCAAAACTGCACACTTGAATGTGTTTAAAGTCTTTCACCCAACAATCATGTTATACAGAGATGGTGTATCCACCACCATTAATTGGACACTATGCGTGACGCATCGATCTCCTCTGCCAAAGGTGACTGGAAGAGATATTATGCCATTAGGCGTGATGGATTGTCCAATGAAGCCAATTAGAGGAGTATGCGTGGTACCGAAGGCTGAGTTAGGCACTCCCATTCTAAGGAAAGTATCATGGAAGAGGATGTCGGCAGAGTTGGCCATGTGAATAAGTTACCCTTTTGACATCAAATTTGCCGACTTTGATGGTCATGACAAGGGCATCATTATGGGGGTGCATGACATGAGAGGAGTCACACGCCTGAAAAGAGATCAGCGACTCACTTTCTAACTGGGTGGTGCCAAGGTGTCGTTGTTGGCCTTGGGACTGGCGTATCTCGTATACAGCACATTTGGCTTTCCTCTTCCTGTTCGCAAGTGTGTCGTCGCCCCCAAAGATGACATCTATTATTCTAGCTCGGGCGTGCTCTCCTCCGCCTCTTCCATTAGGTCTATCTCTCCTCATGTAACCTCGGTGGCTTTCCCTCCTTGTTCAGGACCCTCTGACATATGACTAGAGTTCGCCTTATTGGACAAGTCTCTCAATTTTCACTTGCAAGTCATGACATGACTCCGTATCATGCCCCCATAGTCCATGATAGTCCTAGTATTTCCCACTACGGGGATCTCCCTTGTAGGTGGGCTATCTAGATAGCTCCAATAGTTTTTAGCGCTTGACTTAGTTTAGGATCTCCTTCTCGGGGGCTGTCAGTGGCGTGAAGCACAAGGGGTCCAACTTGTAAGTGGGATGGGGTGGCCTTAGGAGTGCCAACTTTGTCCTCCTCCCTCGAAAGTTGGCAGGTCAACTTTCCTTTTATCAATGTGTTTGTCTTGGGACTGCGCATTCCAAGGGGTTTTGACTCCTTAACTTGCACATAGCGCTTGACAATGCATTGGAGGTCATCCAATGTGCCTATTGGATTTTTTGTCAGCTCAACCTCGACATCCAAGTTACGTATGCTATTGTGGAATGCTTGCACGGCCTCGCTTGGTTTAGAGGTTCGATATCCGTCGCTACCTCCATCAACCAGTTCAAGTAGGCCTTTAAGCTCTCTTCGTCTCTTTGCCTGATGGAAAATAAGTCTCCAATCTCCTTTCTCAATTTTATACTACCCTCAAAACATGGGAAGAATTGCCTTTGCAATTTCTGAAACAAGGTGGTACCAAGAGGAAGCCGTCCCTTTCAAAGTCGATGGGAAGAGTCGGCACATGTGGGTATCTGTAAAGAACCAAATAAAATAAGAACTCCCTCTTATTGATCCACTATCTGAATAAATGAAAAATACAATGTGACTTACTTGGGTATTTGTAGGCTACTAATAAGAATATAAAAGATGCAAATATATCCTAATAACTATCCTAAAGATATGGTTAACAATCTAAATATATCCAAAAGATATCGTAAGGATATTCTTAGGAAAACACAATATTTCCTAAAGATAACAAAAATATACTCTTCTAATTTATTTAAATGATAACATACTAGTTATTTTTAGCGAATATAAGCAAATATTGCTCCATATCTTGTTGCTCATTTTGCTCTCCTTTGATCTCCTCTTTCCCTTGTAGCTGATATTGACTTCCATTCTTGATATCCTTATCTTGATTCACATCAAGTGGGGAACTTGGGGAAAGTTAAGAAGTAGCGGGACAAGCGGGCCGGTCATGAAGGCCCTTTCCACATGGACCTTGATTTGGTCCTCCAGAGAGGCGGAAGTCGGGTGTCGAACGTCATTGTGGTCGTAAGCCTGCGTCAAGTAGGGTTAGGCTAGTGGGGTCCTTAGATCGAGTTGGGGCGATATTGGGATGTAAGGAGGCGGCGGAGTGATAGAAGGGTGTTGCGTGGGACTTTGTCTGTACAAGTACGGTTCTGACATCTATAAACCACCAACGTTTGGGACGTTTTGTCTGTCTATAATGAGGCAAAAAGGCTGCTAGTTGTATTTCCTTCCCCCAGCAATTGTCCTAAAAAATCAAGCCGATTTTGTGGGGCCCCTTTTGGTGTATCGACCTTGATTCTCGAGTTTATATTTGGGCGCCCTGGACGGGGTAGACTCCAGCGACTTGGAGTTGTTTGGGATCTCCGCCACTAGGGGGTGGCTGGTGCTGGTGTGGGCTAAGGGTCGTCGTGGTGCTACCACCCGTTCTGCCTCTGGGAGTGGATGTTGGGCCAACATTGCCTGGACTTCCTCTCTAACTTGTCCATGAACGATATTTTTAATGTTTTCCCCATCGTGGACATCATCTCCCGCACTTGTATCAACCACTTTCAAGGTGATCTCTGGGACGAGGTGGTGGGGAGGGCTGGTACCAGATTTTGAGATGCTAGGGGAGGGGCTACTCCTTCACCTGTGGAAGGAGAGATGGCCTTTGAGCACTCGCATCGAGGCATCATGGCAGTGCGGGTGTGTGGCTGTAGCCTGGGATGTGGTTCATAGGTTAGTAGCTTCAGGCTCTTAACGAGAGCACCAAAAAGGTAGGTCCTTTGGGTGATCCGAATGGCCTATTAGGTGGACTTCTAGTTGCCGGTAGCGGGTTGCTCCGACGAAGACTCCTGGGGACCTGCACAAAGTCGAGCCCGGGGGTGATTCCCCGGAACGGCTCTTTGATGCCTACATCAGAGAGGGGATATGAGAGTATGAAGGGGAAGAGAATGGGGTGCAAATGGAATATTAATTCTCTTACGTGGTCCCATAAGGATTTATTTATAGAATCGTTAATACGGCCAAATGACATCACCGTGTCCTCACATATCTGGCACATTAGGAATAGCACGATTGATGTGCTTTGGTCATGTGCTCTGTGGCAAGTAGGGTGGTCGTGTGCCCTGGCAAGTCGGGTGGTGGAGTGTGCCATGGCAAGTCTGGTGGTGGTGTGCCATGGCAAGTCTGGTGGTGGTGTGCCATGGCAAGTCGAGTGGTGGTGGGTACCCATGGATCAAGAGTGTATATTGGTCTATATCAGTTGGCATCTATTTGGATTTTGAATCACAAGTTGTGCACACGAAAATGGAAACCGCGTTAAAGTGCATGTACTTTGTTTATGGTGTTTAATGGTAATGTGTTGACTTTTTAGATGGTCTAACAATTGTAATTTGCTAGGGACAGTGGAGATAATGTAAAGTGTGTATTTTGCACTCATAAGCCACATCATGCTGGTGATAAATGTTAATTTGCCTAGCATTGCCAATGCTATAAACAGAATAAAGAGCGGTAAACTGGTGGAGAAAGTCTTGTATGTACGAGTATGGCATGTAACAATTCTGACATGATAACACAAATCCAGAAAACTTGACATTTATAGGTTTATTTTTTCCTTCTAGAGTTCTATTAAAAATCTTAAAATGACTGAATATTATTGATTTGTGGTGTTTAATGGTTATGTGTTGACTTTTTAGAGGGTCTAATAATTGTAATTTGTCAGGGACAGTGGAGATAATGTATAGTGTGTATACAGAATGAAGAGGGGTAAACTGGTGGAGTAAATCTTGTGTGTAATGAGTATGGCATGTAATAGTTCTAACATGATATCACAAATTAAGAGAACTCGGTTATTTATAGGTTTATTTTTTTCCTTCTAGAGTTCTATTAAAAATCTTAAAATCACTAAATATTATTGATGTGTGTTATTTAATGTAATGTGTTGACTTTTTAGGGGGTCTAATAATTGTAATTTGCCCGGGACAGTGGAGATAATGTAAAGTGTGTATTTTGCACTCATAAGCGACATCATGCTGGTGATAAATGTTAATTTGCCTAGCATTGCCAATGTTATAAACAAAATAAAGAGGAGTAAACTGGTGGAGAAAGTCTTGTGTTAATGAGTATAGCATGTAACAGTTCTGACATGATATCACAAATCAAGAGAACTCCTTTATCTATAGGTTTATTTTTTTCCTTCTAGAGTTCTATTAAAAATCTTAAAATCACTGAATATTATTGATTTGTGGTTTTAATGTAATGTATTGACTTTTTAGAGGGTCTAATAATTGTATTTTGCTAGGGACAGTGGAGATAATGTAAAGTGTGTATTTTGCACTCATAAGTGACATCATGCTGGTGATAAATGGTAATTTGCCTAGCGTTGTGATGTGAACCTTGCCAACAACGTGATGAGACCCAATACCAAGTATGATATGAACTTCATCAACGGGTGACGAAGCCCGTATTCGAATAAGTCTCCAGGAAACATGTCCTTCTTAAGTTCTGAAGGTGGAACCTTGACCCATTACCTATAAAGAGGTAGGAACCTTGGTATAGTGAAGACACTACAATCAACTATGGAAAGGTTGATTGATAAGTTGGGGATGAACACCACGGATGACTGCCACAGATGACTCCGATAAGTTCAAAGGTTCTAAAAGAACCAAATAAAATAAGAATTTACTCTTATTTATCCATTATTTGAATGAATGATTAATACAATGTGACCATCTTGGGAATTTATAGACTCCTAATAAAAATATAAAGGTTTATAAATATATCCTAATAGCTATCCTAAAGATATGGCAATATAATCTAAAGATATCCAAATGATATAGTAAGGATATTCCTAGGAAACCACAATATTTCCTAAAGATAAGAAAAATATATCTTCTAATTTATTTAAATTTTAATATACTAGTTATATTTAGCAAATATAAGTAAATATTGCTCTATATCTTGTTGCTCGTTTTGCTCTCTTTTGATCTCATCTCTCCCTTGTAGCTGATATTGACTTCCATTCTTGATATCCTTGTTTTGATTCACATCATTCCCCTCCTCTTGAAAGGATTTGTCCTCAAATCCGAATGCTGGAGAACTCAAGTTGATCTATCTTCATGTTGAAGTCGCGTGGAACACCTCTTTGATTGAAGCTCGATCATTCTGTTAGCTCAATTTTTTTTCTTTTCTTGGTCTTTGCATCCTTTCAGTTTTCTCTCTTTTTTTCTTTCCTTTTTTTGCTGCCTTTTTTTCTTTCCTCTTTTCACTCTCTTTTTTTTTTCTTTTTCTTTTTTCCAAGAAGTCAAAAACAAAGAATGATGAAAAAAACAAAGATAACCTAAAGGATAGATAGAACCTGACTTAGAACGTTAGCTCTGATACCAATTGATGCAAACCTTACTAATACGTGGCAAAACCTGACAACAATATATGGATGAGAACCCCAAGATCTGTAAAGAACAAGTTCCGAAGGCGAGCTTTGACCCGCTGCCTAGCGAGATAGGAACCAAGGCTACTGTTTGGAAAGGATGCCACACCCCGAGGATCAAAGTGATAAGTCCGGTTGTAGAACGCCACAAGAAACCTCGATAAGTTCTACGAGTCTTCTCAAGAATCAAGAAGAATGAATTCCTCATGAAATTATATATTGAATAATAAAGAAATTTGAAATTCGTCCATCCTCATCCCCAGCTTATAAATAGGCCAAGTTATGTAATAGGCAGCAGAAATATTATAACTACTCTCTATTAAATAATGGAATATTACCATAATATTCTGACTTAATAACTAAAGAAAGGTAATATATTACTTAGAAAAGGTAATATTTGTCTTTGACTACAATTATTCATCCTTGACCGGAATCTTCTAAAACTTCAATCATGTTGATGTATGTTGCTGGCACATGCGAACTTGCTTCAACATGCTTCATTGAATTCTCTTGAGTCCAAATTTCTCGATCCAGCCCATTGAGATCTTTTCTAAACTTCTTGGCCCGTGCCCTCGTAATTTGCCCCTTTGGAACTCTAATCTGATCGCTCGCACCATGCTCTTGATTTGCATCATTCTGCTTTCTCGTACATACCCCTTTTCCAATAACTCACCTACTTGCCTTTAAAGTTCCTTTGTTTCCTCGAGATTACTCTGGTAGGCCGGTCGGTTTGGAATTGATGCACTAGGTATGAAGTCAATTTGATGCTCGATTCCTTGAATTGAGGGTAAACCTGAAGGCAACTCCTCGGGAAAAACATCATTGAATGCCTGCAAAAGGGAAATAATATTGCTCGGCAAAGAACCGACAAGATCATTAGTGTTTAAAAGGAGCTGCTTGTACATAAGTACTATAAGGGGTTGATCAGAAAATTATACTCACTTGATCTCACTTTGCTTTGTAATGAAACTTAATTTTTCTTCACTTACTCTCCCTATGGCTTAAACTCTCTTTCAACAGCATACTACCCATCATAAGCATCTTCTAAGGGTGGCATGTCAGAATCGTCTTCTTAATCTTTCGACTCTAGCTCTCCTTGGGCCTTTATCACCATCACCCTCTTGTTTGGACATTGGTTAGCCGTATGTCCCCTGCCTTGGCATTTAAAATACTTAATATCATGATTTCAAGTAGTAGAAATATTGGTTGTACCTTGGGAATCACGACAGGAGTTTCTTGACTCAGGCTCAACTCTAGCCTTAAGATTTGAAGATGCTTGTGGCCTTTCTTTCTTCTTTGAGGAGCTCAACTTCCAAAGATTAGACCCCGAGTTGGGACTTGATCGTGCGCCTCCTCTTTTGAGTTGCTGTTCTACTTTGATGATATTCTAATCTATAGCAAAAACTTAAATGATCATGTGGAACATTTAAAACTTGTTTTAGATGTTTTAAGAAAAGAAAAGTTGTTTGCTAATCTGAAGAAATGTATCTTTTGCATGGATAAGCTTGTGTTTCTTGGATTTGTTGTGAGTGCACAAGGTATTCAAGTTGGACATGAGAAGGTGAAAGCAATCCAAGATTGGCCTACTCCTACAACTATAGGTCACGTACGAAGTTTCCATGGCTTGGCTAGTTTTTATAGACGTTTTGTTCAGAACTTTAGTAATCTTGCCATACCTTTAATTGAAGTGATTAAGAAGAATGCTCCAATTAAGTGGGTAGAGGAACAAGAAAGGGCATTCAAGGTGATTAAGAAGAAGTTAACAAATGCACTTTTACTTGCTTTACCTAACTTTACTAAAACTTTTGAAGTTGAGTGTGATGCTTCAGGTGTAAGAGTTGGAGGAGTTTTAATGCAGGAAGGAAGACCAATTGCATACTTCAGTGAAACATTAAGTGGGGTAGCCCTAAACTATCTCACATGTGATAAGGAGATGTATGCATTGGTTCGGACATTGAGGACTTGGCAACATTACCTTTGGCCAAAAAAATTTGTGATCCACACGGATCACGAATCGTTAAAACACTTGAAGGGGCAACACAAGCTTAATAAGCGCCATGCTAAGTGGGTGGAATTCATCGAGACATTTCCATATATGATCAAATACAAGCAAGGTAAGGAAAATATAGTTGCAGATGCACTATCTCGAAGGTATGCTGTACTTTCCACCCTTGATGCTAAGTTGCTTGGATTTGAGTACATTAAGGAATTCTATGCATTAGATTCTGATTTTGGTGATGTGTTTAAAGAATGCACAGCAAGATCTTATGAGAAATATTACTTGCTTGATGGATTTTTATTTCGAGAAAATAAGTTTTGCATTTCCCGTTCTTCTTTGCGTGAGTTACTACTTAGGGAAGCACATAGTGGTGGTTTGATGGGTCATTTTGTGGTAACTAAAACATTGGCTATGTTGCATGATCATTTTTTTTTTGCCTCATATGAAACAGGATGTTGAACCTGGAGATTGGGTGTGGTTGCACACGAGGAAGGAACGGTTTCCAGAATGATGACGTTCGAAACTCCTTCCAAGGGGTGACGGACCTTTTCAAGTGCTGGAGAGAATGAAAATGCCTACAAGTTGGATTTACCATGTGAGTGTGGTGTTAGTGCAAGCTTTAATGTTTTTTATTGTCTCCATTTGATGCAGATGGTGATTTGAGGACAAATCCTTTAAAAGAGGGGGAGAATGATGCAAATTAAGAGCATGGTGCGAGCGATCCGGTTAAAACAGGCCAATTACGAGGGCACGGGCCAAGAAGTTTGGAGAAGATCTCAATGGGCTGGATCGAGAAATTTGGACTCAAGCGAATTTAATAAAGCATGTTGAAGCAAGTCCGTATGTGCCAACAACATACATCAACATGATCGATATTTTAGAAGATTCTGGTCAAGGCTTTTCTAAGAATATATTACCTTTCTTTAGTTATTAAGTCAGAATATTATGATAATATTCAATTATTTCATAGAGAGTAGTTATAATATTTTTGTTACCTATTACATAGGAGGCAATCTAGCAATAGAATATTTCATATATCTTGTAATCCTGGCATGTTTATAGGCTGGGGTTGAGGATGGATGAATTTCAGACTTCGTTGTTATTCAATACATAATTTCATGAGGAATTTTCTTTTCTTGGTTCTTGAGAAGACTCGTAGAACTTATCAAGGTTTCTTGTAGCATTCTACAACCAGACTTATCACATCGATCCTCAGGGTGTGGCATCCTTTCCAAACCGTAGCTTTGGCTCCTATCTTGCTAGATAGCGGGCCAAAGCTCCCCTTCGGAACTTGTTCTTTGCAGATCTTGGGGTTCTCATCCATATACTGTTGTCGGGTTTTGCCACGTGTTGGTAAGGTTCGCATCACATTGCCAATGTTATAAATAGAATAAAGGGGGGCAAACTGGTGGAGAAAGTCTTGTATGTAATGAATATGGCATGTAATAGTTCTGACGTGATATCACAAATCAAGAGAACTCAATTATTTATAGGTTTATTTTTTTTCCTTCTAGAGTTCTATTAAAAATCTTAAAATGACTGAATATTATTGATTTGTGATATCACGTTAATATTGGCATGATGTATACTCGTTACCACAATCTCTCTCCAACAGGTGAATAAGAGAAAACATTGATGTAGTCTGATATGTTGAAGAGGCTTGTAGATGGGAGCCCAAGCAGCTATAGAAGGAACAAACACATAGGATTGTGCCATGCATGTAATGGAGTGGTTAAAGGAAATTGTGACATGTGGTGCTTGTAAACTAGCTAAATACACAAGAAGTAGGTGTTGCCATTGTAGCACAGGATTTCAAAGGAATATTGACAGGAATAGGTGGAAAAAGTTGCCCCAGCTTCTGCGATGAGATTAAACAACCCTAGAATGGAGGAAGGAATTGGTGCTTGAAACAACAATGGAAAGGAAGTGGCAGGTGTCACGACCCGAATCAAGCCGTGACTTGATTCGTGGCCGTGACCAATCATGATCGATCAAATAAGGTTGTGTAAGCGTGTAACTCGTTTAAAACACTGTAGTGCACCAAATCAACCCTACTCCTTCATGCCCAATTAAAACAACTCGTACTTGATCATTCAGAGCAAACTATATCATAAGAAACTCAATTGTTATGACAACTCTTTTACTTGCATTTACTTGTGTACAAGACTTGAAATTAAGTCCATATTCATGTCCTACATCCTATGTAGACCCTTGAAGCGACTTATCCAAAAGGATCACCATGGCTGACCACTATATGTACCTTCTATCCAAACAAATGACTTCAAAAACACTTCTAGGTATATCCGCCGCTCCGAGTCCTGAACTTCAACTCCTATGCTCTAAGATGTTAAAATCAAAGGGTGAGCTTTCATTGCTCAGCAAGTTAACAATCCATAGTTCAAAGATTAAAATCCATCAGTTACAATGAAAGCTATTCGGCACAATCATTTCAATTCACAATAGAAGCAACATTCAACCACCAGGAAGTATTCATGCTTACTTATAGGCACCATATAGGTTTACACAGGCAACAATATAACTTGATTATGCAAGATCATATAATTTAGTGGAACCATGATTGAGTGCAATACTCAACAACTATCTAATAACCTATTAGCTTTGTGAAGGCATGCATGTTACCAACTGGCCAGTGGACCCTTCTGGGTAATCGTAAACATTACCAATTGATCAGTGGTCCATTCATCCCTTCCGGGATCATATCATCGTGTTCCTCACGGGAACCTTCCGTATCATCATTCTTATAACATATACTAGCTGATCAGTGGCCATTCATCCCTTCTGAGACATCCTTCTTGAGGGATATTCGTATCATTTGTCCCTTGCGGGATATGCATATGCTTGCATGCTATGTATGCTTCAATCACTTAGGCACTTATATAGCCCGATCATGTGGCATATTCATGTTGCACATTCATGTCAATTAAATATATCCCACTCTTATGGGAATCAAAGACATGCTAGCAATATGCCTCATTCACATAACCATCCAAAATGGATCATCATCTTCAACAAGCTTAATGGAGCTTAATCACAGTTCTTAAGAATAATTAAACCTGTCTTATCATGCTAATCCAGCTTATAACCACCTAAGCCATCTCATAAAACTTTGCAACGTAGTAATCGAATGTTACTAATCAAGCTTGGTACTTTCTGGGTACACCAATTAAACCTTAACACAGCAATAAAGCATGCAATATCATGCTAATCATGCTTAATTAATCTTAATTATACTCATTAACCTCTAATCACAACAACTTAAACATGGCAGATTAGCAAACATCATTGATCAGTTAACTCAACTACACACATTAAAATATTCATCACACCATTCTAATGATGCTGAAAACAAGTTCAAATACATCTCTAGAATACCATTGATCCTTCAATCAATAGCAATACTGCTGTACAAATTCAACAAAGCAAATCTCGTAACTGACTCATACACTAATCACCACCTACTTTAGCTAAGGATGATCTTAGCTAACATCAAAACTAACGAATATTGATGTTTTAAACTGTGGAAAACCAACTTACCTATGCAAGGCTCTCAGATCTCTTCTTCCACCTGCAATCTCTCTCTCTCTCTATTGGAAATGGTGATTAAAGTGAGCTATATTTGTTTGAGGAAGGAGAGCTAGCTGAGCTGTAGGACAAGTGTCACCACACCCCTACACAACTCTTTTTGACTTTTTACTAATTCTTTCCCCTAACACTTTCTGCCACTTCCCTAAATATATCATTATCCAATTCAAAAATTCGTCCAAAGCAGAGCTGGGCTGGAAATGGGCTTCATTTTGGGCCTAAATCCTAGTAATTATATAAGACTTCATAGCCCAATCCAAATACATCATAGGCCTTTAGATGTTTTATGTAATCTTGGCCAATTTGTATGCCTAATTCGATAATCTAACTCCATTTGATCTTCAGTTATAGTTTAGCTCAAAACAAGATATGTTGTAATATTAAGATGTGTCTTAGCCCAATCTAAGAGATGAATATGCAAAAGAGCATTTAGATCCAATTCAGGTTATAAGATAAGCCGATGTAGCTTTTAGATCTAATCTAGGCACATTGGCAAGTCGGGTTATAAAATGTACCCATTTAGATCCATCTAGGCATATTGGGATTGGGTTATCACATTCTACCCCCTTAAGAAAATTTCATCCTCGAAATTTGGCGTACCTCAATCAGCAAATAGATAGGGGTACCGATTCTTCATATCCTCTTCACGTTCCTAGGTGGCTTCGTCAATATCATGGTGTTGCCACTGAACTTTCACCAATGGAATTACCTTCGACCTAAGCTCTTGTTCCTTCCGATCCAGAATTTGAATAGGCTTCTCTTCATATGAAATATCCTCTTTGAGCTGTATTGGTTCGAAATCAATCACATGAGATGGATCTGGTTCATACTTAACATTGATGCGTGGAACACATTATGCACATTCGCCAACTTAGGATGTAATGCCAACCGATAAGCAACAGCCCCGACTTTCTTGAGTATTTCAAACGGACCAGTATACCATGAAGTCAACTTTCCTTTCTTGCCGAACCTCATGACACCCTTTGATGGAGGTATCTTCAGGAATACATGATCTCCTTCCTTAAATTCAAGTGGTCTTCTTCGATTGTCAGCATAACTCTTCTGTCTGCTTTGTGCTGTTCGTAGCCTTTCCCAAGTGAGCTTGATTTTGTCATTTGTGATCTGAATCAACTCTGGGCCTATTAGTTTTCGCTCACCAGCCTCTTCCCAACAAATTGGTGACCGACACTTCCTTCCATATAATGCTTCATATGGTGCCATCCCAATACTACTCTGATAGCTGTTATTATATGCAAACTCCACCAAAAATATATAATTATCCCAGCTACCACCGAGGTCCATAACACAAGCAAGGAGCATATCTTCGAGGGTTTGAATAGTCTTCTCCGATTGACCATCTGTTTGAGGATGATAGGCAGAGCTGAATTGCAATTTAGTTCCTAATGCTTGTTGCAAAGCTTTCTAGAAATGTGATGTAAAACGATAATCCCGATCGGATGTGATTGTAATGGGCACTCCATGCAGTCGGACAATCTCTTCAATATAGATCTTTGCAAGCTTGTCTAAAGTATAATCCACTCTGAGAGGAAGGAAATGAGTAGATTTCATCAGTCAATCAACAACAACCCATATTGCATTATGGCCCTTTGCAATCCTCGGTAATCCTTGAACAAAGTCCATCGTCACATCTTCCCTTTTCCATTGAGGGATTGCCAATGGCTGCAAAGTACCTCTAGGTCTCTGGTGCTCTGCTTTAACCTGTTGACAAACCAAGCATTTTGATGCAAACTCAGCAATATCCTTCTTCATACCACTCCACCAATAATGTTCCCAAAGATTACGATACATTTTTGCGCTGTCGAGATGAACACTATAAGGAGTTCGATGTGCTTCTTCTAAAATACATCTTCGGACGTTTATATCATTCGGGACACAGAGCCTCCCCCTGAACCGCAATATACCGTCCTCTAGAACATGAAAATCAAGATTCTTTTCCCTATTCTTAGTATCTTGAAGTGCCAATAATTGAGTGTCATTCTATTGTGCTTGCTTAATTCTATGGAGCAATAATGGTTCAATCTTCATTGTCGCTAGAATCCATTACTACTCTTCAAAAGAAATTTGGATTCTGAATCCCTTACTTCTTCAAAGAGCATCCATTCTTTAATCATCAAAGAAGCTAGAGAAGCTGACGTCCTACTCAATGCATCGACAACAATATTGGCCTTACCTGGATGGTATAAAATGGTGTAGTTGTAGTCCTTCAAGAGATCCAACCATCGTCGTTGTCTCATATTCAGCTCCTTTTGTGAAAATAAGTACTTCAAGCTCTTGTGATCAGTATATATATCAAACTTCTCCCCATAAAGATAATGCCTCCATATTTTCAATGCAAAGACAACGGCAGCAAGTTCAAGATCATGAGTTGGATACTTCTCTTCATATTCCTTCAATTGTCTAGATGCATAAGCAACCACTCTTTCATTCTGCATTAGAACACAACCCAAGCCCTTATGTGAAGCATCAGTATAGATCACATATCCTCCAGAACCAGATGGAATTATCAAAATCGATGCAGTTGTTAATCACCTCTTCAACTGTTGAAAACTTGTCTCACATTCATATGACCAGCTAAACTTAGCACCTTTCCGTAGAAGTCTTGTAAGTGGAGTAGCAACGCGAGAAAATCCCTCCAGAAACCTTCTATAGTAACCTGCAAGTCCCAAGAAGCTTCGAATCTCGGTCACGCTGATCGGCATTTCCCAATTGATTATAGGTTCTATTTTGGATGGATCAACACATATGCCTTCCTTGGTAATGACATGTCCCAAGAATACAACCCTGTCAACCTAGAACTCACACTTGCTGAACTTGGCATACAACTAGTGCTCTCTAAGTTTCTGCAAAATAATTCTCAAGTGTTCTTCGTGTTTTGCACGACTCTTAGAATAGATCAAGATATCACCAATGAAGACAATTACAAATTTGTCTAAGAAAGGCTTGAACGTTCTATTCATGAGATCCATAAAGGCTGTTGGTGCGTTAGTCAAACCAAATGGCATAACAAGAAACTCATAATGGCCATATCGTATCCTGAATGCTATCTTAGGAACATCATCTCTACTGACTTTGAGCTGGTGATACCCTGATCTAAGATCAATTTTGGAGACAACCTCAGCCCCTTGCAATTGGTCGAACAGATCATCAATTCTAGGCAATGGATACTTGTTCTTCACTGTTACTCTATTCAATTGCCTATAATCTATGCATAGTCTCAAGGACCCATCCTTCTTCTTTACAAACAATATTGGAGCACGCCATGGAGATATACTAGGCCGAATGAAACCCTTCTCCAAAAGTTCTTGCAATTGCTCTTTTAATTCCTTCAGTTCTACAGGAGCCATTTTATAAGGAGTCTTCGAAATAGGAGTTGTTCCAGGAAGTAACTCGGTAGAGAACTCAATTTCCCTATCAGGGGGTAGGCCTGGTAATTCTTCTAGGAATACATCTGGAAATTCTCTAGTGATAGGAACATCATCTATGCTTACCCTTTCCTTTTTATCCTCTACTACATAGGCAAGGAAATCCTCACACCCCTTACTAAGTAATTTGTTAACTTTAATGTATGAAATCAAAGAGCAAGCACCAGACTCCCTATTTCCCACAAAATAAAATATAGGCTGATTGGGAATAGTAAATGTAACTACTTTCTTGTTGCAATCTAGGCAAGCATGATAAGTAAAAAGCCAATCCATGCCTAGAATCACATCAAAGTCACTCATTGGTAAAACAATCAAATCAGCATCCAAGTTCCTATCACCCAATTGGATAATGCATGATTTGTAAACCATATCAGAAATCAGGGGATCTCCAGCAGGAGTGGACACTACTAGCTGGTATCCCAACGGTTTCGGGTTGGTCTTCAAATGCTGTGCAAAATGAGGAGAGACAAAGGAATGTGTAGAACCAGAATCCAACAAGATATAAGCCATATTACCAAATATCGGGAGGTTACTTGTAATGATAGAGTTTGAGGCTTCAGCATCCCTCTCCGTAAGAGCATAAACCCTTCCTTGTACATTCGGCTTTTGTGCCCTCGCTCCTGAGTTAGTTGGATTCTGCTGTTGCATCTGGGGGCAATCTTTGATCTTGTGGTCAGTTCTTCCACATCTGAAACATGCTCCTGATCTTGCATGACAGGGTGGCCGGTGGGCTTTTCCACATTTATCACATCGGTTGTGTTGAGGTTGCCCTTTTTGTATCGGAGCCTTCTCCTTAGACTTCTTAAAATCATAAGTTTTAGGCTTCAACTGTTGAGAATAAGAAGGAGAGCCTCTCTCTTTGTTTTTCTGCCCATGCTCTGAATGATATTCGACTATATCTTTCTCCACCAATTGAGCTCTTTCATAGACATCATCATATACTCGTAACATCAGCGTGGCAAGTCTACTCCTAAAGGCAAGCCTCTAGCCCCTCTCAAACTTCTTAGCTCTTTCACATTCATCAGCAATGAGTTGAGGTGCAAACCTGGATAATTCTGCAAAACGAGCTTCATATTGATCCATAGTCATATTGCCTTGCTCTAGCTTTAGGAAATCGATAACCTTTTGATCTCACGCACAATCATATAAGTATTTCCCAAGGAATACCTCAACGACTCTCCTCTAGGTAATAGCCTGACCACCAGCCATAAGTCTCAGCTTCGTTGCTCTCCACCAATGTTCGGCATTGCCTTCAAGCATGAACTCGGCAAAAATGATCATACCCTCTTCACAACAGGTCAAGGCGGTAAATATCTTCTCTAGCTTATTAATCCAACCCTCAGCTTCTACCGGATCACCAATCCCTTGAAATTTAGGAGGATTAAGTTTCATAAACTGTTCCACAGCACATCTCTTGATAGCCTCAGCTTGTTCACCTCGAGCAGCATTATCCGGTCATGTTGAGTCATTTGAGCCCTCATAATGTCAGTCATTTGATCCAAAGCATGAAAAATACCCTCATATCGAGGATCTAGACCCTGCTATTTCCCCTCATTCTGATATACCTTAAATGCAAGCAAAATGCACATACATTGAATAAATCATTCAGACATCAACCCTAGACTCTTGACACAACTAGACAAGTCTAGAATCACTTTTATAGCCTATTGCTCTGATACCATAAATGTCACGACCCGAATCAAGCCGTGACTTGATTCGTGGCCATGACCAATCATGATCGATCAAATAAGGTTGTGTAAGCGTGTAACTCGTTTAACACACTGTAGTGCACCGAATCAACCCTACTCCTTCATGCCCAATTAAAACAACTCGTACTTGATCATTCAGAGCAAACTATACCATAAAAAACTCAATTGTTATGACAACTCTTTTACTTGCATTTACATGTGTACAAGACTTGAAATTAAGTCCATATTCATGTCCTACATCCTATGTAGACCCTTGAAGCGACTTATCCAAAAGGATCACCATGGCTGACCACTATATGTACCTTCTATCCAAACAAATGACTTCAAAAACACTTCTAGGTATATCCGCCGCTCCAAGTCCTGAACTTCAACTCCTATGCTCTGAGCTGTTAAAATCAAAGGGTGAGCCTTCATTGCTCAGCAAGTTGACAATCCATAGTTCAAAGATTAAAATCCATCAGCTACAATGAAAGCTATTCGACACAATCATTTCAATTCACAATAGAAGCAACATTCAACCACCAGGAAGTATTCATGCTTACTTATAGGCACCATATAGGTTTACACAGGCAACAATATAACTTGATTATGCAAGATCATATAATTTAGTGGAACCATGAGTGAGTGCAATACTCAACAACTATCTAATGACCTATTAGCTTTGTGAAGGCATGCATGTTACCAACTGGCCAATGGACCCTTCCGGGTAATCGTAAACATCACCAACTGATCAGTGGTCCATTCATCCCTTCCAGGATCATATCATCGTGTTCCTCACGGGAACCTTCCGTATCATCTTTCCTATAACATATACTAGTTGATCAGTGGCCATTCGTCCCTTCTGGGACATCCTTCTTAAGGGATATTCGTATCATTTGTCCCTTGCGGGATATGCATATGCTTGCATGCTATGTATGCTTCAATCACTTAGGCACTTATATAGCCCAATCATGTGGCATATTCATGTTGCACATTCATGTCAATTAAATATATCCCACTCTTATGGGAATCAAAGAAATGCCAGCAATATGCCTCATTCACATAACCATCCAAAATGGATCATCATCTTCAACAAGCTTAATGGAGCTTAATCACATTTCTTAAGAATAATTAAACCTGTCTTATCATGCTAATCCAGCTTATGACCACCTAAGCCATCTCATAAAACTTTGCAACGTAGTAATCGAATGTTACTAATCAAGCTTGGTACTTTCTAGGTACACCAATTAAACCTTAACACAACAATAAAGCATGCAATTTCATGCTAATCATGCTTAATTAAACTTAATTATACTCATTAACCTCTAATCACAACAACTTAAACATGGCAGATTAGCAAACATCATTGATCAGTTAACTCAACTACACACATTAAAATATTCATCACACCATTCTAATGATGCTGAAAACAAGTTCAAATACATCTCTAGAATACCATCGATCCATCAATCAATAGCAATACTGCTGTACAAATTCAACGAAGTAAATCTCGTAACTGACTCATACACTAATCACCACATACTTTAGCTAAGGATGATCTTAGCTAACATCAAAGCTAACCAATATTGATGTTTTAAACTGTGGAAAACCAACTTACCTATGCAAGGCTCTCAGATCTCTTCTTCCACCTGCAATTTCTCTCTCTCTCTCTATTGGAAATGGTGATTAAAGTGAGCTATATTTGTCTGAGGAAGGAGAGCTAGCTAAGCTGTAGGACAAGTGTTACCACACCCCTACTCAACTCTTTTTGACTTTTTACTAATTCTTTCCCCTAATACTTTCTGCCACTTCCCTAAATATATCATTATCCAATTCACAAATTCGTCCAAAGCAGAGCTGGGCTGGAAGTGAGCTTCATTTTGGGCCTAAATCCTAGTAATTATATAAGACTTCATAGCCCAATCCAAATACATCATAGGCCTTTAGATGTTTTATGTAATCTTGGCCAATTTGTATGCCTAATCCAATAATCTAACTCCATTTGATCTTCAGTTATAGTTTAGCTCAAAACAAGATATGTTGTAATATTAAGATGTGTCTTAGCCCAACCTAAGAGATGAATATGCAAAAGAGCATTTAGATCGAATTCAGGTTATAAGATAAGCAGATGTAGCTTTTAGATCTAATCTAGGCACATTGGCAAGTCGGGTTATAAAATGTACCCCTTTAGATCCATCTAGGCATATTGGTATTGGGTTATCACAACAGGTGGTCCCCTTAATTGAAGAAATCAATCTGAAAGAGGTTGAAGAACGTTTACAATGCTATAGATAAACTTTGGTGAAGAAATTGGTCAATAAATGTGCACATTGTTTAGCACAGTGATACGGGATCTAGAAGATGAGCTCGAGCAATTGGTCAAATAATATTCCATCTTCTTTGGGAGTTTACTTGCTGCTAATGGGAATATAGTAAGTGGAAGGTTTTTCTTCTCTGCTGAGCTCTGCCTCTCTGGTGCAGTTCTCCAGTATCTGAGTGATCTCCAATTGCCCCATCCAAAAATCAAATTCCTAACCAAACCTTCATTTCGTGAATATCTTATCCGTCAACCATACATCTTCACTTAATCCCTCTCCATCAACCACCTCTCCATATTGCTCAATCATCCACATCAGCCTTATGGTAGAACCATAGCCCAGTACACTCCTCGAAGAAAAGCAATTTTGGAATAGTTAGGTGTTTATGTTAATTCTCAATTATTTCTTTTTTAGGATTATCCCTTTCCATTTCAGTTTCATCGTTCTACGAGTATTTATGGGAGTCACCAAGATCGTCTAGGGTCATGGGAGATCAATGTTCATTTTAGTTCTCTCTATTTTTATCTTTTGGAGAGTAGCTGCCTCTTGAACGTAGCCAATTTCATCTATTTTAATTCAATGAAGTGTGCGGTTCCTATCAAATTGTTATCAAAGCAGTGATACCTGGCAATGGCAGCGCGGAGGGTTGAGGCATTGGAGGAGCGGATGATACTGAGTTGGAATAGTTGCGACCTCCTTGGAGGAATGATTGAGGACATCCATGGAGGAGATGAGAAGTGAAACCACCGCTCAGCTCGTGGCAACGGAGCAAAGGAGTGAGCGGAAGAGCGAGGAGCTAGAAATGGCATTGAAGGAGATGATCGCGACCTCCTTAGGGCCCCTAGTGGAGATGTTGTGGTCAAAGGAATCCCCAGAGCCCCTTAACTCGAAGATGGCTACTGCTGGAGTAGCAGCAGGTGGCACGGCTGGGAACGATGACACCGGTAGGGTTGAAGGCACTGGCAACAACGAGAGAGCTCCAGGGCCTAGCGATAGCACAGGCAAGGTGCTATGTAGGCAGCTGGGAGACCGAGACGAGGTTCGAGAGGTGGGCTTTGACGAGACTGGGGTAGCTGGTCGACTGGTAAGAGCAATGGCCATGATCGGAATCCTGATCGTCAGTATGGCAATGAGCTAACTAGGAGGAGCATTGAGAAGGATTGGGAGCGATAGAAGCAATGACCCCAATTTGTGGGTAGCAAGGTGTTGTGTAGTTGTTATGGGTAATGCACACAAGTATACGTATCGCAGACAAGTAATATAGAGTGAATAGAGTATCGTTCCCACGAGGACTCTTCTACTAATCACTAAAATTGGCACAACTAATTCTAAGCCAAGTCAATCAAATAAGTTGAGTAGAGTGCAAGTAATTAAAAAGAAAGGAAGTAAACAGATAGAAATCAATCGATCAAAAGCTCCTAAGGTTCACAACTTCCCCAATTCTAGTCTTACGCAAGAGTCTTGATTTCATACAATTAATTTTGTCATGTTATTAACCTAGGGTTCTAGAGTTTCCTCACTTCCATCATACGCACCTTCCGACATCATACGAATGTAGCTAAGTGGAAGACACTAATTCGCTCTATTCCTAGGCGATTAATGCTAAAAGTGTTGGGAATCAAATGCAACGGAAACATTAAATTTAAAATTTTTATTCCCAATCCAAGATCACTTTGAGATAATTTGGAATTAAAACAAAGAAGATGTTTATAAATCATACCTACAAGAACTCTGAATTGGCTCGTGTTGATTCCTTGGGTTGATCACACGAACTTGTTGAAGCCGAATCTTTGATTAGACGGACACGCGTATGCCCTCACGGTATCCACACTAGGTGTCTCGTAAGAATTGAGAAACACTTTCTCAATAATCGGTGACACTCGAAATTTTTTGTATCAATCTAATTTTCTTTTCTCTCAGCAAAAATGATCAATAGCCACCACACACCACAAAAAGGAAGCTTTTATATAAATATATATGCATATCTCAAAGGTAATTGCCAATATCGTTCTGTACATATTACGTGTATATATATACATATATATATCTAACTTACTTAACACGAAGATATGGTAACGCGATTTCTATCAAATCGATATCTTTGATTATCAAGAAAATTAATATTACGCATAAATCTTTTCGTATTTAACCAAATCTATTTTGGTAATTTACGTGCATATTTAATTGAGATTAGATTTCAATAAATATAATCAAATATATAATTCCAAGATTGCCTTATCCGATAAGGTATGTGACCATTATGGGCTCAATTCGTGCTAGCAAAAATTTAATAGCCCGATCCAAAATTTAAATTCATTAAATTTCAGTTACGAGAAAAACCTATATTGTGTGTGACTGATGTGATCCAAGATACGAGCTTGAAGAATGAAATCAAAGTCTTTCGAGGTCCAATGACGACAAGCTCAAGTAAGACGAAATGAAGGACATGGACATGTATACAAGTGACAAGCAAGCTGAATGACTCAACATTATCCATGATATTTCAAAAAGGGACAAATGAAGAAGGCCATATATTTCAGCTAAGTATCAAGAGTGCAAGTGCTTCAAAAAATATATTTCGGTTGAATGTCAAGAAGGCAAGTATTTTGAAGAAATATATCTTAGCCAGATGAAAAAGTAATAATATTTTCAAGAAAGGAAGTTGAGAGAACTAAGCAGGTAAGAGAAACACAAGTTAATGCTGATATATTGAAGTTATATATAAGAATATATCACTTTCCTCTTTTAACAAGTAGAATATACTATATTTCCCTTGGCTTAGTTATGAAGATATTGGTAATATTTTCTAATTTTCCCTGAGGAAACACTTAGATTTACTTTCTAATTAGCTTCCTATCCCATGAGAACCATTTAGGAAGGTTATTTTTAATGTAATATTGCACTTTGGCCTATTTAAAGGCTGGTGCATACCTTTGGACGAATTTGGATCAGTTTATTCATTAATAGAGTGTGAGATTTTTATTCTCTTTGGTTCTCTGAAGAACTATTCGAACTTATCGGAGTGTTCCGTGGCGTTTATCCCCGACTTATCAATCAACCCATCCATAGTTGATTGTGACGTCTTCACTATACCAAGGTTCTTACCTCTTTATAGGTAATAGGTCAAGGTTCCACCATCTGAGCTTGACAAGGATACGTTCCCTGGAGACCTTAGCTGTGTACGGGTTTCGTCACGTGTTGGTGAGGTTCTTATCATATTTGATATTGGGTCTCATCACATTGTTGGCGAGGTTCGCAGCATTTGGTATCAAAGCCAACGTTCTAAGTCAAGTTCAATCTATCCTTTTAGTTTCTCTTCGTTTTCTTTCATCTTCGTTGTTTTTCTTTATCTTCTTTCTTTTCTATTATCTTCTTCAAAAAAAGTAAAAAAAAAAAGCAAGTAGCAGAAAAAAAGAAGCAAAAAAATAGAAAGAAAAAGTTGCAAGAAAAGAAGGTAAAAAAAAAAAGAATCAGCAGTAAAGAAAAAGGTAGAAAAAAAGTGAAAGAAGTGAGACATTGAGCAAGCCCAAGACTTATTTGGCCATTCATAGAGTTATCAAAGTTCCTCATTCAAAGTTGTTTCTTTTCAATTGATCTATCATTCTCTTGTCCGTAATCCCCTTATTTCGCTTGATCTTCGTTACTTTGGAACTTGACCCTATTCTCTTCTCTCAAATCCTGGTGAAGTCGTGGTGGATTGTTGCGGGACATTCTGATTATAGTTTGTTTAGTTCAAAAAGAGCTGAAAGAGGATATACGAGTGGAAAAAGAGAAGAGTGATGAGATTATTAGAGGGTAAAAGCTATTTGAGTGCAAATACGAGTGAATTGAGTGAACATATTCTTGAGGGAAACACGTGAGAGAGTGCTTGTGAGGTCCTAATGTCTGTTGCAGAATTCTCATCATGTCACACTATCAAGAGGAAAGCATATTTGAAGATGTACAGCTACAAGCATATGTACATGAGATTGGGAGGATGGTGAGAGCTGAATTCAAACAAATCCACAAGAAGATAGATCGAATTAAGGATGAAGCAAAAAGAAAAAGCTTTCAGCTTCCATATGAAGATAAATAACCGAGAAGACCAAGGCGGAACAATGATTTCTGTGACACAAAAGTGAAGTTTCCAACTTTCCAAGGCAAAAACGACCCCGAAGCTTATCTTTTGTGGGAGTAAGGAATGGAGATGGTCTTCAAACATCATATCTACTCCGAAAAGAAAAAGGTACAACTTGCTTCATTTCACTTCTCCGACTATGCTATTATTTGGTGGGATCGGATTATTACAAGTAGGAGACAGAATGGAGAGTGACCCGTTGAGACATGGAATGAGATGAAGTCAATAATGAGGCAACGATTCCTTCCAAGTTACTGTCACCGAGAATGGCACAATAAATTCCAGCGTCTCACTCAAGGATCAAAGAGCATTCTCGATTATTACAAAGAGATGAAGGTTGCAATGACCTGAGCGAACATAGAGGGAGACATAGAAGTCACCATGGACAGGCTCGTACATGGATTAAATCCTGAGATTGTGGATGAAGTGGCGGTGCATTGCTATGAGGAGCTCAATGATATGTTGCTCCATGCCATGAAAGTTGAACGACGGTTGAAGCAAAGAAACATGGACGAATGGCGCACAAGCATGACTACAACAAGTTCTTCAAGATCAACCTCTTAGCAAGTTGAGGTCCTCTCAATGAAGATCTATTCTAAGCTATCTATGAAAGTCAAACAAGCTGTGAATATTACATAAATTCATGAGAACCAAAAGAATGCTCAAGAAAAAGAGTGTGATAAAAAAGGAGAGAGTGAGAAAAAGAAACAGTGTGATAAAAAGATAGATGAGTGTCAAGAAATAGAGAGCAATAAAAAAGAGAAAGATATTGAAGTTGTGGAAAAAGAAAATGAGAGAAAGAGATTGAGACAAAAAATAAGAGAGATGTTTCATTGGTGAGTGCAAGAGAAGAAAAAGGCCGTGAGATTGAGAGTTCTTTAATTTTCATCAGCCCCTTATAATTAAGGAGCCGATTTTATTTACTAACAATCTTGTCGGATTCTTGCCAAGCAATATTATTTCTTATTTGCAGGAAGACAAGGGAGTGCATCAAGGATCAAGTCCAAACCAACTAGCCATTAGAAGTAATCATAAGGAGATGAAGGAGATTCAACTACAACCCAATGAGCAAGTGGCAAATCTACAAGCTAGTGAGTATATGAGTCCCTTTATTGTCTTAATGTTACTAGAGCATGGGGATCAAACATGGATAGGGTTTTCTGATTTTCAAGCCATCAAAAACACCATGGTCATGTGCCCTAATTCTGTTCTTCATTTAGATCACATGTTAGATGGATTTCATGATGCATATTTGATTTCAAAGCCTAATCTTGAAAGTGAATTTCATCATGTTTGGTTGAAAGAGGGATATGAGTTCATTAATACATTCCAAATAAAACTTGATTTGTTTGACTGGTTGGTGATTCCTTTTGGATTGATTAATAGCCCTAACGCTTTCACGAGACTTATGAGCCATAATTTACATGCATTTATTTATGTTGATGGCATTCGTTATGGTAAGAGTCCTGATAATCATGATAAATACTCAAGACTTGTTTCAGAGGCCTTAAGCAAAGAATCGTTATTTGCTAAACCTAAAATTCGAACTCTTTGTATGGATGAGATTGTGTTTCTTGATTTGATTTTGAGTGTTATAGTTAATGAGAATCTTGTTGAAGAGGAAAAGGCAATCCAAGATTGGCCAATATCTACTTTGGTAAGTCAGGTAAGTGGTTTCCATTGCTTATCTAACTTATATTGGTACTATATTTCATGTCATATAATGGATGATATCACACATGATGATTTGTTCTTTAAAAAGATAGAGATAATACATGTTATACATATTTTACACAAAATTGCTAACTTCTTGAACAACTCTTGGGAAAATATGAGAGAACATGGAAACAAATTATTGTTTTTGAATTGCTATGCAAAAATTGTTTTAAATCATGGGAATATCGTTTTCCCAATGTTGAGGTTGCTCATACTAGTGTCATTCCTTCTACCACTAAGTTTTCTCATTCAACGCAAGTATATGGCTTCACTTTATTAATTCTTATTCTTTACCTTAAAGTGGCTGTGCTTACTTAGATGGAATGATAAAAGGTGAATTTGTTAAGTCAAATCATGTGAAAGCCATGCACCCTAACAGTGGCAGCAAGAATTTTGTGTTTGATCCAAGTGGTTGTAATTCATTGCGCATGAGGAAGAAGAGGATTCACATTCAAATGCATTCGAAGCGACATCCTCATGGAGATGGACTATTTCGAGTTCTTGAGCGAATTGCTAATGATTCTTACAAATTTAAACAGTAAGGTGAGTGTAAAGATAATAATAATTTCTAAGTTTTTAATGTATCTTCATTTAATGCAGGACAAGATTTGAGGACAAATCCTTTTCAAGAGGAGGGGAATGATGTGATCCAAGATAGAGCTTGAAGAATGAAATTAAAGTCTTTCAGGGTCCAATGACGAGAAGCTCAAGTAAGATGAAATGAAGGACATGGATATGTATATAAGTGACAAGCAAGCTGAATGACTCAACATTATCCATGATATTTCAAAAAGGGACAAATGAAGAAGGCCATATATTTCAACTAAGTATTAAGAGTGCAAGTACTTCAAAAAATATATTTCGGTTGAGTGTCAAAAGGGCAAGTATTTTGAAGAAATATATCTTGGCCAGATGAAAGAGTAAGAATATTTTCAAGAAAGGAAGTTGAGAGAACTAAAGAGGCAAGAGAAACACAAGTTAATACTGATATATTGAAGTTATCTACAAAAATATATCACTTTCCTCTTTTAACAAGTAGAGTATACTATATTTTCCTTTGCTTAGTTCTGAAGATATTGGTAATATTTTCTAATTTCCTCGAGGAAACACTTAGATTTGCTTTCTAATTAGTTTCCTATCCCATGAGAACCATTTAGAAAAGTTATTTTTGATGTAATATTGCACTTTGGCTATTTAAAGGCTGGTGCTTGCCTTTGGACGAATTTGGATCAGTTAATTCATTAATAGAGTGTGAGATTTTTATTCTCTTTGGTTCTTTGAAGAACTATTTGAACTTATCGGAGTATTTTGTGGCGTTCATCCCCGACTTATCTAGCAACCCATTTATAGTTGATTGTGGCGTCTTCACTATACCAAGGTTCTTGCCTCTTTATAGGTAATGGGTCAAGGTTCCACCATTTGAGCTTGACAAGGATAAGTTCCCTGTAGACCTTAGTTGTATATGGGTTTTGTCACGTGTTGGTGAGGTTCTTATCATATTTGATATTGGGTCTCATCACGTTATTGGCAAGGTTCGCACAGTGACCCATTGGGCTCCACACTAAGCCAGCAGTGGGTTTATTAACTATATTCTACTTTAATCTCATTAAATCCTTTAACTAGCTAATTCGATTAACTTTTAACCGGATAGACCCATAAGTCAAGATTGATGTCTAGCAACGTCTCATGACTACCCGAATAGTGAGGATTTCAATCTAAGGATCGAACGTCCTTCGATGATAAGCTTCTGTGTAATTAAATCCTTCGATTATACAATGTCTTGAATGAGCTAAGGTATGGATTATATGTCAAATCCCAATACTTAATCATATGTTTTCAATTCTTAAGTATATGACTCAATTATGAAATATCGGAAACTCCTTTCCAATTTTTCATACTACTCTGGCGATAGATTTTCCGAGCCAATATCAAGCAGAATGCTCTCTACAATCGGAGTAACCGATTCCTAAATGGTGATTATTCACCACCTCCGTAAAAGTCTCATTGGATCCAGAATACCCTACACATGTCTCTGAGAGTCATGCTAAGAAATAGACCAAAAACCACAATTTAACAATTATGAGGTACTATGGTAATCTCATGTCAAAGATTACTTACACCCACCATCACCTAAGGATTAGCCAATTGACATTTATTTTGAAATCCCTTAGGCCTTCCTCTAGTGAGTCAGTTTAGTGAACTCATTCCATAATGAGCACACATACTCTTACATTAGTGGCTCTTCACAAGTAACTGTGAGATCAGTTACCCTCTACTGTAGAGCATGTAACGAGCATACTAATCTTATGGGTCACAGATCTCCTATTCAGTGATCCTATGACTAGGAACTATTTTAAATTAAGATTGATTAGATTTTAGGTCTCACTAGCATGATCTCATCATGGTCCAAAAATCAATACATTAATTTATGGGTTTCATCATAATAGGTAAAAATTCACAACGGATGATGAATAATAAATGCCGTAATTTTATTTCACGAATAAATATTACTCCAATTAGATTGCATGTGATTGGATTTAGGGCACTAATTCTAACAATCTCCCACTTGCACTAAAGCCAATCACCACGGTATCTAATACCCATACAATCTAGGTGATGTTCAAACTGCGATTGTGACAATGGTTTAGTGAATGGATCTGCAGTGTTGTTCCTTTTGTCGACTCGTTTGACACTGATATCACCTCTTGCAATGATCAGGATGTGCTTTGACTTGTGGTAGGATCCAGGTTTCTTGACTTGCGCGACGGCCCCGGTGTTGTCACAATATAGGGGCACCGGATTAGCAATTTCAGGAACAACTCCAAACTCATCGATAAACTCCTTTATCCACACCCCTTCCTTCGCAGCTTCACTTGCAGTGATGTACTTTGCTTAAGTCACTAAATCAGCTATGGTGGCCTGTTTGGAACTCTTCCGACTTACAACGCCACCGTTCAGAGTAAACACGTACCCTAAACTGATTTACTGTCGTTTTGATCAGTTTGAAAACTAGATTCAGTGTACCCTTCTAGCTTTAAACCCGAACCTCCATATATTAGAAAAATATCTCGAGACCTTCTCAAGTACTTGAGAATGTTTTTCACTACTTTCCAATGTTCTCTCCCGGATCAGCCTGAAATCTGCTTGTTACCCCTAAGGCATAGGCTATATCAGGCCCCGATACAAAGCATGGCATACATTATAGAACCCACTGCCGAAGCATATGGAATTCCATTTATCCTCTGTCTCTCCTCAGGTGTCTTAGGTGACATCTTCTTGGAAAGATGAATGCCATGACTCATTGGCAAGTAAAACGTTACTGCCTTCCATGTTAAACCTCTTTAACACGGTATCTATGTACCTGGATTGGGATAAGCTAAGCATCCTATTAAGTCTATCTCTATAGATCTTTATTCCCAATATACAGGATGCTTCTCCCATATCCTTCATGGAGAAGCTCTTGGAGAGCCAAACCTTGGCCGATTGCAACATCGGTATGTCATTCCCTTAAGTAATATGTCATCTACATATAACACAGGAAAGATGATAAGTCTCCCACTAACCTTCTTGTATACACAAGGTTCATTGTCATTTTTGATAAAATCAAACTTTTTGACTATCTCATCAAAATGAATGTTCTAGCTCCTCGATGCTTGCTTTAATCCATAAATGAATTTTTGCAGCTTGCATACTTTGTTTGGCCCAATAGAAGAAATGAGTCCCTCTGGCTGGGTCATATAGACATCTTCCTCAAGGTTTCCATTAAGGAAAGCGGTTTTGACATCCATTTGCCATATCTCATAATCATAGTATGCAACTATAGCAAGCAAAATCCTGATAGACTTTAGTATTGCCACTAGTGAAAAGGTCTCATCATAGTCAATACCATGTTTTTTTCTAAACCCTTTTGCTAACAGTCTGGCTTTGTATGTTTCAATATTGCCATCCACTCCGATCTTTCTCATCATAAGATTGTGGATCATCCATATCTATGACGCTCGAATCTAGGTCATTCTCAATGGCTAGATTCAACTTTTGAGGTGCTTTACGCACCCTTCTGGATTTTTGAGGAGATTCAGAAGGTTGTGGTATATGAACCGGTTCTTGAACAACTAGTTGTTCTTCCACCGATTGATGCGAGATTGTTTGTGGGTTAGAAAATTCATCAAGTTCCACAACTCTTCCACTCCCACTATCTTGTATAAACTCTTTCTCCAAGAATATGACATGTCTGCTAACAAACACCTTTTGTTCAGCAAGAGAGTAAAAGTAATATCCTAAACTTTCTTTAGGATAACCCACAAAACTGCACTTTTCCGATCTTGAACCAAGTTTGTCTGGATCTAGTATCTTTACATAAGAAGGGTAGCCCCACACCTTAAGGTGCTTGAGACTTGGTTTCTTGCCCTTACACATCTCATATGGAATATTAGATACAGACTTATTAGGAACCTTATTTAAAAGATAGACAACCGTTTGCAAAGCATACCCCCAAAAGTTAATAGGAAGATCCGTGAAGCATAATATGGATTGCATCATATTTAATAGAGTGTGATTTCTCCTCTCCGCAACTCCATTATGTTGTGGTGTATCAGGAGGTGTCCATTCGGAAATTATTCCATTCTCTTTTAGATAATCTAAAAACTCTCTCGTTAAGTATTCACCACCTTGATCTGAACAAAGGGACTTAATACTTTTTTCAGATTATTTCTCAATTTCAGCTCGATATTCCTTGAATTTATCAAAGGCCTCAGATTTATATTTCATTAAGACAAATCATCTGTAAATGTAATGAAGGAGGAATATCCACCTCTGGCTTGAGTTGTCATCGGCCCACAAACATCGGTATGGACCAACTCTAACAATTGTGTTGCCCTTTCTCCATGTCCAGTAAATGGAGATTTGGTCATTTTTCCTTTGAGACAAGATTCACAAATTGGAAGCGATTCATAATCGTATGGGCCAAAATACCCATCCTTGTATAACTTCTTAATCTGATTCTCATTAACGTGACCAAGTCTTAAGTACCAAAGATAGGTGAAGTTCAAATCATCTCTTTTCCTTTTATTTGTCTATTCGATATGAAGTACATTATCATTAACATCCAAAACTACCAAGCCACTGGCAACCTTTCTAGTTCCATAAAATTCAGAAGAATGAAATATTGAGTAGCCATTGCCCTTAAAATTTATTTCAAAACTCTGTTCAAGTAACAAAGGAACTGAAATAATATTTCTAATTAAAATTGGAATATAATAACAATTATTAAGCTCAATAGTGTTGCCTAAAGCTAAATTTAAATAAAAGATTCCTACTGCTAAAGCTGCAACTCTTGCACCATTTCCAACACGTAGGTCGCATTCCCCTTTGCTCAGTTTTCTACTTCCTCTCAGCTCCTGCAACGAATTGCAGATATGAGAACCACATCCAATATCTAATACCCATGAAGTAGAATGCGTAAAGGACATATTAACTTCAATTACGAACGCACTTGAAGAATTGGCTTTAGAAGCCTTCTTCTACTTCACCTCTACAAGATACAACTTGCAGTTCCTTTTCCAATCTCCATCCTTTCAACAGTGAAAGCAGGTGCCTTTCTCAAAAACATTATTGTTTCCCTTCTTTTGAATCTTTCTTTTGGGCTTTACAGATTTGTTATTAGAAGATTTTCCCTTCTCAAGGGGTCTCTTTGCCTTCTTCTTAGAGGCACTTCCCACCAACAAGACTTTACCCTTATCCTTCACAAGGTGGGTTTCAACAGTCTTCAACATATTAAGGAGTTCAGGCAGTGGAACATCTAACTTGTTCATGCGGAAGTTAATAATAAATTGTGAAAAAGATGTGATAGAGATTGAAGAATTAGGTCCTGACTTAACTCTTCATCCATAGCAAAGCCCAAATTTCCTAATTCCGTAATTAGATTGATTAGCTTGAGGACATGAGCCTCAACAGAAGTACCCTCAGCCATCCTTGCTTGGAAAAACTGCTTAGATAACTCATATCTGGCAGTTCTACTCTCCTCACCATACAACTCCTTGAGGTTAAGAAGAATAGATTTGACATCCATCTTGGCATGTTGCCGTTGGGGATCATTACTCATAGATGCTAGGATGACGGACTGAACTTGAGTGCTATCATCTTGCCACTTCCGATAAGCGGCATTCTCTTCCTCAGTGTCATCTTGTGCCGGCGGCTTAGGGTCAGGAGAATCGAGAATGTAGGAGACTCTCTCCTGTGTAAGGACAATCCTCAAGTTCCTTAACCAGTCCACATAGTTCGACCCAGTGAGTTTGTTAGCATCTAGTATGCTCCGCAACAACAGTGATGCAGACATGATAGCAGATAAATCTACAATAAAAGAACAACATGCATGAACAGATATTCATGAAATATGACGCATGATTATCGAGGACTTTTGAGTAAATCACATCTCCCACTAAATTTGGCAAATTCCATTGCCCTCCTATAGGAAGACGGGAGACCTCGTTGGGAGTTCTCCCAATGGGTAAAATAGAATCCTGTTTATCCTATCGAGATCTCACATGTAACACAACAAACCTCGAATAAGTTTACAGGTAGGTAACTCTTAACCAATTACATGTCATGTGACTTCCATTTAGTTTTGCCTCTAAGATTTCTACAGCCTTGTGTGTGCACAACAAACCATAAAATCTTAGTTAAGTTAAACCCATCATTCATATATTTACATGAAAAAGAAACTGCCCTTGAGTGTAGCTCAAGAAGGTGGCAACGTTTAAGTGTATAGTGTTATATATCACATATAATTGATGAGGGAGCATCATGCCAACTCACATGATGGGCCTTGTGTGTGCACAACAAACCCACTATGCTTGCTGACACACTTTGTATCTCATAATGATGGAAGGCATGATTGGTATTCTTAATACCATAGTCATTTCAACTTAATATTTTTAGAGGGTCTTATATACAATTATTATACAATTTCTCATCACATGCACAATATAATAAAAGCAATTAAATAAGGATGATTATGGACATTCCTATGAGTGATATACCCGAGCCATAGGGTGTATCACTAAAAATCATCCTAATCTATGCAGCCCATCAACATGGGCCTACTACTTTGAGAGTCACCATCTCCATGGGCTCGATCTTGGAACTCCGAGCGTCTAGATCTTCTCGATTGTAAATACTCTCCCTAATATATTTGTATTTTAGAACTATTCTATAATTACATAAAATATTGAGAAAACCCCAATCAGCAGTTTGGGGGAGGTACATCGGAGGGAGAGAAGAAATACAACCGGAGAATAAAAATTTAGATGAGGCAGGGGTACGCAGGCCTTATTTATCCAAAAAAAAATCATTCATTCATCCCATGAAACTAGCCCATAATCACCCTCATGCATATCATACATAAGCATTGGGAATTTAAATACGGTGCTAAAAAATTGCAATATAGCCCAAAAGTGTTGTGATAATAAAATTTCAAATCACCCAAAAAACTATTTTTCGGTATATATATCTCATATATTATTAGGAATATAATATTCATGATTAACTATTAATCATAAAAACAAATTAACTATTAATTGATCTAAATGTATAAATTAGAATTTCAAACATCCCCAATTTAATTCATACCTTTAGAAGTAATCATGTTATAATTCACAATTAACCATTAATCGTGAAATTAAATTAATTAACAAATTAATTAATCATATAATAAAATTTAGAATTTCTAAAACTCCAAAATATACCCCAATTGTAAAGTATGAATAATATATATTTAAAAAGAAACTCTTTTCTTTTGAATCTATCTTATTATATATCTCCATATATATAATAATACCTTCCCTTTTTTAATTGTAAGATAATTAAAGCGTGCTTTCAATACAACAATTGCATCATCTCTTTTATGCAAAAGATCATAGCTTTGATGCATATATATGTGTATGTATATTCAAAGCTATTTGTACATCTTATCAGATTAAATAGTAAAAGGAAACTCTTTCCCTACACATGAAAGAAAAGAAAAAAGCATTTTTTAATGCTGAAATATATCTACATATATTCATATAAAAAAATTGCAACTTTTGTAGTTGATCAAAATAAAATAAAATTTGAAATCTTGATCACAACATAATTAGGTTGTCGAATAGTTCAATATTGCAATTAGAATAATATTGAATTCCAAATTGCACTCAAACCTGGCTCTGATACCACTGTTGGGAATCGAAATGCAGCGAAAACATTAAATTTAAAATTTTTATTCCTGATCCAGGATCACTTTGAGATAATTCAGATTTAAAACAAAGAAGATGTTTATAAATCATACCTACAAGAACTCTGATTTGGTTCTTGTGTTGATTCCTCGGGTTGACCTCACGAACTTGTTGAAGCCAATCCTTTGATTGGATGCACATGTGTATGCCCTCCAGGGCATCCACACTAGGTATCTCATAAGAATTAAGAAACACTTTCTCAATAATCGGTCACACTCGGAATTTTTTTGTATCAATCTAATTTTTCTTTTCTCTCGGCAAAAGTGATCAATAACCCTCCAGGGTATCCACACCAGGTATCTCATAAGAATTAAGAAACACTTTCTCAATAATTGGTCAAACTCGGAATTTTTTTGTATCAATCTAATTTTTCTTTTCTCTCATCAAAGGTGATCAATAACCACCACACACCACAAAAAGGAAGCTTTTATATAAATATATATGCATATCTCCAAGGTAATTGCCAATATCTTTCTGTATATATTACATGTATATATATACATATATATCTAACTTAACACAAAGATATGGTAACACAATTTCTATCAAATTGATATATTTGATTATCAAGAAAATTAATATCACGCGTAAATCTTTTCGTATTTAACCAAATCTAATTTGGTAATTTACGTGCATATTTAACCGAGAAAAATAATTAGATTTTGATAAATCTAATCAAATATATAATTCCAAGATTGCCTTATCCGATAAGGTATGTGACCATTATGGGCTCAATTCGTGCTAGCGAAAATTTAATAGCCCGATCCAAAATTTAAATCCATTAAATTTTAGTTACGAGAAAAACATGTATTGTGTGTGATCCATTGGGCTCCACATTAAGCCAGCAGTGGGTCTATTAACTATATTCTACTTTAATCTCATTAAACCTTTTAACAAGTTAATTCAATTAACTTTTAACTAGATAGACCCACAAGCCAAGATTGACATCTAGCAACGTGTCATGACTACCAGATAGTGAGGATTTTAATCTGTGGATTGAACACCCTTCGATGATAAGCTTTTGTGTAATTAAATCCTTCGATTATACAATTTCCTGAATGAGCTAGGGTATGGATTATATGTCAAACCCCAATACTTATTTTCAATTCTTTAAGTATTAAACTCAATTATGAAATATCGGAAACTCCTTTGCCATTTTTCATACTACTTTGGCCAGAGATTTTCCAAGCCAATATCAAGCAAAATACATAGGACATACTCTCCTACAATCGGAGTAATCGATTCCTTATTGATTACTCACCACCTCCACAAAAGTCTCATTGGATCCGGGTACACATGTCTCAGAGAGTCATGCTAAGAAATAGATCAAAAACCACAATTTAACAATTACAAGGTACTATGGTAATCTCAAGTCTAAGGATTACTTACACTTACTATCACCTGAGGATTAGCCAATTGATATTTATTTTGAAATCCATTGGGCTTTCTTCTAGTGAGTCAGCTCAGTGAACTCATTCTGTAATGAGCACCCATACTCTTACATTAGTGACTCTTCACAAGTAACCGTGAGATCAGTTACCCTCTACTTCAGTTACCCTCTATTGTAGAGCATGTGACAAGTATACTAGTCTTACTGGGTCATAGATCCCCTAATTAGTGATCCTATGACTAGGAACTATTTTAAATTAAGATTAATTAGATTTTAGGTCTCACTAGCATGATCTCATCATGGTCCAAAAATCGATACATTAATTTATGGGTTTCATCGTAATAGGTAAAAATTCACAGCGAATGATGAATAATAAATGCCCTAATTTTATTTCATGAATAAAAATTACCCCAATTAAATTGCATGTGATTGGATTTAGGGCACTAATCCTAACAGAAAGGCCAATCTAATCCAATCTTACATGGTTGTTTAGGGTGCTCACCATCTCCCGATGCGCTTGCATGAATAACCTCACCTCTCGGTATAAGCTAACCTAGATTATGCAATTTCTAGCGTGACTCTGATTTCCTCTCACGAGGTTCCTCTCTGTCTCAAGTTCAATCTCATTGGTGGCCAATCCAACAGAAAGCATAAAGAATGAAATTGCATAAATAACACCTGGGAGGTGTACCTCGACAAAATCGTATGTATGAAAGAAAGTCTTTACTTAAAACATTAAAATGGGTCCATTGATCCCCCTAGGAATCTAGGAGTTTAGTTCAACATGCTAGAAGGAAATACAAGAGTTGAAAGAGAAGACAACATTATGAATATCAGAAGAGAAGGGACAGAAAGAACTTTGGTTGGTGAAGTCGAATCTCTCGATCCCGACTTTATGATTTGCTGTTGTGATCCCTTCTTCGTGTTCTTTGAGTGTTGCCATTCTTCTCCTCTCAACTTTTGTCTATATGAATGTCCTTCCCACTTGTCAGGGGTGCAACACCATATATAGAGCAAGTATACTTTCTCTATTCTTGGTTTGGTCACTGTGGGATAGGAGGTAGTGGATCCCAGAATTTTTCCTCAACAAGTCTTCTTTGCTAAAACGTCTCAGTAGACCGCGGTCTATGGACAGCGATCTATTCCTTGTTGTGCGCGCAGTTTTCTTTTTTCAGCCATAACTTCCTCATTAGTTCGAATCATGATCCGTTTGATCCGTTGGAATTCTGACTCAACAAATTTTCCGATGACATGTCATTTTCCATATTTCTCACATAGGGAGTATGAGAAATTCCCTCCAAAATTTGCTACATCAAACAAGTCAAGTCTTCATCATCTTTCTGCGCATGTTCTTTCTTTCCTGCACATCAAACAACTCCCAACAGTATCTAATCTATGTGGAGGTCAGAAAACTATCATTCATATCCATTCAATCCCAATGATGAAAAGTTATGCAATCGACATCTAAATATATGGGAAGTGGCCTCAAACTTAGGATTCTAGGTTGGGAATGGATAAACAAATCATACAAATCATAATATTAACACACCCTCAAACCTATACTTTTGCTCATCCCAGTCAAAAATTAAGATCATGCAATCAAAATATTTAAACCAAGTTGGTCCCAAAACTTCCTTAGAAATAGCTTCTTGTTCATCACACAACCTTCACTTCGAATGCTTCTACCTTAGGATATCAAATTTTCAAAATCATTCAGCCCTCAGTGTTATGGTGTTAGTGCAGAACACTCTTGACATTGTTCGAGCACCTAATCAATAGCTAAATTGGTCAAGCAAACAATCAAAAGACTTGAACACTTCCCTAAACATTGTCCTTGCAATTCCGCTCGTTTCTTTTAACTTTGTTCTTTATCTGGTGGTGCACGACTCTAAGTGTCATGTCCGAGAGCTAGGCCCGTGTAGCAAGGAATCGGCCAATGGCTCCCGTCCTAGTTGGTCCAAGGCATTAGATTTTGAGATACCCCTTCGGATCTATCCTTGATTTCAACTAATGGACAATTTCCACTACAAGCACATGCTAGGCCTTATTACGTATGCTTTTTGCACTAAATTCAGCTCAAACCCATACAATGGTGCTCAGAGCCTTGGCACATCTTTTCATTAAGCTCATAACTATGCACTTCATATGATTTTTCACTTTTTCAAAATTCTATTTCTTTCTATATTTGCCTTTGTAGGATATCTAGGTTCATGTGCTTGTCCATTCTCATATAAGCCATACAACCAAACAATTTCAAGGGTCATTTTAAGCTATCCCTAATGCAAGAGTGTCATGAAAGTAATGAAGTTTGGGCATCTTGACAACTTTCTAAAATATGTCCTAAGGTTGTTACAGTCTCAAATCTAATCATGTTTCGAATTTTCAGCCATTAATAGTCACCATGGAACAAGGGCCAACCGATTTTTCAAAAGCTTTTCTGCATTGTTTTTATACGTAAGAGCAAATCATACCATGCAACCTAGACTCACCTATTATGCAACTACTATCTAAATGCAAACATAATCCTAAAATATAGATCAGAGTGCATGAGAAAACCAACAATTAAACAGAGAATCCCATAAGCAAGGCATATGTTTGCACCAAACTGACAACTAACCAAAATTTTCACAAGCAAGGCATATATGTTTGCACCACCCCCAAACCTAAACGAAACATTGTCCTCAATGTGAAATAAGAGTAGGAGGGGAAACTTGCCTTGTTAGTGTAGTGCGACGTGTAGATCAAAGCTTATTCTTCGGAGGAGCTGTTCCCTTCCCCCTCTTGGGCATCGTCATCACTTCTGGAAGGTAGGGATGCGTGTTGTTCCACGAGGATTCCGAGCTTGCCAGCAATTTGTTCTTGGTGCCTTGCATGAGTGCTGCAAGATTTGGCAAGGTATTAGTGCTACTCTCAACGGACCGCGATCTACTGATTTGTTTTGTTGTTTTGGCTTTGTTTTCGGCATCTCGGTCTATGTTTCCTAAATGCAACAAAAACTAATCAAAATAAAATAGTGCTCATAAACTAAAATGCATAAAATAACTAGAGAGGAAATGACAATTTATTCCAATCTTGGGTTGCCTCCCAAGGAGCGCGATGTTTAAAGTCTTTGGCCCGACTCATAGTCTCGTCATCCTTCTTGTCCTTGAGTTGAGGATTCCTCCCGATGGATGCTATCCCATTGATATGTCTTCAAACGATGTTTGTTCACCTTGAATTTTACCTTCGTCTTTTCATTCATCAGTTCGATGGCATCATACGACAAGGCTTGAATCACTTGGAATGCTCCCGACTCTTGTAACTTGGGCTTTTCTGGAAAGAATGTAAAAAGAGGATCATGGTAAAGAACTAATTGACCAAGTTGGAATTCTCTTGCTGTAGTCATTTTGCCACATCATCTACTTGTCACACATGCTTGTGTTGGATCGGGCGGTTTCCCTAGAGGTTTCACCAACTTCTTTGGCTCTCTTGAAATTACCTCCACCGGCTGCATGTTTTCATGTTGCTCATCATCACAATGTTGATCAACATCTTGATTCACTTCATGTACATCCTACTTTGGCCCACTTGGAAGTTGTGATCAATGTGCTTATCAATGACATCAATGGAGAAGCATTCATTAGATATTGGATCCACGAAATGGAATACTTTAAAAGTCACCTTTTCGTTATCAACCCTCATTGTGAGCTCTTCTTTCACCACGTCTATCAATGCACGATTTGTGGTTAAGAAAGGTCTTCGAAGAATAATAGGGCTATTTCGATCTTCCTCATAATCAAGAACAACAAAACCAGTCAGAAAGATAAACTTATCAATTTTCACAAGAACATCTTCAATTACTCCACGAGCATATGCAATTGATCGATCTACAAATTGAAGAGTAATAGATTTAGGTTTCACTTCTCCTATTCCTAGATCTCTAAAAACCGAAAAAGGCATCAGATTAATACTAGCAGCAAGGTCACATAATGCCTTACCTTCAAAATCTTTACCTATAGAGCAAGGAAGAGTGAAACTACCTAGATCCTTGAGTTTTTGAGGTAGCTTACGTTGAAGGATTGCACTACACTCTTCGGTTAGAGCCATGGTCTCATAGTTACCAAGCCTATGCTTCTTTGAGATGATTTCTTTCATGAATTTGACATAGTTCGACATCTGTTCAAGAGCTTTAGCAAAAGGAATGTTAATATGCAATTTCTTGAAAATATCCAATAACTTATGAAATTGTTGCTCGATTTTCTCCTTTTTAGCTCTTTGGGGGAAAGGGAGAGGTGGATAAGTTCGAATTGGCTTCAATGCATTCCCTTTTCCTTCCTGGATCTAAGGAGGGTCAATTTTGCTATCCTGAGGTGCCTCAAGATGCTTATCGGTGCTACCTCCCTCTTGTTCCGCGGTCTACTAAGTGTGCTTTTTCCTTGTCTTGTTGGATTGTGGTCTCAGACCGCTGTCTAACCTCCTCTAACAGGTTGTTCAGTCTGAAGTGTGATGACATTCACTTATTCATGTCCTTGACCTCTTGGATTGATCTCTGTCTCGCTTGGTAATGTTCCAATAGGTCTGGAGTTGATTGCTTGAGCTAGCTAACCGATTTGAGTCTCCACATTGCGCATCTGTGATTGCAAGATAACAATTTGATTAGAATTTGATTGCACCGCAGCATGCGTCACTTGTGAAGATTTCATAAAATTAATGAAAGTCTCTTCTAATCTGGTAATGCGATCCGAATCCAAAGGTTGTTGTTTTTGAATTGGTTGGAACCCTGGTAATGGATTAGCCACATTGTTATTGTTGGCATAGGAGAAGTTGGGATGATTTCTCCAACCTGAGTTATATGTGTTTGAGTAAGGATTGTTCCTTGGGTTGCCTCCAATGTAGTTGGCTGTCTCATGAATCTCTTGCATTGGTCCCATAGATGTTCCTTCATCAGTGGTCCCATGACTTTGCCCCGCTCCTTGGCTCTTCCATGACGTGACATCCTTGAGCAAGGCATCCATCTTAGCAGAGAGGGTTGTTATAGCATCAATTGAATGTATCCCCACAGCTCCGCTCCTCATTGTCCTTTTGGATGGCCATTAGTAGCCATTTCGTGCCATTTCCTCAAGCAATTTAAAGGCCCTAAGGATCACAACTTCACTTATTCTCAATCCCAATTCTAGTTCCCTTCTACCTATGCCTTGAATTTAATTTCGTTACTAGCCTACGGTTCACTATCGTCTTACACAGCTGTTGCTTGTATTAAGACCGTATGCTCAACTAGTCAATTTACTCTATGTCTAGGCGATCAACAAGTTAGGAACCATTAAAGATCAATCCTAATTGGCTGCTTAGGGTAATCAGGTATATGTCTATCATTTTCACTAAAAATCTCGTCTTTCGATGTGGATTAACCTAAGCTATGCTTTCCCTAGCTTAACCTAGAATTCCTCTGTTGAGTTCAACTAGATTACCGGATCAACTTAATTGGTGTCTAGTCAATTAAATCGCATTAAGTCCGAGACAAGCATAAGCAACTCAATCAAATCCATAAACATAGGAGAAGTAACCTAGAAATCAAGATTGAGAAATAAGATCCATTGATCACCTTAGGAAAAATATGATTAGTTCATAACGGGAATTGAGTCAACCATCGACATAATCAAGGAATACATGAAGTAAACTAAAGAGAAAAGAGAAGAAAACTCTAATCCAGTAGCGAATTGCAATCCCGTCTTCAAGATCTCCCGTTTCACTTGTTGTCGACTTCCCCCTGTTGATGCAGGTGTTGTCTCTCTAAAAGAAGAGAAAAATAAAAATCTAGATCTCCCTTCAAATTACCAAAATACTCCAATATACAGATTGATTTATTTCCTCCCATATCTCTCAAAATATTCCAATGACATCTTTTGTTGCTCTCATGAGATCTCAAGATATTCTTCTATTCCTCCCCTTTTAGAATCAATCTTGTCCAAAATATCACGAAAGTCTCGGTCTTTAAAATCTTGCCGTCCATAACCCCGCTACCTTCCGTGGCACACACCTTGGCACAAAGCATCAGAATGCATACTATGAAGGTACGACTCGGCACATGCCTCGACAAGTCGTACTCAGAAGTTTTCAGCCCTTGCTTACTTGGGCGCATGCCTTGGGACATCTATTTGGGATTTTAACGTACTTTGATTCCTGGTTCCCATGACTTCCTACAATGAAATAAGCGTGAATTAAGTATTTGCAATTGAAGCATCACAAAATACTCGAGAACATTGTTAATTATATAAATATGCTTATTTGAAAATATTTTCTGGCCTAGATTCAAGTAAGTTGTTCGAGTTTTATGAGATTTTAACACATGATTAGTTGTTTTTCCCTTTGTTGAGTGAAATCAATTTATAACTAATTAATTCAAATTTTCTTCCAAGAATGTGGTACTTCCGGACTTTTTATTTATATAGGTGTTTAATGAAGAACCAACTGAGCCAAGAAAGTGGACCTCGACTCACAGAACCAAGATGGATAGAAGCTGGAAAACAGAGGAAACGAGGGAGGGGTCGCGACTCCCTGAAGCAGAAAGCTGAACAGAGTCATGGGTCGCGACTCAGGGTCGCGACCCCTCGCTAGCAGAGAAGATTTCGTAATATTTGCGGAATATTGGATTTCCTAAAGATCCCGAAGCCTAATATAGAAGATATTCTGAGATAATATAACACAAAGGAGCATATTTTCACTTGACTTATTCCGAGGGAAACACAATATCTTACTAAAATATATTTTTAGGATAGAGATATTGGGAGAATATTTTTAGGCAAGATAGAATATTTTATTCTCTATCCTTATAAAGTCTCGACCTAATAGCATACGAAAGGGGACCCTTCTTTTTCATATCAGTTTTTACATATCTTTTTGTTGCCAAGAGAGATCGGGTCATTCACGGCTTCAAGGGAGGAAGAGGATCGGCGCGCTTCAAGACAACTTCGGGGATCGAGAGATCGACATCGAATCATCCAAGAGTTTTCTCTTTCTTTCCTCTTTTCTTTCCTTAGTCATGATGTACTCGAATCTTTTCTTGGTATTTTCTCTTAATTTCATTATGAACTAATTCCCTATTTCCTAGGGCAAGCAATGAAACTCTTTCTAATTTTTAATCTTAATTCTCTCTTTGCATGTCAATTGGTTGCACTTATGTTATTTATACTATTCTCATCCTTAATGCTTTCTAGTGGCTTGATCACCCATTGGATTGATAGGAGATTCAATGAACTCGAGAGACGAAGTCGTAATCATGCCAGAGATAGTATAACCTAGGATAATTCACGCCGAGAGGTCGGGATTATTTATGAGAAGTATCGAGATATTAGCCTCTCACCCTAGGTATCCAAATTAGGGTTCGAGCTCAATGGGCTTCTTAATGTTGATTCCTAGAGATAGAGTGGTTAACATCGTCCTCGAAGTACGTTCTTATTAAGCCGAGAGGCAAGTAAGGAGATGTAAAACCTTAGGATAATAACCAAGCAATCAATTACATGTAGAGAGTCAATTTGGGATTAGGAATGGGATTGAGGGAAGTTGTAAGCCCTAGGTCCATAAACATCAATTGATTTATTGTTTCCTTTCCTATTTCTATTTATTTGCTAATTTGCTTTTTCATTGTCTTCTCGATTTACGACTTGCCTAGCTTAGAATTAATTGTTTAAATTATTGTTTAGTGGAATTTAACACGGTCTTCATGGGAACGATCTCGATATTTATCACTTTATTACTTGAAGTGATACATATACTTGCTGCCTTTTTGGTTATCTATTTTATCGCAACAAGTTTTTGGCGTCGTTGCCGGGGACCAAGTTCACAATTCTTGCTAACCTTAATATTAAGCAATTTTCTTCGGCTAGGTAATTTTTGTAATTTTATTTGTTTTTCCTAATCTATCTTTCTTTTCTTTTCTTTTGTATATTATATTATATTTTTATTTTTTGTGTTAACACTGATTGTTGGATTTAATGGAAGAGAATTTCAATCGGTTAGGTGGACAATTTGGGGATGCAATTACAACAAGTTATAATCAATTTAAAGAAAATTTTTGGATCTCATGTTGTTATTGTGGAAAATTTCACCTAAATAATGATTGTCCTTATATGAATTATTTTGATGATAATTATATGGATAACTCTTCTTATGATATGCATGAAGGATGCAGAAGTTACCCCAATGATGGATTGATAAATCAACAATTTTCAAGCCACGATTCTCTTCCTAGGCTCGAAGAGGCGCTCAACAATTTCATGAACTCTTCACAAAGTCTTCAACAACAAGTTTTTGTGCATCAACAAGTTTTCAATGAACAACAAACTTCAGATCGTCTTTCTAGGCTTGAAGAAATTTTAATTAGCTTCATGAATTCCTCTCAAACTACTAATGCTATTGTTCAAGCCAATTCTAATCAACTTATTGTCTTACAAATGCAGATGCGCAATATGGAGATTCAATTAGGCCAACTAGCTCAAGCCCTCAATTCCCAACCTCAAGAAGTCTTGTCGAGCGACATGAAAATCAATCCACAAGAACAAGGCAGCGATCAAGAAGAGATGATCTCTTTTTGGAGTGAAACAGAGTTGATGCACAATGTTGAGACAGAGAGGTCGCGACCCCAAGTCACGACCCAAATTTCCAGAACAGAAGAGTCGCGACCCCAGGTTGCGACCTCTGAAGAAGAAACAAGAATTTCATGTGGCACATCTTCAATGGAGGTACGAGATAATGATATTGATTGTTTTCAAGATGAGGATGATGCTACAAGCACTTGGATTGATGAAGAGGAGACGATGTCAATTGCACCAACCACCAAATTAAGTGAAGAGGAACTAGACTCTCAAAGTTGCAACATCGAGACCCTTATTCAGCCCATGCCCAATCTTATTGAAGGTAATGAAGCTTTATTCATGGAAAATTATTTAGCTAATAATTGTTTCATTATGTTGACCGACGAGGCATGCAATGAGAAGCAATATGAGGAGCTATCAGATGTCACATGGGTCTTTGATGAGCAAAATGAGTGCATGGATTTTCTTGGCGTCTCCAAGTTGTTAGAGCCTAAATCAATGGCAATGAAGCAAATTGTCCTCAAAGTTTTGCAATTGCCAATGTCCATCAAGGGAACCTATGGGCCACCTCCAACAAGTTAAGAGTCCTATAAAGGGGTTGATTTATATGGAAGATTGTCGAGTTTCCTTCATCAAGAATTTTAAAAGCGAGTTGAATAACTACAAGAGGAGCTCAAGTGGCAATCAAGGGAGAATCAAGTGCTCACCAATCAAGGGGGAGACATACTTCACTCTAGGCAAGTATTCTTTTTATCTCTAATTCTTTCATACATTACATTATGTTGGATTACAATGCTAGATCTAGGTTTGGGGGAGCTTGCCTTAATTATTTAATTTTTTTATTTGCTTAATTTGATTGCTTGCATTTAGATAGAGTAAGTTACATGCATTTAGGGTGCCAGATTTTTTTTAGTTCACATTCCATCTTAGGCATGTTAGTAGGTGTGTTGCACCAATGAATTAATCCACTCATGACGAATTGGTTAGCCCTTGTTCAATGATGATAATTAGTGGCTTAAAATTTTTAAACTCGATCGGATTTGAGATTGCAACATGCTTAGGATGTATTTTGAAAAAAATTTGATCATGTCTAAACCCCATTCTTTTCACGACACTCTTACTTTAGGGATAGCTTAAAATCTCCCTTGACGTTGCTTAGTTGTCGGCTCACATGAGAGTAGGTAAGAACATAAACTTTGATATCCTACCAAAGAAGGAAAAAAAAGAAAAAGAAAGAAAATGAAATATTATGCATGAGCTAGCAAAGACAAAATCTTATAAGAGTGCATATGTGAGCTTAAATGAAAGATGTGCTAAGGCTCTGAGCACCACTATACGGGCTTGAGCGGCATTTAGTGCGAAAACACATGTAATAAGGCCCGGCATGTGCTCGTGGTGGATAGTCCATTAGTCGAAACTCGAGGATAGATCCGTAGGGGTATCTTAAAACCTAATGCCTTACCCCAATTGGGACGGGAGCCATTGATTGATTCCTTGCTACACGGGCCTAGCTATGGACATGACACCCAGAGTCGTGCACCACCAAAGAAAGAAAAAGAGTGAGAAAGAAACGAGCGGAAATGCAAAGAGGCAATGTCTTTGTGAGTGTTCAAGTCTCTTGATTGTGTGCTTGACCAACTAGGTTGCAAATTGGGTGCTTGAACTTTTGTAAGAGTGTTTGCACTAACATAACACGGGTGAAGGCAGATTTTTAGAAAATTTTGACATCCAAAGTGTGGAGCAATCAAATTGAAGATCGAGTGGAAGATTAAGAGCCATTCTTGAGAATTCTAAGGGGCCAAAACCATTACGATTGAGTGGAGAAATTTGTTGTGTGTTTTGTGTGCTTGCTAGGAATCTAATTGTCTTACTCGAGGACGAGCAAGAATCTAGGTTTGGGGGTGTGTTAATTATATAAATATGCTTATTGAACATATTTTCTGGCCTAGATTCAAGTAAGTTGTTCCAGTTTTATGAGATTTTAACACATGATTAATTGTTTTTCCCTTTGTTGAGTGAAATCAATTTATAACTAATTAATTCAAATTTTCTTCCAAGAATGTGGTACTTCCGGACTTTTTATTTATATAGGTGTTTAATGAAGAACCAACTGAGCCAAGAAAGTGGACCTCGACTCATGGAACCAAGATGGATAGAAGCTGGAAAACAGAGGAAACGAGGGAGGGGTCGCGACTCCCTGAAGCAGAAAGCTGAACAGAGTCATGGGTCGCGACTCAGGGTCGCGACCCCTCGCTAGCAGAGAAGATTTCGCAATATTTGCGGAATATTGGATTTCCTAAAGATCCCGAAGCCTGATATAGAAGATATTCTGAGAAAATAGAATACAAAGGAGCATATTTTCACTTGACTTATTCCGAGGGAAACACAATATCTTACTAAAATATATTTTTAGGAAAGAGATATTGGGAGAATATTTTTAGGCAAGATAGAATATTTTATTCTCTGTCCTTATAAAGTCTCGACCTAACAGCATATGAAAGGGGACCCTTCTTTTTCATATCAGTTTTTACATATCTTTTTGTTGCCAAGAGAGATCGGGTCATTCACGGCTTCAAGGGAGGAAGAGGATCGACGCGCTTCAAGACAACTTCGGGGATCGAGAGATCGACATCGAATCATCCAAGAGTTTTCTCTTTCTTTCCTCTTTTCTTTCCTTAGTCATGATGTACTCGAATCTTTTCTTGGTATTTTCTCTTAATTTCATTATGAACTAATTCCCTATTTCCTAGGGCGAGCAATGAAACTCTTTCTAATTTCTTAATCTTAATTCTCTCTTTGCATGTCAATTGGTTGCACTTATGTTATTTATACTATTCTCGTCCTTAATGCTTTCTAGTGGCTTGATCACCCATTGGATTGATAGGAGATTCAATGAACTCGAGAGACGAAGTCGTAATCATGCCAGAGATAGTATAACCTAGGATAGTTCACGCCGAGAGGTCGGGATTATTTGTGAGAAGCATCGAGAGATTAGTCTATCACCCTAGGTATCCAAATTAGGGTTCAAGCTCAATGGGCTTCTTAATGTTGATTGCCTAGAGATAGAGTGGTTGACATCGTCCTCGAAGTACGTTCTTATTAAGCCGAGAGGCAAGTAAGGAGATATAAAACCCTAGGATAATAACCAAGCAATCAATTACATGTAGAGAGTCAATTTGGGATTAGGAATGGGATTGAGGGAAGTTGTAAGCCCTAGGTCCATAAATATCAATTGATTTATTGTTTCCTTTCCTATTTCTGTTTATTTGCTAATTTGCTTTTTCATTTTCTTCTCGATTTACGACTTGCCTAGCTTAGAATTAATTGTTTAAATTATTGTTTAGTGGAATTTAACACGGTCTTCATGGGAATGATCTCGATATTTATCACTTTATTACTTGAAGCGATACGTATACTTGCGTGTCTTTTTTGTTATCTATTTTATCCCAACAAACATCAAACGTTCAATTAAACTCAGGAGTCCACATCAGTTTAAGGCCTAAAAAATGTCTTCAAATATGTAATATATGTAGAGTTAATAGAAATCTCCCATGATGATGGACTTGACCTTTTGCCGAATCACGGTCGATCCGTCGTAACTTTGGCTGGAAATGACTCCATTGTGGTCACCAATCTCCATCCAAAGCGCAAATTGAGAGCAAAATTTCCCATGATGATGGAGTTATCCTTTTGCCAAACAAAGGATGATCTGTCACAACTTTAGTTGGAAATGACTCCCTTGAAATCATCAAGGCTCAATGATAACTCTCAGGTTGTCCGAAATGTAAAATGAGGGCAAAACATCCTGTGATTTTGTGGTTGCCCTTGGGCTGATCTATGGACGAACCATTGTAACTTTAGCTAGAAATGATTCCATTATGACCACCAAGCTCAATGATCACCCTCAAGTAGTGTGAAACTGAAATTGATAGCGATATTTCACTTGATGATGGAGTTGCCCGTTAGCCGAAACACGGACGATCCATCGTAACTTTGACTGGAAATGACTCCATTGTCATCAACAAGGCTCAATGATCGTCCTCAAGTAGTCCGAAACGTAAATTGATAGCAAAATCTCCCATGATTATGGACTTGCCCTTTTGCCGAACCATGGTCGATCTATCACAACTTTGGCTGGAAATGACTCCATCGTGACCACCAAGGCTCCGTCCGAAGCGTAAATTGAGGACAAAATTTCCCGTAATGACGGAGTTATCCTTGTGCCAAACAACAGACGATCCATCGTTACTTTAACTGGAAATGACACCACTGAAAGCATCTAGGTTCAATAATCACCCTCAAGTTGTCCGAAATGTCAATTTAGAGCAAAACTTCTTGCGATTTTGTGGTGGCCCTCGGGGCGATCTATGGACAATCCGTCGTAACTTTGGCTAGAAATGATTTCATTGCGATCACCAAGCTTAATTATCACCCTCAAGTGTGCGACACCGAAATTGAGAGTGAAATTTTCCCTAATGATTAGCCCTTTTGCCGAATGACAGACGATTCATCATAACTTTTGCTAGAAATGACTCCATTGTGATCACCAAGCCTCAATCACCACCCTTAAGCTGTTCGAAATGCAAATTGAGAGCGAAATCTCCAATGATGATGGACTTGCCCTTTCGTTGAACCACAGTCGATCCATTGTAACTTTGGCTGGAACTGACTCCATTATGATCACCAAGTTTCCATCCGAAGCATAAATTGAGAGCGAAATTTCCCGTGATGATGGAGTTATCCTCTTGCCAAACAATGGACGATCCACCGTAACTTTTGCTGGAAATGACTCCATTGCAATCATCAAGGCTCAATGATCACTGTCAACTCGTCCGAAATGTAAGTTGAGGGCGAAACATACTGAGATTTTGTGGTTACCCTTGGGCCGATTTACAGACGATCCATTGCAACTTTGGCTGGAAATGATTCCATTGCAATCACCAAGCTCAATGATCACCCGCAAGTCATGGGAAATCGAAATCCATAGCAATATTTCCCTTGATGATGGAATTGCCCTTTTGCATAACCACGGATGATCCGTCGTAACTTTGGCTGGAAATGACTCCATTGTGATCACCAAGGCTCCGTATGAAGCATAAATTGAGAGCGAAATTTCCTGTGCTGACAAAGTTATCCTTTTGCTAAGCAACGAACAATCCGTTGTAACTTTAGCAAGAAATGACTCTACTGAAATCATCAAGGCTCAATGATCACCCTCAAGTCATCCAAAATGTAAATTGAGGGCAAAATTTCCTGTGATATTGTGGTTTCCCTTGGGCTAATCTATGGACGATACATCGTAACTTTGGCTGCAAATGATTCCATTGTGATCGCCAAGCTCAATCATCACCTTGAACTTGTGCGAAACCAAAATTGAGAGCGATATTTTCGTTGATGATGGAGTTGCCCTTTTATCGAACCACAGACGATCCGTCGTAAATTTGGCCGACAATGACTCCATTGTGATCACCAAGGCTTAAAGATCACCCTCAGGTCATCCGAAACATAAATTAAGAGCAAAATCTCCCATGATGATGGACTTGCCCTTTTGCCAAACCACGGTCGATGCATCATAGCTTTGGCTGGAAATGACACCATTGCGATCGCCAAGGCTTCATCCGTAGTGTAAATTTAAAGCGAAATTTACTGTGATGACGGAGTTATCCTTTTGTCAAACCATAGACGATCCGTCGTAACTTTAGCTGGAAATGACTGCATTGAAATTATTATGGCTCAATGATCACCCTCAAGTCATCCAAAATGTAAATTGAGGGTGAAATTTCCAATTATTTTGTGGTTTCCCTTGGGCCGATCTGCCGACGATTCATCGTAACTTTGGCTGCAAATGATTTCATTGCGATCACCAAGCTCAATAATCACCTTGAACTCGTGGGAAACCGAAATTGAGAGCGAAATTTCCGTTGATGATGGAGTTGCCCTTTTGCCGAACCACGAACTATCCATCGTAACTTTGGCTTGAAATAACTCCATTGTTATCACCAAGGTCGTCTGAAACGTAACTTGAAAGTGAAATCTCCCGTGATGCTGGAGTTATCCTTTACCCAAACAACAGACGATCCGTCGTAAGTTTAGCTGGAAATGACTCCATTAAAATCATCAAGGCTCAATAATCACCCTCAAGTCATCCGAAATGTAAATTAAGGGCAAAACTTCTTGCGATTTTGTGGTCGCCCTTGGGCCAATCTATGGACGATCCGTTGTAACTTTGGCTACAAATAATTCCATTGCGATCACCAAGCTCAATGATCAACCTCAAGTCGTGCGAAACCGAGATAGATAGTGAAATTTCCCTTGATGATGGAGTTGTCCTTGTGCTGAACCACGGACAATCCGCCATAACATTGGCTGGAAATGACTCCATTGTGATGACCAAGGCACAATGATCAGCCTCAAGTTGTCTGAAACGTAAATTGAGAGCGAAATCTAGCTTGATGACGAAGTTATCCTTTTGCAGAACCCCAATTGATCCGTCGTAACTTTGGCTGGAGATGACTCCATTGAAATCATCAAGGCTCAATAATCACCCTCAGGTCATCCGAAATGTAACGTGAGGGCGAAACATCCTGTGATTTTGTGGTTGCCCTTGGGCCGATCTACGAACGAACCATTGTAACTTTAGCATGAAATCATTCCATTATGATCACCAAGCTCAATGATCAGCCTCAAGTAGTGCGAAACCAAAATTGATAGCGATATTTCACTTTATGATGGAGCTGCCTGTTAGCCGAACCACGGACGTTCTATCGTAACTTTGGCTGGAAATGACTCCATTGTCATCACCAAGGCTCAATGATCGTCCTCAAGTAGTCCGTAAAGTAAATTGATAGAGAAATCTCCCATGATTATGGACTTGCCCTTTTGCCGAGCCACGGTCGATCAGTCACAACTTTGGCTGGAAATGACTCCATTGGGATTACCAAGGATCTGTCCGAAGCATAAATTGAGGATGAAATTTCTCGTGATGATGGAGTTATCCTTTTGCCAATCAACGGACGATCCATCATTACTTTAGCTGAAAATGATACCACTGAAATCATCAAGGCTCAATAATCACCCTCAGGTCGTCCGGAATGTAAATTCAGGGCAAAACTTCTTGCAATTTTTTGGTGGCCCTCGGGACGATCAACGGACAATCCATCATAACTTTGGCTAGAAATGATTCCATTGCGATCACCAAGCTCAATTATCACCCTCAGGTGTGCGACACTGAAATTGAGAGCGAAATTTCCCCTGATGATTAAGTAGCCCTTTTGCCGAGCGACGGACGATCCATCGTAACTTTGGCTAGTTGTGATCACCAAGCCTCAATCACCACCGTCAAGCTGTCCGAAACACAAATTGAGAGCAAAATCTCCCGTGATGGTGGACTTGCCCTTTCACTGAACCACGGTCGATCCGTCGTAACTTTGGCTGGAAATAACTCCATTGTGATCACCAAGTCTCCATCTAAAGCATAAATTGAGAGCGAAATTTCTCACGATAACGGGGTTATCCTTTTGCCAAGCAACGGACGATCCAACGTAACTTTAGCTAGAAATGACTCTGTTGAAATCATCAAGGCTCAATGATCACCCTCAACTCATCCGAAAGGTCAGTTGAGGGTGAAACATCCTCTGATTTTGTCGTTGCCCTTTGGCTGATTTACGGATAATTCATTGTAACTTTGGCTGGAAATGATTCCATTGTGATCAACAAGCTCAATGATCACCCTCAAGTCGTGGGAAACCAAAATCCATAGCAATATTTTCCTTGATGATGGAGTTGCCCTTTTGCATAGCCACAGATAATCCGTCGTAACTTTGGCTGGAAATGACTCCATTGTGATCATCAAGGCTTCGTTCGAAGCATAAATTGAGGGTGAAATTTCCCATGATGACGAAGTTATCCTTTTGCTAAACAACAGATGATCTATCATAATTTAGCTGGAAATGACTCCGTTGAAATCACCAAGGCTCAATGATCACCCTCAAGTCATCCGAAATATAAATTGATGGCAAAACTAACCTGTGATTTTGTGGTTGCCCTTGGGCAGTTCTACGAACGATCTATCATAACTTTGGCTGGAAATGATTTCATTGCGATCACCAAGCTTGATGATCACCCTCAAGTCGTGCGAAATCGAAATTGAGAGCAAAATTTTCATTGATGATGGAGTTGCCCTTTTGCCGAAGTACAAATGATCCGTCGTAACCTTGGCTGCAAATGACTCCATTGTGATCATCAAGCCTCAATCATTGCCCTCAAGTTGTCTAAAACGCAAATTGATAGCGAAATCTCCCATGATGATGGACTTGCCATTTTGCCGAACCACAGTTGATTCATCGTAACTTTGGCTGGAAATGACTCTATTGCGACCACCAAGTCTCCATCCGAAGCGTAAATTGAGAGCAAAATTTCCCATGATGACAGAGTTATCCTTTTGCCAAATAATAGACGATCCGTCGTAACTTTAGCTGGAACTCCATTGAAATCATCAGGGCTCAATGATCAGCCTCAGGTGGTCCGAAACTTAAATTGAGGGCAAAACTTTCTGTGATTTTGTAGCTGCTGTTGGGCCGATCTATGGATGATCCATTGTAACTTTAGCCAGAAACTATTCCATTGCGATCACCAAGCTCAGTGATCACCCTCAAGTTGTGCGTAATCGAAATTGAGAGCAAAATTTCCCTTCATGATGGAGCTTCCCTTTTGCCGAACAACGGACGATCTATCGTTACTTTGGCCAGCAATGACTCCATTGTCATCACCAAGGCTTAATGATCACCCTCAGGTTATCTGAAACATAAATTGAGAGTGAAATCTCCTATGATGATGGACTTGCCCTTTTGCCGAGCCACGGTCGATGTGTCATAACTTTGGCTGGAAATGACACCATTGTGATTACCAAGGCTCCATCGGTAGCGTAAATTGAGAGCGAAATTTCCCGTAATGTCGGAGTTATCCTTTTGCCAAACAACGGACGATCCATTGTAACTTTAGCTGGAAATGACTACACTGCAATCATCAGGGCTCAATGATCACCCTCAAGTCATCCAAAATGTAAATTGAGTGCGAAATTTCTTGTGATTTTGTGGTGCCATTGGGTAGATCTGCAGATGATCCATCGTAGCTTCAGCTACAAATGATTCCATTGTGATCATCGAGCTCAATAATCACTCTCAACTCGTGTGAAACAGAAATTGAGAGCAAATTTTCCGTTGATGATGGAGTTGCCCTTTTGCGGAGCCACGGACAATCCGTCGTAAAGTTGTCTGGAAATGACTCCATTGTGATCACCAAGGCTCCATCCGAAGCGTAAATTGACAGCGAAATCTCCCATGATGATGGAGTTATCCTTGTGCCACACAGTGGACAATCCGTCATAACTTTAGCAGGAAATGACTCCATTGAAATCACCAAGGCTCAATAATCACCCTCATGTTGTTCGAAATGTAAATTCAAGGCAAAACTTCCTGTGATTTTGTGGTTGCCTTGGGGCCGATCTACGGACAATCCATTGTAGCTTTTGGCTGGAAATGATTCCATTGCGATCATCAAGCTCAATGATCACCCTCAAGTCGTGCAAAACCGAAATAGATAGTGAAATTTTCCTTGATGATGGAGTTGCTCTTTTGCCGAACCACAGACGATCCATTGTAACATTGGCTGAAAATGACTCCATTGTCACCACCAAGGCTCAATGATCACCCTCATGTTGTCCAAAACGTAAATTAAGAGTGAAATCTAGCTTGCCGACGAAGTTATCCTTTTGTCGAACCACGGTTGATCCGTCGTAACTTTGGCTGGAAATGACTCCATTGAAATCGTCAAGTCATCCAAAATGTAAATTGAGGTCAAAACTTCCTGTAATTTTGTGGTTGCCCTTGAGCTGATCTACAGACGATCCATCGTAACTTTGGCTGGAAATGATTTCATCGCGATCACCAAGCTGAGTGATCACCCTCAAGTCGTGTGAAAGCAAAATTGAGAGTGAAATTTTCCTTGTTGATGGAGTTGCCCTTTTGAAGAATCGCGGACGATCCATCGTAACCGATGCAAATCAAGAGCATGGTGCAGGAGATCCGGTTAAAGTTCCAAACGGGCCAATTACGAAGGCACGGGCCAAGAAGTTTAGAGAAGATCTTAACGGACTGATTCGGGGAATTTGGACTTCAGCGAACTCAATGAAGCATGTTGAAGCAAGTCCATGTGTGCTAGCATGTCAACATTATTGAAGTTCTCGAAAATTTCAGTCAAAGTTGAATAATTCTGGCCAAAGAAGAATATTCCAAGTCTAAGTAATACATTACCTTTCTAAATCCGAATATGAGGGTAATGTTTCATTGTTTCCTAAAGAGTAGTTAGAATATTTTGTTCCTATTACATAGAAGGCAATCTGGAGATACAATATTTCGCATATCTTGCTATTGTGACCTATTTATAGGTCAAGGCTGAGGATGGACGAATTTCAGACTTCTTTTGTTATTCGATACATAATTTTATGAGGAGTTCGCTCTTCTTGGTTTTTGAGGAGTCTCGTAAAACTCAGCAAGGTTTCTTGTGGCGTTCTACAAACCAAACTTATCACTTTGATCCTTGGGGTGTGGCGTCCTTTCCAAACCGTATCTTTGGTTCCTATCTCACTAAGTAGCAGGTCAAAGCTTGCCTTCGGAACTTGTTCTTTGCAGATCTTGGGGTTCTCTTCTAAATATTGTTGTCGGATTTTGCCATGTGTTGGTAAGGTTCGCATCAGTTGGTATCAGAGCTTTGGTTCTAAGATAGGTTTCATCTATCCTTTTCCATTATTTTCTTCTTCGTTCTTGCTGAAATCTATCCTTTCTTTTCTTAGTTCGTTCTTGAGTTTGCTTGCATAAAGGGAAGAAAAAAGGAAAAAAAGACAAAAAAATTCATGCAAAAAATGAAAAAAAAGTATCAATAGCAAAAAAAAGAAAGAAATAAAGAAAGAAAGAAATCAAGGGAAGCGAAGAAGATATCAGACTATCTTAGCATCAACTCATCAATCATAAATCCAACTAGTTTTCTTGCTCAGGATCATTCCATTTCCATCATTCTTATGATGAAGATTCCTACTCATCTATTTCCTTGACTCTCCATCCTAAGGATCCTTGTGATTTGTTTTGGTTGGTGAATTGTTGCAAGTTTCTTAGCTGTTCCTTGAGTCTGATTAAGAAGGCAACAAGAGTGGAAAAAGGCCAGAGTGGTGAGCATATTAGAGGGTAAAAGCCGAATACTTGAGAGAAACATGAGTGAATTGAGTGAATCATCTTTCGAGTGAAACATGTGAGGGAGTGAGGTGAGTCCTTTTCCTTTCTATATTCACACTAACCTAGTTGCAAAATCTATACATGTCTCAACATCGAGAAAGAGACCCATCCGAACAGATTCAACAACACACCATCCCGAATTTTCAAATGGAAGCATTGTTGGGGGAGATGAGACGGATAATGTGACTTGAATTGGAGCCAATTCAAAATAGGTTGGATCAGGTGGAAGACAGAATATCGAGTGAGCCGCATCACAGCGACAACAGTAGGCAGCATGGGTGACATGTTCCATGGGGAGATAAGGAGGATGACGAGGAGTTAGAAGAACCGAACAAGCGACGAGGCAGGTTCGGGCATCGTAATGGAGAAGTTAGGAATCGAGAAGATAATAATTTGGGAAGCATCAAGATGAAGATTCCATCTTTCCAAGGCAAGTATGATCCAGAAGCATATCTTGAGTGGGAGAAGAAGATGGAGTTCATATTTGATTGCCACAACTATTCCGAAGCAAAGAAGGTAAAACTTGCTATGATTGAATTTTCCGATTATGCTATTACATGGTGGGATCGGCTTGTTTTGAGCAGGAGAGGGAATAGAGAACGTCTGATTGAAACATGGGAGGACATGAAATCGGTGATGAGAAAGCAGTTCGTTTCAAGCTACTATTACCGAGAGTTGCATAAAAAGTTGCAATCTCTTAGACAAGGGTTTGAAGTGTTGAAGATTATTTTAAGGAGATGGAGATTACAATGATACGAGCCAACGTGAAGGAAGATCGAGAAGCCGCTATGGCCCGATTTTTATTTGGCTTGAACCGAGAGATTCATGATAGAGTGGAAATGCATCATTATGTAGAGTTGGAAGAGATGGTGCACATGGCAATCAAAGTGGAACAACAACTCAAGAGAGGAGGCAGACGATCAAGTCCCAACTCAGGGTCTAATCTTTGGAAGCTGAGCTCCTCAAAGAAGGAATTAAAGCCACAAGCATCTTCAACTCTTAAGGCTAAATTTGAGCCTAAGTCGGGAAACACCAACCGCGATTCCGAAGGTACAACCGATATTTCTACTACTCAAGATCATGATATTAAGTGTTTTAAATGCCAAGGCAGGGGACACATGGCCAACCAATGCCCAAACAAGAGGGTGATGGTTATAAATACCCGAGGAGAGCTAGCATCAGAAGATGAAGAAGATGATCCCAACATGCCACACCTAGAAGATGCTTATAATGGGCAGTATGCAGTTGAAGGAGAGATATTGGTGGCAAGACGAGCTCTCAACGTGCAGGTTAACAGGAAGAAAATAACCAACGAGAGAACTTCTTCCATACTCAATACTTTGTGAACAACAAAGTGTGCAGTGTCATAATTGATGGAGGGAGCTGCACCAACGTGGCGAGCATTGAATTGGTGGAGAAGTTAGCACTACCTATGATGAAACATTCACGACCTTATCGACTTCAATGGTTGAATGATAGTGGCGACATCAAGGTAACAAAGCAAGTTCTAGTTGGTTTTTCTATTGAAAAATATGTGGATGAGGTGCTTTGTGATGTAGTTCCTATGCATGCATGTCATATACTATTGGGAAGGCCGTGGCAATATGATCGAAGGGCTACACATGATGGTTTTACCAATAGGTACTCCTTTTTAATGAAGAAGCAGCCCATAGCTCTGTCATTAACTTCAAAACAAGTTCTTGATGATCAAATAAAGTTGAAAAGAGCAAGTGAAAAGAAAACAATGACAAAATCTGAAATTGAGAAAAGAGAAATTGAGAGAAAAGAAAGAATGAGAGAAGAAAAAGAAAGAGAAAAGAATAAGAAAAAGAATGAAAGAGAAGAAGAGAGAGTTTCATCCATAGGGAGAGAAAGAGAGGAAAAATTAAGTTTCATTGCAAAGAAAAGTGAGATCAAGAAGGTATTATTTTTTGATCAACCCCTAATAGTACTTATGTACAAGATCCTTTTAAATACTAATGATCTTGTCGATTCTTTGCCAAGTAATGTTATTTCCCTTTTGCAAGAGTTCAATGATGTCTTTCCCGAAAAGTTGCCTTCAGGTTTGCTCCCAACTCAAAGAATTGAGCATCAAATTGATTCATACCCGGTGCCTTAATCCCAAACCGACCAACCTACCAGAGTAATCCCAATGAAACAAAGGAACTTCAAAGGCAAGTAGGTGAGTTATTTGAAAAGGGCTATGTACGAGAAAGTATGAGTCCTTGTGTGATTCCAGTTCTGCTAGTACCCAAGAAGGATGGGACATGGAGGATGTGTGTTGATTGTCGTGCAATCAACAATATCATGGTAAAGTATCGACATCCCATCCCTATATTAGATGATATACTTGATGAATTGCATGGTTCTTGTGTTTTTACTAAGATTGATCTTAAGAGTGGATATCATCAAATTAGGATGAAAGAAGGTGATGAGTGGAAAACTACGTTCAAAACAAAACATAGATGATATGAATGGTTAGTTATACCTTTTGGATTAACTAATGCACCTTGCACTTTCATGAGACTTATGAGCCATGTTTTGCGTGCCACATTGGACAATTTGCGGGTGTCTACTTTGATGATATTCTGATCTATAGCAAAAACTTGAATGATCATGTGGAACATTTAAAACTTGTTTTAGATGTTTTAAGAAAAAAAGTTGTTTGCTAATATGAAGAAATGTGTCTTTTGCACGGATAAGCTTGTATTTCTTGGATTTGTTGTGAGTGCACAAGGTATTCATGTTGACCATGAGAAGGTGAAAGCAATCCAAGGTTGGCCTACTCCTACAACTATAGGTCAGGTACGAAGTTTCCATGGCTTGGCTAGTTTTTATTGACATTTTGCTTAGAACTTTCGTAGTCTTGCCACACCTTTAACTGAAATGATTAAGAAGAATGCTCTATTTAAGTTTGGAGAGGAACAAGAAAGGGCATTCAAGGTGATTAAGGAGAAGTTAACAAATGCACATTTAATTGTTTTACCTAACATTACTAAAACTTTTGAAGTTGAGTGTGATGGTTTAGGTATAGGAGTTGGAGGAGTTTTAACGTAGGAAGGAAGACCAATTGCATACTTCGTGGAAAGTTAAGTGGGGTAGCCCTAAACTATCCCACATATGATAAGGAGATGTATGCATTGGTTCGGACATTGAAGACTTGGCAACATTACCTTTGGCCAAAAGAATTTGTAATCCACAGTGATTACGAGCTGAATAAAAACCATGCTAAGGTGGTGGAGTTCATCGAGACATTTCCATATGTGATCAAATACAAGGTAAGGAAAACATAGTTGTGGATGCACTATCTCGAAGGTGTGCTCTACTTTCCACACTTGCTGGTAAGTTGCTTGGATTTGAGTACATTAAGGAATTGTATGCATTAGATTCTAATTTCGGTGATGTGTTTAAAGAATGCACAAAAAGATCTTATGAGAAATATTACTTGCTTGATGGGTTTCTCTTTCGAGAAAATAAGCTTTGCATTCCCCATTCCTCTTTGCGTGAGTTACTAGTTAGGGAAGCACATGGTGGTGGTTTGATGGGTCATTTTGAGGTAGCTAAAACCTTGGCTATGTTGCATGATCATTTTTTTGGCCTCATATGAGACGGGATGTTGAGAGGATTTGTGAATAAGTGCATGATATGTAGACAAGCTAAATCTAAGTTACAATCACATGGATTATATACACCATTGCCTATTCCTAGTGAGCCTTGGGTTAACATTTCCATGGACTTTGTTTTAGGATTACCTAGGTCTAAGAGGCGGAGAGACTCAATCTTTGTGGTTGTTAATAGATTCTCCAAAATGGCACATTTCATTGCATGCCATAAGATTGATGACACATCGTATATAGCAGATTTATTTTTCAAGGAGATTGTAAGGTTGCATAGCATGCCTAAAAGCATTGTTCCAATAGAGATGCAAAGCTCTTGAGTTACTTTTGGAAGACATTGTGGGGAAGATTAGGCACCAAATTATTATACTCTACAACTTGTCACCCACAAACTGATGGTCAAACCGAAGTATGAATAGGACTTTATCTACTTTGTTGCGTGCTATTATTAAGAAGAATTTGAAATCATGGGAAGATTGTTTGCCACTTGTAGAATTTTCTTACAATAGGAGCGTTCATTCTGCAACCAAGTTTTCACCATTTGAGATTGTTTATGGTTTTAATCCACTAACACCCTTGGATTTATCTCCTTCACCTTTGAGTGAATGTGCTAATTTAGATGGAAAGAAGAAAGCTAAGTTGGTAAAACAAATCCATGAGAAGACACGCTTGAATATAGAAAGGAGGACTGAGCAATATAACAAACAAGCAAATAAGGGATGTACAAGTGGTGTTTGAACCTGGAGATTGGGTGTGGTTGCACATGAGGAAGGAACTATTTCCCGAAAGACGACATTCGAAACTCCTTCCAAGGGGGTGACGGACCTTTTCAAGTGCTAGAGCGAATAAATGACAATGCCTACGAGTTGGATTTACCAGGTGAGTATGGTGTGAATGCAAGCTTTAATGTTGATGTGAATCAAGACGAGGATATCAAGAATAGAAGTCAATATCAGTTTCAAGGAAAGAGGAGCTTTAAACCGACAAGAAGATTTCGGAGATATGAAGTTATATTTGTTTTTATGAGCTGATTGCATATTTTGTATTATGATTTGAATATATTAGGAGAGTATATTTTTGTTATATTTAGGAAATATTGTGGTTTCCTAGGAATATTCTTAAGATATCTTTTAGATATATTTAGAATATATTTACCATATCTTTAGGATAGCTGATAGGATATATTTACAAATTTTATATTTTTATTAGGAGTCTATAAATACCCAAGTGGTCACATTGTATTTTTCATTCATTCAGATAATGGATCAATAAGAATGAGTTCTTATTTTATTTGGTTCTTTAGAACCGCCGAACTTATCGGAGTAATCCGTGGCGTTCACCCCGACTTATGAATCAACATTTCCATAGTTGATTGTGGCGTCTTCACTATACCAAGGTTCTTACCTCTCTATAGGTAATGGGTCAAGGTTCCACCATTCGAGCTTGACGAGGACACGTTTCTTGGAGACCTTAGTTGAATACGGGTTTCGTCACGAGTTGGTGAGGTTCTTATCATACTTGGTACTGGGTCTCATCACGGTGTTGGCGAGGTTCGCATCAAATGTCAATCTATCTCCGTTTGACGCAGATGAAGATTTGACCTTCAAAAGAGGGGGAAATAATGTAAATCAAGAGCATGGTGCGAGAGATCCAGTTAGAGTTCCAAACGGACTAATTACGAGGGCAAGGGCCAAGAAGTTTAGAGAATATCTTAAAGGGCTGATTCAGGGAATTTGGGCTCAGGTGAACTCAATGAAGCATGGCGAAGCAAGTCCACGTGTGCTAGCAACATATGTCAACATTCCTGAAGTTCTCGAAAATTCTAGTCAAAGTTAAATAATTCTGGTCAAAGAAGAATATTAACGTCAAAGTAATATATTGCCTTTCTAAGTCAGAATATTAGGGTAATATTTCATTTCCTAAAGAGTAGTTAGAATATTTTTGTTGCCTATTACATAGGAGGCAATCTGGAGATACAATATTTCACATATCTTGTAATTGCAGCCCATTTATAGGTCAAGGCCGAGGAAGGACAAGTTTCAAACTACTTTTGTTATTCAATACATAAATTTGTGAGGAATTCGCTCTTCTTGGATCTTGAGAAGACTCGTAGAACTTTTCAAAGTTTCTTGTGGCGTTCTACAAACCGGATTTATCACTTCATTCCTCGAGGTGTGGCGTCCTTTCCAAACCATAGCTTTAGCTGGAAATGACTCCATTGAAATCATCAAGCCTCAATGATCACCTTCAAGTCGTCCGAAATGTAAATTGAGGGTGAAACTTCTTGTGATTTTGTGGATTCCCTTGGGCCGATCTGCGAATGATCCACCATAACTTTGGCTGGAAATGATTCCATTGCGATCACCAAGCTCAATGATCACCCTCAAGTCGTGCGAAACCAAAATTTAGAGCGAAATTTGCCTTGATGATGGAGTTGACCTTTTGCCATACCACGGTCGATCCGTCATAACTTTGGCTGGAAATGACTCCAATGTGATCACAAAGGCTTCATCCGAAGCAAAAATTGAGGCTGAAATTTTCCGTGATGACGGAGTTATCCTTTTGCCAAACAATGGATGATCTGTCGTAACTTTAGCTAGAAATGACGGGCCAAACAATGATCAGATCATCCTCAAGTGGTCTGAAATATAAATTGAGGGCGAAACTAGCCTATCATTTTGTGATTGCCCTTGGGCCGATCAACGGACGATGCATCATAATTTTTGTTGGAAACGATTCCATTGAGGCCAACAAGCTCAGTGATCACCCTCAAGTTGTGTGAAACCGAAATTGACAGAAAAATTTCCCTTCATGATAAACCTGCCCTTTTGCAGAAACACGGACAATCCATCGTAACCTTGGCTGGAAATGACTCTATTGTGATCACCAAGCCTCAATGATCACCCTAAGGTTGTCCGAAACATAAATTGAGAGCGAAATCTCCCGTGATGATGGACTTGCCCTTTTGTCGAACCACGGTCAATGCATCATAACTTTGGCTGGAAATGACACCATTGTGATCACCAAAGCTCCGTCCATAGCGTTAATTGAGAGTGAAATTTCTCGTGATGACTGAGTTATCCTTTTTCCCAACAATGAATGATCTGTCGTAACTTTAGTTGGAAATGACTATATTGCAATCATCAGGGCTCAATGACCACCCTCAAGTCATCCAAAATGTCAATTGAGAGCGAAATTTCCTGTGATTTTGTGGTTGCCCCTACGCCAATCTACGGACGATCCATTGTCACATTGGCTGGAAATGATTCCATTATGATCACCACGCTCAATGATCACCCTCAAGTCGTGCGAAACCGAAACTGATAGCGAAGTTTCACTTGATGATGGAGTTGCCCTTTAGCCAAACCACAGACGATCTGCCATAACTTTGGCTGGAAATGACTCCATGGTCATCACCAAGGCTCAATGATCACCTCAAGGAATTCGAAAGGTAAATTAATAGCGAAATCTCCCATGATTGTGGACTTGCCCTTCTACCGAACCACGGTTGATCCGTCACAACTTTGGCTGGAAATGACTCCATTGTGCTCACCAAGGCTCCGTCCGAAGTGTAAATTGAGGGCAAAATTTCCCGTGATGACGGAATTATTCTTTTGCCAAACAGTAGATGATCCATCATTACTTTAGCTGCAAATGACTCCACTGAAATCATCAAGGCTCAATAATCCCCTCGAGTAGTCCAAAATGTAAATTTATGCCAAAACTTCCTGTAATTTTGTGGTGGTCCTCAGGGCTACGGACAATCTGTCGTAACTTTAGCTGGAAATGATTCCATGGCGATCACCAAGCCCAATTATCACCCTAAAGTCATGCGAAACCGAAATTGAGAGCGAAATTGCCCCTGATGATTAAGTTGCCCTTTTACCGAACCATGGATGATCCGTCGTAACTTTGGCTGGAAATGACTCCATTGTGATCACCAAGTCTCCATCGAAGCATAAATTGAGAGCGAAATTTCCCAGGATGACGGAGCTATCCTTTTGTCGAACAACGGACGATCCGTCGTAGCTTTAGCTGGAAATGACTCCATTGAAATCATCAAGGCTCAATGATCACCCTCAAGTTGTCTGAAATGTAAGTTGAGGGCGAAACATCCTGGGATTTTGTGGTTGCCCTTGGGCTGATTTACAGATGATCCATTGTAACTTTGGCTAGAAATGATTCCATTGTGATTACCAAGCTCAATGATCACCTCAAGTCATGCGAAACTGAAATTCACAGCAACATTTCCCTTGATGATGGAGTTGCCCCTTTGCTGAACCACAGACGATCCGTTGTAACTTTGGCTAGAAATGACTCCATTGTTATCACCAAGGCTCAGTCCGAAGCATAAATTGAGAGCAAAATTTCCTGTGATGACGAAGTTATCCGTTTGCTAAATAACAGATGATCTGCCCTCACTTTAGCTAGGAATGACTCCACTGAAATCAACAGGACTCAATGATCACCCTCAGGTGGTCCGAAATGTAAATTGAGGGCAAAACTTCCTGTGATTTTGTGGTTGTCCTTGGGCCGATCTACAAACAATCTATCATAACTTTGGCTAGAAATGATTCCATTGAGATCACCAAGCTCAGTGATTGCCCTCAAGTCATGCGAAACCGAAATTGAGAGAAAAATTTCCCTTCATGATGGAGTTGCCCTTTTGCTGAACCACGGACGATCTATCATAACTTTGGCTGACAATGACTCCATTGAGATCATCAGGGCTCAATGATCACCCTCAAGTTGTCCAAAACATAAATTGAGAGCGAAATCTCCCGTGATGATGGACTTGCCCTTTTACCGAACCATGGTTGATGCGTCGCAACTTTGGTTGTGTCGGAATGTCAAAAATTCCGACTTGGGAAAAGATTCTATTTAGGCACGCACGAGGCCTTGCTTGGGACTTTAATCGAGGTTGGATTAGAGTCGCCACTAATCATTTAAGGAACTAGTCCTAAGGTTGATCAGAAACCTATTATTCTCCTAAGTGATCATGATACTAACCACCTAAGTATTTGTCGGTCTTGAAACCGAGATTCGAGTCCGGGGATCCTGTTACGTATCTTGACGCTCGTGAGCCAAGATACGCCCAAAATTGGTACCCGTTCCTAAGTCTAGGTCATTTGTTTGCTTGCACATTTTACTTTGTCCAATTGTTGCCCTGATCGAAGTTCGAATCGATGGTCCAAAATGTGAATTGATGATCCGCGCCGCGTTCCTAGCATGCCACTATCGTCCTAGTCTAAGTGCAGAAAATAAAGGATTCCACTATTGAGATTACATACATTCACCACCATCTCTCTCTCTCTCTCTCTCTATCTATCTATCTATCTATCTTACATTGGTGCACTCAAATACATGCATCTCTCTCATCCCACATACAAGTGAATAATATACATCGATCATACCACTCAATTCCATCAAACAAATCAACTACTATTAATTTATTTCACCTCAGAATAATTCTAAAAAAAAACTTAAAATTGCTAAGTTGATCAACCAAATAATAATAATAATAATAATAATTAAAAAATAAAATTAGGGAACAGCATAGAAGTCGAATTAAACCGCTCAAGAACTCGAGTAAAAATTTCAGAAAATTTTGGTCCAGCTTTGGAGGACTTGAAAATGCCTCAGGGACTGTTTTGAAAAGTTTCAGGAAGTTCTGGGTCTTGTAAAAGTTTTCTGGACTGATTTAAGATACAGGGACTGATCGGTAAATTCGTAAAAAGTTCAGAACTGAACTGAAAAATGCGGTAAAAGTCCTTTGGGCTGATCTGTAATACTCTGAAAAGTTCAAGGACCATTCCCTAGACCCTACAAAACTCAAGAGCACTCTGAACCAGACACAGTCCTCAGGGGGCTGGTCTGTAATTTTGCAAAATGGGGCTGGACTGATCTGAGACAATGAAAAAGTTCACAAATCGAATTTTTTGTAACCCATTTCATCATTGCGATTTTTCACAACTCGACTTCTAGTCATTCCCCATCTTACGAATCAAAAAGTTGCTTCTTTTTTCGTTTTTGGTTTATTCGAATTTTTTACTCTTCTTTTTTTGTAACTTTTACATTTTGCTTAAAAGACAAATTACACTATATATGCATACTCTTAGAAATCGATTAACAAGGTTTTCGAACATTTTTCCAAAGATAGTTCGAATTTCTGTACGTGAAAAATGTTTGTTTTTTTTACCGCTTTTCTCATTTTTTTCGGTTTTTTTCATTTTTTCGAAAAAAAATAAAGCTTAAAAATAATAAAAAAAACTTTAACTGCTGAAAATATTTTCTAAATCCTGAATTAGAAATTTACCTACGACCAAGATGATGGTGATAACGAGAGGAGTGCGGAAGCTCGGGGCAACGGCTTCGAAGTCGGTCACGGGCTCAGACTCGTATTGGCGATGAACTCGAACTCGAACTCGGCGCTGGTTCAGGATCGGATCGATGGAGGGCTTGAACACGGGCTCCGGCTTGAATCGATGATGAGCGCAAACTTGATGATGGGCTCCGGCTTCGATTCGGACCTACGACGGATTCGAAAAAAAAATAATTAACTTGGAGTGGAATGTGTGTTCTTGAATTTTTTGCTCAGCACATGAGACTATTCAAGAGAGTGTGGATCTCCCCCTTTTAAGTAAGTGGATGGCTCTATTTATAGAAAAGAGCTCAGTGGGGTTTATTTGCAAAGAAACAAAACTTGAGTGATTAGAAAGATAAAAAGAGAAAGAAAATAATAATAATAATAATAATAATAATAATAACAAAAAGCACAGAAGAAGACAGACGAAAGGCAAACAGAAGACACAGAAGACAGGGCATGGCTTTTTGCTTCAATAATGCTCCAAAGATTTGTGCATGTACTTTCATGCAGAAAGATTGAATTCTTTGCTTGCCGTAATAAACAAAAAAAAAGAAAAAGAAGAAGAAGATAGTCAACAAAAGGCAGACGCAGTAGGCAAGCACAGAAGTGGTGCCGTGAAGCAACATCGGCACCGGCGGGAAAACAAAATAAAATAGCTATATGTGTATGGATAGTGCGAAACGTGTAGTGGTTACATCGGGTAAAAATTGAGTGTTTACAGCTGCCCCTCTTTGGATAGACGCTCATAGAGTGACTGTCCAAAGATGAATAGAGCTCGATTTTGGACCGAAATGCCACGAACTTTGAAGGGCGTGAGCTATGCATATGGAGAAATTAGTGTGATGCAACTCTGGGTGCAAAACAGAAAAGGGTGCAGCTTAGGGGGCAAAGGAAAAGTAAACGCGGCTCTGGGTGCGGGGTGCGACTCTGGGCGCAAGGTGTGCGGCTCTGGGCGCAAGATGAAATAAATGCGGCTCTTGGCGCACGGTGCGACTCTGGGCGCTGGGTGAAATAAACGCGGCTCTGGGCGCGAGGGAGAAATAAATGCAACTCTTGGCGCAAGGTGCGGCTCTGGGCACTGGGGAGAAATAAATGCGGCTCTGGGCGCGAGGTGTGCGGCTTTGGGCGCAAGGTGTGCTACTCTGGGCGCTAGGGAGAAATAAATGCGGCTCTGGGCGCGAGGTGTGTGGCTCTGCGCGCAAGGTGAAATATACGCGGCTCTGGGCGCGAGGGAGAAATAAATGCGGCTCTGGGCGCGAGGGAGAAATAGATGCGGCTCTGGGCGCAAGGTGCACGACTCTGGGCGCGGGGTACGACTCTGGGAGCGGGGTGCAGCTCTGGGCGCAAGGTGCACGACTCTGGGCGCGGGGTACGGCTCTGCGCGCAAGGTGAAATATACGCGGCTCTGGGCGCGAGGGAGAAATAAATGCGGCTCTGGGCGCGAGGGAGAAATAGATGCGGCTCTGGGCGCAAGGTGTGCGACTCTGGGCGCGGGGTGCAGCTCTGGGCGCGGGGTGCGGCTCTGTGCGCAAGGTGAAATAGACACGGCTCTGGGCACGAGGGAGAAATAAATGCGGCTCTAGGCGCGTGGGAGAAATAAATGCGGCTCTGGGCGCAAGGTGTGGCTCTCTATACCGAGTTTGCTTTTGCAAACTACCTTTCCATATTCTTAGCCTGCCCCGTCAAACTCTGGCCTAAACTGGAAGAGCACTCTATAGCGTTCTCATCTGACACCTTTGAAGACAAGCAACAAGCCAACCTGTCATTGGTTCCACCTCAGGCAGCCCTAATTGCAACAAGTAAAGCAATTCGAGTAATGGATGTTTGGGATCATCTGCTTCATAACCATCTTGAGGAGTGGTTGTGTTCCTTTTCAGAAAGAGAGGGTTCGAGTGCAGACTCAGTTCGTAGGATCAAGAAGGAACAAGAGAAGGTTTTTTCTTTTTTCTTTTTCCTTTTTTTTTTTCAAATTTCAAAGGATACGTGCGGCTCAACCACCACTCGAGATGCACCCCTTAGGAACTCATGTCGACCTTTCTTGGTTCTTGGACTGTTTGCCTTTGACCTCTCAGACCATGACTGTGGCTACTTGCACCAAGAATTATGCATCATCGTGGCCAAGGCAATAACTTTCCCCAAACTTTTGCCTAGATCGTGTCATGCACATCGATCTAGCGGGGATATTTTATTTGATTTTCATTCATTTTTCTCTCAGATGCCTCTCCGTTTGCTACGACCCTCCTCTAAGGGAGTAATCGTACCGCTAAGCTCCCTAACTTTTGCCTAGACCGCCCTCTCGGGTTTTCGGCCTAGCGAGAATATTATTTAGCTCTCCTTTTGCTACGACTGCCCTCCTTTGAGTTTTCAGTCGCACCTCTCTCCCTAATTTTTGCCTAGACCGCCCTTTCAGGTTTTCAGTCTAGCAGGACCACATTTATTTTTTCTCTCTAGATATTTTTGGAAAGTGATAGAAAGTGCGCATCGGCCTATTTCTCAGGGGAAGTACATTTTTAGCGAATCCGCGTTGACAGTGCTTGAGATATCTTGACTATCCATGTCAGTAATACTCAGGGGGCCCCAGAGAAAACTTCTTTGACAATGTAGGGGCCTTCGTACTTGGGCGTGAATTTGCCTCGAGAGTTGGGAGTAATGCGCAACACTTTACGCAATACCAAGTCGCCAGGTTGGAATTCACGATGTCGAACCTTCTTGTTGTAAGCAGGAGCCATGCGTTTTTGATAGCACTGGCCATGGCAGAGTGCCGTAAGTCTTCTCTCATCAATAAGGTTCAGCTGTTCATATCGCTGCCTTTCCCATTCAGCTTCTTCTAGACTGGATTCAGCAAGAACTCTCAGAGAAGGGATTTCTACCTCAACTGGCAGTACGGCTTCGGTACCGTAGACCAAGGAGTATGGAGTTGCCCCAGTAGATGTGCGAATCGACATGCGATATGCTAGAAGAGCCCAAGGAAGCACCTCATGCCAATCTTTGTATGTAACTGTCATCTTTTCAATGATCTTCTTCAAATTTTTGTTGGCTGCTTCCACTGCACCGTTCATTTGGGGTCGATATGGAGAGGAATTGCGATGTTTAATCTTGAATCGCCCGCACAGCTCATCGACAAGCCTGTTATTGAAATTTTTGGCATTATCGGTAATAATAGTCTCGGGTACACCATAACGAGAGACCAAGTTGCGCTTCAGAAACCGAGCCTCCACCTTGGCGGTCACCAAGGCATAGGATTCGGCTTCAACCCACTTTGTGAAGTAGTCAATAGCCACTAAGATGAAGACATGTCCGTTTGAAGCCCTTGGAGAGATCGGACCAATCACATCAATGCCCCACATTGAGAAGGGCCAAGGTGCCGACATCGGGTGCAATTCATTTGGCGGCGAATTAATCTGGCTTGCATAAACTTGGCACAAGTGACAGTGTCGAACATGCCTCAAGCAGTCTGTTTCCATAGTTGTCCAGAAGTACCCAAGTCACATAATCTTCTTCGCTAGCATGTGCGCACTCATGTGAGGCCCACATATCCCTTCATGCACTTCCTTCATTAGGCATTCCGCCTCTCTAGCTTCTACGCATCTCAAGAGAGTCGCATCAAAGGATTTCTTGTACAAGACTTCTCCGCTTAAGAAATAGTTACATGCCAGGCGTCGAATGACTCTCTTGTCCTTTGGGTCTGCATGCTCTGGATATTCACCCGTGCTGAGGTAGTGCTTAATGTCCACATACCATGGCTCATCATTGTCGCTCTCAATCATGTTACAATGGGCGGGATGCCTATTGATTTCCATCTCAAGGGGCTCGATCATGTCTTCTCCCGAGATACTGACCATTGAGGCAAGTGTGGCCAGTGCGTCTGCGAACTGATTCTTTGTGCGCGGGGTATAGGTAAAAGTAACTCTTTTGAACCACTTCGCCACTTCCTCCAGATGCTCATGATATGGTATCAATTTCGGGTCTCTAGTCTTCCACTCTCCCAAGGTTTGTAAAATGATAAGCATCGAGTCCCCATACACCTCTAACTCTTGGACTTTGAAATCGAGCGCTGCTTTCAACCCCAATATGCAAGTTTCATACTCAGCAACGTTGTTAGTACAAGGGAAAGCCACTTTTGCTGCAATCGGGCAATGTCGTCCTTTTGGAGAGATCAAGACTGCACCAATACCGCAACCCACGGAGTTCACGGCTCCATCGAAGTACATCCTCCAACAAGGCTCAACGCTTGAGTCGCTTTCCACTTGTAGGATTCCCTCATCTGGCAACTCGGAGTTGATCGAAGTTTCGTCGTCAATTGGGAATTCAGCTAGATGATCCACTAGGGCTTGTCCTTTCACAGACATGCGCTGTACAAACTGAATATCGTATTCAGCGAGTTGGACTTGCCACTTAGCTAAATTCTTCGTAGAAGCTGGTTTCTCCAACAAGTAGCGTAAAGGGTCCATCTTGGACAAGAGATGTACAGTGTAGTACAACGTGTATTGACGGAGTCGTTGCACCACCCATACTAAGGCGCAACAAAGCTTTTCCACCTCAGGATACCTGGATTCTCCCTCAGTGAATTTCTTACTCAAATAGTAGATGGCATGCTCCTTATGCCCTGTATCATCTGATTGGCCTAGCATGGCTCCTAACGATTCCTTGCGGACCGTCAAGTACAAGATCAAAGGCCGACCTGGAGTAGGTGGAACCAGTATTGGGGGGTTTGCCAGATAAGTCTTGATTGTGTCGAAGGCTTGCCGACATTCATCATCCCATTGGATCCGAGCATTTTTGCGCAAAAGCTTGAAAAGTGGCTGGCACTTGCCTGTAAGGTTCGCAGTGAACCGAGCGATATAGTTCAGACGGCCTAGCAAGCTTCTCACTTCCTTGACAGTGGTAGGAGGAGGGAGACTGGTGATTGCTTTGACCTTATCAGGGTCTACTTCGATACCCTTCTTGCTGACAATGAATCCCAGCAATTTTCCAGAGGTTGCACCGAAGACGCACTTCGCGAGATTGAGTCTCAACTTGTACTTCTGGAGGCGCTCAAATAACATGTGCAAATTGGTTAAGTGGTCCGCTCCTTGTCGAGATTTTGCAATCATATCATCTACGTAAACCTCAATCTGCTTGTGCATCATGTCATGAGACAAAGTGACCATGGCCCGCTGATAAGTAGCCCCTGCATTCTTGAGTCCGAAAGGCATGACTTTGTAACAAAATGTTCCCCACATTATTATGAATGTCGTCTTCGACTTATCCTCTTCTGCCATCCTGATCTGATTGTAGCCTGAGAAACCATCCATGAACGAGAACATCTCATGACCAGCGGTATTATCAACCAGCACATCAATGTGAGGAAGCGGGAAATTGTCTTTCGGGCTAGCCTTGTTGAGGTCACAATAGTCAACACAAACGCGAACCTTTCCATCTTTCTTAGGAACAGGGACCACATTAGCAACCCACTCTGAATAGTTGCACACCTCCAGGAAACCCGCATTGATCTGTTTGACAACCTCTTCCTTTATCTTCAAGATCAGCTCGGGCTTCTGCCTTCTTAAATGTTGCCTTTTTGGAGGAAACTTTTGAGTGTTAGTTGGCAGATGATGTTGCACAATTGCTGGATCCAGGCCTGGCATGTCGGCATAGGACCAAGCGAAGATTTCCTGGAATTCTTTCAAGAGATCGATCATCTGAGCTCGTTGTGTGATGTCAAGACTCATTCCGATCTTGAGATTATGCAGTTCTTCCTCTGTGCCAATATTGATTGTGTCTGTGGCCTCATCAGTCATCGGCTTGCTTTCCTCGAACTTTCAAGGCTATCTGTGATCTCCTTCGAGGTGCCGTCATCGTTCAACTCCTCCTCGTAAAGTATGCGGATAGAGTGATCGAGACTTTTCTCAAGTGGGTGTGAACCGCCACATCGCTTATCTTTTGGATTCAGGTGTTGCCTGGACAAGGAGAAAGATAGCCAATTTAGTGTAAGGTGTGAGATATAAGGAAGAAGAATCTTAAGGAATAGAATTCACAAAAAGGGATCTCATTTGGATAGCTTAAGACCATGACAAATCCCTCATCCGTCGTGGGCTCATGGGTATGCCACACGTGGGTAACAACCTACTGCTCGAATATGCTTACTCATCGGCAACTAAGGCCGGAAAGAGTGGAACCGCTGTCCTGTTGGCCAGCTTCTCGTCCTCAACAGCTGGGCGGATGAGAGTGCCAATAGAGTTCACCTCCAGAATGGCTCCAATGCTAGGCGGGGCGTGAAGATGGCCGAGATAAACAACGACTGGACCTTCAAGCGTGCCTCCTTCAATGCGCGGTGGGCTTGGAAATGATGTCCTCAAGGGAGGAATCTCCATTGATGAGTTCTCAGTGAGACTTAAGCGAGAGAGTCTCCCGAGAGTGCGATTCCTTCGTGCTGTGGTGATTTCCTTGCAGGAAGGGCGGTAACCGAGCCCATGTCGACTCTGGAGCGATTTAGGTATTATAGGCTCACGCATGCCCTGGCCCTTGACTCCCAATCCAGTGCCGGGGAGGTAATTGTTCCTCAAAAGCACCCTTCCAATCATTTTGTCAACCTTGGTGGGTCCCGGCTCACCCCAATCCTTGATTACTGACACCAGTTCGAAGGAATGGAATGGGAGATTTTCATCTTCTCCGATGTTGATATAAGGAACGGCCGTCTCCTTGTAGATTGCATAGTCATCCTCTCCAATGACAGTGATGAGGCGGTTCTCTGTAATGAACTTCACCTTTTGGTGCAGACTCGAAGGGACGGCACCTGCAGAGTGAATCCATGGTCTTCCCAGCAACATACTGAATGCATTGGGTATGTCCATCACTTGAAACTTTATATTGAACGTACAAGGGCCAATTTCAACAGGTAGCTCAATCTCCCCGTTCACCTCCCTCCTTGAGCCGTCAAAAGCTCTCACGGCTGTCTTACTTGGTCGGATCAGGTCAAAGTCTACATTCATCTGCTTGAGAGTTGAGAGGGGACACACATTCAACGCAGAACCGTTGTCAATCATGACGTGCCCCACCACAAAGCCTCGACACTTGCAAACAATGTGCAAGGCTCGGACATGTCCGTATCCATCATTAGATAACTCGTCTTCAGCAAAAGAGATTTGGTTGGAGAAAATCGATCCCACAACCACTTCAACTTGTTTCGTCGATATTTCTCTCGGGACCTGCACCTCTGTCAGCACCTTCAATAAGGTTTCTCGATGAGACTCCGATTTTAGCAGGAGTGCGAGGAGAGAGATATGGGCCGGAGTTTTGCTCATCTGCTCCACAATTTTATACTCATTGGCCTTTAGTACCTTCATGAAAGCAGCTGCCTCTTCATCCGTTATTTTCTTCCTGTGATCTTCATTATCTGTGACGTCCTGAGCTTTTTCCTTTCCCTTGTTGCTTGCTTCGGGGAGCGAATAACATCGCCCAGATCGGGTAATGCCGTTCACCTTTCCTTGCTCTCCTGGCTCCACCACCCGTGCCTCATATATCCATGGGACGTGCTTATCATCTTCATATGGGAAAGGTGCCGGTGGTTGGATTATAATGGATCCACTATTGAAGAATTCCTCGGAGCTGCGTAGGCTATCTCCACAGGATCATATTCAATCACAATAGGAAGTATGGTGCTGACAACCTCTTCCTCACCACCCAGATCACACGTGCTTATCATATTAATCGAAGGTCTAGCTGCGTGGTTAGGCAAAGGGTTAGCTTTGACGTTGGGAGTCCTTGTAGCACTGAACGCCAGGTGGCCTGCATCTATAAGATCTTGCACCCTATGCCTAAGAGAAGTGCAGCTGTCTGTGGAATGCCCCGAAATTCCCATATGAAATTCACAAGTCACACTTGGATCTGGGTTGGGCTGCTTGTAGTCGGGTCTTCCAGGTTCGGGGACAATCTTCCCTTTCTCCAGCAATGTCCTGTATACCTGTGACAAAGGGACAGGCAAGGGTGTGAATTGGCGACGCCCTTCCTTGGAAAGTCTAACGGGACTTGCGTGTCACGCACGGCTCTTTGACGCGGTGCACCCTGTTGTGCCGGTAGTGAGGCCTTTGGAGGTATTTGAGTTCGTGGGGCCGGGAACTGCATAGTATATTGTGGAGGCTGATAAGGTGCCTGGGCAGGGTACACCGTGCTCACGGTCGTGTCCTTTTTTCTGTTGGGGGCGATTCTCCTTTGGCCCTCCACATGATTCTTTTTGGATGGATTCTCGATCTTGCCCGACTTGATTCCGTCCTCTACTCTCCCTCCAGCCACGATTATATCAGCGAATGTCGATGTGGTATGTCCCAACAAGTGGGTGTAGTAAACAGCTTTCAGGGTGCTGACGAACAAGGAGACGGCTTCCGCTTCTGCTAGGGGAGGTCGAACCTGAGCTGCCTTTGCCTCCACTCTTGGGCATACTTGAGAAAAGATTGTTCCGCTTCCATCTCCATGCGTTGGAGATCAAGACGTGTCGGGGTGACATCGATGTTGAACTTGTATTGCCTCAAGAACAAGTTGGCCAAGTCGTCCCATGTGGGAACTTCTTCTGCCTTAAGGTCAGCGAACCAAGTTAGGGCCACCCCCTTCAAGCTCTCCTGAAATGTTTGAATCATGAACTTCTCGAAACTTTTGTAAGGGGCCATCTTTAAACAGTACAAGCGCAGGTGAGTCTTTGGGTTGCCAGTCCCATCATACTTCTCAAACTCCGGCATTTTGAACTTATCTGGGATGTGCATATCGGGAAATAGGCACAAATCATCACATCCAATGTTCCCATACTGGTCAAGGCCTTGAATGGCCTTCATCTTCTCCTCCATTTTCTTCAACCGACGTTCCTGCTCAGTGTCCTCGTGAGGGGAAAAGTGGATTACATCTAGTGTCGGAGATGCTCCTTCAACGCTAGGGGCATGGGCCGGCTCTACTATTGGTGGAGTCGGATCGGGAATATCTTGTACAGGTGGTGGGGCTTGCACTGGCTCGACAGTGGGAGCAAGTGCTGGTTCATGGATCTGAACATGAGAAGGCGCCGAACTCACAACTCCGGTGGCTTGGGTTTGAAGAAACGCCATTAATTGAGTTATTTGGGCTGACATGTTTGTCATGGCCTGTTCAAGCTGAGTGATCCTTTGTTCAGAGTTGCCAGTTGAGTTCGATGGAATCTGTCCTTGACTCTGCTGATCCTCCATCCTGGCTCGCGATCGGGTTCGTATAGGGTTATGTCTCGCCAGATGGTACCTACGACGGAAAAGGAAAGAAAAGAAAAGAAAAGAGAGAGAAAAAAAAAGAAAAGAGAAGAAAGAAGAAAAAAAGAAAGGATTAGTGTGGTGAAACAAAATTATCGATGCACGAGAAATCATTTTCTTGGCCAAACACCACTTTTATTCACAAACACGGAGCCTATGTTACTTTTTTTTTTTTTTAATGAAATTTACAATGTAAGGAAAGTTTGCAAAACAAACAAAGGCTCTCATGTCCAAATATCATCCTAAGATCCCTTCGTTTAGCTTCTGATGACCTCTTGCTTCACTGGATGTGTGCCTTCTTCTTCTAAGTCTCATGCGCGGCTCCTGATTTCTGAAATTCCTTCGGTACTTGGCTGCTTTCGCCTTGGTGTTGAGAGGCATCTTTGAGCCACATGAGTTCAGGGTCTATAGCAAATTCGTCAGACTTGGATTCTTCCAGTAAGATAGGAAAATTCCCGAGCATTTCCCAAAGCTCCTTGATCTCCTTGATCTTGCCCTTGATTGACTCTGTAAATGGTTCTTGAAATTGGAGACAGAAGTCACGACCATCCTCTACCTGCGGAACAGCTTGTAGTCCCCCGTACTGTAGGTAAACTCGTGAAGGGAAATAAACTATACTTCCAGAATACCCCAAGAGAGGAAACCCCTTAAAATTTGGACATCTTAAAACGGCTTTTGTTACACATAACCAACGAGCCTTCCATAAGAAGTCATTGGCTTGTGCCTTTGAAAGGAAGGTTTTCCATTCTTGCACAGTTTTTGCTGGGAAAAGAGATTTTTGTGATAAGATCTTCAGTTTATCCCAAATGTCGATGATCCGGTTTTCCCTCAAAAAATGACGTGGAAAGCTTGAACCTATTTCACGAATGTGATTCAAAAACCAAATCTGGAGTAAACCTGGATAGGATAAAACCCCCCCTCCATTGCTTTTTGCACGGCCAACTGACCTCAAGGTTTCTGCTAGCAATGTGGGTACATAATTTCGACCCTGGATCACCTGAATAATAATACCAGCAAGTGCCGCATCAAAAGAGTGCTTGGTTTTGGGAAAAACGAAGGTTCCAAAAAGTGCGAGCGTGAAAGCATTCGCATATGGCTGTTGAAATAGCCTTTTATTTGCTTGTCCCCTATGATGAGAAAATAGTTCGCTCAAATCATTTAAAGTTAAAAAGGCCCCATTGTTCTTGCTGAAAATTCCCTTCACGTGTTTCCTTTTCACATCTATCAAGCGATCGAGATTCTTTTTTGGGGAACTGTCCAAGCGTGGGACGACCAATTCACCCTCCCATGTAGGGGCGGATAGGAGTTTCCAATATTCCTCTAGGGTCGGCACTAACTCGTGCCCCGCTATGTTGAAAACAACTTTCGCGGGATCCCAAAATTCGATGAGTGCTGCGAGTATGCGCCAGTCGACCTCAACTTCCATTAGTGAGTAGGCATCTCCTGTTATTCCTTTGACATATTCTTGCTCCAATTGCGTGAGGTCCTCCCACCATTTGGTCACCTCGGTCTTAGGAAGACGGTAGTTAACTGAGATCGCCATCTACGAAGGCATCGATAGTCCATTTAGTTTTTATGAATCAACGTGGTGTCGGCCATTTTAATTTTCAAAAACATGATGTGAATGCAAAGATCGAAAGTACCCACTCACTCACTCCATAATTTGAATATTCCACCTATACATTATTTTCTACCCCAAAGAAAAGGAAATCAGCCTATACATTATTTTCTATACAAAAGAGAAAATAATAATGTACAACTCAAACATCCCACCTATACAATCGTTTCTACCCTTTGAAGAAAACCGATATTCACACTCAAAGCAATCAAACATTTAATGCATGGGGGTTTGGTGCGAAGGGTAAGTTCTAAAAGCCCCCGATCCGCAATGTCCTCCATTCCCCTTTTCAAGGGTACTTTAGGCTTTCAGATCGAGCGGAGGTGTTTCAAAGCCGTTTCTGATGGGAGTTCCCACGACAGGCGTACTCCTACTAGCCCCCTCCTAGGGAAGTTCCTACGATCTGGGTTCGATCATTTATTCAAGGCATGTAGTGCTAAAATAAAGTGCACAAGCAAGCAAACAACCGGGGATTATGGGCGCAGATCCTCAAAATGTCCCCAGCGGAGTCGCCAAGCTGTCGGAACGTCAAAAATTCCGACTTGGGAAAAGATTCTATTTAGGCACGCGCGAGGCCTTACTTGGGACTTTAATCGAGGTTGGATTGGAGTCGCCACTAATCATTTAAGGAACTAGTCCTAAGGTTGATCAGAAACCTATTATTCTCCTAAGTGATCATGATACTAACCACCTATCGAGATTCGAGTCCGGGGATCCTGTTACGTATCTTGACGCTCGTGAGCTAAGATACGCCCAAAATTGGTACCCGTTCCTAAGTCTAGGTCATTTGTTTGCTTGCACATTTTGCTTTGTCCAATTGTTGCCCTGATCGAAGTTCGAATCGATGGTCTAAAATGTGAATTGACGATCCGCGCCGCGTTCCTAGCATGCCACTATCGTCCTAGTCTAAGTGCAGAAAATAAAGGGTTCCACTATTGAGATTACATACATTCACCACCATCTCTCTCTCTCTCTCTCTATCTATCTATCTTACATTGGTGCACTCAAATACATGTATCTCTCTCATCCCACATACAAGTGAATAATATACATCGATCATACCACTCAATTCCATCAAACAAATCAACTACTATTAATTTATTTCACCTCAGAATAATTCTTAAAAAAAACTTAAAATTGCTAAGTTGATCAACCAAAAAATAATAATAATAATAATAATTAAAAAAAAATTAGGGAACAGCGTAGAAGTCAAATTAAACCGCTCAGGGACTCGAGTAAAAATTTCAGAAAATTTTGGTCCAGCTTTGGAGGACTTGAAAATGCCTCAGGGACTGTTTTGAAAAGTTTCAAGAAGTTCTGGGTCTTGTAAAAGTTTTCTGGACTGATTTAAGATGCAGGGACTGATCGGTAAATTCGCAAAAAGTTCAGGACTGAACTGAAAAATGCGGTAAAAGTCCTCTGGGCTGATCTGTAATACTCTGAAAAGTTCAAGGACCATTCCCTAGACCCTGCAAAACTCAGGAGCACTCTGAAACAGACACAATCCTCAGGGGGCTGGTCTGTAATTTCGCAAAATGGGGCTGGACTGATCTGAGACAATGAAAAAGTTCACAAATCGAATTTTTTGTAACCCATTTCATCATTGCGATTTTTCACAACTCGACTTCTAGTCATTCCCCATCTTACGAATCAAAAAGTTGCTTCTTTTTTCGTTTTTGGCTTATTCGAATTTTTTACTCTTCTTTTTTTGTAACTTTTACATTTTGCTTAAAAGACAAATTACACTATATATGCATACTCTTAGAAATCGATTAACAAGGTTTTCCAACATTTTTCCAAAGATAGTTCGAATTTCTGTACGTGAAAAATGTTTGTTTTTTTTACCGCTTTTCTCATTTTTTTCGTTTTTTTTCATTTGTTCAAAAAAAAATAAAGCTTAAAAATAATAATAAAAACTTTAACTTCCGAAAATATTTTCTAAATCCCGAATTAGAAATTTACCTACGACCAAGATGATGGTGATGACGAGAGGAGTGCGGAAGCTCGGTGAGGGATTCGGATCAGCGACGGCTTCGAAGTCGGTCACGGGCTCGGACTCGTATTGGCGATGGACTCGAACTCGGCGCCAGTTCAGGATCGGATCGATGGAGGGCTTGAACACTGGCTCCAGCTTGAACATGGGCTCCGACTTGAATCGATGATGAGCACAAACTTGATGATGGGCTCCGGCTTCGATTCGGACCTACGACGGATTCGAAAAAAAAAAAAACAATTAACTTGGAGTGGAATGTGTGTTCTTGAATTTTTTGCTCAGCACATGAGACTATTCAAGAGAGTGTGGATCTCCCCCCTTTTAAGTAAGTGGATGGCTCTATTTATAGAAAAGAGCTCAGTGGGGTTTATTTGCAAAGAAACAAAACTTGAGTGATTAGAAAGATAAAAAGAGAAAGAAAATAATAATAATAATAATAATAATAACAAAAAGGACAGAAGAAGACAGACGAAAGGCAGACAGAAGACACAGAAGACAGGGCATGGCTTTTTGCTTCAATAATGCTCCAAAGATTTGTGCATGTACTTTCATGCAGAAAGATTGAATTCTTTGCTTGCCGTAATAAACAAAAAAAAAAAACAGAAGAAGATAGTCAACAAAAGGCAGATGCAGTAGGCAAGCACAGAAGTGGTGCCGTGAAGCAATATCGGCACCGGCGGGAAAACAAAATAAAATAGCTATATGTGTATGGATAGTGCGAAACGTGTAGTGGTTACTTCTGGTAAAAATCGAGTGTTTACAGGTTGGAAATGACATCATTGTGATCCGTCGTAATTTTAGCTGCAATTGGCTACATTGCAATCATCAGAGCTCAATGATCACCCTCAAGTCATCAAAAATGTAAATTGAGGGCGAAATTATCTATGATTTTGTCGTTGCCCTTGGGCTAATCTACGGACGATCCATTATAACTTTGGCCGGAAATGATTCCATTATGATCACCAAGCTCAATGATCACCCTCAAGTCATGCAAAACCAAAACTAATAGCAAAATTTCACTTGATGATGGAGTTGTCCTTTAGCCACACAACGGACGATTCATCGTAATTTTGGCTGGAAATGACTCCATGGTCATCACCAAGGCTCAATGATCACCCTCAAGGAGTCCGAAACGTAAATTGATAGCGAAATCTCCCATGATTATGGACTTGCCCTTTTGCCGAGCCACGGTCGATCCGTCACAACTTTGGCTGGAAATGACTCAGTTATGATCACCAAGGCTCCGTCCGAAGTGTAAATTGATGGCAAATTTTCCCATGATGATGGAGTTATCCTTTTGCCAAACAACGGACAATCCACCATTACTTTAGCTACAAATGAATCCACTGAAGTCATCAAGGCTCAATAATCACCCTTAAGTCGTCCGAAATGTAAATTCAAGGCAAGACTTCCTGCGATTTTATGGTGGCCCTCGGGGCGATCTATGGATAATCCATCGTAACTTTGGCAGGAAATGATTCCATGGTGATTACCAAGCTCAATTATCACCCTCAAGTCGTGCGAAAGCGAAATTGAGAGCGAAATTTCCCCTGATGATTAAGTTGCCCTTTTGCTGAAGCACGGACAATCCATCGTAACTTTGGCTGGAAATGACTCCATTGTGATCACCAAGCCTCAATCATGACCCTCAAGCTGTACAAAACGCAAATTCAGAGCGAAATCTCTCGTGATGATGAACTTGCCCTTTCATCGAACCACGGTCGATCCGTTGTAACTTTGGCTGGAAATTACTCCATTATGATCACCAAGTCTCCATCTGAAGCATAAATGAAGAGTGAAATTTCCTGCGATGACGGAGTTATCATTTTGTCAAACAACAGACGATCCGTCGTAATTTTAGCTGGAAATGACTCCATTGAATCATCAAGGCTCAATGATCACCTCAGGTCGTTCAAAATGTAAGTTGAGGGTGAAACACCTTATGATTTTGAGGGTGCTCTTGCGCCAATTTACGGACAATCCATTGTAACTTTGGCAGGAAATGATTCCATTGCGATCACCAAACTCAACGATTGCCCTCACGTTGTGCAAAACCAAAATTCATAGCAATATTACCCTTGATGATGGAGTTGCCATTTTTGCCAAACCACGGACGATCCGTCTTAACTTTGGCTCGAAATGACTCCATTATCATCACCAAGGCTCCGACTAAAGCATAAATTGAAAGCAAAATTTCACGCGATGATGGAGTTATCATTTTGCTAAACAATGGACGATCCATCGTAACTTTAGCTTGAAATGATTCCATTGAAATCATCAAGGCTCAATGATCACCCTCAAGTCATCGAAATGAAAATTGAGGGCAAAACTAACCTGTGATTTTGCCGTTGCCCTTGGGCCAATCTACGGACGATCCATCGTAACTTTGGCTGGAATTGATTAGATTGCGATCACCAAGCTCAATGATCACCCTTAAGTCGCGCGAAACTGAAATTGACAACAAAATTTCCCTTGATGTGGAGTTGCCCTTTTACTAACCATAGACAATCCATCGTAACCTTGACTAGAAATGACTCCATTGTGATTACCAAGCCTCAATCATCGTCCTCAAGTTGTCCGGAATGCAAATTGAGAGCGAAATCTCTCGTGATAATGCACTTGCCCTTTTGTCGAACCACGGTCGATTCATCGTAACTTTAGCTGGAAATGACTCCATTGCGATTACCAAGTCTTCATCTGAAGCGCAAATTCATAGCGAAATTTCCCATGATAACGCAATGATCCTTTTGCCAAATAACAAACGATCTGTTGTAACTTTAGCTGGATATGACTCCATTCAAATGATCAAGGCTCAACGATCACCCTTAGGTAGTCCGAAATGTAAATTGAGGGCGAAACTTCCTGTGATTTTTTGGTTGCCCTTGGGCCGATCTACGGATGATCCATCGTAACTTTAGCTAGAAACTATTCCATTGCGATCACCAAGCTCAGTGATGATCACTCTCAAGTCGTGCGAAACCGAAACTGAGAGCAAAATTTCCCTTCACGATGGAGTTGTCCTTTTGCTAAACCACGAACAATCTGTCGTAACTTTGGCTGGCAATGACTTCGTTGTGATCACCACGGCTTAATGATACCCTCAGGTTGTCCGAAACATAAATTGAGAGGAAATCTCCCGTGATGATGGGCTTGCCCTTTCACCAAACCACGGTCGATCCGTCATAACATTGGCTGGAAATGACACCATTGTGATCGCCAAGGCTCCATCCGTAGCGTAAATTGAGAGCGAAATTTCTCATGATGTTGGAGTTATCCTTTTGCCAAACAACAGATGATCCGTCATAACTTTAGCTGCAAATGATGACATTGCAATCATCAGGGCTCAATGGTCACCCTCAAGTCATCCAGAATGTAAATTGAGGGCTAAATTTCCTGTGATTTTGCGGTTGCCCTTGGGCCAATCTACGGACGATTTGTTGTAACTTTGGCTAGAAATGATTCCATTACGATCACCAAGCTCAATGATCACCCTCAAGTCGTGCAAAACGGAAATTGATAGCGAAATTTCACTTGATGATGAGTTGCCCTTTAGCCGAACCACAGACGATCCATCATAACTTTGGCTAGAAATGACTCTATTGTCATCACCAAGCCTCAATGGTCACCCTCAAGTAGTGTGAAACAAAAATTGATAGCGAAATCTCCCGTGATTATGTACTTGCTTTTTTGCCAAACCACGGTTGATCCGTCACAACTTTGGCTGGAAATGACTCAACTATGACTGCCAAGGCTCCGTTTGAAGTGTAAATTGAGGGCAAAATTTCCTGTGATGGCGGAGTTATCCTTTTGCCAAACAACGGATGATCCATCATTAGTTTAGCTGGAAATGACTCCACTGAAATCATCAAGGCTCAATAATCACCCTCTAGTCGTCTGAATTGTAAATTCAACGCCAAACTTCCTGCAATTTTGCGGTGGCCCTCAGGGCGATCTATGGACAATCCGTCATACCTTTGGCTAGAAATGACTCCATTGTGATCACCAAGCCTCAATCATGACCCTCAAGTTGTTCGAAATGCAAATCGAGAGTGAAATCTCCCGTGATGATGGACTTGCCCTTTTACCGAACCACGGTCGATCCGTCGTAACTTTGGCTGGAAATGACGCCATTGTGATCGCCCTTGTGATGATGGACTTGTGATGGTGGACTTCCCCTTTTGTCGAACTATGGTTGATCCGTCGTAACTTTGACTAGACATGACTCCATTTTGACCATCAAGGCTCCGTCCAAAGCGTAGATTGATAGCTAAGTTTCCCGTGATGACGGAGTTATCCTTTTGTCAAACAGCGAAGAATCCGTCGTAACTTTAGTTGGAAATGACTCCATTGACATCATCAAGGCCCAATGATCGCCCTTAAGTCGTCTGAAATATAGATTGAGGGCGAAACTTCCTGTGATTTTGTGGTTGCCCTTGGGCCGATCTACAAACGATACATCGTAACTTTGGTTGGAAATGATCCATTGCGATCACCAAGCTCAATGATCACCCTCAACTCATGCGAAACCGAAATTTAGAGCAAAATTTCCCTTGATGATGGCAGTGCCCTTTTACCGAACCACGGACGATCCGTGGTAACTTTGGTTGGAAATGACTCCATTGTGATCACCAAGGCTCAATGATCACCCTCAAGTAGTACGAAACATAAATTGAGAGCAAAATGTCCCGTCATAATGGACTTGCCCTTTTGTCAAACTACGGTCGATCCATCGTAACTTTGGCTGGAAATGACTCTATTGTGATCACCAAGGCTCTGTCCGAAGCGTAAATTAAGAGTAAAATTTCCTGCGAGGACGGAGTTGTCTCTTTGCCAAACAATGGACGATCCATTGTGCTTTATCTAGAAATGACTCCATTGAAATCATCAGGCCTTAATGATCACCCTCATGTAGTGCGAAATGTAAATTGAGGGCGAAACTTCCTATGATTTTGTGCTTGCCCTTGGGCCGATCTACAGACGATCTATTGTAACTTTGGCTGGAAATGATTCCAATGCGATCACCAAGCTAAATGATCACTCTTAAGTAGTGCAGAAGATAAATTGAAAGCGAAATCTCCCATGATGATGGACTTGCCCTTTTACTGAACCACGGTCGATCCGGCATAACTTTGGCTAGAGATGACTCCATTGTGATCACCAAGGCTCCATCCGAAGCATAAATGGAGAGCAAAATTTCCCGTTACAATGGAGTTATCCTTTTGCCAATCAACGGATGATCCGTCTTAACTTTAGATGGAAAATACTCCATTGAAGTCATCAAGGCTCAATGATCACCCTCAAGTGGTCCGAAATGTAAATTGAGGGAGCAACTTCCTATGATTTTGTGGTTGCCCTTCGACCGTTCTACAGATGATCTGTCATAACTTTGGCTAGAAATCATTCCGTTGCAATCACCAAGCTCAATGATCACCCTCAAGTCATGTCAAACTGAAATTGAGTGCGGAATTTCACTTGATGATGGAGTTGCCTTTTTGCCGAACCACAGACGATCCATCGCACCTGTGGCTTGGAATGACTCCATTGTCACCACCAAGGCTCAATGATCGCCCTCAAGTAGTCTGAAATGTAAATTGGAAGCGAAATATCCCGTGATAATGGACTTGCCCTTTTGCCGAGCCATGGTCGACCCTTCGTAACTTTGGTTGGAAATGGCTACATTGTGATCATCAAGGCTTCATTCGAACCGTAGATTGAGAGCGAAATTTCCCATGATGATGGAGTTATCCTTTTGCCAAATAAAGGACGATCCATCTTAACTTTAGCTTGAAATGACTCCATTGACATCGTCAAGACTCAATGATCACCCTCAAGTGGTCCGAAATGTAAATTGAGGGTGCAAGTTCCTGTGATTTTGTGGTAGCCCTTTGGGTGATCTACGGATGATCTACCGCAACTTTGGCTAGAAATCATTCCATTGCAATCACCAAGCTCAATGATCACCCTCAAGTCATGTCAAACCGAAATTGAGAGCAGAATTTCGCTTGAAGATGGAGTTGCCCTTTTGCCGAACCACCGACGATCCGTCATACCTGTGGCTGGAAATGACTCCATTGTGATCACCAAGGCTCAATGATCACCCACAAGTAGTCCAAAATGTAAATTTGGAGCAAAATCTCTGGTGATGATGGACTTGCCATTCCGCTGAACCACAGTCAATCCGTCGTAACTTTGGCTAGAAATGACTCTATTGTGATCATCAAGGCTCCGTCTGAAGCATAGATTGAGACTAAAATTTTTCGTGATGATGGAGTTATCCTTTTGCCAAACAAAAGACGATTTGTCATAACTTTAGCTGGAAATGACTCAATTGGCATCATCAAGGCTCGGTGATCACCCTCATGTCGTTCGAAATTTAAATTGATGGCAAAACTTCCTATGATTCTGTGGTTACTCTTCGGCTGATATATTCACCCTCAACTCGTGCGAAACTGAAATTGAGAGCAAAATTTCCCTTGATGATGCAATTGTCCTTTTACCGAACCACGGATGATCCGTCATAACTTTGGCTGGAAATGAGTCCATTGTGATCACTAAGGCTCAATAATCACTCTTATGTAGTTTGAAATGTAAATTGAGAGCGAAATCTCTCGTGAGATGGACTTGCCCTTTTGTCGAACCACGGTCGATCCATCGTAACAATGGTTGGAAATGATTCCATTGTGATCACCAAGGCTCCATCCAAAACGTAAATTGAGAGCAAAATTTACCGTGATGGAGGAGTTATCCTTTTGCCAAACAACATACGATCTGTCGTAACTTTAGATGGAAATGACTCTATTGAAATCACCAAGGCTCAATGATCACCCTCAAGTCGTCCGAAATGTAAATAGAGGGAGAAACTTCCTGTGATTTTGTGCTTGCCCTTGGACCGATATACGGACGATACAGAGTAACTTTGGCTGGAAATGATTCCATTGCGATCACCAAGCTCAATGATCACCCTCAACTCATGCGAAACCGAAATTGAGAGCAAAATTTCCCTTGATGATGGAGTTGCCCTTGTGCCGAACCATGGATGATCCGTCATAACTTTGACTAGAAATGAGTCCATTGTTTATTTTCTTTGTAGCTGATTTCCTAATCAATGTCAATACAATAACAAAGTTATTACATCATTAAAAGGCTAAATAATGAATTACGGGCTCGATGATTTAGCTTTACAACTTATAAAACTTCATTTAAGATTTAGGAAAGTGTTGTGATCCAACTACTCCTATTCGGAGGATTTCATTTTTTTGACTAAACACCTCTAATCCAATCAACTCTCAATAATTAGACAATTCGGCCAACCAAACAAAAATAAGAATTTAAGCTCTATGGAACCCCAAATGGGTGATCCTGGGATCGAATCTCAGGTTGAGAGGGTCGACAGGAATTTTCTCAGGGATCCCGGCCCAATCCCAGATTAGTCTAGAGGTGCGCTTCGACTGGCTCAGGGATACTGCGTGGTGCAAATAAAAAAAAAAACTCCCTATTCATTTGCCCATTGTCAAGGACCTTAGTTCTACTTGTAATCCTAATATCTCTAGTCAAACAAATAAAAAACTCATACAATTCAATTGAAAGACAAAATTCACGTTAAAGAAACTTGAGATATCAACCATACCTACCTAAGAATAGCTATAAGCATATTGAAACTAAATTATTCTACATCCTTTGCTTAAGTAACCCAACTTGAAATATCTCCAAGCTCCATCTCCTTCCCGAGCACCCCAAAATCTCAAGTCACTCTAGTTTTTTTCCCTCTTTCATTCTCTTAAGCAAATAAAGCTAAAATATAAGTAATGAAGAGTCAAATTTCTTTTGCATTATAGAAACCACTGGCCCAAAATGTCACCAAAATCAAATCGTCCAAATTCGTAGAAGATAATTGGGAAGGAAATAGAACTCATCTAAGGGACTTGGACCTCAAAAAAGAATATATGAGTTTCACGCCCTCTTTCTATCTGTCGTCTCCTCTCGGCTCCTTGCTCCAACATCTTCTTCTCTATCTTCTCTATTTTTTGTCAACTCTCTCTCTCTCTCTCTCAGTGGAGAATGCCGAGAAGTGGAAATGGAGAACAGTGAATGGATAGACATAAGGTAAAGGCAGTGGAAGATAAATCACATGACCAGGGCGAGGGTTTAAACTATGATGCTAATGGGCTATATTGGCTTATTGGAAATGGGCTTACTTCTTAAGCTTTAGTGGGCTTTGTCCAAGTGGTTAATTTTCTATATTTATTGACCCATTATAACCTATTCACGTAGGCACGCATATAGTCAAAAAAAAAAAAAGGAATTGGAAATGACAGTTCTCAATATGGGAATGTGTGTTCTTAAATTTTTACTCAGCTCATGAGACCATTCAAGTATGATTTGATGAAGAGTGAGTATGTGAAAATATATTAGATGGAAAATGGAGGATATGATGTGGTATGGTGGACGAATATTATGGGAATGGATGAATGAAGAGGTTATGTTGGATGAGAAATATATGGGAGAGTATGTAGAAGATTGGTCTTCAATGTGTATTCAAGACGTCTGTCCTCTTGCAAATGAATGGGATATCTATTTATAATGGAAATGCTGTAGGGGTTGAATTGTAACAGATGCGAAACTTCCAGGGCTGAAAAGGAGAAACAAATAAAATAAAACAAAATAAAGAAAAAGAAATGGAATGCACGACATCAGAGAAACCGAGAGCAGAGGACATGGAGATGGATATTGAGACGGAGACAGGGAGCCGCCAGAGGGAGAAGAGGACAGAGGCAAGGTGGTCGGCAAGTCAACAACTGCGGCCGAGAGGGGATAGTGACAAGCGGTCTGTCAGAACAGCAGTACCGTGCATGGCCGCAGGTCTGGCGACCTTGAGGGAAGGGGAGAGTGACGGCGACCGGGAAAGTCAAAAAAAGTTGCTATAAGAGGCTGTCAACGGCTGATACGGGCAGAGCCTCGACGTTGGCGTGCATGGCATCCATCCGGCGACCTCGGGGCAGCAGCGGAGAGAGAGCTCGGAGAGAGAGAGAGAGAGAGAGAGAGATTAGGAAGAGAATGAATGTGTCTGGGAATGGAATCGAGAGTGAGATCAAGAACGGGATGGAGCCGGGAACGGGATGGAGAGGGAAGCGTGTTTTTTCGTGGTCGGTCGGGATCGAGCTTTGTGGCCGCTGCAATTCTCAGCCTTGGGTGAAGGAGACGATGAATAGTGCAAGGCACAGTTCACGTCTTTTGTCATCCCTTCTTTTTAAAAAAATTTTCGTCAATTTTTTATTTTCTGTCTTTGTATGAAACTAAAACGAAAAGTCAAATAATAGAAATAAAATATAAAAAAATATTTAAAGTGTTGGAAATGAGTAGGAACGATCGGGTGAAAATCGCGTACCTACAAGGTGATAATTGGCACAAATAATCTTTAAATCTGAGGTTACCATATGTTCTTATAATTGTTAAATTTTGGTTTTGGACTATTTCCCAATGTGACTCTTTGAGATGCGTGTAGGGTTTTATGGATCCAATAATACTCTTATGAAGGTGGTGGGTAATTAATAAGCGATTAATTACTTCAAATGGTAGGAGAGAATACATATGTATTCTACTTACTATTGACTTAGGAAATTTCTAATAAGAATAGTATAAAAATTAGAAAGGAGTTTGTGATATTTCATAATTGAATCAAATTCTTGAGAATTACAAACATATGAATAAGTATTGTGGTTTGATATTTTATTCATACCCTAACTTATTCATGACATTATATAAAGGATCTAATTACACAGTAATTAATCACTGAAGGATCTTTGATCCTTTCGATTAAAATTCTCACTATCCACATAATCATGATACATTGTTGGATGTTAATCTTTACTTGTGGCTCTATTCAATTAAGAGTTAATTTGATTATCTTATTAAATTGTTTAATGATATAAATTAAAATATAATTATTAGATCCAGTGCTAATTTAGCGTGGAATACAATTGGTTATACACAATATAGATTTTTCCCGTAAACAAAATTTAATAGTCTTAATTTTGAATTGGACAACTGTATTTTTCACTAGCAAATCTTTATTATTGGATAAGGTTGTAACATAATACTAGATTTAAAGATATACGAAATCTTGAAATAAAATCGGTTTTATGGAAATCCAATTATAATTTCTCGGTTGATTAAAATTATGAGCATACGTGTATTTGGTGGCCAAAAGGTTACTGCTATAACGTGCTTGATTTTTCTTCAGGGAAGATTAGTATCAGTTTTACAAAAAAGGAAATATTGAAAAATGTATTGTTAAATATCACATTCTGCTTGAAAGAGATAGGGATTGGATTCCACCAAAAGGAATGGGATAGTATTCCTTTTTTTAATCTTGTATTAATAACTGATTCTCTGGGAAGTTTATATGGATAGCATCAGACTGTTCATTCCAACGAGCAATATATCGGGCAGCCATTAAAAAAATGGGAGTGATGGTGTTAGCCAAAACCGAGATTGAAAATTCATTTCATGTGTGATAATTGAGAGAAAAGTTCTCTCGAATTTACGGGGAATCTGGCATCAATACCGTGGATGGCATGCACATTGGACCCCAAAAGATTCGTGATTGGAAATTTTGTTTGTGTAGGCAGTGTCAGAATTACCTCGAAATGATCGCTAGATTTAGGAATGAAATTTTTTGGAAATTGATCTTCAGTTGCGCCACTATTTTCAATAGATTGTTGGTACCATTGACAATCCAGTTGATATGTTGGCTAAGCCGCTACAAGTATCCAAGTTTGAACATTGCTCAGACTTGACTGGAGTTTGTAGGTCATATGAGGTCTTTTGGGGAAATGTTAGAGGAGGAGATCATTTTCAACAAATGCTAGATATAGTCAAACGTTGCATCAAGATGTAGAATTATTATTTATAACTTATATTTGATGATAATGATACGTCAAGATGCTAGAGATGCGAGTGACATTTGACGAAACTCTTATTATGCACATTGGTTATCCATGTTAGGGCACATGTCTTGTGGCAGATTACTCTCAAGCGAATGGTGTTAGCGCACAATGTGGAATTATTTTATTTCCTATTTTTTCAAGATCAACTTGCCAAATATTTGAAAAAAATGTTTGGAAAATATATTTTAAGATATATAGTTGAGTTTATGAGGTGGTGAGAGTATATAAATACATATCGTATTTACATATATTAATATATCCGAGCACCTTCCTAACTTGATTAACAGGGGTTGTGACACCTTCCTCCGAGGCACACATAATGGCTCACAAACCACGTATTAAAAAGATTCTCTCATGTTCGGTCTCCTTGTACACTTCTTTTTTCAAAATTGATTAATCTCCTTCTCCCGTAGTTGTTTCGTCCTCCTGTGATTCTTAAGGAAGTTTTTCCATCGTATTTCTCATTCTTCCTACTCAACTTGTACGATTTGATTATTCAACCAAGACCAATGCTCAGGTCCCACCGAAAGCAACTACACAACTCTGATAAACATTTCTAGCAAAGACTAACTCAATTGTGCAACAACAAATGAAGAACTCTTGCCCCATAACCTATATTTAACTCCTAATCAATTTATGTGAGCACCCAAGGAGGTAGAAAAGATTATCAACCTTTGAAAGAAATTATAGGATGAATATTGACAATTACAAACACAAATAGTTACAAATGCTTGAGAACACAGTAGATTGAGGATGAAAACCAACACACAATTCATGTGTTGTGTTTGTAATTATATAATATTATGTTACAACCTATTTTGAGTAAAAGAATAATACATGGTGTTTGTATGGAAGGTGCAGTAATGCAGAGTAAAGCACATGATACATTCCTTTGTGAGAGCTAGTCTTATCCTCAGCCATATCTTGTCTATTACTCCCCTGCAAGCACAATGGGAGGGGACGAACATTGAGCTTGAATCGTAGTGAGGCAAAGCGAAATGATGTTGGGTCCCAGAAAAATGGTAAATCCACTTGTCGATCTTCGATCATCAGGATTGCCAACCAAGTCAGTATCAGAAAACCCATTCAGTGAGGATATAGAACCATGGCGAAAAAGAAGTGCATGTGTGATGGTCCCTTTCAAGTATCATAAAATGCGTTGATGGTAACCCAATGAACTGTAGTAGGTCTGTGCATGAACTGGCACACCTGATTTACTGCATATGTTATATCCGATCTAGTGAGAGTGAGGTATTGTAGACAACCAACAATTTGATGATATAAGGATGGGTCGTCACATGGGGTGCCATCATAAAGGGAGAGACGAGTTCTAGAAGAGACGGGGGAGGATACAGGCTTGCAATCTATCATGGCAATGCGGCGTAATACATCATAAATGTACTTACATTGTGTTAAGTAAAGCCGATCATCACCTTTGTGAGCCTCGATGCCCAAGAAGTAGTGAAGAGAGCCTAAATCTTTCATCGCAAATTCTCTATTCAGTGACAATAGAAGCCAGTCAAAAGGAGAATTAGGTGTCCCTGTGAGAATGATATCGTCCACATATATAAGAAGAAACATGCAATATGAAGAAGTTCATAGAATAAAGAGAGACGTATCAGCTTGAGATCCCGAGAAGCCTAGGTTAAGAAGAAATGTGCTCAACTGTAGAAACCATGCTCGAGGGGCTTGCTTGAGACCATATAGAGAACGATTTAGGCGATAGACGAGAGTCACTCGTGTGGAATCGACAAAGCCAGGTTGTTGTTGCATGTAGACCTCCTGATCAAGAAACCCATGCAAGAATGCATTTTGACATCCAATTGCCGAATAGGCTAGTTAAGAGATGAAGCAATAGAAAGGATGACCAAAATGGTGATAGGTTTAATGACCGGACTAAATGTCTCATCATAGTCCATACCATCTTGTTGATTAAATCCTCTTGCCACAAGTCGAGCTTTATAGCAATCGATCCATCCATCGGCCTTCTACATGATCTTATACAGCCATTTGCAGCCTATGACATCACGGACGGGTGGGAGTGGAAAAGATCCCAAGTCCTATTGGCAACTAGGGCCTGATATTCCTCTTGCATGGTTTCGACCCATCGAGGATTACTCTGAGCTTTCGATTCTCGAGGTTCCTGTAGATCATTAGATACAGCAAAAGCCACAGGATGTCTAGATATAGTAAAATGTCTAGGCGGTAGAGAGCCATCCTATGATCTAGTGATCATTCGATGAGTACGAGTATGAGGGTCAATGATGCCAGAATGGGGCTCCTCAGTTTGAGCCGACACATGACTCACATGAGCAAATGGACTTGCTTGAGAAGTAGCTCCGGTGGTAGATAGAACAGGTTCAGGTGTAGGGAATGAAGGCACCGGAAGAGATTGGGAGGTGGAGTCATTCTCTACCTCAGAGGAGGGAGATGATGAGGAGGGCACCGAAGGGAGTCTTGCAATAGGCCTACTGTTTGTGATCACTGGGGATTCCTTGGGCTAGAATGGAAAGACCTGTTCATCAAAGACTATAGTAGGAGTGACATAGATACGTCTGGTGATGGGATCAAAGCAACGGTATCCTACTTGATTTGAGGGATATCCAAGAAAAACACAAGGTTGAGACCAAAAGACTAATTTGTTACTTCTATAATGACGGAGATATGGAAAACACCGACATCCAAATACACGGAACGACTTATAGTCTGGAAGTTTTCCATACAAAATTTGGTAGGGAGAAGTGTAGTTAAGAGACCTGGTAGGAAGATGGTTGATTAATTACACAGCAGTATCAAAGGCATAGTCCCAAAACTTAGGTGGAAGATGAGAGTGAGCAAGAAGTGTTAACCCCATGTCGACAATGTGTCTGTGTTTTCTTTCAACAGACCCATTTCGTTGTGGAGTATGTGGACAAGAGATGCGCTGAGTTATGCCAGATAAGTGCAACTCAATCTGAAAGTCTTTGGATTGAAATTCTTTTGCACCATCAGTCTGCAAGTATTGGATCTTGCTATCAAATAGATTCTCAACTTGAAGTCGAAAAGCACGAAAAACATGAAGTACATCATATCGAGATTTGAGAAGATAGAACCATGAGAATTTGTTGTAATCGTCTAAGAAATGAACATAATACATATGTCCAGAGTGAGACATGATAGGTGCAGGTCCACAAATATCAGTATGAACAAGATCAAAAGGAAACGAACTTTTATTCAAAGTAGAATGAAATGGTTTTTGAACAAATTTTCCCAACTGACACGAGGAACAAACGACAGTTGTATGATCATTATTAGGTGAAACTTATAAGAAATTTAAAGTACACTGAACAATTGGAAAGGAAGGATGGCCGAGTCGCTGATGCCACAATGTGGTTGACCGAGATGTGGTAAGGTAGGCTTGTGGAGCAGAGCCGGAAGATTGCAAACAGTAGAGTCCATCTTTAAGATCCCCTTCAGTAGTTCCTGGTGAGTATGGAGGTCCTTTATGACAAAATAAGAAGGATGTAATTGAAAATAACATGAGTTATCACGTGTGAATTGAGGAATGGAAAGAAGATTTTTAGCAATTTCAGGTGTATGAAGGATATTACACAATAAGAAATCACGTATGGGTGTTTTAAGAGAGGAATAACCAGTGGAAATGATTGATAAACCTGTTCCATCTTCGATAAAAGATGATCTTGGCTAGGAGTGTCATCTTGAACGTGAAGATTAGCGAGATTGGCCATGACATGGTGTGTAGCACCGGAGTCAATATACCAGTCTAAATCATGAATCCCGGATGTAGAACCTTCTGCAATAAATGCATTAGCTGGCTGAGTTACTGATAGAAGGAGTCGGCACTGAAGGGCAGTATGACCATTCTTGTGACAGACTTGGCAAACAATTTTTGATGCACGAGTTTGGGTTGAGACGGGACGAGATGTTCCTAAAAAATTGGGTTGAGTATAGTTGCCCATCGTGGGCCTTTGACCGCCTGGCTATAGATGCACGGGAGAAGATCCCAAAATTCCAGCTTGATAGTTTCTGTTGGGCTGAAAATTAGGCCCAAAAGGCCTAGAGGAAAAGGGCCCAACAAAGTTCTACCCATTTTGGGCACGAGGTGAGCCGGATGTGTTCCTCCGGTCCGAAAATTTTGCAGCAAAGCCACAAGATCGATCTCCATCATTTCTTCTCTTCATGGAATTAGGATTTCTATGCCCAGACGGTAAGAAGCTCCCCCATTCACGACCAGCGATCATGTTGGCTGAGGCTTGAACATCGGGTAGTCTAGAAAGCGATGGGTTTGTCTCAACAGCAAAGAAGGACCGGCGAGCCTCTTGACTGAGTAGAAGTGCATAGAGTTCCTCGATACTCATGGTGCCCAAATTGGGAGCGAGCGAGAGGACTAGAGGTTCCCAGTCAATCCCTAGCGCCGAAGTAATCCTGCGATTTATTTGCAGTACTGATAATGGTTTGCCAAGTAGAGAAAATCTAGTAGCCAATTCCTTTACCGCCTGCAAGTAGTCAATCATTGAGGAGTTTCCTTTTTTGATTTCCCGCCATTGTTGATCCAGAAAATCCTCCTGTGCTGTGGTTTGCGAGTCGAAGAGGGTGGCTAGAGTACTCCAGGCTTGCTGTGCCGAGGTGGCTCCAAGAAGTGTAGAGCTAACTTCGTTGGTCACTGCAATTAGAATGCAGGTAAGGGCAAACTGATCTTGAATACGACATTTCTGAAATTCTGGATTCGTAATAGTCGTCTCCTTTCCATCGACTGTAGTTGAGATGGTTTTGGGTGGGGTGGAATGGTTCCATCTACATAATCAAGCAATTGATATGCTGTCAAGAGCGGAATCATAACATTTTTCCATTGGAAATAATTTTTCACGTCCAGTTTGGCAAGAATGTTGGGGACAGTTGTAGGAAGGGAGTTGGACAGGGGCTCTGATGAGGACATGTTACAGTGGCTATGTGATGGGTCAAGGATTGTGGAAGCAGAGAGGAATAGTTCAGCAGGAATTCACGCTGACTGATTAATTTGGAGCTCTGATACCATGAGAACACAGTAGATTGAGGATGAAAACCAACACACAATTCATGCGTTGTGTCTGTAATTATATAATATGTTACAACCTATTTTGAGTAAGAGAATAATACAGGGTGTTTCTATGGAAGGTGCAGTAATGCACAATAAAGCACATGATACATTCCTTAGTGAGAGCTAGTCTTATCCTCAGACATATCTTGTCTATTAATGCTATCCATCAATAAATACAAATTAAAAGAACGACAGACAAAAAATCAAATGGAATGATGCAGCAATGGATAAGAAAGAGCATTAATGAGCCACAACAATCAAGAACTCCTGCAAGGACTCGACAACATCAAATAGAAGGTTATTGCTTTGCCTTAGAAGCAGCAAATCACGACAACTCATCCTTTTCGATATCAAGCACAAATGGGAATATCAACTAGCAATAATAAGGGAAAAAGAGCAGGGCAGCATCTTAAAAAAGATTGAGAGCTTTCTTGACTCACAAAAATGTCTCCAACGTCGGAAAGTAAAGTATTGAGAGAATTGAGTAACTTTCACGGAGGCATATATGTTTAGGTAGGGGAGGTAAGAGATGGACGAGATCTCAGTCATCCGGCAGCGCCTTGACTCTATGGTAGTCGCACGGTGAAGACACTGAGCCTGCCTTTTCTGAATTTAGATGGTTCAAGATGAAGGGGAAGACCCAACGAAGTGTGACTGGCTACGAGAACTCAGATTGAGGCAGGGGTGTTACTTAGCGGTACAACTTGGGTCTGGTGACAACAATCTTGGACTACGTCACGGGTTGTGACGGCACAGACAAAGTGGTGATGACGTGTGTTCCCTCTCCTTCGCTTAGGGCTGTCCCACTGCTCAGGTCTCGTCTGGTTTTCCTTTTCCTATTACTATTATTTTTTAAACTGAAAATATATCTAGCCAGCAAGCGTAGGCTAAAAGCCGGAGCGAGCAAGAAAGCAAGCGTAGGCGCCTACACGCGCGTTAGCGCTTGTAGTTTTCTCGCTCCGTGGATTGTAGCGAATAGATAAAGGCTAGCTCGACTTAGATCGAAGTTCCATGCATCGTCCACAGAATAAGACTACCAACGATTCGGCATCCTACCACCTCATTTATATAGAACCTTCTTAACATACGCTAATTCTGCCGTCTGCAGGTCCTCAATCTGAATTGGTATGATTTTTCAGTACAGGACGGTCAGTGGTAGATGTGGATTCGGTGGGAGATGGAAATGCGAACGATAGTTCTAGTGGTAGTTCCTGCCCGGTAGAGAAGGGTGGGAGTAGCAAGCGTAGGCTCGAAAGCCGGAACGCGCTTGTAGTTTTCTCGCTCTTTCCGCTAGAAACCTCGATTTTTGCCCTCTCACTAGTGATTACTCCCGATCCGATTCCTTCAACTCTATAGATAACGCAAGAGAGAGAGAACTTATGACTTCAGAGCACATGGAAGAAAGAATCGCATGAAAAGGTCCACCAATTTGTAATATATGAATTTTTTATCCCAATTAGCCATTGCAGACCGTATGGCACACTAAAACTCGAAATTAAACTTGTCTAGGCTAATTCTAAGTCGCTTAGCATTGTGTTCTATTTTTCTCTCAACTCTTGAGTCCTAGTTGAATGGAGCTTGTCTTTCTCGAATTGGATCCTCTGATAATTAGTTATGATTTTTCATTCAAGACTTGTCGATATTGGATTAGTTTCACAGTTTTAGGCATTTTTACTAGGAAAATTATATATTTTTCTTTGAGTTGAATCACAAGGTATGTGATACATCATATTAAATTGACTCAACAGTTTTCGCAATGAATCCAAATTTACTCAGCTTTGATTTTTTTTAAGTTAGCTTATCAAGCTCCTGATTTCCATCTGGCCACCGTCTTGGTAACTCTCATTCGAGATTTTCTATTCCATGAGGAATCTCGGACTTATAATATATCATTTTGAAATCAATCTAACATTATTCATGACAAGCCTGAACCTGGTTGAATTTGACTTCATTTAGGCCATTAGGATCAATCCTAAATATTGCATTAAATCATATATTGTCACATGTGTAACCAATTTCTCGAGATCAAGAACCAAACCATTTCCGGACCAAAATGAGGTGGTGTCTACAATATAGATTGCACAAATCGGTGGAAAGAACTTAGAATTTAAACTGAGCTATGGAGTTAAACTATCAATACGTAATGACAAAGACTTTGAAAGCAAAGATAGTAGGAAAATGGCGGAGGAGACCAACCGGTGAAGGTATGGCAGAAGGTGTGATGGCAAATAAGATATAGTAACCGATCGCAAAGCAAAGGATTTTCTTCTTTCCTTCTGGATATATAAGGAGGAGGAAAGAAGGGATGGATTTCTTGTCATTTACTGGGGTTAGAAGAACCAAAGTATGGGTTTTAAAAAATGATAAGATTTTGTAGAGACCTAGCGAAAATTAGATCCAGTTCCTGGGTTAATAAATAATGAATAAGCGGCTTTTATAAAATTTGGTTTAATTCGTTATAGTTTAAATTTGACATAATATATGTGGCAACTTTTTATCGATGAACTTTATACTTGAGGCATTTGGGACAGAGACATTAACGGAGGGATGAAAAGTGTTCTGATAAAAATTGTTGAAGGTGAAATATAACTGCAAAAAAAGTTTAAGACAAAAATGATAAAAGAATAAAAAGTTCAATACTAAAAGTGGTATTTTTCCTTCATTCTTCCTTTGCCAACCTCTTGGATCCAAAATCTTCTCTGCTTGGCTTCCTCTTAGTTGGCCTATAACTACCGATATCGTGGTTTCTTGACTTCTCTCTTGTGCTAGTTCCGATTGGGATTTGTCTCTCCAACTAGCAAGCTTTTTCTCAACATTCTTCTCTTCAACAACTGCAATTGATAGGGTTAGTTGCTTTCTCTCTTCTCTCATTTGACAACAATAGATCAAATCTTACCCTTGTAATATTCAAACGTTGAGAATAAATTAGCGTCCTCTCCTTCAATTGATGGTCTTGTTTTTTGGGACTCCCCTCGATCGGATATCACACTTCTTCTTGGTCACCCGTCCATTAGTCTCTCTCCTCGCAGCTTCTTGTTCACCAACCATCCGGCTCTCTCGGCCACCATCTGTGCCTCTTAGCTACCCCTAGTATCGACTACTACTTTCAGCGATGTCGATCCCATAAGATACTATGGAGGTGCATTTTATGCAAGATGAACATTTCATAGCAATCCTTTGATTTTATAAATAATATTTCACAGCAATTCATGTTCATCTTAAGGGAGATATTAGAGATATTATTGGTATTACTTATGAATTTATAATTTTGAAAATAAAATGTGTGATTGATTAAGTTGGTTATTATTGTTACGATTTTCTAATATTATATTCAAATATTGTTCTAATATCAAGAGGTTACTTTTTTTTATTTTTAGATTATTTACGAGGCCTATAAATAGATTTTTCAACTTTATTCATTCCTTGAGTTAGTCTTTTTTTAATCCTAATAGTTTATTCTCTACTCCTGTGAATGTCGCCTATGACCACCTTACATTTATGTCATCTTTATTACATCTTATCATTTCATTATATATTTTCTCACATATCACAGCGGTGTTCACATTATCATGGTGGATAGACAGAAGGATTTAGATATCAGTAGTAGCACATTACGTGATAGCATGATGTAATAACAAGAAAGTCACTAACAATGCCATATTCCTTAGAGAAGCATATAAGATTCATCAAGGGTTATGATTGTGAAGTTAGATTTAGAGAAAGTGTGTGATTATCTAGTGTGTGTTTTTATCGGTGCTATTTTGAAATTTTTCCATTTTTTTGGAGCGTATAGTGCGATTAATCGTGCATGGCATGTCAAAGGATGAATATACTAATAGTAAAAGGTACTTAGAGGGTTGTTATCCTTTGAGGGGTATCAGGCAAGGCGATCTCGTTTCCATATGTATTTTTATTTTGTCTCTCAAGTATCTGTCAATCCTAATAGCTGTGGAGGTGGGCAAGTGGATGGGCCTTTGTCTTCCCAGGAATGCACTTAAACCGCCTCACCTTTTTTATGATATTATAATGTTTGGAGAATAAAATCACATCACATTTGAAGCTATTTCACAAAAACTGGAGAACTTTCGCCAAAGGGTGAACAACTAAAAAATCCCTTGTATGCTTTTTCTCAAAATACGAAAATGCAGACAAAGACTCGTTATATTTTGAGTATATGAATTGAGAAGACATCTCGGTTGGGCAAATACCTAGATTTTTCTATGGATATGTCATCCTCGAATGATAAATCCCACAATTTTTCAGTGGATAAAATCTAGGAAACAGAGACAAGTTGGTGGGCAAGCTTGCTATTAAGGGTCAGTCAACTCACTTTGATTTGATTATTTCTTCTATCACGTTACATATTATGTAATATAAACTTTGCCTCTTATAAGCCATAATTTTCTATGGTGACCTTATCTAAGGATGATGGTAACCTAGGGGTTGCAGAAATAAAGGGAGAAACAGTGCACTTCTTAGGGACTACAGCATAGCAAGCTTGAAAAGATTATAAACTATGGGCTAGACTGATGAGGATGCTCAATAAGTATAATTGAACACATATTTTTAATGAGGCTCAAGCTTTAATAGGATGGCCTTAATAGAAGACAAAGTGTGCTACATTTGGGACTAGATGAGTTGTAAGATGTGGTAAATCTACTAATTTTTGGCATGACTTATGAGTTGAGGAATTGTTTTTGGGTATGCTTTCTCAATGCGAATTATAATTAACTATTCATAACTTGTTATCATCTATTTTTCAACCAGTTGTCATCTAACTCGTGGAATTTTAGTAATCTATCAGTGCAAGTGCTAGAGGAGATCACTCATATGTTTTAAAGCATTCCCCACAAATATAGTGGAGGATGGAGAAGACAGGGGGATATGAAGATTTTCTTGGGCTACTCCAAGTAGCAAATTGAAACTGGATTAAGGGATGCAGTCATTTCTTGGATTTTGCTAATAGCATAATAATTGAAATCTTCGCTTTCGGGGATTCTCTCTTGGCCAATCAAATTGGATGCGAGTTGATTGAAAAGGAAATGGATGTCAAGGCTATTTTTCAGTTACTTTGTAATAAATATGATCTGAATTTATCTTTGATGCCTCTTATTATTGAGTGCAGAATGTTGGGTAGAAGGTTCTAGAGATGCATGGTAAAAATATACTTTATGATGTTAATGCGCATATTGGCTTGCTAGAATATGAAAGGATAACCACACTAATTTTGAGGTCTGTGACTTAACACAAACATCGGTGGCACCATATATATTGCTTGACATGGTGAGTGGATCCCAAATTAGAGTTGTAGGGATTGTCCACCACCTTGTCGGAGAGATGATTTACAAATTACAGACATAACTTAATTAGCCAAAATAATTCCTTTATCTTCCATTCAGCAAAAAAAATTTCCTTCTTCTTCCAAAAAACGATGTATAACTGTCAATCAAGTTGGTTATAATTCTAAAGCCAAGGAAAATCGTTTGTTTATTTATCTTTTATCTATCGGTTTGAAGACAATGAGAAAGCCAAAGTTAAGTGTTGTGCTGCATCGGCTACTGGAAATATATTTAGTCTTCTCTTTGTATTCGTGTTGATTGGTAATTTTATAATAGAAATAGATGAGGGTTTGGTTATTATACCTTTTACAAGTTCCTCATTCCGTATTCCATGTTGGAATGCTGCCATCTATTTTATTTGGGTCAACTCTTCAAGTTCAACAATTATTGTGAGGAATTGATCATACCATTACTTCAAGGATTCATCTTCTCGTAGTTTCATGATGAATATCTCCATGGGGTCTTTTTATATTTATCTTTATCTGACAAAGCAATCGATGAATTTCTCCTTTAGTGGATCAAACTTTGTGATCGAACTTGACTTCGACAAATGAAACCACTCCACGATGATTCTAGTAAGCATTCCTATTGGACCTAGAAATTGTTCCAACTTGATGTTAACCCCAAAGGCTATAGGCGCTCACGAGGCCTAACTTGGGACTTTGATCATGTTCGGGTTTTTGGAGTCGCCACTAATCGTTTAAGGAGTAATCCTAAGGTCAATCAGAAACCTATTATTTACTTAAGAGAGCACGATACTACCCCCTAGGTTCTTATTTGTCAGTCTTAAACCAAAGTTTGGTTTGGGTGCCTTATTATGCTCGAAAGTCTCGCAAGGCAATTGACATGCCCGATATCAGTACCTATCCCTAATCTAGGTTGTTTGTTTGCTTACATGTTTTAACTGGTCTAATTGTTTCCCTAATTAAGGTCCAAAGTGATGGTCTTGGATCAAAATCAATAACCCTATCATGATACTACACGTCCTAATTTAAGTGCGGAAAGTAAAGTTCCACTATACTTTGAAGTTACATGAAATCATCATTTCTCTCTCTCGCTCTACCCGCCCCATACTCTACCCGCCCCATACATTTATGCACTCAAGTACAATGGGATTCTCAAACCTTGCCTAGATGTTAAAGCATGTAAATTAAATCGCCTGGGATTAATCTTCACAATTTCAAAGTGAGGCAAGCACCCAAAACATCCCATGTAGTGGAGCATGTGGAATGCTTAAAGTGGAAAGCTAATATGTGTGAAGTGCCATATATAGGAGATTAATATGCAAAGATGTCTTAAGAAATGGTGACCAAATATGTGAGGCAAAAATGGACCTAAAGATCAATCACTAAGGTTCGACGTGTATTAGTGAGTCTAAGCATGAGACGAGAGGGCATATGCAGCCAATAATCAAGACGCAACAACAGCCAACGACGACCTTAAACTCAAAATCAAAATCCCAGATACAACATGAGATATGTGACATTAAACACAACATTGAAAACCCTAAGAAAAATGAAACAAATGCCACATGACAAGCACCAAATGACCATGACAAAGCAATAGCATCTCATGAAGGATTAACCACCAACATTGTTGATGAGAAATGGCAAAAAAAGAAAAAGCAAAAACATCAGTTAACTACCAACAACCATGACTTAGTTTTATGACCACATTTTTGGCAAATAATTGCACCCAAATTGAAGGCAAAGTTCATCAAGGAAAGGTAGCATCAACGAAGGATTAGTTAGCCTTATTTCCTATCGAAAATGTGACCAATGACCCGAGTAAACATGTAGCTAGAAATTGATACCACATCAAACAACCAATGGCTCCATTCTCATCAAGAATGATGTTGGAAACATGATAAATCATCAAGTAAGGACCAGCAGTCGTATAAATACCAATCGACCCAACTTCTTGTCAAAAAGGTCATGGAAATCAAGGAGAAACAGAAAGCAAGGAGCTGCTATAATTAAGAATACTAAACAGCCCTATTCCCCTTGGAATTGCATCGAAAATGTGGGAAATCACTGGGCAAAAATCCAGAGGCAACATAGACACTAAACAGCCACTTTTTCTAATGAAAATGCTATGAAGATTTAAGTACAACGCTCAACAAAAGGGCCGCTACAAAGACAAGGAAATAAGGAGGGAAAATAAGGAGGGAAAATAATGAGGAAGGAGCTGCGGAACAATTGGAATGTGCACAACCTCTTTCTCGATGACAATCACACTTGAAACCATGAGAAAACACCAAGCAAGGAACTGCTGCACTATCGGGATGTGCACAACCTCTAGCTCAGTTAAAATGACCCTAAAACCATGAGAAAATGTCAAGGAGCTTCTGCACTATCCGGATGTACACAACCTCTTGCTCGTTAAAATGACATTGAAACTGCAAGAAAAATACCAAGGAAGGAGCTGTTGCACTATTGGGACTCTAGCTCAGTTAAAATTACCCTGAAAACATGAGAAAATGTCAAGGAAGGAGCTACTGCACTATCGGGATGTACATAGCCTCTTGCTCAATTAAAATGACATATGACCGAAGTGGAAACATCAAGGAAGGAGCAACTACTACAGTAGATAACAAGCAGCCTCACCTATATCAAAAGAGTCATTGGAACAAAGATAAACTTTCAAGTATGGGCAGCTGGAACTGCACAAACAAAGTTGGAGGTTTTGGATGATCGAAATGCCAAATAATACGGCAAGAGGATCACTAACATAGCTAAATCGTTCCTCCATAATCAGTATATCTCTTACTACCAACATAATTACTTAAATCATTTAAACTGACTCCCTCAAAGCACACTAATACTCTAGTAAGTCATCGAGAAAATATTCACCCAGATAGCAATATAAGGTCCACCAACGTATCAATCAATCTCTAAGATTAGCATGCCAAATGAATTTGCATCAGCCGCACAGAACAAATTGCACCGACCCCATCACAGCCCCCAACACAACCTACTAGCATCAACACAACCAACTAACATGCTGAAACCATATACTCAGGACTCAATAAAAAAAGATAAAAAAATTGTGTCTCATAGTTACAAGCATCATCACAAATATCAATCAACCACCATCAAAAGAATAAGAGTAAACAGTCACTTTGGTCCTTAATTTTACACCCGGCCATCAGTTTAGTCCCTAATTATTTTTTGGCACCAAATAGACTCAAACATCAATCAATTTGCCAGCACGTTAGTCTCGCTATGAAATTACTGTTCAAAATGTTGACTTGGCTGCTTACATGTCATTCACAGATTAAAATATATTGTTTTTTATTAACACAACATGTGCCTATGAAATTGCGTTTGGATTACAACCTCCCCCATCTGAACCACCTTATTTCCTTTCTCTCTCTCTTTCCCTTCAAAATCCCTAACTCAAGCTAAATCTCAAACCCTAACACCTCTCAATCCAATCTCAAGCCAATTTACATCTTCCGAACAATGTCAATGAGTTGCAAATCTCAATCTTCTTTTCATTGCTGCAATAGAGGTAAGCATGGTGAAGATATCACAACTCCAAATAGGTGGTAGAGCTACGAGCACTCGAGCCGAGGAAGTTTGTCAATCTTTTGCAATTGCGGTGAAAGAGCGTCAAGGATGATTTCTAACACAAATGCAAACCCAAGAAGACCATTCTATAGATGCCCATTTTGGAAAAAGTAGGAATTGGAGTTGTGGATACTTCAAATGGGAAGATCGTCTCTTAAGTTCATCCAAGTGCTCTACAGAGGAACAAATTATCAACCACCTCAGGAGGGGGAATTTCACTTATCAAAGGGAATTGAAGAGGCTTAGGTTTTTGTGTTTGCTTTTATCTATATTGGTTGTATTATTGTCTATTGTGGTGGTTGTCATAATTACGTGGAAGAAATTTGCTTAACTTGTGTTGGATGGAATTCTAGGTTATCTTTATATGTATTAGTTGAGAATTGTAGTATTAGAATGTTTGGTTGATCATATGGCTATTATAGTTTGCAACACTTCTGTGTTAAGGATGGTCCTGGATTGTTATGTACTCCTCTGTAACTGGTTTATATAATGCAAAATATCTGTGCTCCAAATTGCCTGTATTTAGTCTTTATATTTTCAATCCCTCTACGTTTCATGTTGAATTGAAGAAAATAAAAATGCACTAGCACAGCAAGACTAAAAGGCAAAAGGTCATAACTTTAATTATAATTCAACCACAATGTTAGAACATCTGACATAACAAAAGGTGACATCTCACTTAAATAGATGTTCAAAGTAGCATAGATAACAAAAGGTTACTTGACAGATTGCTATCTTTCAGTACGAAAAAAGCCACCAAATCCACTAACTGTACATATAACAAAAAGCTAGTAAATCCACCCAATAGATTCCTACCTCTCCTATTGTTTCGAACTGATGTTTCTTGCTGACTTTGGTGTTGGCAAGTCCTGAGTTGAGTTGCATGAAGACTCTTGACTTGAAGAAGTTAGCTTAGCAAACATGCTCTTGCTCATTCTTGTGGTCGCAAGAAGTGTTTCCCTTGTAACACATTGTTGTCCCCTCCACTGATATGGTGCTGGAGTAATTCCTATAGGAGTTCTGCTAGGTGAAGCACTTGGTGGAGTTATGGGACTCTTGAATTGTGGAGTTATGGGACTTCAAAGTAGGGGAGGTTGAATCTGAGGCCTCACAGCAGAGTTGTTAGTTGGAGGCCTGCGAGGTGGTGGTCTTGTAGCAATTCTTGGAGTGTGAAAAGGCATAACAGCTGATCGAAATGTCAGATAATACGACAAGAGGATCGCTAACACAACTAAATTGTTCCTCCATAATCAGTACATCTCTTGCTACCAACATAATTACTTAAATAATTTAAACTGACTCCCTCAAAGCACACTAATACTCTAGTAAGTCATCAGAGCAAATATTCACCCAGATAGCAATATAAGGTCCGCCAACATATCAATCAATCCCTATGATCAGCATGCCAAATGAATTTGCATCAGCCGCACAGAACAAATTGCACCGACCCCATCACAACCTCCAACACAACCTACTAGCATCAAGGCAGCCAACTAACATGTTGAAACCATATGCTCAGGACTTAATAAAAAGATAAAAAAAAATCATGTCTCACAGTTACAAGCATCAACACGAATATCAATCAACCACCATCCAAAGAACAATATGTTAATCACTCTTTTAGCACTCGAAATTTGTTTCCCAGCTCAGCTAGAAGTAAAGGTGTATCTTGGGATTTACCTTGCTTACTGATTGATGCACGACTTGGCTACAATTGAGGAAATGTTTCTGTCAGCGGGATGTGGCTGAGAATAGAATAGAGAGCTCACCGTCTCATAGCTTTGAATGAGTTTGGGAAAATGGGGCGCACACCTCCAACCGCTGGGAAAGCAGCGGCGCGGAATTTGGCTGGCGGAGCTCGGACCACTCTAGCGGTAGCAGTCACTGGCTTCCGTTCAAGTAGTCTCCCCCTCTGTCGAAGGCGTTTTCTCCTCTGTATATAGATCCTCCTTTTTTTGTCCCCCCCTTTTATTCCTTCTCTTCTTTTTCTTTATTCTAACCCTAGCATTTCCTTTTTATTAATCTCATATTTGCCCCTCTCTTTGCCTTCTCTTTTTCACTTTATCCCATTAGGAGCCCTTGGATGAAAAACCTCACGAAAGAATCCTCTCATTTGTAAGATCTAAACCTTCAAACCCGATTAACCATCATTCATATGATAATATCACTAAAGTCTAAATATTTTTGTATTTTCAGCCTCGATTCCTAGCTTTCCGATGATGCACTCAATTTTTTTTAATAATTTATAATGAGTTTAGAATCTAATGAAATGGACATTAACCGATTTAGACTTGTTGATAGTTAGTTATGATTTTTTAAACAAAACTGGCTGAGATAAGAATTTGACAAATATGACCAATTTCACTCAAAAAATCTTATCTTATTCACTAGATTAAATCTCAGGATCTAAAATATGTCAAAGTGAAACTAATTTGATGTCCTTCACAATGGTCCTGAATTTGTCTTCTGTTTAGTGCAATTGGGTTCTCACATCGCGTTTGATAATGGCACATGTTCGCTCAATTTTTTAGAGATCAAGGTTCAAGTACCTTCCGAGCCGAAATGAGGTGTCAACATGGTCTTTTTATATTCATCTTTATCCGATGAAGCGATCAATGAATTTCTCCTTTAGTGGATCAAACTTTGTTATCTAACCTGGCTCCAACAAATGAAACCACTCAGCGGTGATTCTGGTAAGCATTCCTGGAAACAACAAACAAAAACCCTTGCTAGAAACTCCTTGTCCTACAAGGGACATAGTGTGATTCCTGATATGATCAAGAAGATCCATCTTTTCGCCATAGGTCGCAATTTGAGGAACCGCGAACTTTGGTGATAGAGTGGTTAAGAGGATGTTCTTAGCCAGAGGGCTGATGGTGTTATCTTCCTTGAACGGCAGCCCATCTGATTTGCTTTTCGTGAGGGGTAATTGGCCTAGTGGTATGAAACCATTGATAAATGTAACACTTTGATACAAAATCTTTAAAATATAACATCTTGATGCAATTCCTTTTTAAAATATAACAACTTAATGCATTCCATTAATTTTCTACTAACACCATTAACCAAGGATTATGCAGTAGTGTGATACTGTTGTTGAATCAATGTCACGTGGCAAATTGGCTTACGTGGCATAAAAAGTAATAGTAATAATATAAAATAAAGAAAAAATAATAAAATTTATAAGTTTTAAAAATAATAAAATAAGAATAAAATAATAAAAACAAAAATTATGAAATCTCTTCCTCTCTACGTTTTCTCCCACCATCAAAGCCATTCTCGTCCCGTGCTACTCTTGCCCCGACCAATGCCCCCTTCTTTTTTTCTAATTTTGGGTGTAGAGAGAGAGAGAGGGAGGTAGAGAGAGAGGAGGGGTTGTTACTCCCTGGTTCTTCTAAGAAAAAAGCGAATTGGTAGGTCAAGCTTGCGCCATGCCGTCATTGTGGAAGGAAGAGGAAGAGTAAAGAAGAAGAGGAGCAGATCATGGCCTCGTATTCATGTCAACTGGTAAATTCATGATAGAAATAGATGCCCTAAATATCCGAGTCTAGCGGACAAGTTTTCGTTAGTAAGTACTTCACCATACCATGAAACATGTGATGCATAAGCAAATTAAGCATACTGCTTTCAAATGTCCAACATGTTGGATAGAGAGAATGTGGTTAAACACAATGATTGGAAGTTGGAACTTTGTTGTTTATATTTTACAAATGTTATTTACTTTCATTGTTTTGCCAGATGAAGAGCGTTCTTGATTCAATGACTTTTAGTTGAAACTCCATCCATCAATATTGACATGAGAGAATCAGATAAAAATGCCGAGTGGTGCTTTAATGATATTCTTGAATTCATTTATTTCCTTCCTTTCCCGCATTCCACTCTATTGAAAGCCTTAGCTTCCTTAAAACCTTGACCTCTCATCCATCACTCTGTCCTCTTTTAGCCTGTTGCCTCCGTATAAGTTTTCCCCCTCATTTACTTGAGGAAATGTCGCGGCAATTTAAATAGAGGCACCTATCTGTCTCCAGACTTGTTTCAGGTTTTTTATTAAGGACAGAAATCCATCAATAGGATCCGTGGCGCAATGGTAGCGCGTCTGACTCCAGATCAGAAGGTTGCGTGTTCGATTCACGTCGGGTTCAATACCCCGATCCTCACACGGGTCTACTCTTTTTATGCTCTTTTACAATCAGTCCTCCAATCTATACCGTCCGTTAACGAAACCGGACGATCAAACGGAGCTGCAACCCCAAAACCTACAGTCTCATTTCCTTCCGTCCGCAGACGATAAGAACCCAACTCTCCATCACCGGCATCCTCATCTCTATCTTGCTCCCCAAAAACCCTAGAGATTCACTGTACTGCTCACCCTCCATTTTCTCACTCCCGGAAAGCGTTCGAGCTCCAAGGCAGTAATGTCAGTCTTTGGCCGCCTTCGTTCATGCTCCCTCGCCCGGCGCTACTTCTCCACCATCCTGAACCCTAACTCGAACGTCCCTCTCACTTCCAAGGAGAAGTCCCGGGCGGCGCTCGCCCTCCTCAAATCGGAGAAGTCTCCCGACCGGATCATCGAAATCTGCCGCGCAGCCTCCCTGACACCGGAGTCGCAGCTCGATCGAATAGCCTACTCCATTGCCATCTCCAGCCTCTCCAAGTCGAAGCACTTTGAAGGGATCCGTCAGTTCCTGGAGGAGTCCAAGGACCGCCCCGACCTCAGGAATGAACGCTTCCTCTCCCACGCGATCGTCCTGTACGGACAGGCTGGAATGCTTCAAGAGGCGATCAACACCTTCAAGCAGATTGAGGAACTCGGGGTGCGTCGGACGGTGAAATCCCTCAATGCTCTCTTGTTCTCCTGCATCCTGGCGAAGGATTTCAAGGAGCTGAAGAGAATCTACATCGATTTTCCGAGGATTTACGACATAAAGCCTGATGTGGAGACTTACAATAACGTGGTTAAGGCGTTCTCCGAATCGGGATCAACAAGCTCAGCCTATTCCGTTCTCACCGAAATGGATAAGGCCGGAACTAAGCCAAACTCGATCACGTTCAGCAATATGCTTGCTGGTTTCTACAAGGAGGAGAAGTTCGAGGATGTCCAGAAGGTGTTGAAGTTGATGGGTGACTACAAGGTACCCCGAGGGGTCAGTATTTTCAATGTTCGGATACAGAGCCTCTGTAAGCTCAAGAAGTCTGATGAGGCAAAAGAAATGCTCGATATGATGATTCTCAGGGGAATGAAGGCAAACTGCGCTACTTACTCCCATTTGATTCACGGGTTATGCAAGGAAGGGAAGCACGAAGAGGCAAAGAAGCTGTTCAAGGACATGAGAAGGAGGGGCATTGCTCCTGACAGCGATTGCTACTTCACCATAGTCTATTATCTATGCGAGAGTAAAGATTTTGATGCTGCCCTGAGTATATGCAAGGAGTGTATGGAGATGGGCTGGTTCCCCAACTTCTCAACGATGAAGTCACTTGTTAACGGGCTGGCAAGCGTCGGCAAGGTTGAGGAGGCGAAGGAGACCATGGGCCTGGTGAAGGAGAAGTTCCCGAAGAACGTAGAATTGTGGGATGAAGTTGAAGCTTCATTGCCTCAATGAGGACAGGGAAATAGTATAATCCTTTGCCTTCTTTGAATAAAGACCATCATGTAGAATTTTTTCGAACAAGTAGAAAGGGTAGAAATTCTCTTTTTGGATCAAACTGGATTTATGTTTGCGGACTCAGAATGCCATACCTTTCGACTACTGTGAGTTCAACAATGTTTCAATCATCAAATGAGAATATGGCCTGACTCTTTTGTGGTTCATTGAGATAGAGATTGTGTGTAGCTTGGTTTAGTGTTTTGCAGAAAGACATTGCTCTAGCTGCTGGATAGTTTGATAACTATCATTGGATAGCTTGAAAAAGGGCAGACATTTCCTTGCTTGTGGATGGGGATGGCTAGAAACAAAGCCAACGGACCTCTGTCCTTGCCTGATACATTATGTTTGATCGCAGGTCAAATACTTGGAAATAAAAGACATGGGCAAAACCGCCTCATGTTACAATTCAAGTTTTTGTGCTTTGCATTGTTGTCCATGATATTTCAATCATCTTGATTTATATTTGCATCTGTATTTCACTGTTTTACTCACTACAATCAAGGCCTGAGTCTTCACTGCCTTTAATTTTTCTGCAAGTATGTCAAATCCAGTCAATGTTTCAGCCCTTGGACATTTGGTTGGCACTACTGAGCAAACCAACCAGCGCTTTATTGATCTTTCCAGTTGGTTTTAAAAGCCAAGAGGTGGGTTGATTGGGGATTCTCTAAAAGCTTCTCCTCTCGCGGAAGCCGTCTCCCCCTCTTAATAGGGAATCAATCTCCTTGGCAGCTCACTCGCTATTTGTGACTAAACCTCTCGGTTTCAAGCTTCCACCTCAACACTTGCTTTGGGCCTGGAGGACAAAGTATAGAGTATCAATAGTGTCTCACAGGTAAAACAGTGAAATTCTGGTTGCTCGAAAGGTGGGACAATAATCTCGCAATCGTGTAAACTCTTCTTTCACCCATTGTCTTTCTGGAAGCTTGCTGCAACAAAAGCTATGGGGTTATTTAAAAGAGAGGGGGAGGGATTCTACTCCTCCCAATTGATAAGTCATTGGCGAAGGTGAGAGTCGAGATAAATCTCTAGTTGGATTTCTACTTCTATGCGCTTAAGCTTGAGAAACTCGCATCATGCACTTCCAAGAATGAGAAACAACATTCTGTTGTGATTGCGGCTACTGGGACATGAGCGATTAGGGGTATGCTCAAGTATGGGAAAGAAAAAAAACCTGTAAGAACCTATCTGATAAAGTAGGGCTTGGATGTATCCAATAAAATTCGGGTAATTTTTGGTAAGAAATTAAGAAACCGGTTCAATTTATTCCAATTCCAATTTTTGAGTCAGAATTATATCTGACTATATAAAAACCTACTTGGGCGGTTGACTTGAATCATTTATTATGTACTCATTTAGACTAATTTTCAAGCCGCTTATAATGTTTGATTCCTAATTCGATAAATTTTCATTTGACATAATAATTATATTTTTTTAAGTTTATTATGTCAAAAATATTATAATGACTCAAAAATTAATAGTAAAAAAAAATCAAACATACTCGTAATACACCTAAAAAAATTAAATGTAATTTACTAAATCATCATAAAATAAGGTAAATTAACACAAATTACCTGAACTCTATTACACAATATCAATTGAATGATGAAAAATAGTGAAATAATTTTATACTAATACATTTAAAAAGAGAAAAATTTGAACATGTTCTAACAAGATATTCAAAAGTTGGTCGCTCAGTTTGCAAATTTAATAGGATAGAATTTAGATCAAAATTTAGTAGTTGATCTTATATAAGGTAGAGTTCAGTTCATATATTCAATAGGTCTAGTTCAGATTTAAAATTTTAGGAACCGATCATATATAGGGTAGGGTTCTAATACCATTCAAAATGTAGGATATCGAGACTGATCATTGCTAATACCAATAAATTGCGTATAAATGTTAATAAGAATAAAATGAGTAAGTAATCTAAGAAGAAGACAGCTATAGAATAAATTAAACATAAATGACATCGTGAACCACCGGAACCAGCTTTAAACCTGAGTTTATTGTCATGAGCAGGGCCATCATCATTTGGGATTTCGTTCCCTCCTCTAGGGTGCCATGGCTGCTGTTTTCTATTCATCTGTTGAATGTCCTGTCGGTTTGCAGGTTCAAATGGTGGAAAATGAGGAGGATGGCACAGTCACCGACTTGACCTAAGCAAGAGTCCTCTCAGCTCTACCTCCGCTTCATGGGAAGCTCTTCTGGAACAAATGTCACTGCCTCCATCCCTTTGGCTCAAGTCAACTAGTGGTTTCTTCGAATTAATCTTGCAATATATGCATAACTTTTTACTAGCATTAAATTGGAAAAGTTTGTAGAAACAACTCTTATGAATTAACAGTTTTGAGAAACGATTTGATAGAATTCAAAGGGAAAAAGGATTTATTATGTTGATAGAGATTCGTTATCATTGTAGAGACGGAGTGACAAATTCCAATTTCAAATTTGACACAACAAAAAATGTCAATAGTGAAAAAATTTCTGACATTGAACACTAAAAAGGTTACTGAATAGAGAAAGAATTATGACATAATTCAAAGGGAAAAAAGATTTATTAGGTTGATAGAGATTCATTTTCAGTGCAGAGTCGAAGTGACAAATTCTAGTTTCAAATTTGATAAAATAAAAGCCGTCAATAAGGAAAAATTTTGCCAACATTGAACACTGAAAAGTTTACTAAATGGAAATGAACACAAGAGAAGGAACACAGAGGGAAAAAAAGCCATGAAAATCTCGTTAATTTAACTTACTGTATCGCTAAATTGTAACCTCACACAAGGGCAGTCAACTAAACTGTGAAAACAATGACTGATTCTAGATATGAAGTGCAAGAAAATATGAAAGCAATTTATAGCAGAAAACAACATATGCCTGAAAACGGTGTCAGAGAAAACGGAAAGGATATTTTATAGGAAAATCTAGTATTAAGAGGCATTAAATTCTGAGATGTGCAGAATAAATTTAAATGGGAAAACTAGCTGCACAATAAAAAACAATAACAACCAATAAATTTTTATACCATAAAATTTTGAGAGGGGCAAAAGCCAAAGCTCAAAGATGATGGCAGATAATCTATATAATTCACTCGTAGCATAGAAATGTTTGAAGTGGTTATAAAGTGTGACGTGAACCATGCCAATGACTAGATGAAACTTTATATCAAGTATGATGTAAACCTCACCAACATGTGATAAAACCCATGTACAAGTAAGGTTTTCATGAACATGTCCTTATCAAGCTCGAATAGTGGAACCACAACCCATTACCTGTCGAGAGTTAAGAAATTCGGTATAGTAAAGACACCATAATCAACTACAAAAAGGTTCTTTGATAAGTCGAGAATAAATGCAAATGAAAACTCTGATAGGTTTGATTAGCTCTTTAAAGAACCAAAGAGAATAAAAACTCACACTTTATTTTTTTCGGTGTACAAAGAAGACATAAACTTAAAAAAAGTAGAAGGAAGGGAAATAAAAGGGGTACAAGAAGTTCCACGGTTAAATCTAACTCAATACCTCAAGTACTAGGCGAGAGCCGTACTAACTGTACTAAACCCTCTTTCTCACACTTTATTAATTCATAATTTAAGTACCATGAGTCCAAGACCAAGCACAGCCTTTAAATGAGCCAAATCACAATATTTACATCTCTCCCTATATATAACCTTCCTAAATAACCCTTATGGGATATAAAGTACTAGCAAAGTAAATTCAGGAGTTACCTTGTAGAATAATATGAAATATAGTCTCATTCTTTAGAATAATACAAAAGTGAAAGTAATACCACTCTTTAGGAAAAGTAATTTACTGTATATGACTCAAATATCTCAAAATATATTTTGCAACAAATCTTATATTGTTGTACTCTTCATGCCACTTTTATATTCTCTCAACTTCTTTTATTGAAATTACTTGTCCTCTTGATATCAAGCTAAAATATATTTCTTGAAAACATTTGCACTTTTGATATTCAGCTAAAATAATATGACCTTCATCCTCTTCTGAAATACCGTGGATAATATTTTTTTTGGATAAAGTTCCTTAGATAATATTGACTAGGTCTACTTGCTCATCACTTGTATACATATCTATGTCCTATTCTTTCGTCTCACTCGAGCTTCTCATTATCGAACTGTGAAGGACATTAGCTGCATTCTTCAAGCCCGTGTTTTGGCTTGCATCATTCCCCTCGTCTTAAGAAGGATTTGTCCTTAAATCCCAACTTGTTGAAATTATTATTAGTGTATTTGAAAATTCTTGTTTGTCCATCTTCAAGTGGAAGTTGCCTAACACATCTTGGCCTCCTAAATCTCTTCTTTGTCCTGTGCAATGAATCACAATTTCTTGTATAAAAAACAAACTTCTTGTTTCACCTAATGATTGAACATTTTGCATAACGCTTCATCTTCATCTCAGTGAGCTTTGGCATTTTTTTTTTATCATCAAAAGTCACACACTAAAATAAAGTTAAAGAAGTCACATCCAAAGGATATGAATCACATACATAAGCACCCTCAAAATGTGAACATTGGTGGTAGAATAATCAATCCAATTGCAAGCAAACATAAGATGTAGAAAACAAACCTTCAAATATTATGAAATCAATTTGTGCATGAAAAGTTGTCAAAAATAGTAACTTGACTCCTAACTTCCAAGATAAATTCTTCCAAAAGTAATTCAAGAACTCAACTCCTTTAAAAATAAATTCACTATGTAACCTCAAAATCTCTTTAAAAATCAAATCACCATGCATGACGTCATCCACTATATGACTTGAATTAAAGTTTCAATATAAACTAGTTAAACAATGAAAATTACTTACTCGACTTACCAAAGAAGATGAGTACCCATCTTGGATTGTCTTTTTCTCTTCAACATAATTCTCAATCTCTATAGCACTCATAAGAAAATTAAAAAAAAACGTTATCTATGCCAAAAGTACAAATTTTCAAGTTTAATAAATAACTATTCTTTCCTTAAGGCCTCTAGAATACATCTTGGGTATTTAGCATGATCACCTATGCTCTTAATATAATGAATATTATCAAAGTATATAAAAGCACATAAAATTTAGTTCATAAGAATTTGATATGATTGTTAGTAAATAAAAAGGATGATTTAAAAGTAAAACATTTTCAGTCTCACTTTTGCTTGCAAACTTTGTTTTTCCTCTCTAGCACAAACCAATGACATAACACTCTTATTGTCTCTCTTCTCAAATTCTTTTCTCTCATTTTTTCTTCCAAAACTCCATCCCCTTTCTCTAGTTCTTTCCTCTCTCTTTCTTGACCATCATCTTTCATATTCTTTCCATCACACTCTTGGTCCTCATCACATTCTTTCTTTTGCTCATCCTATCTCTTTTCATCACTCTCTTTTTCTGATCGCTCTTGATTCTCATGAACTTTCACAGCTTGTTCTGCATCCTTGGAGAGTTTGAAATAACACATATATGATGATGGTACATTTGTCTAACTTGGGTCGATGCCCGTGAACTTATGCAAGCCATTCTTGTGCTCCATTCATCGATATTTCTTTATTTCAATTGTTGCTCTACTTTCATGGCATGGAGCAACATATCTTTGAACTCCTCATAGTGATGGGTCCCCACTACATCGGCAATCTTATGATTTAATCCACTTAAGAACCTATTCATGTTGGCTTCAACATCCTCTACATTGACTTAGGTCAGAGCAACCTCCATCTCTTCACGGTAATTGAGAATGCTCTTGGATGCTTGAGTTAGATATTGCAACTTGTTGTATAACTCCTGGTGGCAGTAACTTGAAAGGAATCATCTTATCATTATTGACTTAGTCTCAATTGGTCATTCGCCATTCTATCTCCTATTTGTAAAAATTGATTCCACCAAACAACGCAGTTGAAGAATTCAAATGTGGCAAGTTTTACCCTTTTCATTTAGGAGTAGCTGTGATGTTGGTTGAAGAGCCCCCACAAAATATAAGTTTTGGGGTTCATTTTTCCAGTGGAAAGTTGGAAGTTTCACCATTGCGTCACCCAAATTATTGTTGAGTTTTGGTCTTCTCAACTAAATCTTTTACCTATTACTCTTCCTCAAACAGGTTCATCTTCTTATGGATTTGTTCAAATTTAGCTTTCACCATCCACCCGACTTTGTGTATGAATGCTCATATAGTTGTACCTCTTCAAATAGGCTTTCCTCTTGATGGTGTAATATGTGGAGAATATATAAAAACATATTAGGACCGCAAAAGCGCTCACTCAAGTGTTTCACTCAAAAAATATGTTCACTCAATTTCACTCATATTTGCACTCAAAGGGCCTTAACCTCTAATAATCTTCCCACTCTAGCCTCTTTCAACTCGTGTATCCTCTTTCAATTCGTTTTGAACTAAACAAAAATAATAAGAATTTCTCATAACAATCCACCACGACTTCTCCAAGGTATGGAAGGATAATCAGGGTCGAGTTAAATAACATGGCAAAGACAATCATATTATGGAAAAGAGAACTTTGATAGCTTAATAATCGTTTAAGAGGAACTTTGATACATTTCCTCTTTCTTTTTCTTTTCTTTTGCAACATGTTTCTTGCTTTCCCTTTTTTTTTTTTGGCAAAAAGGCATATTTAGTCCTAAACCTTTACCGGTTTTGCCACTTTCGTCCTAAACCTTTTTTGTTTTCCATTATTGTCCTTAATCTTTTCCTTTCTTTCCACTTTAGTCTGGTTGTTAATTTTTCCGTCACAAATGCTGATGTGGAATTTGAAACCAATAAAATACTGCCACGTGTTAAATGACCCAATAATATGAATCAAACCGGTTTAGCTTCAACCAGCCGGTTTAGCAATTATGTAAAAAACTAACGTGATAAAAAAAGGGGGAATTACTGTTGCTCCACACCGTTTCTCCTCCCCGGCTCCGATGTCGCTCATCTTTCTGTCATTCTCCTCCGTTCGTCTCCAAAAGCCCGAGAACCCACTCCATTATTTTCACGTGCACGATCGCTTGGACTCAGGGAAGTCGAAGCTTGCAACAATCGAAGTGATTTGGGCTTGCGATTCAGAGTTCAATCACAAAGGTAAAGCAATTAGGGTTTACGATTTCTTCAGGAATTACATTGCAATCTTTTATTTACTTTAAGATTAGGTACAATTGATAAATAATTATGTTCATTCAGTTCTTCAAGTGTACGAAATAGTAGTATTCATACTCAATTCTGGGGCTAGTACTTGGCAACAAATGGGACTATTATTTGTCTGTCGAATCGCCCTCAAGCTTACTGATCCCATGTGCTTGTTTAGGCATATATAATTTAATGGATAGAAATTGTATAGTTATCATCTTAGTCACACACAAATATATTAATTTTACATATATTGTGAATATTAAAAAGAAAAGAACAGAGAGCATTTTCAAGTTAACTCTACTTTTCTAAAATATGATTAGATATATAATTCTTAATATTTTCTTATGACTTTCATTTTCACCAGGAACCCAAGCAAAGCAACAATGCTAAATGAGATAGAAGGAGACATTAGGAGTCGTGGAGTAAAAGAAAGCAGTGATAGCAGACATAGTTCAAATGATGAAGAATACACTAATGAGGAGTATGAGGAAGATGAGGAGCTTGCAAAGACATTTTATAATGCATATTTGAGTGATGTTGATGATGAAGAAGCACAAGCCATTCGAAAAGATGTGAGAATGAGAAATAAAAATAAGTTTTTAGAACCTGTTGATGGTGACGATGCTAGACTGGGAGGCTCGGAACAACTTAGAAGTGAGTCAAATAGGAAGATTTCAATGAAACGACAATAGATGGTGACGGCCTTGAATATTGGGATTCCAATGACTGTGGAAGCTTCGTAGACACTAATGAAGAAGTAGATCAAGCAAGTCGTAGGAAGAGCAGGTTCCCCACATTTAATATGTCCTCTAAGAAGCTAGAGTTTGAAGTGACTATGACTTTTCGTAATCGAGCAGAGGCTAAGCACGCAATCACTTTGTACTCAATCAAGAACCAAAGAGAGGTGAAGATATATAAAAATGATAATGATCGACTAAAAGTTAAGTGCTCATGTGAAACATGTCCATGGAAGATCTCAATAATTTTCGACAAAGGAAATCAACACTTTCAGGTTGAGTGTTTTACTTTGAATTAAATATTTTACTCTCCTATATTTGTATCTATTCTTTATATTAACATTGTGTTACTTGATTACAATGTCAGGTGAAAACTTACTTGGATAGACATACTTGCAGCACAAAGAATAGGAACAAGTTGGTGAATGCGGGATTCCTTGCGGAGTATTATTATCGTAAAATTAAGGCTGCACCAACTATAAAATTGAGGGAACTTAAGGAGCTTGTGAAAGAAGATCTTCGAGTGGAAGTCTCTATGAACCAATATAGATGAGCAAAGGTTAAAGTGATAGAGAAAATGCAAGGATCTTATCGGGATGAATACAATCGATTATGGGACTATGCTGAAGAGCTTAGGAGGTCAAACAAGGGAAGCTCTATCCTTGTCAACGTTGATCGGAGTTGACCAATGAAAAATCCCCTATTCAAGAGATTTTATATGTGTCTTGATGCATGTAAAAGAGGTTTCCTTGCTGGGTGTAGAAAAATAATTGGATTAGATGGTTGCTTCTTAAAAGGGCCGTGTAGGGGAGAGCTTTTATCTGCTGTCGGGAAAGATGCCAATAATCAGATGTATCCTATTGTTTGGGCAGTAGTCGTGGTAGAGTCAACTGACTCTTGGACATGGTTTTTGAGCAATTTAAATTATGATTTAGGCCTAGGAGACGGGAATGGATGGAGCATCATGAGCAACCAACAGAAGGTAACTTTTTATGTTGATAATATATGTTTGTGTATTTTTTTTATCAACAATACTGATATATATTTCTTTATTACTCTTAAGGTCTCATCCGTAGTGTTGAAAATATACTTCCATTGGCTGAGCATAGAATGCGCGTGAGACATATTTATGCCAATTGGTGCAAGAAATACAGGCTGAAGCATTGCAGATAAACTTTTGGCAATGTGCACAATCAACAATAGTGTCGCAATTTGAGAGGGCTTTAAAAGATCTAGAGGAGATAACGAAGGAGGGAGCTGAAGAACTATTGAAAACTCATCCAAGACATTGGTGTAGAGCTTTTTTTGCTACGAACACCAAGTGTGATATGGTTGAGAATAATGTCTCAGAGACATTTAATGGTTGGATCCTTGATGAGAGACGTAAGTCGATTATTAGCTTGTTGGATGAGATTAGGGTGAAGGTGATGACAAGGATTGAAAGAATAACAAATCAGGATCCAGATGGGGAGATCACTGTCCTAGGATAGTGACGAGGTTGGAGCGGATGAAGGAAGAGAGTGCATTTTGCCATATGGATTGGAATGGTAAGTGTAGGATTTGAAGTTAGACATGGTGTGGACAGGTTTATTGTGAATATGGCTGCAAAGAGCTGCACTTGTAAGGCTTGGGATATCTCTGGCATTCCTTGTCCTCATGCAGTGTGTGCAATTTATCATAAAAAACAAGAGCCTGAGTTATACTTGAGTGATTGGTTTAAGAAAGAAACTTATATGAGGACGTATACATGCTTTTTAGAGCCTGTTAATGGTAAATTAAATCTCTCTCTCTCTTTTAATGTCTTCCATTGGTTATTTATGTTTTATGTTCTTAATACTTATTCTTAATGCATTACATAATTTTTATAGGAGCTTTATTGTGGCCTAAGACTAGTTTAGGAATAATTGAACCTCCATCTCCTAGAGTTATGCCGGGAAGACCTAAGTTGAAAAGAAAAAGGGAGGAAGGTGAAGTGAAGATGCGAAGTAGCAAGATGTCTAGGGTTGGTATGGTAATGAGATGTATCAATTGTAAGGGTGTTGGCCATAACGTCCGGGGTTGTACCGAGGTATAATATCATAATTCATTTGTTTACTTTTTCATATTTTTTGTGGTTTTTAACGTCAATATATAAACACACATATTATTATTCAATTGCAGCGACCAGTTGATAAGGCAAAAGATCAAGATACAAGCTGTTCGAGGATCACTTCAACTCATGCAACAAGGGCACCAACCGGAAGAGGTAGGCGTAGTGTTTTGACTCAAAATAGAAGTAGGAATCAGTCAAGCCAAATTAAAGGTGGAGCACAAGGCCAAAATCGCGGATGCAATCAAAGTAGGAAAGAACGTGGTTATGGTATATTTTATGACATGAGTACTGGCAGCGTTCCATGTAAGAACTTCAATTTTACTAATCTATACTAAGATGAGATTTTGTTCTAACAGAATTTTAAGTAAAAGTAAAATACACCTCTAATTATTTTTCTTTTATTTACAGTCGGGAAGACAATTTGAGACGACTATTTCAGATGGGCACCTATCAACATAGGAAAGTATTGCAGTCGACAAAGATATGGGGAAGACTAGTTGAACAAATAGAAAAGATATCTCTTTTTGAGTAGGGAATATATGGAAATTATAGTCAGATGACACTTTTGTATAAGAGTTGATAAATCTTTTTTTTTTGTGAAGTATACTTTTGTATAGGAGGTGGTTAATCCATTTTTGTTGAACCCTATGGGGTTATACTAGGATGGCAAAAAAGATCTGTTCTTGAAGCACTATGCATGTTCTTAATGCTCACTATGAGAATTGACAATGTATGTCTAAGCCGATGGAGTTCCATATTAGCGGTGAAATAGTATTAGCAAATTTTTATGGCTATATTGTCGACAAAGAAAAAAGGCAATTTATTTTGCATCATAGGTAAAAATCAAGGATGTATATATTCGCAAGACACAATGTCCCAACATTGGAATGCCTGCCAAGTAATGAAGATTAACATTTATGTTAGTCAGGCTAAAGATGAAAAAATATCAATGGAAATATAAAATTAGAAATTACAAAATACTTAATAAATTAAAAAAATGCATTTCCTATTGTTCCTAAAGGCTTTGATATAACATTACAAGGAGAACATCCAACTTCCAAGAAAAAAAAAGGTCGATGGATCATATTGGTGTTTTTCATCAAGTGCCATTTTCAACATATATAGCTCAATCTCGTTGTCTTCCTTTGTGAAACCTATGACAGTGTTTTAGAACTGCTGAAGGACACTAGAAATTGTTGTGTACCCAGTACACTCCTGCATTGCTTTATATCTTCTTTGACCCTTGTGTTCCTTCATCCAAGTTTGAGCTCATATGTATGTAACCTGTTGAGCAAAAAAAAAAAAAACAGAAGATTTGAGAATTAGTGAATTGGCAAATTACGTAGCTTTTGTAGCTATTACAGAACGGAAAAAATATGATGAGGTACATTGAAATGAGGATCAAGCGAAAAACCAAGCGTGGCACAGGGAATTACATTGAAAAAAAGATCCCGAACAAAGAGTTTCTACCACTTGACCCAGAATCTCGAAGTAGGAGAGATGCTAGTTTGGCACACGGAATTGGGAGCAGATGTCTGTCAATTGAGTATTTATTAAAACACAATTTTTACTGTACCATGGTAAGAGAATCGAATACGAGCTTCATCGATCACATGAAAATACCCAAAAGTTGTTCAATGTAATTCTTGAAAGAAATCATAAAACTCTAATTGCTTTACCTTTGTGATTGAACTCCAAATTGTAGATCCCAATTCGCCTTGATTACAACAAGCTTCGACTTCCCTAATGTCTGTTGATACGACGATTTATATGATTTGTGCATCCACTACCGACCTAGAATCATATGCTTTCAGCCATTTCCCATATAGTTAGAGGGCAATTGCATATCTTTTCTGTATTCAGATTGAATTGGTATGAATGATAGTTTTCAGAGCTCCACACATGGATTAGATACTGTTGGGAGTTGTTTGATGTGCAGGGAATGATGAAGACATGGCTTGTCTGATGCAGCTCTTTTTGTAGAGAATTTCTCCTACTTCGTTTGTGAGAAATAGGGTAAATAATATATCATCAGAAAGCTCATCGAGTCAATATTCCAATACATTAAACGGATCTCAATTCGGAGCTGAAACAAAGAAGTTATGGCCAAAAGAAGAAAACTGCGCGCGGAATAGGGGATAGACCGCGGTCTTAGACAGCGGTTTACTGAGGCATTTTTCCTAGACCGCGGTCTTAGACCGCAGTCTACTGAGAGGAACTCTGCCAGACCACTTTGAAGGATGGTGGGACCCACCAACTTTTATCCCACACTGATTAAATGAAGAAAGGAGGGAGTACACATCGTCTATATATAGTAGAGCCTACCCAACAAAGAAAGAGGATACAAGAGTAGGAGAAAAAGTCACACACTCTACTACGAGAAGAGGGATCACAATGACCATTTGGGAAGTGGGGATCGGGAGATTCAACTCCACTATCTAGAGTTCTTTCTGTCCATTTTCTTCTGATTTTCAACATGTTGTCTTCTCTTTTAACTCTTGTAGTTTATTCGAATATGTGTAACTAAACCCCTAGAATCTAGGGGGATCAATGGACCCATTTCTATGTCTTAAGTAAAGCTCTTATCTTTCACATGTATGATTCTGTCGAGGTACTCCTCCTTGGTGTTATTTATGCAAGTTCGTACTTAATGCTTTCTTTTGTACTGATCACCCACGAGATTGAACTTGAGACATAGAGGAACCTCGGGAGAGGAAATTGATGTCATGCTAAAAGTTGCATAATCTAGGTTAGCTTATGCCGGAAGGTGAGGTTATTCGTGTGAGCGCATCGGAAGATGGTGAGCACCCTAGATAGCCATTTAGGGTTGGTTTAGTTTGGCCTTTCAATATTAATCGCCTAGGAATAGAGTGGATTAGTGTCTTCCACTTAGGTACATTCGTATGACATCGGAAGGTGCGTACGATGGAAGTAAGGAAATCCTAGAACCCTAGGTTAGTAACATGACAAAATTCATCTTGTAAAAGAGGATCATTGCTTAAAACTAGAATTGGTGAAGTTGTGAACCTTAGGAGCTTTTCATCAATAGATTTCCATCTATTTATTGTTTGTCTGTTTCCATTCTGTATTTTAATTACTTGCATGCATTACAGCTCATTCGATTAACTTGGCTTGGAATTAGTTGTGCCAATTTTAGTGCTTAGCATAAGGGTCCTCGTGGGAACGATACTCTACTCACTCTATATTACTTGTCTGCGATACGTATACTTGTGTGCACTACTTCAAATACGCAACAATGTCTGCTCTTAATTCTTGAAAGAAATCGTTGCTTTACCTTTGTGATTGAACTCTGAATCACAAGCCCAAATCGCATCGATTACTGCAAGCTTCGACTTCCCTGAGTCCTAACGGTCGTGCACGTGAAAATAATGGAGTGGATTCTCTGGTTTTTGGAGATGAACGAAGGAGAATGATGGAAAGATGAACGACATCGGAGGTGGGGAGGAGAAACAACGTGGAACAACAGTAATTCCCTTTTTTTCACATTAGGTTTTTACATAATTGCTAAACCAGCTGGTTGAAGTTGAACTGAGTCAATAACACTTGGCAGTATTTTATTGGTTATGAAATCCACGTCAGCACTTGTGACGAAAAAATTAACAACCGGACTAAAGTGGCAAAAACGGAAAAGGTTAAGGACAATAATAGCAAACAAAAATGGTTTAGGATGAAAGTGGCAAAAGCGGCAAAGGTTTGGACTAAATCTGCCTTTTTCCTTTTTCTTTTTTTAAATTTGTATCGCTACTACTTTCTTTTTCTCACTTTTTTTTTAATTTTGCAGCTTACTTTTTGTCTTTTTTATCCCTTTCCTTTTTTAAGAATTTTTTTTGTTGAAGAAAACAAGGATGATAAAAAGAAACAAAGAACAAAATCGAAGAAAACGAATATAAACTAAAGGACAGATAGAACTTGACCTAGAATGTTTGCTCCGATACCAAATGACACGAACAACGCCAACAATGTCATGAAGCCAGATATCATATTATGATATGAACCTTACCAACATATAACAAAACTCGTATGTGAGTAATGTTTCCAAGAGTTTGTCCTTATCAAGCTCGAATAGTGGAATAGCGACCAATTACATATAGAGAGGTAAAAAATCTTGGTATAATGGATATGCTATAATCAACTATGAAAGGGTTAATTGATAGGTTGATGATGAATACCACCGAAATCCCTAATAAGTTCGATTAGCTCTTCGAAGAACCAAAGAGAATAAAAACATGTGCTTTATTGATTCATAAAATGGGTACCATGCGTCCAAAACTAAGCACCAACATTTAAATAAGCCATATCGCAATATTTAGATGCATATAACATTCTTAAATGACCATCATGAGATAGGAACTAGTAACAAAGTAAATTTAATAGTTTTCCTTTACAATAATATAAAATATAACCCAATTCTTCAAAATAATAGAAAAGTGAAAGTAATATTACTCTTTATGGAAAGTGATATATTCTAGATGGTTCAAATATATCAGACTATATTTTGTAAATAATCTTCTAATGTCGTGCTCTTCTTGTCACTTTAACTTCTCTCAACTTCCTTTCTAGAAAATACTTGTTCTCTTGATATCCAACTAAAATATATTTCTTAAAAGCACTTGCAATCTTGATATTCTGCTGAAATATATGACATTTATTGTTGTCCTCTTTTGAAAAATCACGGATAATAATGACTCATTCGGCTTGCCCATCACTTGTATACATGTTCATGTTCTCTTCCTTTTTCTCCCTCTAGCTTCTCATTCTTAGACTATGAAAAGAGATATTAACTGCATTCTTCAGGTTCGTATTTTGGCTTGTATCAAAGATACGATTGATAGTATAAGCATATGGTGCATTTCTAACAGATTTACTTTACAATCACATAAAAATGGATTTTAACAAGAAAAAGATATGTCAAAATGCTATTGAGAATCCAATTCATAGACCAACAGATACATTCTGAACCTCTTATAATATGTGTAGTTCACTGGAATAGATATTACTTAAAGCATCTATTTTGAACGAAATAGCTATTTCAATGTTTGGTTTGTATATCAGGAATATAAATTCCCAATACAACTAGATGTTGTATATAATTCTTCAAGATGGAGATAAATCACCTAAAATTAAATAAAATAATATTAGTAAAATTATAAATAGAAGATTACATAATATAATCATGAAACCAATCAGAAACAATATTGAAATTAATTGGAAGAATTCCAAGAATAAAAGTTCCAAAATTAGAATTGTGTGGGTAAAGCGTTTCTAGAAAACTTTATTGAGAATAAATATTTCCCTGTAATGTCACAGTGTGGCTTCAATAAAAATTTCTAACCCCGAGATACAATGTAATAGTAGAACTCAACCAAATAAATATACAAATCAAAATAATATATACGTGTACATATGTAATAGCAAAGCAAAAAAAAGGATAATGTCTAAAATTTCTTTAGAACTTTTTTAATCTTAAACCTCTCATTCTATATGTATAGTCTCCAACAAGTCTGCTCAATATATACACATATATATATGTATTTAATACAATGGTTAACTTATTTATTTTCTTTTTTAAAATTATTTAACTGTTATTTCATTTATTGTCATTTTTAATATATTATAACGGTCACTTGACCATTGTCTTAATTAATTTATATATCATTATTAGTAAATATTATTTATTATACAACAATCCCCCACTTATTTACTAATAATAATTCACATTAGAATAGATACATGTACAAGGCATAGTCATAATCACAACCAAAATAACAATCATACATATAATCACAAATAAATAATATATATATATATAAATAAAACAATTGGGTTGTCGTATAGTGCGTAGCCTGATGGTGGTCTAAGGCTTGAACTGTAAGTTTAGAATGTAAATCCAAAGGACCTACATTCACATTATAGATGAGTTCTAGTTCATTATGGGTAGCACCAATTTCAGTCGGGCTTTCACTTTCCTGGTTTTGCAAGTACTCTAGGACTTCAATAAACCTTTGCGTTATCTCTTTGTGGATCTTACTGCATTAAACTAGATATCGAACTTTAAAAATTACCCCCACTATTTCTCATATATAATAACTGTTGGGATTAATGCCCAATCATCATGTCAGAATTTTGAGTGCAACCTTAGCGAAAAGAACTGAGAAGTAAGAGGAGAAACAAGAATACTAGATATACGTGGTAAAAATCTCACTTGAGGGAAACCTCCACGACACATAACAAGCAATACAGTAGATCAAAATAGGAGATTATAGCTTCACAGAGATTCTCGATCTCGTACCCAAGCCCTCATTATAACCTCTCTCAAAAAGAGTCTAAACTCGATCTCTCTCAAGTTCTCACGCCCTAATAAGGCAAAGAAGTTTATCAGAAATATCACTTACAATATTTCCCACTCTTCCCTACAAGACTCTACTCAGCCCTATTTATAGAGATCTGACACAATAAAAAAGATATTAGATATCTCCTAATTATCTTTTAGAAAATATCCCAATTTAATTTGGAATTGTTGACACCTCATTTTCGCCTGGAAAGTATCTGCATTTAGACCTTAACCATAAAAAAAATTCAGGGCCATGGTGAAGGACATCAAATTATCTTTTATTTGGCATATCATGGACCCCGAGATTTGATCCACAAAAGAAGATATGATTTTTAAGTAAAATTGGCTGAATCTGTCTTATTCATTTATCTTGGCTAGTTTTATTTGAAAAATTGTATCTAATTATTGAGAGGCAGAAATTAAACCATATCAGTGTCATTTGAATCTTAACTCATGAAAGATTAAAGAAAAAAATAGAACATAGTATTAATGAGTTAAGAGCAAGTTATGACAAGAATGACTTTTATGCCCCAATGAGTTGTAAAGACTAGTAAAAACCAAAAAGGGTTTAAAATATTATGTGGGAATATTTGAGAGATTTTTCTAAATTTCTTCTTCAAATAAATCTTAACTAGGTAATTTTTAAACAGAAAATAGAAAATAAAATACTAAAATAAATATGACATTTTATATAAGCAAATTTAGGGCTTTAGATGAAGAGGGGCCACAATCTTTGAAAAGGAGCTTTTAGCTGAAAAGCACGCGAGGGGACGGGGTGGAGGAGGCGGGGAGCTCCGACTAGCCCCTTCCGAATCACCTCCGCAATCCACAATCCAAGTCATCGTCGCCGCTTCTTGAGCCTGAGCCTGAGCCTGAGCCCTGTTGCTATCCCTGAACCAGCCCAAGCATCACCAGCAAATTAGAATCGGTGCCAAACTCATTCAGGTCTAGTCCCCACACCGACCCTTATCTTCGCATTCCCAAGTTCTCAGTGTCGGGCAGAGGATTGTTCAAGTTATTGCCATACCTTCATCTAGAAGCCATTGATCTTTTCTTGCTATCCCACTTGAGATTCCAACCATCTACTCAAGTTGACCCAAGCTCCCACAACTCTCCCAAAACAAGCCTCTAAGTTTCATTAGTTCACTGCTCGTAATGCCACTGCTCCATCTACGACTCACCGCACGAAACTAGAGTCACCAGGTTTCTTCACAGCTCTGTTCGAGCATTGTCGAGTGACACCAGAGCTTATCGGTCATACAAACCTCTTCGAGCCCCACAATAAGTCAGGGATTGCGAAGATGTGGGTATTATTAGCTGGTTGCTGAAGAGCATACTTGGCTGGTTCACTGATCGTCTAGATGTTGGTGGTGAGTATTTGATGATTGGAGGGCTGATTAGATTTGACTGGTTTGTAAATGTGTTGAAGTTGGTTACATTTTGTGATGGCCTTTATGTTGTTGTTTTGGGTCTATTGCCTATTTTGATGTTTGCGTGTATAGTTGAGTGTGGAGGATTAACTCAACTGATTTACGAGCCTATGCTGATGGTATATAGTGTGTTGGTTGGTAGAAAAGATTCAGCTGTGTCGGTGAATGTTCTTTCTCTCTTTTTCCTTTGTTTTAATGACGGTTTTGATGGGAAATGGACTATTTAGTGTCTATAGTTGCTAGTAGCCATTGCTCGATGATTTCTCATGATTGGGATTATATTTTTGATGAGAATAGAGCTATCTATCACCTATTGTTACAGCAGCTCCTTGCTCTCTGCTTTTCCTTCATTTAATGATGGTTTTTGATAGGAAATGGCGCTGTTTAATGTCCAGGGTTGCAGCGATCCCTTACTCGATGATTTCTCCTATTTTCAATGCCATTTTGAGCAGATTAGAGATCTGGTTTGCTTGTCATTGCTGCTGCCCTTTGCTGCATGTTTTTCCTTCATTTTAATGATGATTTTAATGGGAAAAGGGCGATTGGTGCCTATAGCTGCTGCTGAATCTTTGCGCAATGATTTCCATGTTTTCAATACATTTTCACGTGGAAAAGGGTTGTTACTATCAGTCATTGTAGCAGCTACTTGCCTAGCATCTTTCCTTGGTTTCAATGACATTTTTGAGGGAAAGTGAGGCTGTCCAATGTCTGTTAGTGCAGCAGATCCTTCTTCAGTATTTTCCATCGATTTCAACGACATTTTCAAAGGAAAAGGGCTATCTACTATCGGTCATTGCAGCAGCACCTTACCTTGTGTTTTTCCCTCTTTCCAATGAACTTTTCGGTACAGGATTGGGCTGATAAGTTTCCATGGTGGCTATTGCTCATTGCTCAAGGATTTCTCATGACTTCAATCCCATTCTCAATGAGAATAGAGCCATTTATTGCCCACTATTGCAGCCGTTCTCTGTTCTATATTTCATCCTATTTAATGATGGCTTTTGATAAGAAATGAGGTTGTTTTGAGCCTACAGTTGATGCTAGCCTTTACTTGATGATTTCTTGTGGACTCGATTCCCTATTCTTACGAGAATAGAGCCATTTATTGCCCACTATTGCAGCTGCTCTCTGCCGGGTGTTTCCCCTTTGCTTCTAGTGCCTCTTGGATAGAGAGCAGGGCTGTCAACTGTCTATTGTTGCTGCTGGTTCTTTGTCCGATAATTTCCCATATTTTTGATGCATTTTCGAGGGGAATAGGGCTGTTTATTACCGACAAGGGCAGCAGCTCCTTGTCCTGTTTTTTTCCTCATTTCCAATAACTCTTTTGGGGTATAGTTCGGCTAATTAGTTCCTACAGCTGCTGCTATTTCTTTGATTGATGCTTTCCTGTGTTTACAATGCATTTCGAGGAGAACAGAGCCATCCATTATCAATTGTTGCCACATTTCCTTCCTCAGTATTCCCCATTGATTTCAAGACAATTTCGATAGGAAAAAAGTTGTCTAGTGTACATAGTTGCAGCAGCCCTTTTACTTGATGATTTCTCCCATTTTCCATAATATTTCCTTGGAGAATATAGCCTTGATCAAGCTTGTCATTTGCTGCTGCATTGTGGTTTTTTGATGCTGGTTTTTAATGTGTTTTAGCCTCTAAATCGTCGGATTATATGGCTGTCAAAAGCAACTACAATTTGGTGATTGTTTGGTCTTTGTTTTTATGTCATTTCTAGATTCTTAATCCCAAGTTTAAGGTGGCCATTCGCTGCTGTCTCATCATGGTTGTTTGATATGTGTTGCTTTTCGTCTCTTAGCTTCTTACATTGGATTTAAGGCTGTCATACTTTACTGCATTTTCGATATGTCTTGACATCCTAGTTTTGAGTTTTAGGACTTCTATTTAGTACGATGTCTCTCTGTGTACAAGTCCATTTGTCTTGACATTTCACTCATGTTGTTAGCCCTTATATGCATTTTGCATTTCACTCCTTCACTTAGATATGTTGCATATTAGTCTTGCATTTTAGATGCTTTGCACTTTAGACTTTCCCTCATAATATTTGGCATATTATTTCCTCCATTTTAGTCCCCATGCATATTAAGCCCTCATTTTAGAAATTATTGCATTTCAGTCCCGAATTTTAGTAATCTTACATCCTAGTACATTTTTAGGATATTCTGTGCATTTGCCCCTCCCCTTGGAGTTTTGCAGATTAATCTTCAGGCAACTTGATTTACATGCTTTAGGATGAGGCGGAGTTTGGGAACTTTCATGTACTTGAGCGAACAATTGTAATGGTGCAGGTAGAGTAAGAGAGATATGATGATTTTATGTAACATTAAAGTATATTGGAATCCTTTACTTTCCTGCACTTAAGATTAGGTCAGATAGTATCATGTTTGGGGCACGTACTTCGATTATTGATATGGTATTTGGACCATTGATATGAGCTTCAATTAGGATAACAATTGGGTTAGTTAAAATGTGCAAAAAAAGAAAAAACAAACAACTAGATTTAGGGATGGGTACCAATATCGGGCGTGTCGATTGGCTTGCGAGCCTTTTGAACGTAATAAGAACCCTCGAATCCGAACTTTGGTTCAAAACCGATGAAGAAGAACCTGGGTGGTAGTATCATGCTCCCTTAGGTAAATAATAGTTTTCTGATCGACCTTAGGATTATTCCTTAAACGATTAGTGGCCACTCCAAAAACCTGAACACGATCACAAGTCCCAAACTATGTCTCGTGCGCGCCTATAGTCTGGGGCTAACCTCAAGTCAGAACGATTTCCAGGTCTGATAGCTTGGCTACTCCACTGGGGATTGAAGAGGGTCTGGGCCCAAAATCCCCGGTTGTTTGTTTATTTACTAACTTGTACATTTTACTTTGGCATTACATACCCTGAATAACAATCGAACTAGGATTGTAGGATTTCCTTAGGAGGGGCTAGTAGGAGTACGTCTGTCATGGGACTCCCATTGGAAACAGCTTTGAAACACCTTCGCTCGGTTTAGAAGCCAAAAGTGCCTTGAAAGGAGGATAGAGGACACTACGGACTGGGGACCTTTTGCACCTACTGTTTGATCCAAACCTCTTGCATAACATTAAACCTCCAAAAGCATCCTTATCGATTGTAATTTTCCAAGGTCCATAGGTTAGCTCATTCTAGGGTAAGTGGGACTTTCTTTTGTATTGAGATTTTAATGTATTTTACAATCAGTAAGGTCCAAAGCGTAGCTTACGGATAGGTAAAAGGGCCTTCCTCTTTTATTTTGTTATGGGCTCCTAGGTTTACTAGTTTTTAGGATAGATAAGCCCATTTATTTTATATTGAGATTTTGATTTGATGTACATGTAACTATGATCATGCTAGTGAATTGATTTCATTTTGTCGCACTTTCATCATGTTTTTAAAATAAAACCTAGTGGATATGCCATTCGCCTTAAGCTGATTGCTCCTCTGTCTGAACAGGGATGGAGCCCAAATTTGCTTGTCCCCATATTGATAGTCAAGCATCGAATTGATGTCTATCATACACAGAGCATGTTGTCCCGACAATGCATACCTACCTCTAATAGATTGAAGGCATCATGCGTCGGACTAGTTACTGAATGGATCGAGGCTTACTCGAGGTCTTAATCAACATATGCGATAAGAGATAGACCGTTTGAGGGATTAGTTCAAGGCAATCCATTCAGGGAACCTAAAAACTTTCATGGGGAGAACGATTGGAGTGGAAGATGTAGCTAAATCACATCCAATCACAAGCAATACCGCCTCTTTTCCACAATTCTCTAAAGATAAAATATTGGAGATAGAGTATAGGTTAGCACTTAAATGGAAAAAATGTTTTTTAGTGAATTGATAGATTTGCAAATAAAAAAAATCCTTGGGAGTGGTCATTGTTGAAATAACCAGTCACATGATGTCCTGCTTTCGATATTTGAAACATCCATGTTTCTTACATCTCCAACTCTAGGAAATGTGGTCTTAGGCCATGTCAAGCTTCAAATAACAATAAGAGATCAAGTCTTTGTCCTCACCTTTTGCCAAAAAGATCAATGGTGTCAAAATTCAAAAAAAACTGTGGATGAGAAATAATAAGCAAGTATCCAGCGTGTTGCGAATTCAGCTCCTGGGTTATGCTTCTGTCCTAGTCGATTTTATTCCATGAGTCTATCATCGATTAAAAGAGACCTCAATTGCAACTATTTAGGGGACTCTCTCACAAGGAGCTATTATTTTCGAGTGAAATGAATTTTCATTGATTTGAAAACTTGAGGATTTCATAGGATAACCCATAGAGCACGATGATGCACTGCACTCCAAAGATGTTCGAATTATAGGCAATCATTACTAAAGTGATATCAAACATTTAACTACCTTTTGAGAGTCATGAGAAGTCAGGCAATTACTTAGGAATAAAGTGGAAAGTCCTTCGCTCATAATAATAAGTGAGAGTGTCTTGGTGATATTCCTCACCACAAGTCAAATGACCAATGATGAACTCCAAGAGCCATGGGTGACTTGCGTGAAGCACCTTGGGGAGCTATCTACTTATTCCATGAATAAAGATGAGTACGAGATTTCTCAGGAGTATGTTTATCAATTTAAAGGCGATTTGATAAATATTTGGCACCAATCTCTCGATGGTATAAAATTGTCTATCGATATTTGTGTTAGTACATCAAGGCAAAGTATGATTGAGCATAGTGCTGGTCACCAAAGAGGAAACGATCGAGTTTACAAAGAACTTGACCAAGCTAGTAGAGAGTTCGCGAAGCATGACAATGCAAATGGCTCATTTAATTGCTTCCTTGAAGGATTTCAAAATAGAAAAAAAAATTGAAAATTAACAATTTTGCCGTTAGCTTTTTCTAAATGTTTTGTCGTTAGCTTTTTTTTTTTTTTTGAACTAAAGAACAGGCCTTGGAAGCACTTAACGAGCTTGAAGCACAAGTTAAGCGGCTTAAGAACATACGGAAAGATCTTGATCAACTATCTTGAAACATGAGCGTGTCTCATTCTATCATGATAAGTAATCAAGAAATTTAACATTGAGATGAATGGCAACTCACTAGAGGATTTATCATGCATCATCAGTATGAATCATGCTTCATGGTGCTCATTTTGTTCTTTTTCCTTTTCTTTGTAGGTACCATTGTCAAGTCTTGACTTGTGAGAGTATTACCTGCACATGATTTTAGAAAAAGATTGAAAAGCCTGAAGTGACAGGAATGAACCTAGCTAACTCAATTGCTACAGATGAGGGATTACTCATTTCAAGCATGTTATGTAAAGCGTGATGGTTGCCCAGATCATATGCTACAAATGTTGCTGACTCACCCTCACCAGCTTAGATTGAGGAGCTCACTTTAGTCCAATTCTCTCAAAGCATATGTGTCAATCCTATCTACACCTTAGTTACTACAAGGACAAGACCTCGCAGGCTATCTCCATGGATCCTTTGCTAATAACAACACCCTCGTTGACTCTAAATTTGGCAAAACAAGGTCTTGATTTCTTCAAGCAAGCGAGACCTCACAGTTTAGGCAATGATGGCAGTCCCTCCACCTAAGCATCATATGTATGAAGCTAGTATTGTGGGATTACAGGGCGAGGATTGGCTTTAAGATCTAAAGACTGAAAGTATGTGGTGCTTTATGCTCAGCATGATTCAAACCACAGGTAGGAATGAAATGAGATCGTGGATCAACACCCTATCATGAGCATCTTAGAGGTCTGTAGGTGATCACACTCTCCTCACAAGGAGAGCAGATTTACGGATGCACTTGCAATAGTTGCCATAATAACATTACCGGATGTCAAGCTAGCATGCCAGGTTTATGACTAGCATAATTCCATGGTGAAATTCAGTTGAATTCGTCAAGGAAGAGACCAGTAGAAATCTGACCTACCGCAACATGGTATAGAGTTGGGAAGGCATAGAGAGGCATGCAAGTATCAAGTGTTATCTCCAAGCAAGCGAATGTCCAAAACATAAGAACTAAATGAGAGAGTTTGTCAATGTCTGGAGTGCCACAAAGGGGGTGCAGTGCATGAATTTGTCTGACGCCATGCTCTTGAGATGCATGAACAGTAGAGAGGCAGAACTCAAGCTAAGGAAAATGTATGAATGGACCTATGGACCTCACATGATGGAGCATATACTCATCAAGAGGACCACACAATTCCAATAAGTTGGACTGATCACATAGAGGAATGGTGCAAGGCAGCAAGCCATTGTCACTGACCCTGGGATTATGCAAGTTGTATTGACTTGGTGTTAAATGAATTGCACCAAGTATTAGCGTTGTGGCATTTTGACTGGTGAAGTACTACAGTGACAACCTAGTCTCTCCTGAGTAGCGCATCGGCAAAATAAGTTGCCTTTGCAACATGTCTCGAGTGATCTTCATTGGTGAGGAAGATGAGTCCAAGTAACAGACTTGTCAATGATTGATGAAGGTGGCTTGAGATCATGCATCACGATTTCTCTCCATAGTAATAGCTGTGTGGGGCATCAAAAAATGAAAAAACAAGAAGAGGGAAAAAAAAGAATAAAAGGGGAAAAAAAGGAAAAAGAAGAAAGGAAAAGGTGAAAAATAAAGAAGTAAAGACATGGAAAAAGTAAAGAAGAAGAAGAAGAAGTAAGAGGGAATCAAGAGCGAAATCAAAAAAAAAGAAAAAGAAAAAGAAAAAAATATGAAGAAGCCGACAAAATGATCGTCACTGGCGAAGAGTGGCATTGGATACTTCCATTGGCACTCTTAGTGTACTGTGCATCTTGATCAAGTGGGGCAACATCTTGATCATGTGCACGCGACGGTTGACATATGCTCTCAATCAAGAGGTTCCCAAGGGTGTGCCCTCAACAAGCAAATTCAATCATGCAAGTTCCTGTGCAAAGATATAGCCATGCAAAAGGCGATGCACATCGACCTTGATTGTGGAGAATGGACCTCCCAACTCAGTGGACAACAATTCCATCAACAAATGACATCCATAGATGGGACACAAGATTTTTCCTCAACAAAAAAAAAAATCAGCTTTCACTTTGCTTCATGCATACTTCCTACTTTCCCTTCAATTATTTGTCTAGTTGAATTGATAAGATTAACAATTTGAATTATTGCATTTTGCTGTAGGCACGTCTCAACAAGAGGTGCCACATCGGCATCAAACATTATGGCAAAGTCCACTCCAAAATTGTAGATCTACTCTCTGCAAACAAAAATGATTATCACCAGTGAAGCTCATGCCTTTGACAAGTAGACTACCATGCAAGCTCTTGAATAGAGACTCGACCATGCAAATGGCAGTGTGCATTTATCTTGATCATAGGAGAACGATTTTTCCACTCGATGGATGGCGATTCCATCAAGAAACGACGTCCAAGATTGAGAAACAAGTTTTTTCTCTTGGCACAAAAAGAAAAAAAAAAAGAAAAATTCATCTTTCATTTGCCTCATACATATTTCTCATTTATCTTCCGATTGCTTATCTAGTTGAAGTGCAAAGGATAACAATTTGAATTCTTGTAGGTGCATTCCAATAAGAGGTGTCCCATCAAACATTAGAGCAAAGTTCAATCTCAAAGTGTGAATGCTCTGATATCGTTAAAGAGGCATCTTGCAGCGAATCCATGATTCGTCCTAAACAAAGGAGAATGACTTCTTGACTCAATGAATAACAATTCAATGGAGATGTACTCTCTACCAAATAGGAAACTAAGCCCCTCATGACTCAGGATCCATGCCTCACTTATTTCAATTACAGCCTCTTTTCTGTTGGTAGCTCATTTTAATTTGTGGCAATTCTTAATTTAAGTTTTTCCACTTATTTTAGACATGTCACACTAAGAGGAGTCCAAGTGTAAAATACTTGCTTAGGGGACCCAAGGTCAATGCCATGACAACCGACGAAGGGGCAAGGTACCATAAAAAAAAAGGGAAAGAAAAAAATTGAAAAAGAAAGGATAAAAGAAAATTTTCCACTGCATGATAAAGAAAATCCATTTGCTGGGGCAACAATGCACTCCTACATGATCCCCAAGGAAAAGACTGGAAGACCAGATGCCTTTACACTTTAAGGAAAATCGAAAAATTGATTCTTCACTTGCATGCTGACTTAAAAGAAGCTCTGAAGAGCAATTTGGTGCAAGAATTTTGCATGATGACAAGTCCTGTGTAAGAGATAGATGGAAGTTAAGTGATCAAAAGCCTCCTAGTCAGATGATGTGACCATTCTCTATAGGGCAAGAGTGAAAATTTAAGGGCTAATTACAAAGTGAAAAAATAATAATAATAACAGAAAAAAAGGAATAAGAACAAGCAAAAAAAAAAGAAAAAGAAAGAAAGAAAAGCATTGAGTACCAATGTCCGTATTTGGATATGTACTTGTGGCGTTACTACTGTTTGATTTGAGATAGACCCGACTGGTGCCTTATCTCCTAGCGCCTTGGACCAACTAGGATGGGAGCCGCTGGTCGATTCTTGCTACATGGATTGCCACAAGAACAGAACGCTTAGTGTCGTGCAATTAAAAAAAAGTGGAAAGAATAGAGAGTGTCCTGTTGAGTACCAATGTCCATATTTGGTTATGTACTTGTGGCGTTCCAACTGGTTGATTTGAGATAGACCCGAGGGGTGCTTCACATCTAGTGCCTTGGACCAATTGGGACGGGAGCCATTGGTCGATTCTTGCTACATGGACTGCCACGAGAACAGAGCGCTTAGAATCATGCGATCGTGAAAAAAAGAGAGAGAAAAAGAAAAGAGTGGACTGCAGTTTTCTATACAACTCGTTATACGAGATACTCATCGGGACAATTATGTTTTTAAACCTAATTTGACTCCCTGAATATCAATAACCTCCAGCAATACACTCCCATTTTCCATTGAACATAATCACCACTCGGACGCTATTAACATAAACACAGGTCTCGAAAAATTATGAATAGGTCCCTAGAAATCATGAATAGGTTCTAATAAAGTCTAAATAGGTACCGATGAACATGTCCTGAAAATTTATGAATCGGTCCCGATAAAGTCCAAATAAGTACCGATAAACAGATCTCGAAAATTTATGAATAGATCCCGAAAAATAATGAATAAGTCCCGATAAAGTCTAAATAGGCCTCGGCAACTGGGATACTTTTCACTAGAGCAATAACACAAAAATACCTCAACAAGTCTCGATACTTTTCCCTCGGACGGTTAGGTAACGGTGAGTGGGAGGTTGTTGTTGTTGATTTACCGGTCTGATTGTCGAAGGTCGCCGCATGTGCCTTGGTGATGCTCTGGTCACTGCTTGCCACCTGTAATCCTCTGATGAGGCCACTGCTAATGCCTTGCTCTGGTGAGGCCGATGTCCGTGCTCTAGTGAGGTCATCGCTAATGTTGACGCTCGTGCTCTGGTGAGGCCGTCGCTCCGATGAGAGAGTCAAGAGAAAGGAGAGAGGAGACGAGAGAAAAGAGGGAGGAGAGAGAGAGATAATGGAGGGAAAGAAGGCTGCAAATTTTAAAAATGACAGAAAGCTCATAAGGGTATAATAGACTTTCACTATAATGAGGTGCTAGTTTTTCAAATGTTTACAAAGTAGTGTTATTCTTAAAATAAAGAAGAGGAGCAAAGCTATTTTCGACCATTAACACTTGGTTTGAATGGAACTTTCAATACTAATCACCGAGGGATAGAGTGGGTTCACGTCATCCGCTTAGGCATATTCTTGCGATATCAAGAGGTGTACAATGATATATAGGGATAACTCTAGAACCCTAGTTAATAACATGGTATGATTAATTGTATGAGAGAGTAACTTGGCTTAAAACTAGAATTAGGAGAAATTGTGAACCGAGGTGCATTAATTGATTGAGAGTTGCTTATTTTCCCTTCGAGATATTTCTTGTTTTGTTTAATTACTTTCAACTTGGATTCGATTGACTTGACTTGTGATTAGTCGTTTTAATTTGAGTACTTACTAGTGGAAAGAGTCATCTTGAGAATGATAATTTATTCAGTCTATATTACTTGTTAGCAATACATGCACTTTTCAATTCTATTTTCACAGCACGTTTACTCTCAAATCAACTATAGGATAATAGTAATGTAAGTCACATTCCACAGATTTGATACTCATCATTCTCTAAAAAGTGAAAGAGTTGAGTTCTAAGTAGATCCATGCTGCGATGGTTTACTAAACCCTTCCAACATATGAAAAAAATAAAATAAAGTGTCTCTTCATTTAACTCTTCCTCGTCTAATTTGCAATTTTCACATGAATCAAAATATTGCTCATGACCATGCCATTATGCAGCATGCATGACCATAAACCGGCATGCAATGCCAATGTTAGGTTGAACCTCTTCACATCTATCCATTAATAATTATTACTATAAAAACCTCAGTTATACAATGACACATAACTTCTTCCTATATGAGAAGATAACTAAACTTTTAACATTTTACAGGGGGCATCTAATTTTTCTATCCCTCTGAAAATGATGTAGTGAAGTTGCGTATTTTATAAAACTTTCAACACCTTCAATGAACTCTTCTGTGAATATATGACTAGGATTCAACTTTGTGTACAAGGACATTCTATGTAGGGGATAGCCAGCTACAATACATATAAACAGGCTATATGATAATATTATACTATAGACATTGTCATAAATTCATTATCCAAATAAAATTTGGTCATTATATATCCATAAATTTCGTTAAAAAACAACAAAAACGACATAGTAGAAGATATGACTTACCCTAAAGGACGACCAATAATGAAAACATGCGGCTGTTTGATCAATTTTAATGAGATGAGTTGAGAGAAGATGGCAAACGTAAACAAGAAAATCGGATGATGAATAAGAAATTTGTTCCCAACAACAATTAATAGGAAGTAGATTGCCGACACTCTGACTGACTATCCATTTGGGATTATCCGTCGGTAGGATGGATAATCAATTGGACAACTAGTCGAAGACATTCCTGCACTTAGCTAGCCAAAGTTGGGTGATCGAACATCCGTCGATTATACCTTAGGATTATCCATCGGTAGGGATGAATGATCTGTTGAATGAACAACCATTCGAAGAAACTCCTATGCTTAACCCTCCAAAAGTCGGGGGATGAAACTTCCGCTGGTAATTCTCAATAAGTCATCGATGGATAATCCATCGAAGATCCCGTCTTCCCGCACTCTTCCCACCAAGAAATGTAGATGGATCAGATGTCAGTATTTACTAATGAAATATCGTTGATAGTCTGATTGCATGCAACCGACCACTTATCTATCGACTTTCCGTTAGCAGCACCAATGGAGTTTTGCCAAATGGATATATAATCTATTGGATAATTCCACCGGTTTAACAGTTTCTTTATAGTCACTTCGTCTCATATGAGAAAGGTTTATAAATTCATTGGCAGCAGTACATATTTTTCCTTTTTATTTCCTTACAATACATCAACTTTGTTAAAGAAAAGAAGAAGAAGAAGAATTTGCTTCGTTGGTAAGTAAGGGCCGTTCTTTAAAAAATTGGGATGTTTTAAGAAATCCTACGGGAACAATCTTAAAGTTCAATCTCGGAACAACTCCTATCCAATCAGCTGCCAGAAACACAATCATGCCACTGGTGATTTTTTTTTTCAGTGGAGACCAATCGTGAAGAAATGTCAGAAGATTTTCCTCTCAAACTGCGTAAAATCAGGTTAACCTTTTCTGGGTATTGGTCATATTCGACAAATGTCTAAGTAAATAGGCAACAAAACAGTCCATTCTACAAGGTAAATCAAACGAAGAAAAAACGTACGATTTTACATCAAACATTACTAATTTTGTAGACCACATTTCATTAAACAGGACAATTAGCACTCACCTACGGCAAACAGCTGCATCTGCACCTGGACATGCACTTCTTGCAACTGTTTAACCTCACCTTACACCTGTTGCTGCTGCAGTCGCACATCTTCATGCACAGGGCTCGTGATCTCCCACCCCATAGACACCGGGCCATGCATTTGAGGACAGGAGTGCACGAAGGGCAGCCGTACTTCATCCGCTCGGAGACACACTCACTGCATTCTCTGCCATCTAATCGGCAAGCCTGGGCTTGCGTGATCGCCGCGAGCAAGGAAAAGATCAGGACGGCCATTAGAGAAACATTCTTGGCCATCTCTTCGTGTTGTTTGAGCTGATAAGATAGAGTGGCTGTTTCAGTTAAAGAAACCTAGAAAGAAAGATGGTTTAATTGCCAATTTATTGGCCTTTCTTCTTCCTCGGGAAGCCAAGCTGGTGTGCATGCCCTCGATTTGTAATGACATAATGCGTCGAGTTTCGAATCCATAAATGTTCCTTAACATAAGAGTCCTCTGCACGATGTCTTTGCATGGAAAGTTGACTTATGATGATCCCATTAATTATTCAACCCAGTATCTTGCGATGAATTTTTGTTTAAATAACATTTAACGTGTTTCTCTATTAAATGTAATCAAATGAATGAAATCTTTACCACTCCTCAAGAATCAAGTCTGTTTTATTTTCATGTTTCTTTTCATTCAATAAAATAGACTGGTAAAATCAATCCATGTTATGTGTTATATATTGAAATGGTATCCTAACTTGTATATGTCAAATTCGTTATTAAAATATCAATTTTATTTATCCTTTCAGCCAAAAGACAAGTTCCGGATAAGAAGAACAAGCATATTTATTTCCAAACGTCATAAGCTCAATAGGAAATTCTATGTCACTCCTAAAACTATTGTACCATTTACTAAACTTTTAAACTGAATCTGCGAAACTTTTATCCTAGGCCTACTAACTTGTATCAGATTTTTTGGTATATTAAGCGTACAAGTTTATTACCAAACATTTGAGCTACAGCTGCAAAATATTTAAACTGCACTTGCGACACCTTTATCAAATTGGTAGATCTGATGATGTAAAATTCTCAACACCCCATCAAAAAAAAAAAACTTTGGGGTTATTTTGAAAAATCAGGATGTTAGATTGTCCTTAAAATATGCATTCAGTGCCAGGAACCCAAGCAAGTGGTACTGGTCCTGGAGACCATTTGATGCACGTCGGAAGGTTAGTAAAATGCGACAGACCTTGAGGCTTTTCCATTTTTTCTATATGTTTTCTTTCTTTCTTTTCTTTTCTTTTTCAGATAATCCAGCTTTTGCTAGTTGGCTTCCATACGCTAGAAAAATTCAGTTTCGCTCTGTGCGTCCATCATTAAATGTCTGCAGCCTTATTGGTTGCTCAATTTCAGTCTTCATCTTAGGAAAAATTTTATACCGTTGGATAGGGATTATATTTTTATTATTATTATTTCTCTCTTCTCTGTCCTGTGCGATTATTGACCATTGGATGGCGAAAGTTTGGTACTGTGGCGGTGCCGTAGAGGGCTCCTCATCTTATGAGGTCTGTGTTTATCGTTATAGGACTTTATGCCAATTGAATGCTGCGGAATGTAGCTTCTTCAATCTTGACTTTTCGCCCTCGCGGGCTTGTTTGGATTCAGGACTTTGTTCGGTTGAGGGGTGAGAAAATTTATGAAGGGGAGGGTTATGGAAGTTTTTGGAGGTGAAAGTTATGGAGGGTTATAGATGATTGAATTTGGGGTTAAAAATTTGGCTTGGAGAAAGTTTATCTAACTCTTCATAAACCTCCATAATTTTCATATTTTAATTTTCCAAATAAGGGTTAAAGTTGTACCTTTATAAACCTCCCATTAGCCAAATAGGGGTTGGACTTGTAATCCGAAATATATTAAATAACAATCTCGATGGCTACAATTGGAGAATTAATATTACAAAAATGATTTTATTATTTCTTTTTATATGCACGAAAGTGTGCAAGAAAGACCTTACTAGAAGAAGAATAATAAGAATAAAATGCAGAACACAAAAATACAAAATGACAAACTTATAAAATTAAATTTGCTAATGATTGTCGAGACCTATGACGATCACAGTTTTCTTAAAACTGATTTGTCTCCTCTGACTGTGCTGAGGAAGCGTGGACTTCGATCTCCCAGAATACAACGACTGGCGGAACTTGAGGCTGCACGAAACCCGAAACTAGAGGCGAATCAGAACTAAAGCTAGAACCCACCGGAAAACTATGCAAAATGTAGAGAGGGAGAAGAGAGAGTTCAAGAGAAGAGAGAGTTCAAGAGCTTTTGTCGATGCCTGATCCCAAGGACGAATGTCCTACTTATGGTGTCTTATTAAGGTCAACTCTTAATGTCGTGTCTTAATACACCTTTAATATGGTGTTAATTGCCCTAAACCGTCCGGAATCTGAAGAGTCAGGAATCCTAGGCCAGTTTATTGAACAAAATAAAAGAGAGAGAGAAGAGAGAGCCCGAGAGCTTGCGCTGGTGCCTGATCCCAAGGAGGAATGTCTTATTTATGGTGTCTTATTAAGGTCGACTCTTAATGCCATGCCTTAATACACCTTTAATCCAGTGTTAATTGCTCTAAACCGTCCGGAATCCGAAGAGTCAGGAATCCGAGGCCGGTTTATTGGAGGAAATAAGAAAAATCTTCTGAGATGGCAAAACTGGCGATGGCAAAACTCGGCAATAGCACCCCTAGCACAAGTGTGGGAGCCGCGACAAAATTGTTTATTATAGCTAAAATGGTTACTCGACATAAAATCACTTTTAACTTATAAACCATTTTAAATTATCATCCCTTATCGATGTGAGATTGAATTTCTACCATTTCCAATATAGGCTCTATGGGTCCTCATGGGCTTGGGCCCTTTGTGAACTTTTCTAAAACCAACTCATATTACAAATATTAAGTTCATAAACTTAACCCTAATCCAAATTCCCTCAATTTCTTATTCAATCGGACTTAAGCCGAAACATAATTTCATTCAATTTATGAGAACAATTTCTCATTCAATTTAATGCTATTTTTCCAATAGGACTTGCACCTCCATAACCTTTCATAAATCTCAATCCAAACAAGCCCCGAAAGGTTATGGAGGGGAGGGGTTATGCAAGGTTATTTTAAATTTTCATTACCACTTCTAATTCGTAGGTGCAGAGGATTTGGACTTTTTGAAGAATATGTAGTGTTATCACTCTTTTTATTTATTGTCAAACATGGGTTTATTTATTCCTCCACAACCGTCCTATTTTTTATTCAAATTCAAATAATGATTATCTCACCTTCATGATCTTCTTCTATATAACCCTTCAATACCTTCAATTTAAATAAGCCCTAAATATAAACTCCATTACTGCCGGGAATTGGTGAGCAGAACATAGCATAAAAGCATTTTCAACTTGTATTCTCAATTTATTATCATAATCTACGGGGAAAAACGAATTTTCAAGTTTAATTTGCTCTATTTCTGTAGATGGAAGTTTCTTTAATTCGTTGCATGTTTAGTTTCACTTCAATTAGGAGAAAATCTTGTATGCAGCAGATATATTACATGATAATTTTTACGAATGTCATAAATCAATGATACTCAATTATTTATAGGTTATATTTTTTTACTTTTGAGATTTTATAAAAATAATCTTAAACTTACTAAATATTATTAATTTATAATACTATATAAGCAATCCATATAATATACCTGTTGTACAATGGACTCTCTCGTATTCAAAGCTGCCTAATCAATCCGTTCATAAGTTTTGTTTCCCCTTGCTCAGAGCTCAGCAATGGCCCGCATAAAATCAAATTGGTTGATTTTGTCCTTTTCTCGCGAGAAGAATGCAGGTATATTGCTCTCAATAATTTCAAAAAATTGAATAATTAATAATATTGCCATTCCAACATGTGCATTTTCTGAATTTTGAACTGGTTTTCTCCATATGAGTGTTGATATTGCCTATATTAGGGGTGATCAGCAGGTACGTATATTTTTTATGGTATCCGAATTATATCCTATATAAAACCGACCGGAACCTACCATACTTTCTATCTTATTAAATCTTGAAACCAGACTCTTATCAAAATTTGTAAGATATCACAAGTTCTAAATAAACTGTAACATGTTTATTCTTTTTTCTTTTGCCTCCAAAGCACGCATTATTTCGATATTTTTTGCATATTTAATAGTTATAAAGTAACTATATCAAAAGAATTTTCATAATTTTTACTATTTTATATAGTTACTTTATCATAATCAAATATTCTATAATTTTAAGTATATTTTTATACATTTAATTATTGCTTATTGCTTATTTCTAAGTTATAATGAAATTTTAGATAAGATAAACTTATCTAATATGCATAATTATTATATCAGATAAAAGTTCTTTGAGTTTGGAATATATCTGTTTAAACAATTTGAGAATTAAAATTTAAACGAATAAGTTACAAATGATTAGAATTAATCGCACGAATAAGGGTAACGGGTATCGGAACTGACCCGTTCCTTATTTTATTATTCGGAACATATCCAAATTTCAGTGAGATTTACCCAGAAGCCGCCCAATGTAGTAGGTTTTTAACTGTTCCAGATATACCATATACCCATACATGCCCTAGCTTGTATTGGCCAATAGATTAGGTAACAAATATTGTCAACATGATCAACCTTTTCTTAATCTTGTGCAGCTTGGCAGTGCTACATCATTCTCTATGCCCGGGCTATTAAAGACATGTATTAAGTTATGAGTTAACTATAAATTTTGTCGTTTGAACTGCACGCAACCATTAATTTCATCCTCAAAGTTAAATTGCCAATAAAAAATGTCCATAATGTTGCAAAAGCTCCAACAATTCCATCCTTTCATCTTCTCAAACTTGACATCATTAATGACACCGTCAAATCTATTAATGGCATTTGAAAAAATGAAAAGTAAAATAAAGTAAAAGTAAATATATTGAAATAAAAATACAAAAAAATTAAATTATGAAAAATAGTAAATTTTGTTTATAGATTTGAAAAAATGTTAAAGATTTTATAAAATTTTTTAGACAAAAGATTAGAAATTATCATAAAAAGGGTAAATAGTTTAATTGGATATTATTTTACTCAAATTCTCACTTTTAACACGAATTTTTTCACACGAGTTAGGAAGACACAAATTATGAAATATTTATCCCTTTTAGCACTTCTTTTTTTTTTATTCCATCAAAATTAATGGTCCAATCCTACATAGCATCCTAACACCGATTATGGTACAAATGGTAGCTTATATGACGAAGCCACTTAGAGTCTATGAGCCCTAGTTATTCAAATGGCCCCGCTCCCGCCCCCCACTCTTCTTTAAATTGATATTAAATGGGGGCAGACCGTAATTCCACATTCTTCTTCCTCCTCCTCTCATTCTTCTTCCTTTGAAGATGGCCCTTGCCATCGATGCCATGCCCACCGCTGACCCGACCCTTCATCTTCTTCCCCACAACATCCTCTCCTTTTATCTCCTTTTGATCCTTCATTCTTGGATGCCATCTACTACGAAAAATTTGAGGCGCACAGTGCCCCAAAGCAAAGGTCGAAGCCAGGCACAACAGTAGTGGCTGGCACTGGATGAGCTGATAGGGGTCGAGGAACAGCCTGAGCGCGACGCGACTGCAGTGGTCATGCTCACAGGACGGGTGGCCATTAATTTCAAGAATTCTGTGAGGGTCGTAGAAAATAGAGGTGAAAAGATTTTTAGCACTATTTCAAGTGGTGTTTTTAAAACTGACACTACTTTGTATGAGTTTAAAAAAATAGCACCACTATTTAATGTTATTTAGCAAATTTTTTGTTAATTCCCATTGTGCCCTTGTCATTCTCTAACCCTAACTCCTCCTCCACTCTCCTTGCTGCCGCCTCTTCTCCCTGCTACACTCTCCCTCCGGCCTCTTCCTCTTGCTGCACTCGGCTCTGCTCGCCACTGCTCCCGGTCGGCTGTCCCTGCTCGTCCGGCCTCCTGGTGTGGTGTTCCTGCTAGCCCGACCTCCCGGTGTCTCGCCCGGCCTCCTGGTGTGCTATCCCTGCTCGGCCGGCCTCCCGGTGTGCTGTTCCTGCTCGCCCGGCCTCCCAGTGTCTCGCCCGGCCTCCCGGTGTGCTGTCCCTGCTCGGCCGACCTCTCGGTGGGCTGTCCCTGCTCGGCCGACCTCTCGGTGGGCTGTCCCTGCTCGACCGGCCTCCGGGTGTGTTGTCCTTGCTCGCCCCGCCTCCCGGTGTGCTGTCCCTGCTTGCCCGCCTCCCTCTCGGCCGTCCCCGCTCCCCAGGCCTCCTGCTCGGCCCCGGTCACCAGCCTCCCGCTCGCCTCTCCCTGCCCGGTCGCCTCCAGCTCGGCTCTCCTTGCCCGCTAGGCCTCTTGCTTGGCTCTCCCTGCCCGCGTCCTCCTTGCCGCCTCCTGCACTCTCCCGCTCGGCTCTAGTAAGCTAGGTGAGATTCCATAGCCTTCTATTTAGGCACATGTGTCGTCTGTAGACGGTTCTGAACTCATGAAGTGAAATGACGATCATTAGCTGCTTGCTGTTTTTTTTCTTGCAAGACTTTGTTGATGTTCCCTGCGGCTATGTATGTCAATTCAAATTGCCTGTGTTCTTGATGATTGTTTGAGGGGTTGTTGCATGACTAATGGTTGTCTGATGCAATTGCTGTAACTGCTTTGATTAGCCGATTGATTTTGGGGCCAACTTGTCTATTGAGAATGAGGTGATTGATCCTCTACCATAGCTGCTGTGTCTTGATAGAGTTTCCTCTCAATTTGCGTATTCCTTGTCATCGAAAAGCATGCCATTAGACGTCTATCACTGCTACTATTCCCTACTTGATTTTCCTCCTGATTTTATCCTCATTTTTACCAAGAATTGGCTATGCATCCTCGGTTAATTCAGCTGTTTCTTTGCTTGATAATTTCCCTAGTTTTCAATGCATTTTCGAGGGGAATAGAGCCATCCATTATCTACTGTTGTAGCAGCTGTTTGCCGCATCTTTTTCCTTGGTTTTAATGTCAATTTCGAGGGGAAAAAGTGTTGTTTGGTGCTCAAGGTCGTTGCCGGTCATTTCTCGGGGATTTCTCACAATTTCTATGCAATTTCTGATGAGAATAGAGCTATCTTCCATCTGTTGTGACAGCAGCTCTTTGCTGCATATTTGCCCATGACTCTCATGTCATTTTCAAGGGAAATGGGACTGCATAGTGTTCATGGTTGCAGCAGCCCTCCGCTTGATGATTTCTCCCACTTTCACCGTTGTTTTGAGGAGATTTGAGCCCTAGTTTTCCAAACATTGCTGCAGCTCCTTACTCTCTGTTTTTTCTCTTTTTAAAATGACTTTTTTGCTGTGGAATTGGTCTGAATAGTTTGCTTGATAGCCGTTGCATTTCACTGCATATTTTTCCAAGACTTTCATGGTGTTTAGATCTAATGTCAGTGGTGTTTAGATCTGAGAATTGTCCCCTGTTGTTGCATTTCATTGCATATTCTTGCAGTTCATTGGGATCTAATTATACTTTGATTTGTGCAGATGGAACAAAATTTAAGGATTCCTCGTGCCAAATGGTTTGTGCCGAAGTTTAACCGGCATAATAATATGCAAGTGTTAGCTGATATTGAGAGTGCACTTAACAATGAAGAGGAGATGGCCCGATTCCGACAAAGTTGTCTAGGGCATTTTTTGGATATGGATCACGAGATGGCGTTCAGTACTGTGCTAGTAGTACATTTGCTATTAAGGGAAATCAAACATAAAGGGCCCAGAGATGAAATGTGGTTTGCTACTGGGCGACAACATTTGTTGAAGTTGTCGAGAAAAGAGTTTTGCCTTATTACAGGCTTAAAATTCAAGGCTTGCCCGAATTTACAGCAATATGAATCCCCTGTTCATTCTCTGCGAGCTCGTTATTTTCGGAAGAAGACGGATGTCCAGTACACTGATGTTCGAAAGGTCGTAGTTGGTGGGAACTTCAAGGAACAATTTGACGCTGTTAAATTGTCTCTGATATGTTTGTTGGGAGAATTCATGTGGGGCACTGATAAGAGACGCATAGTGCCGTCTTGGTTGTGAGGCTTGGTGGAGAACTTAGACCAGTTTGATTCCTTCCCATGGGGGAATCTTGTATACAAGCACTCGATTAAGAAGTTCCGGCAAGCTCTACACAGTCCGGAGCAGGTAGACGGAAATTTAAAGTGCAACTTCTGTGGATTTACATGGGTGCTGCAGGTATAATAAATAATTGATCTAAATATCAGTTAAGTGGAATTATGAACAATATAATACCTGTATTATTATTGTGTGCAGATCCTTGCATTTGAAATGATTCCTGACGTGATTCGAATCCTCCCTCATGTAAGGATTCGTGATGGGATGGAACATAGACCGAGAATTTGTCGGTGGACTTTTCGAGGCCGTCCAGGCGGGAGAACGATTGAAAGTATTTTCACTTCCACGGTGAGATGTACTTGATAGTTTGTGCAATTGTAGGTGTATAATTTTTATGACAGATATCTCAAAATATTAAATGACTTACAGATGTATGTGCTCCCGACACTTGAGCCGACAATTGTTGAGATGCAACAACCTTATTTCATGGATTTACGGGTGCCATCAGTGGAGGAATTGTGTCCAGATGAACCGTTTGGAGAGAACTTTGATACGAATGATGGTGCCGAGGGTGAGGAGGGAGAGGGAGACCAACGTGACCAATGTAACCAGCCTGACTTCTCATTCGAGGCTGTGGAAGATCGAATGAGAGCATGTAATGCAGCATCTGAGAGACGAGTGGTGGAATCTGTGCATAGACATATTGACACTGCGATTGCAGCGTCTGAGGCTCGGTTATTGGAACACATGAAGAGCCTCATACATTCATCATAGCCACCACGTCCATCTGCAGCTGCTCCCTCAACAAGCCATCCTCCGATGTTCCCTTCTGCAAGTGAGCCATCTCCTTCATCCCCAGTACCTCCATCTACAGCTGCTCCCTCAACAAGCCATCCTCTGATGTTCCCTTCTGCAAGTGAGCCATCTCCTTCATCCCCAGTACCTCCATCTGCAGCTGCTCCCTCAACAAGCCATCCTCCGATGTTCCCTTCTGCAAGTGAGCCATCTCCTTCATCCCCAGTACCTCCATCTGCAAATGAGGCCTCACCGCAACCTGCAACAGCTCCATCTGCAAGTCAGGTAAAGGACCTATGACAACTGGCCTTGATATGTTAGATTATATATTATATGGTATACAATCGTAATCCGAATATATTGATGATTGCAGGATCAATGCCAAAAAATGAAGAGGTACAAAACTCGTGCTGGGAAACGAACGAAGGCTTTTGTGTTTCGCAGCCCCTACACCGATCCAGATCATCATTTATGATATCTGTGATGTTGTTAGGAAACCTTAGGAGCAGGCATTTTGATATTTTGTTATTAGTTTATGTTAGGATTGACATTGACTGTACATACTAACCTCATCTTATGACAATGATATGCATGCCAATATCATCTAGTTTATGTGCAGTGATGTTGGTTTAGATGTCTTGTTGAAAAAGAAAATAGACAATAGGTCCCGAAAAATCTAGAGTAGGTCATGATAAATTTGAAACTGTTCAAGAGAAATCTCGAATAGGTCCCGAATTGGACATGAGGGACTGTGTTCTGAGGTATCTGAAATAGGTCCCGAAAAATCTTAAATAGGTCATGATAAATTTGAAACTGGTCAAGAGAAATCTCGAATAGGTCCCGAATTGGACATGAGGGACTGTGTTCTGAGGTATCTGAAATAGGTCACGAAAAATCTCAAATAGGTCATGATAAATTTGAAACTGTTCAAGAGAAATCTCGAATAGGTCCCGAATTGGACCTGAGGGACTGTGTTCTGAGGTATCTGAAATAGGTCCCAAAAAATCTCAAATAGGTCATGAGAAATTTGAAACTGTTCAAGAGAAATCTCGAATAGGTCCCGAATTGGACTTGAGGGACTGTGTTTTGAGGTATCTGAAATAGGTCCCGAAAAATCTTAAATAGGTCATGAGAAATTTGAAACTGTTCAAGAGAAATCTCTAATAGGTCCCGAATTGGACATGAGGGACTGTGTTCTGAGGTATCTGAAATAGGTCCCGAAAAATCTCAAATAGGTCATGATAAATTTGAAACTGTTCAAGAGAAATCTCGAATAGGTCCCGAATTGGACGTGAGGGACTGTGTTCTGAGGTATCTGAAATAGGTCCCGAAAAATCTTAAATAGGTCATGATAAATTTGAAACTGTTCAAGAGAAATCTTGAATAGGTCCCGAATTGGACCTGAGGGACTCTGTTCTGAGGTATCTGAAATAGGTCCCGAAAAATCTCAAATAGGTCATGAGAAATTTGAAACTGTTCAAAAGAAATCTCGAATAGGTCCCGAATTGGACCTGAGGGACTGTGTTTTGAGGTATCTGAAATAGGTCCCGAAAAATCTTAAATAGGTCATGATAAATTTGAAATTGTTCAAGAGAAATCTCTAATAGGTCCCGAATTGGACATGAGGGACTGTGTTCGGAGGTATCTGAAATAGGTCCCGAAAAATCTTAAATAGGTCATGATAAATTTGAAACTGTTCAAGAGAAATCTCGAATAGGTCCCGAATTGGACCTGAGGGACTGTGTTCTGAGGTATCTGAAATAGGTCCCGAAAAATCTTAAATTGGTCATGAGAAATTTAAAACTGTTCAAGAGAATCTCGCATAGGTCCCGAATTGTTCACTGGGACTTTTTTCACTTCTACGAGTCTGGAATAGATCCCGAAAAATCTAAAATAGGTCATAAAAAATTATACACTGGTCATAAGAAATCTCAAATAGGTCCTGAATTATACACTGAGACAATTTAAGATAGGTCCTGAAATGTACATGAGTGCTTCTTCGATATGTCCGAAGTGACATACATAGTTTGCTACCAACAGTCATGAGAAAGTCATGTATGTGCTTCCTCGGTGTCAGGTAGGCCTATTCTCATTGGACATGTTTGCCTGTTATGACCTGTTTGCTGGCAAATCCTGCATCGACGGTGACTGGATGTACGTACCCTTCCACTAGACGAACTCGGCTGATCTGAGTTGCTAACTCTATTTGCACAACTGGATGACAAATGAGTGTACGACCCACAATATCTACACTTCCTCCTAGTTCGTATCTCTGATGATGAAGGAATACGACTTCTACGAGGCCTTCCTGACTGAGGTAGCATCTCTGGTGGAAGAATAATCATGGTACGTATATTCTCGGGAACAACCCACTGTGTTGGCCCACCAACAGGCATGATTGGCTCGGAGTATGCTCCAACAACATAAGATGACAAATAGAAATTGGCACATAAAGTAGTCCAGTCTACGTTTCGGGCTCTGTTGACAAATGAAGCAATTATAATCAATGAAAGTAATGTCAGTTAAAATGGAAAAAATTCAAATGTCAGTCAAATTTTCTTAGGAAATTAAAAGAACCTTGCTGCAGCGAGGGCATGGGCACACGGTAGACGTTCTCGTTGGAAAAATTCACACATGCAAGTCCGTTGTTGGAGATCGACAGTCCACTGTAGTGAGCGATGCCTTACTAATAATATGCTCCAATTGACCGCAGTGCACGTCATATGATGGGCATCAGAATCCATCTTCATTACCCTGGCATGTGGAACACTCGCTAATCGGGATGTCCAACTAGAAGCAATATTCTTCCGATCGCAGTGCCATCTCTGTGTCATATTGCGTATAAACTCAGCCAAAGTCGTAACTGGCAAACAACGTGCAAATCTAAGACAAGAGTTGAGGCACTCCGCAATGTTTGTTGTCATCAACTGGTAGCGAGGTAATGGACAATGAACACAAGACCATTTACGTGGTCCTATCTCGATAAGCATATCGTAGCACCGACAATTCATGCGTTTAATCTCATCCATGTGCTTATCAAAATCATGTACCGTGTAACTCTTTGCTGCCGCCCAGAAAAAATCCTTCAGATCAGTGCGATGAAACTGATTAACCAAATTCTGTGAAATATGCCAACAGCACAAGACATGTTCAGCGTCAGGAAACACTGTTCGAATGCCTTCAGCGATGCTGGCATTACGATCAGATATGAACATCAACTCTTCAATATTACCAATTGCCACATTTAATGCTCGAAAAAACCATGTCCACGCATGAATATTCTCTGTATCTCCATACCCAAAAGCCAAAGGATATGCTTGGTCATTGCCATCCTTTGCACATGCTACAAACATCGTGCCCTTATAACGACCTTTTAAATGGGTACCATCGACAGCAATTATTGGTCAAAGATATTGCTGAAAGCCTCTAATACTTGGCCCAAAAGACATGAAAAAATATAGAAATCGGTGATCAGTGTCAATGTATAGGTCCGTATGTGAGCCTGGATTCGCCTCCCGCAAAGCATGACAATATGATGGCAACAATTGATAAGAGTCTTTGGGAGATCCATATGTCAGAGACAGTGCGTAATGCAATGCTTGCCATGCCTTATTGTAGAGTATTTGAATTCCATACATCTCCTTCATGTCCGCAATAATGTCCTTAGGCTTCATTACTCTTCCTTGAACACCGGACAATCTTGGCGCAATAACCTCCCCAATGATACTAGCACTTGCTTGGCGATGGTATCGATGAACCTCATCATGTGTGCATGTGTGCTCATCGATCCACCCACGTACCTCCCAAAATGTACCTTCCTTTATCCGAATGGCACGGAATTTCCATGAACAGTTGGCCTCCTTGCAAACTGCGTGGAATAATGACTTAGTGGACCTATGCACTCGCCATTCAAAGTTTCGTCCTAAGGCATATAGGCCGAGTAATCTTTGCATGTCCTTCTTATTCGGAAAGAACTGTCCCTTGTAAATGACATTTGTGTTTGCTTCAGACACAAGATTTGTCGCATCTCCCTGCCATATGAATGCATCTGCACCCGGTATATGCCAATCAGTATTTGTTTCAGCAGATGGTTGCACTGCATCTTGTTCTTCTAGGCCACAACTAGGAAGATTTGCCATAACCCTTGACTGTCCAAGTACACCTATCCCATCTTGAACTCCTTGGCGGCTAGATTCAGAATATGGGATCTGGTCATTACGAACATGTTGCATTCCTGCCTCCTCCTCCTCCAACAAATCATGCACATAAGTATCTCGTACTTCGTCGACATGCACATATCGCTCTTCATTGTCTTAATTAATTTCATGAACGGGTGGTGCAGGTGACGTGCCTACTTGTGGCTGGTTGCTTCCATGGAAGGATGCATTGCCTATTTCACCAATGCCTACTTGATGGGGAACTTCTTGACAATCTAATCGAGTAACAAAACTTACATAAATCTGAGGTGGATATCTTTTCTCACAGAGTATAAACTCCAGATCTTCATCATTCTCCATATCCATTTGATATGGAACATCAACTCCCCCGATATTTGTCGAATGCAACTTCATTATAAATCGGCTATTGTCATGAGGAACAATGGACTGCACCTTTCTATACAACTCATCATATGAGATACTCATTGGAACAATTATTCCTTTAGACTTCATTTGACTCCCCGAATATCGACAACCTCCATTAGCTGTACACTCCCATTTTCCATTGAACATAATCACCAATCGGACGCGCTCCATGTTACCTATCCATTAACATGAACATAAGTCTCGAAAAATTATGCATAGGTCCCGACAAATCAAGAATAGGTCCCAATAAATTATGAATAGGTCTCAATAAATTGTGAATAGGTCCCAATAAGGTCTAAATAGATACTGATAAATAGGTCCGGAGAAATCATAAATAGGTCTCGTTCAAGTCTAAATAGGTACCTGTCAATAGGTCCCGAAAAATTTGGAATAGGTCCCGATAAATCATGAATAGGTCATCACAAAGTCTAAATAGGTACCGATAAACAGGTCCCGAAAAGTTACAAATAGGTCCCGAAAAATCTTGAATAGGTCCCGAAAATGGTGAATAGGTCCCGAAAATTTTTCGGCGACAGGGAGACTTTTCACTGGGAGAATAACACAAAATACCTCAACAAGGCTCAATACTTTTCAGTGGGATGGTTAGGTAATGACCGTGCCTATACTCCGGTGTGACTCCCGTGCTCCGGTGAGAGAGAGACGGTGACGCCCGTGCTCCGATGACTCCCTTGCCTCGGTGACGCCTGTGACGCCCGTGCTCCGGTGTGACGCCCGTGCTCCGGTGAGAGAGAGACGGTGACGCCCGTGCTCTGGTGATGCCCGTGCCCTTGTCCGTGCTCCGGTGTGACGCCGGTGCTCTGATGACGTGCTCCGGTGAGAGAGAGAGAGAGAGAGAGAAAGGAGACAGTGGCTGAAGGAGAGAGAGAGAATGGAGGGAAATGGCTCAAGGAGAGAGAGAGTGTGGAGGGAAATGGCTGAAAATTTTAAAAATTAAAAGACGCCATAAGGACATTGTTGTCATTCTCTCTAAAGAGGTGCTAGTTTTTCAAACATTTATAAACTAGTGTTACTTTTAAAATAAAGTAGAGGAGCAATGCCATTTTTGGCCATTAACACTAGAAAATATACAAAGATTGGTGGTAGTCTCTGCAGCAGTTGAATTATTGAGATTCATATATGATAGTGAGCAAGGGAATGTTCCTTCAATACATCAGGAGAAATACGAAACTGTGGTTGAATTTTTTCTAAATGTTTGATTTCTCCATCTTGGAAAAGACAAAATAGACTATATAATTATCTAACTTTGATCAAAGGAGAGGATTATGAATTTTACCTCCAAAAAAGTACTTGTGATAGCAATTACATGGAATATTCGGTCAGCAAACTTAGTTATTCCACATAAATATTTCCAAGTTGCTTGTTGATTCCTAGCGGCAAATTACAATAAAATATTAAAATCCTTCCAATGAATGGTTACTCTCAGTATTAGCTCTTGTATATCTATCATATCGTAAGTTGTTTTTTTTACAAGTAGTAAAAAAAATCTACGAGCACACCGCTCTGACAGCGAGCACTGGAAGGAGAGGAATGAATCATAAGCTAAACTTCCTCCGTTCTCGAGAAATGTACAAGCATATGGTTCGCCGGAGTAGGAAATTGATCCTGCATATAAGAAAAACGGAAGTTATATCGAACTCTTCCGCTGCTGCCGTCTGCAACTTCCCTGAAACATGGCGGTTCGGTCAGAGGGCTCATACTCATTCTGGAAGGAGAACTTGCCTGAGTAGGAACCAATCGCCGTCGCTCAGGTGGAGTGCACAAAAGACGACAGCCAACCACCGACAGGACAATGAGGGGCAGGGGCAGCGAGCGGTGAAGGGAAGAAGATGGGAGGGATGATGAAATTATAAATTTTTCCTCTCTAATGCTAAATTAGAAAAGAGTATTAAGAAGTAAAATAACATATTTGACGTGGCAAATCATATCAGGTATTGTTTGACATGCAAGCATGGTTAACATGTCAAATAAGATGGTCCCATTAATTTTAACGAAAAATATACTTCGTATTAAACGAAATAAACGTTTCATAATTTATATTTTTCAGTTCACATGAAAAAGTTCTTTACACTTATAAAAATTTCTAAAAGACATCTAAATTTGTTCTAAATTTGAGACTTCAAAAAATTTATGAAAATTTGTACAGATCCAATAAAATATACAAAAATTAATAAAGCTATAAAAATTTATAAAAATTCGGAAAATTTATAAAATTGGTAATTATTAACAAATTGACAAAAATTTAACATTTTCAAGAACTTGTAAGATATTACAAAATTTTTAGGAAAATTTTAAAATTTGATTTTGCTCTTTTTACATTTAAAATTAATCTTAGCCTTTTATATTTCTTAACCTAGCAAATCCTTCCCCATTTGTCCTCTTTGTTCTCCTTCTATTTCAGTTGTTTCGATGGTCATCGGCTAAATTTTTTGAATTATTTAACTTTTTATTACATTTTTATATATTTTACAAGTTTTTTAAAATTTTTTATATAGAATTTTCACAAAATTTGATATTTTTAAAAGATAACATTTCTTATAAAATTTTGTTAATGTTTATAAATTTGTAATTTTTAGGGAAACTTTTCTTAATTGATTTATACGAATTTCAACATTTTTACGTTTTATATGCTTTAGAAATTATTTTTATTTTTTTATAATTTTACCTTTTTTAATTTTTATATTTAATTTTCATTATAAACATAAATTTTCTATAATTTTTACAAATATTAAATAAAATTTCTTCAAACTATAAAATATTTCTTCGTAATTTCTTAGATTTTTTTTAAAAATCCTCATATTTTTATAAAATTTTTATATTTCTTTAAATTTTTATTTTTAAAAATTATTCATTCAATAAATTTTTATTTTTTAAAAGCCATTAATGGATTTGACTCCATTAGTAATAGATCCACAATCGGCTGGGCGAAATGATGAAATTGTTGGGGTTTTCGCAAAACTAGAGATGATATTGTTGGCTATTTGATATTGATGATGAAATGGATAGTTGCATGTGATTTTAGGGAAAAAATTGATAGTTAACTCTTTAATTAAGATAAAACAATATCGTAAGGGACAGTGAATAAATAGGAATCATGTTGCATTGGACGTTGCATTTCTTTTTTAATTTACTTCACCACATATAAAAATGTAATTAAATAATGATATGTTTTCTTAAATTCGGATTGCTAATTGCTCTAATTCATTTAGCAGCAATATTGGTAACTAAAATTTACAGAAGGCATGAGGGGACTACGTATAGGAGAAAGGGATACATGACTCTGAATGTGGACTTAGCTATGGCATATGATTGTTTATCATGGGAATTCATTTATGACATGCTTAAGGCGGTCTCGCTACCCGACAATTTATGCATGGCGATTGTGAACTGTATCACAACCAGTATGCACATCTTATGGAACGGGGAGGCTACAGAGACCTCCACGATTCGTGGCATCAGGCAAGGCTGCCTGCTTTCCCTGTATATCCTTTAGTTATTTGTATTGAATGGGACAAATGACCCAATGATATATAAACTTTACCTCAATTTTCAATTCAACTATGAACTTCAATTTTTGATTGAAATGGTTACGAGTTTTCAAATTTTTCGCACTTCTACCGTCCATCTAAATTTCCATCACGTTACTTAACGAAAGAGAGAAATGGCCTTAAAAAGAGATGAATTGTCAAGTTTGCGTCTCTTTAAACTGCAAACAAATGGTTATTTAACATACAGACTTTGCATTATTTTCCAATTCTACCACCAACCTTGCATGATTCCCAATTTTATCACGAATTTTCGCTTTTGATTACAATAGTTAGGAATTGGCAAATTTGACCAAGAAAAATCTAATGGGTCTAAAATCAATCAAAATTATATAAAATTACATTTAATATCCTATTTTTTACATAATCAAGTTTGGTCTGAAACTCTAGTTGGTTTTTCTAGGTCAACGCTTGAGTTTCTCAGGTAATTTTTCAAGATAGGTTGGAATTGATTATTTGGACCCATTTCCACTCCGTACGTTTCTTTCAGTCCCTACATGGCGATTTCCAAAAGCAACTTGTAAGTTTTCAATTTTTTTTAATGAAATCATCACCCCAGTTAGTTGCCTAAGCTAATTGTGGAACTGAAGAAATGATATTTCAAGAACTTTGATCATGGAAATTTGTGTTGCATTTAGTTGGACTTGGGTTTTAGTTGAAAATTTGCACTTTACAATAGGCCATCCCCAAAAAATTACTGAGAATATGAAGAATCATTTAGTAGAAAATGTGATCTTGACAGGTCCCAATGGTTTGACATAGAAGGTGGGTTTGGGCGTTGAGGAAGGCGAGCTATTCTTCAAGAGGGGTTGGAAAGAGTTTATGAACCCAATTTGTCTTGTTGCAATTAGAGGTATAAATGAAAATTGAAAATCTAAATAATTAATTCCAACCTAACTTGAAAATTTGCCAAAGCAACTAGGCATGGACGAGAAAAACCAACCAGAGCCTGAGATCAACCGCGATGATATGAAAAATAGGGGATATTATATATAATTTTATATAATTTTGATTGGTTTTAGACCCATTAGATTTTTCTTAGTCAAATTTGTCAATTCCCAACCATTGTAATCAAAAGCAAAAATTCGTGGTAGAATTGGGAAATCATGCAAAGCTGGTAGTAGAATTATGAAATCATGCAAAGTTGGTGGTAGAACTATGAAATCATGCAAGGTTCATGCTTTAAATAGTCATTTACCGACAATTTGAAGAGGGGCAACTTTGTCAATTAGTCACTTTTAACGGATGTTTGTCCCTTCCATTAAGCAACATAATAGAAAATTGGATGGATGGTTGAAGTGGGAAAGATTCGAAAGTTCGTGACCATTTCAATAAAAATTTGAAGTTTGTGATAGAATTAGGAATTGAGATAAAGTTCGTATATCATCAATCATTTACCCTATTAAATGGTTGGGCACATTATTACCTCCTCCATACGAGATGGCAGATGGAATCCCATTAGAATTGGAAAAATGCACCTGCGGTTTTGTTGGGAATTGTAACACAACGAAAACACGGATTAAAAATTTTTATTTTCAATCTAGCAATCTCCCTTTGATGTAATTTAGAATTATTTTATCGAGAATATTTGGATAATATAGTTAAAAAGAGTTTGAATTAGTCTTTTTATTGTATACTCGAGTTGACAGTGTCAGACGAAATATGCAAGAACCGGATACTCTGATCACGAATCTTATGGAATAGATTTTTTAACTAAATGCACACATGCACTTCCTTCATGATATTCACACCAGACTCCCCGTAGGAGATTGAAAAACCTTGTTCTCAAATGATCACATAGGAAACCAAAAATTTTCTCGATTGTTCTTTTTGCAAGAAAAGGGGATCACACACTGCTCGCGGCTGATAGAAGTGTGTTTATAATCAAAACTACATCTCCCTAACATATCTATTCCAATAAAATAAATAATAATATCGGATTCCACCAAATCGGTAAAATTCGCTGCCGAATATAAAATAATTCGATTTGGGTATATCATCCTTCCTTTAATTTGTTATCTTTCCTAATAGGATTTTAACGACCAAATTAAACTTGCTGCATAAATATAGCACATAACATTTAACCGAACCATGTTTGATAAATATCAATCATATATATGACTTGCATATACAGGATAGATCCAGAAAATTAACTTCAGAGCAGCAAAACTCAATATGGAGGGAAATATCAAATTTCAAGTGGGGCAAAACTCAATATGAGTGGAAATGTCAAATTTTAAGAGGGCGAAATAATGTAATTTAATAGAAATATGAGCAAAATTAATAAATTTTATATAAATTTCTACATGTTTTGTCAAGTTTAAGGGGAATGAACCCCATGCCCCCTTAAATCCATCCCTGTATATATCTATATATATATATATGGAATGGATTTCTATTAATCCAACTTAATTTTTTATAGCAAAGAATATAAATTTTTTCTAAATTTCCATAATGTCCTTAGCCAATAAGATATGTAACTATTATAAGTTTATTTCATACAAGTAAAAAAAATTCAATGGCTCAATCCAAAATTTAAACAATTCAATTTTGGTTATAATAGAGCATATATTATGTGTGACCCTGGCCATGGACCCAATAAATATATTATGATCAATTATTAATATTATTAAACTATTTAATAAGATTATTCAATTAATTGCTAATTGGATGGACACACATCTAACAATATATCACAACTACCTGGATAATGAGGATTTCAATGTAAAGGATCAAGCACACTTTGATGATTAGTTTCTGTACAATTAAATCCTTCGACTATATAACATTCCGAAGAAGTTAGGCTATTAATAAAATGTCAAACCCCAATACTTATTCATATGCTTCCCAATTCTTAAGTATTTTACTCAAATATAAACTGTCAGAAACTCATTTTCAATTTTCATACTACTTTGGCTATAAATTTCCTATGTCAATACTAAGCAGAATACGTACGATATTCACTCCTATTATGAGGAGTATTCGATGTCTTATTGATTATTCATCACTTCCATAAGAGTCTCATTAGTTGTAGAACACTCTACACATGTCTCAAAGAGTTGTGCGAAAAACTCTACCAAACCTACAATTTAACAATCATAAGATGCTATGACAATCTCATGTAGATTATCTACACCAACTATCACGTAATGGTTAGCCTTTTGACATATATATTGAAAATCCATTAGGCCTTCTTCTAACGAGTCATTTCAATGCACTTACTCTATAATGAGCACTTATACTCTTACATTAGTGGCTCTTACAAGTAATAACGAGATTAGATACCTTCTCAATGATTCTATGACTAAGAACCTTTTTGAATTTTTATTTATGAGATTTTAGGTCACGTAGGCGTACTTCACTCTAGGCAAGTATTCTATTTGTATCTAATTTTTTCATACATTACACTATTTAGGATTACAATGCTAGATTTAGATTTGGGGGAGTTTGCCTCAGTCATTTATATTTTTCTTGTTTGCTTAGTTTGATTGCTTACATTTACATAGATTACGTTACATGCACTTAGGTTTCTAGATAGCTTTTAAATTTCACACTTCATTTTAGGCATGTTAGGTGTGTGACACACTGATGAATTAATCCACTCATGATGAACTGGTTGGCCTTTATTCTATGATGATAATCAATAGCTTGAAATTTTGAAACTCAATCGGATTAGAGATTGCAACTTTTTTTAGAATGTGTTTTGGAAAATTTTATGATGTCTAAATTCCAATATATATCATGACATACTTTAGGATAGTTTTAATTTGCCTTTGATGCTACTTGGTTGTATTGCTAATATAAGAGTGGCAAGAACATGAAATTTGACTGTGAAAAATAAATTCATGAAAAAGTTGCAAGAGCATATGCAAGAAAAATCACATTAAGATGCAAAAGAAAAAAATTATGTTCTTGAATGATAAGATGTGTCAAGACTCTGAGCACCACTGTACGAGCTTGAGCATCTTCTAGTGTGAAACATATACAATATGGTCCGACATGTGCTCGTTGTGGAAAAATAATCCATTCGTCTAAGCTCGAGGATAAACTCGAATGGGTATCTCAACAACTAATGCCTTGGACCAACTGGGTCGGGAGCAATTGGTTGATTCCTTGCTACCAAGCTTAGCCTATAGACATGACACTTGGAGTTATGCATCACCAAAATAGAGAGAGAGAGAGAGAGGAAAAAGTCATTTTGATTGTTCGAGTTTCTCAATTGTTTGCATGACCAACTCAGTTGTAACTTGGGTATTTGAAATTTAGTGGGAGGCGTTACACTAACACATCACGGGTTAAGGCTAATTCTTTTGAAAATTTTGACATCAAAAGTGGGAAACAATAAAATTAAAGATCGAGTAGAAGTTGAAGATCCATTCTTGAGAACTCTAATAGGCTAAACCTTTCTTGCTGAGTAGAGGAAATCTTTTGTATATTTTGCCTGCATAAGGGGATTCTAAAGTGTCTTACTCAAGGATAAGTAAGAATTTAGGTTTGGGGGTGTGTTAACTCTGTGAAAAAACTAACTATTTAAATACTTTTCTGGCTTAGATTTAAGTGAATTGTTCGAGTTTGACTTGATTTGTGTGCCTAATTTAGTAATCTTTTCCTGTTGAATAAAACGAAGCCAGAATTAAATTAGTGGCTGAAATTCGAGTTTATTTCAAGAATATTGGTACTTTTGAAGTATTTTGTGATGTACATGCATAATAAAAGACCGACCAGGCTTCCAAGATGAATCATGTATGAAGACATAAAGCTTAACATTGGGACTATGGCAAGGGACCACGACACCATTTATCTGAGAGATAGGAGAGAGGAACCATGGCAAATGACCGTGGTTCCATGCAGTCCAATAGTGAGTTTCGGGATATTTTGTATCGCATCAAAGTCTATTAACCCAAATCTAATGCACTATATTTCTTTGTTGATATAGGGAGATTTGGGGCTGAAAAGATTCCAATATAATTCCATGGGGGAAGAGAGAATATTTTAAGATTTTAATGAGAAGGGTAGATTATAAAAATATTCTTTGTAATATCCTCCAAGCACTATATATAGACCTCGACTAAGCTCTTTCAGCATCCAATAAACAATTGATCCATTACTTTTAGTTTCCAAAATTCCTTAGTTATTTTGCTACCAAGAGAATCGTGAGGCTTGTGATCAAGAAGGAAGAAGATGGAGTGCTTCAAGAAGGCTCGAGGCTCGAGGTTTGAGAGATCGACTTTCACTTCTCTAGAGTTTTTCTTACCCCTTATCTCTTTTCTTTGATTCATAATGTATTCTAGCTCTTTTTTGGTGGTTGTTTTTAATTTGATCATGAAATATTTTTATATCTAATGGAACTCCTTTCTACTTTCTAAATTCTTAACTCGTCTTATGTGTGATTGATTATATTCGTGATTATATCCGTGTTATTTATATTATTATCATTTTTAATGTTTTCTAATTGCTTAGCCACCAATTAGTTCGAGTAGGAGAGATCGAAAATCTCAAGAGACAGAGTCGAAATAACATTGGGAGGTCCGGATTATTTGTGAGAAGCATTGAATGATTAACCTATCACACTAGGTATCCAAATTATGGTTCAGGCTCAATGGGTTTCTTAATTTTAATTGTCTAGAGATAGAGTAACTAGTATCGTTCTAGAATGTAAGCCATGATTGTAAGGCATAATCCCATAGAGCCCATTAAATAGCCCATAGAGCCCATAAAGTTTTCTTGAGCCCATTTGATTATTTTAATGAATTTCCTTCACTTCCCCATGTATATCTGTTGGCCAAAAAGGAAAAAAAATAAATCAAAATTCCATCTTCTGCCAATTTACCTAAACAGAGAGAGAGAGAGAGAGTGATACGAGGAGAAAAAGAAATTGAGGAAGATAGCCACGATAAGAAGAAACAGAGATGGCACCGAGAAGAGGTAAGGGTAAATAGGAAGTAATTGAAACTTATTTTAACTCAAATAGATTGTATTCATTAAGGATATATCACAATTAGTTGTGTTTTGTTAGAAGAGAATGTTTAATGGGATGTTTGAAGGATATATGGTAATTACAGTGGAGTAGATTGAGTCCCTCCCATAAGGATTTTAGGGCCCTCTTAGATTTGAATATATGTGTGCATATATGATATATATTAATCTTCTTTACTATTAATATTGTGATAGGGGTGGAGGAGACCCAAAATAGACCACTTGGGGATCAAGCTTAGTGGAGGACCGACTAAAGGAGTCGTGAGTACTGTTTTCCATTATAGAATAAATTATAGTATGTTATGTGTGTGTGTATATATAATCATCTCGTTTAACACACACATATATACACACACACGCACATTAATTAACATGCATGGCTAATTGCAAGCATTTGCATGCACGCACACTCACACATACATACATACATATATATTGTAAATGTAATAGATTATATTAATTATGTTAAAAATCGATACGTAAGAATTAGATTGCTTGTAGTTGCTATGAAATTTGTATGTTAGTGTGTACATTATTATATATATTGTATATCATTGTATGTGATTGTAAATACCCAGGGTGACTGCCAAGCTAACAAACTAGAAATGAGCTAAAAAAAAAGAGAAAATATAAATCAAAGAGGAAAGATAGAGATTTACTTTACTATCGGTTCCCTACGGAATTTAAAATTAAGATAAATTAAAATTGCTTTTACTGCCGGAGGATAATGGGTCACCCTTGTAGGTGTGTGGTGTGTAGATGAAGGGCACCAAGAGATTAGGAGGAAGATTTATAATTGTTATTTCACAGGGTCATGGCATCGTTGGAGAGCTGGGTATCGATACTGTCATAACACTGTTGCAGAGGAAGTGAGACCCCATGGCTATTATTTATATTGATTGATTCTATACATTGCATAAATAATATAATTGAGCACTTTCATTTGCATTCTTGGGGTGATTTTGGAATGTACGTGGTTTGTAAGAAATTATATCGATAATATTATTCTACTCTTGAAATTTGTACTCACTGAGCGCACAGCTCACCCCTTGTGAATTTCTTTTCAGCTAAGTAGGGAAGGATAGGCCACTGGAATTAGCGGTTTTGGTTTTGGGATCATCGTGAAGCTTCTTTAGATAGATATTGGGTATATAAATTAGATGTATAATAGTTCTGTATATAATGTTCTGACCTGAATTTTTTGTGGAGATAATTTTTAGATGGTAGAAGGATGAGGTCTAGTTGTGAATATGATACTGAAGTATATATCATTTTGATGAATATTATAATAGGTTTTTTTTTCTAATATAGGATATCATAAAAATAAGGGGAAACTCTGCCAAATTTTCAGGTCGTGACATAGAAGCATGTTCTTATCAAGCCAAAGTCGGCAAGGAGACAAAATCCTAGGATAGTACCATATGAGATTAAATATTTTTCTATAAAATTGATTATAACTTGCAATAATTGCTTCCCTTAAAGGTCCACCTATCTAATTCAAATTCTCTTCCATAGTATCCAAGAATTAATTATAAGGAAAAAAAACAAAAAGTAGAATATATACAAAAAGCAAAAGAAAAAAATAAACTAATAAAAAATAAAATAAAATGCCTAGTTGAAGAAAATTACATAGCATTAAGGTTAGAAATAATTGTAAACTTGATCCCCTGCAATGGCACCGAGAACTTGTTGTGATAAAATTTATAATAATAGGTATGCAAGTATACGTGTCGACAAAGTAATATAGTAAAAGAGTAAGAGATCATTCCCATGAGGATCTTGTCCAATTAAAACTAAACAATAAACCAAGTTAGGCAATTCGAAATTAGATGTGTAATTTAAGGAAAGCAAATTGAAAGCAATTAGAATAAATCAATTAATATTAATGGACCTACCGCTCACAATTTCGCTCAATTCTACTTCTAAATCCAAACATATTCTCTATATGCAATTGATTACTATGTTACTATCCTAGCATTTTATGTCTTCTTGCCTACGTCCCAGCTTAAGAAGAATGTGCTTCAGGATGATACTAATTATTTTATCTCTAGGAAATTAATATTAAGAAACCTATTGAGCTCGAACCCTAATTTAGATATCTAGGGTGATAGGCCAATCTCTCGATGTTTCTTACAAATAATCTTACCTCTCAGCGTGAATTATCCTAAGTTATATTATCCCTGACAGGATCTTGACTCCATCTCTCAAATTTGTCGATCTCTCATACTCAATCTAATTGATGGCCAATCAATTAGAAAGTATTAAACACGAGAATAACATAAGTAACACAAATGTAATCAATCACATATAAGAGAAAAGAGAAGAATTTAGAAAGTTGAACAGAGTTTCATTGCATGCCCTAGGAATTAGGGAATTAGTTCATGATCAAAGTAAAAACAACTAGTAAGAAAGAGTTGGAATACATCATGATTGAAAGAAAAGGGAGAAGGGGTAGAAAAGCTCTAAATAAGTAGAAGTCAACCTCTCGAGTCTCAAGCCATCTTGATGCACTCCACCTTCTTCCTTCTTGATCACGAGGTTCTTGACCTTCTTGGTGGTAAAATAGCTAAAGAGTTCTAAAAGTGATTGACGGATGGATGGATCCCTCAGATGCTGGAAGAGCTAGCTTACTTAGAGTGTTTGGGGGTGATATTTGAAGAATATTTTTATAATATATCCTTACCCCTTTCCAATCTTGAAACATTTCCCTTTCCTCGCTGTGTTGAATCGAAATCTTTTCAGCCCCAAATCTTTTTTAACTAGTAAAGAAATATTTTGTGTTAGATTTGGGTTGATGGACTTCGATTTGACAATAAATATCTCAAAGTTCACTGTTGAGCTATCTAGGACCGCGGTCCTATGCCACTGTCTCTTGGTGGTGCCGTAGTCCCAATGCTTCACTCTTCTGCTCATCTTGATTTCTTCATTAGGGATTCATCTTTAAGACCCAATTGGTCTTTAAATATGCACCTACATTACAAAATACTTTAGAACTGCCAATATTTTTTAATAAACCTGAATTTTAAGCACTATTTCTATTCCGATTCCATTTTATTAAAGAAAAAAAGATTACTAAATCAAGTACACAAATCAAGTCAAACTTGAAAAATTAGCTTCAATCTAGACCAAAAAAGTATGCAAATAGTTAGTAGTCTTTTCACAGAATTAACACATGTCATAACACAAGACTTTTGAGAAAGCTCCTCGTGGCTTGGGACTAATAGCTATAATTATGCCCATCAAGAATGGGCTATATGGGCTGAAAAATGTTGCTCACAGGTGTTCCAATAATAGACTCGATGAAAAGTTTGCAAAAAATTACAAGAACAGTGCTGGAAAAAAAGTTGGTTACTCGTGCACCTAGAGCACCCAGAAAAAAGGCGAGAGCACGCGGATGCAATGCACCGGGTGTAGCTAGATAGCAGAGAGGAGTATGTGAGGGAAGCATAGTTGTTTCCGAGCACTAAGTGCAGCTAGCAACCAGACAGACTTACGTAATGGGTCATTCAAACTTACCGTGTCAGGTGAGTCAGGTCAAGTCGGGATGTTGCTGAGATGTTTGACAAGTGGCAACGAACATGTGTCAAGGACTGAGTGACAATGTCAGTAGAAGCCGTCCAGTGTGATGGGTATGAGCCATGAGCCCACACCCCTACCAAAGGCTAGCCCGCTTAGGCTAAAAGGAAAGCCACTACGCGATGCAACGCCCGCACCCGATGGCTCGCCCATGCCAGGGCAATTGGCCCGTACCTCTGATGCCGCCCATGCCCTGGAGATTATATGTCCCGTGATTTATGCTGATTTGTGATTAATTTATACAATTTCTTGTCTGTATATAAGAACTCAATGTAATCACAATGAAGGATACAGAAAAATTACCCTCATTCTACTCATTTACTATCTTCCTCATATTTCAAACCCAACATTTGGCATCGTCTGTGGGAAACTCGAACAAGAAGCTATGTTTCGGACTCGCAGCACCGCCCAGGCAGCCAACTCTTCTCGACTCCTGCCCCACCCATCACACATACCACCCCGTGATCCCCCATCAGTTCCTGGTTTAGCCGCTGACATACCTACCAACCCTGCCCATATGAATCCCGTGCAAGATGCAATCCTTGACACTCTGCCCGCAAATACGCAACGAGTAGTGGAACAGTTCCTTGAACACCGCGTTGCGTCCATCGTGGAAGCCGCCGCATCACGATGTTGGGGGGGAGCGACAAGAGGGGGCCGGAAACACTGGAGGTGCTCCCCCCATGGTGGCAATAAGCTCGTGCCTAGTGTCGAACCCCATTGAAGATAACATTACCCCGACTGGTAATAATATGATTGCCAGAGAAGTGCAGAAGATAGTGGAGGACCGCGTGGCTAAGGCACTGGATGCAAGCAATCTCGACGCTATGGTCTCCTTGCCACGGAAAAGGATGTTAACAGCCCGTTCTCTACTAAGATCCAAGTTGTGACCCTTCCCCACAAGTTCCGGTACCCCAAATTGCCACTCACGATGGCAACATAGACCCTCGTGACCATTTGCGCACCAACATTAACTCCTTGCTAGGGAGGGGAGCCACGGATGAGATTCGACGCCTCCTTTTCCTCGGAACGCTGAAAGGCCTCGTGGCTGACTAGTTTTATTCTCTAGAGCCGGGGTCTGTCATTGATTTCGCATCGCTGAAAGAGAAGTTCCTGGAACACTTTGCGGGCTCTCTCCGGATAAAGCACACCTCGATGGAGCTCTTTAGAATGCAGCAATAGGATAGAGAATCCCTATACCACTGGTATGAACGCTTTGTCAAGGTGGCGGCAGAAGTAGAAGATCTGACGCCCAAGGAAAAACTGGCGGCGTTCTAACGCGACCTAAGGGATGACGAATTTGTCAAGAACCTAATCATCGATCCACCAAGTGACTTTGCTAACCTTGCGGCACAAGCCCAATGCTTCATGATCATTGAAGAAACCGACTGGACGAGGAAAGAGGGGAAGCGCAAAGAAGTTTATGGAGGAAGGCATGATGACTGCGGTCCCCGAGATAACAAGCGGGAAAAATTCACCCCGTTGTTGGCCCCGCGAGCCATAGTCCTGGTAGAGGGGGAAAAGCGGTGCCTGATTCAGCCCCCCCTTAAGACAAAGGGAATAATGGGTTCCAATATGAATAAGTACTGCCGCTATCATAGGGCAATAGAGCACGATACGAAAGAATGCAGGTGGTTGAAGTTTGAAATGGAGAGGTTAGTCCAAGGGGGAAACTTGCAAGAGTATGTCCAACGACCATATGCTAGGAACACCTGGCACCGAGAGCAAGATGCGACACACGCGCCCCCGACGCAAGAGCAAGGAGGGAAGCCAGTAGTTCAGGATCACTCGTCGCAAGGAAATCGATGGACGGTCCACGTAACAACAGGCAAGGCAATCGCTTGGGGCAAAAGGTCGACGGGCAAAATGCACTACCTGGGGCGTGACCTTAACTACTCAATCACGTTCACAGAGAGAGATGCTGACTCTATGCCCATGTTCACGATAGACGAGGCCTTGGTTATAGCAGCCGACATAGGAGGGTTGAGGTGAGAAGGATCCTTGCGGACAACGGGAGTTCCGCCAACATCCTATACTATGAGGCCTTCAAAAAGATGGGCTTCACAGACGCAGAGTTAGTCCCTGTCGACGCACCCCTTGTCGGATTCAAGGGAAGATCAGTTTACCCTCGAGGTGCCATCACTTTGCCCTTCACATTAGGTGCCAGAGACAAAACCTCACGCTGCATGGCCACTTTCCTAGTTGTTGATTTCTCATCAGCATAAAAAGCTATCATGGGACAACCAACCTTGAATGCTCTTAGGGCGATACCATCCACCTGTCATCAGATACTCAAGTTTCCCACCTCTTGGGGAACGGGAACAGTCCGTGGCGATCATCAGGTGGCCAAGCGATGCCATATGACAGCATTGAAGGAAGCAAGCGTTCGGCCATCTCTCCAGATTGAACCAGACCCTCAGGAGGAAGTCGAGCATCCCACTCCCGTTGGAGAATTGGAAGAAATTTCGCTCACCTCGACGTAGCAAATCAAAATTGGAGCGAATCTGAACCCCATCTGTAATGATAATTTGATAGCGTTATTGCGCGAATTTTCTAATTTGTTTGCCTGGACCCCTGCAGACATGCCTGGAGTCGATCCCATGGTCATTTCGCACCGCCTCATGATTGACCCTCGTGCGAGACTCGTTGTATGGAAACGGCAATCCATGGGAGCGGAACGTTGCTATGCTGTCCGGAAAGAGGTAGCACGACTCCTTGACACAGGGTTCATTGAGGAAGTCTGCTTTCAAATGTGGGTGGCGAATGTCGTGTTAGTGCGGAAACCCAATGGCAAATGGAGGATGTGTGTAGACCACACTGATCTGAATAAGGCATGCCCGAAGGACGCCTACCTGCTCCCCTAGATTGATTAATTGTGGACGCCATGGTGGGTCATGAACTCCTCAGTTTCATGGACACGTACTCTAGCTATAATCAAATCGCCATGCATCCTGATGATCGGCAGAAGGCAGCTTTCTATGCCGATGAAGGCATATACTATTATCGTGTCATGCCTTTCGGCCTCAAGAGCGCTGGAGCCACTTATCAGTGCTTGGTCAACAAGCTATTTGCAGCCCAACTAGGGACAACCATGGAGGCTTACGTAGACAACATGATTGTCAAATCCGAGAAGGTGCTAATGCATACAACTGATTTGTGGATGGCCTTTGAGGTAATGAGGCAGCACAACCTCTGACTTAAACCTAAGAAATGCACTTTTGGAGTAAGGTCGGGAAAATTTCTGGGTTTCATGCTTTCCCATCGGCGAATCGAAGTAAATCTCGGAAAGATTGAGGCCATTGAAGACATGAGATCCCCAGCAACAATTAAAGAAGTTCAACGCCTCACTGGTCGCCTAGCAGCACTCTCACAATTTCTTTCAAATGTGGGAGATAAGTGTTTCCCCTTTTTTTAGCGGATTAAGGCGGGAAAAAAATTCATATGTATAGAAGAGTGTGAGGAGTCATTTGCCCGACCCAAGGAGTACTTAATCTCTCCCCCTTGCTTGGCAACACCACTAGCCGGAGAGGTACTAAAGTTATACCTGGGAGTCAGCTAGGTGGCGCTGAGCTCTGTCCTTGTGGTGGAAAGGGAAGGCATGCAACGCCCGGTCTATTACCTCAGCAAGGTGATGCTGCCTGCGGAACAACGCTACTTGCCCCTGGAAAAGCTTACCCTGGCAATCGTACTAGCGGCGTGTAAACTCAGACCATACCTCCAAGCACATGCTATGGTCGTCAGGACCAACCAGCCCATAAAGCAGGTCCTACGAAGGCCAGAGTTGTCGAAAGGATGGTTAGGTGGTCTATTGAGTTTAGTAAATTCGACGTCCACTTCAAGTAGCGTGGCACGATAAAGGCGAAAGTGCTAGCGAACTTCCTAGTAGAGAACACAAGGCCCGCCATCAGCCTCGCAGAACCTTTGGGAGGTAGTCACGGACGGCTCATCGGTAAAGGTGCCGCTAGCGCTGGATGCGTCATTATTCCCCAGGAGGCAGGCCTCTCACCTACAACCTTGTGCTCTCTTTTCCTGCCACAAATAATGAGACAGAATACGAAGCCCTTATCAAGGGGCTTGTTAGACCCCTAGGTGGTATCCCAGGACCCGCCTACCATGAGCGTGCCTTGGGGTCATGGTAGCGGGCAATGTGCTAGGTGGGCACATTATCGACTAAGTGTCGAGGTGTTGGATCGCGATGCACACGACTGTCCTAGCAAGGCGCTGTGATGGTGCTTGATCATGAGACAGGTTCTCAATCATGATTGTGGTTGCAGGTACACAGGAGGTGATGAAGCTCAAAGGCTATCTCCCAGATACATGCTATGGATGCTATGGAGCCCCTGAGCAGAATTCCTTGGAGCAGATGCGGGCCATGGTGGAGTGATCAATCAAGTCCCTGGATTACAACCTACCTTATTGGGAGCAATGGGAATCATGGCATTGATTTAATCAATCCATGATTGGGGGAGGCAATCATGGATACGCCTAGAAGCCACTTATGGAAGGCAAGCACGCTAGATATGGAAGTTGACCAAGGATTGGGGGATCCAACAGGGCAAGCAGATTCTTAGGAGAAGAATCAGCCCTATCTATGGAAGCCAGGTGTGCCAAATTAGGAAACTTGCAAGGATCAGGGATCCAACTTGGCAAGAGGAATCTCAGGAGGAGAATATTCCCGGCACACATGGAAAGTCCTTGGTGGCGATTGGTCAACGACCTTGTATAGACTTGTTGTTAGGAAAAGTCTAGATTACTTGGCATATTTGCTTGTAGGGTTTCATGTATAAATAGGCGTGAACTCTCATTTGAGTCAGACACTTCAGACTTCATTCATTCAGAGGTAGAGAGACATTCACAACTGAGGGCACGAGGGACACACTGAGAGGAGAGTGTGAATGCTGAGTTTGTGTTGTGAGAAGTCGAGTGAGGAGTGCAAGCAATCGAGGCTATCAAGCATATATTTGACCAAAGTTTGTAGTTGGATTTTTTTATACTTGTTGTGATATAATAAAGTTAATTTTTCCCAACCTCTTCTGTGTTGCTTCGATCGTTTCTAGGCTTGTGAGCCTCGGTTGTGTGGAATTTCTGTGGCTGGTCAGTAGAGCGATCTGTTGATGCCTAACGGTACCAAGGTACTTGAGTGGTATTCAGGTAGAGCCCTTGGCCCCGTGATAGGGCTCCTAATCACTAAGGGAGCCGAGGCTCGAAGAATTCTCGCTAAGTGCGATTGCCAGCTTGTTGTCAACCAGTTGAATGGAAGCTACGAGGTAAAGGAGGAGAATATGAAGAGATACCTCGAGAGAGCCAAAGAAATAATATGCCAGTTTGATGCAGTGGAGATCATACGGATACCAAGGGAGGCCAACAACCTATGGACCTGCTCAGTAAGACGGCCTTCGAACAAGCATACTCCGCCCATAGCTTCATCGGGCAGCGGCGCATCTCAGAAGTTTGCACTAAAAATGAAGAGACTTGGATGCCAATCATTCGTTATCTCGAAAAGGATCAACTGCCTGATGACCCCACTGACGCCAGGCCTGTAAAGTTGCAAGCCCCCCGATACACCTTGCTAGGTTCCTTTATCAACGGGGCACCTCTCCACCCTTGCTGCAATGCCTCGGCCCCGACGAGGCAAATTACATGCTTAGAGGAATTCATGAAGGGATAGCAGGGAGTCATCAGGGAGCGAAGGCCATCGCCCGACTAGCTCTACAACAGGGCTACTATTGGCCCACCATGATGGAGGACTCCCGAGCCCTGGTGCAAATTTGCTCATCTTGCCAAGCGTTCAAGTATAGCCCAGGCCGAGCCCACACAGAACTATCATCCATGATCTCCCCTTGGCCTTTTGTGCAATGGGATGTGGATATATTGGGACCTTACCCTCTCGCTTCAGCCCAGCGCTGCTTCTTGTTTGTGGCAGTTGACTATTTCTCTAAGTGGGTTGAAGCTGAGGTTGTTGCCACTATTACAGAGAAGACAACAAAAAAGTTCATGCTCAAGCATGTGGTTTATCGCTTTGGCATTCTTCGAATCCTAGTCTTAGACAATGGGACACAGTTCCAGGGACTGTGCCGTGAACTTGGTATAGAGCAGCGGTTTGCCTCAGTTGCCCACCCGTAGACGAACGGTCAAGTTGAAGTAACTAACCGCACCCTCTTGCACGGGCTGCGCACACGACTGAGTGCCCTCAGGGGATCTTGGGTCGACAAGTTAGACATCGTCCTGTGGGCATACTGAATAATGCCTCGCTCCGCAATAGAAGAAATGTCATTCTCCCTCGTCTATGGGTTCGAAGCCATTATCCCCGCGGAGGTGGCAATCAATACCCACAAGGTGGCCGCCTTCAACGAGACACTGAACGACCAAGCATGGGGGAAGAATTAGATCTAGAAGAGAGGAGACTGGCTACCCTCAAAAATATCGAGAAGGCAAAATGATTGGTGGCATGTTACTTTAACTGGAGAGTTCGTGCAAGACAATTCAATATCAGTGACCTCGTCCTTCGACAGCACAAGTTCATACGACAAAATCAGGTCAACAAACTCACACCTAAATGGGAGGGCCATATCGTGTAATCGGTATCCCATATCTGGGTGCCTACATACTGCAAGACATGGAGGGATGCACACTACCTCACACATTCAACGCTGTGGTGCTCAAAAAGTTCTTTTGTTAAGTGCATTGCTATATGTTTGTTTAGCTTGTCATTTGCTTTGATAAATCCAATTCCAGCATTGAAGGACATGTCTGTCAAATTGCCAACTCTTGCTTTGCACCACTCAAAAAAAAAAAAAGACCCCAGCGACCCTGGGGCAACAAGACCTCTGCGACCTAGGGGCATGCTCAAAAGCATTTAAATCAAAGACCCCAGCGACCTTAGGGCAACAAGACCTCTGCGACCCAGGGGCAAGCTCAAAAGCGTTCGAATCAAAAACCCCAGCCACCCCTGGGGCAACAAGACCTCTGTGACCCGGGGCGCGTTCAGAAGACAAACTCCAGCGACATTCAAAACCGAAATAACTAACCTAGAGCGTCGCATCACTTAATCTTTTAAGACCATTCGAGTTCAGCTCGTCATGCTGATGGGCCCTTTATGCTTTTGATAAAGAAAGTGTCATATCACTGGGATCCATTACGATTCATTATATTCTCAATAATCAACACCTTGGAGCATCACGTTACTTGGGTCTTTTGCCACTATTCACCATGGGGCGATGCTTCATGCTATCAGGATCTTATATGAGGAAAGCGTTATATTACTTTGGATTAAATATCCTGCATGAGGAAAAGCGTCACATTACTTTAAATTAAAGTGGCAAACCGATAGATAATAGCCGGAAAGGAAGTAGGGAGTTTTCATTAAGCAAATCACGGATTATTTACAATTCGCTACAGTTATCTACATCTGAGTCCCTTCACTCTCTAGCGAAGAGGCAGCATAGCGAAGAGGCAGCATAGCGAACCTCATCCAACTGGCACAGGAGATCAAGGCCAGGGATTGTAGAAGGGGGTACAAGCGTTGCAGGTCATCCCTAATGAAGCTAAGTGACTCCTCTAGAGCTTTCCCGCTGTGCCTCATCAGCTCCTCTAGGAAGGCGTCACTAGACTTGAAAGCCTCCATAGCCTCTCGCCTAGCTTGTTGTATCTCCATCGCTTTCTCCACTTTCGTTCGCGACAGTGCCAAGGAAGAGTCTTGGACCCGGCCTTCAAGCTGCTCCTTCTCAATGGCCCATTGAGCTTGGCTTCTATCTTTCTCCACTTTCTCCGCCAAGAGTTGTTGCTACAAAGCCTCACGCTCTCTATCCCACTAGGCCTGAGCCGCCACCAGCTGCTTCTTCAGCGCCTTTGCCTCTTCCTTAACACTGCATATCTCCTCTTCCACGGCATCAACTTGAGTCTTCAAGTCCTGGATGTTGTTGCGCATCTCCCAACGCTACTTCTTCCAGTTGCTCCTTTTCTTGGTCAGGCGCTTAACCTGACCCTCGAGCTCTGGTGTGACAGAGCGCTCTTTCCTCCATGCCTCACAACATCCCGGGAAACATGGCTCCCTGCAAATGACCAAGGTCAATACCCCTGTACAACACAGAACCAAAGGCTTCAAAAGTGCACTTGCCACCAGGGAGTGGTAGCAGGCATATAGGAATAGTTCCTCCCGGGACTCGATGGAGGGAAGCTCCGCTCTACAGTGCTGAAGGGTGTCGATGAGGTGCAATTCGGTCTCGATGTCAGCCAAGAGACCCCCGTGATGGGAACAGCTCCTAAACATCCTGCATAGAGGGAAAACCAACAAATAACTGACACATTAATGAAGCATCTATTGCTAAAGACGAAATAGAATTAATCAAGGAGGGAAAACACAGGAAAATCAAAACCAAAAATCGGCATGGAAAGGAATGACAGAGTCTTTGTGGACCACTCCTCATCTCTACAACTTGTGAGGAAAATTTTGTACATTGTTAGATGTAGATTGGTCTCATTACCTCGAGCAAACTCTAGGTTGTGGTATAGCAATCTAGGTAGAATCTTGGGCAATCTAGAAATAAAGGGAACCATACTGAACTTACTTATATGTGGAGCAGATGCAGAGGATCGATGACAAGGCCAACACAGGTAGAGAGGTCGCCTTAAACAACAAACAGAGAAGCAGTAAGTGTGAAACTGATCAACAGAAGGATTCTCATACCTTGATAGCAGTAGATTCTCCTGCATGAGAAGGAAAACGTCTCACCAGTTTTATCTTGTCGTGGACGAAACAAACTAACCAAAAACCTTATGAGCGAATCAATCGAAACTGACCGATGAATTGAAGCGTGTTGACCTGAGATCAGGAGTCCCGAAGAGAGTTAGCAATCGAAGAGCAGAGCCGAGTCCCTAATGGAAAGAAGAGGAGACGAACTGAGAGAAGGTGGGAGTGGGAATTTTCCTTCAGAAGTGGATCAAGATTCAAAAGTGAGGAGGATGAAGTGGACCGTGGGACTGGTGCATGCTTTGCACGTGTACAGAGAAGGTGAGATGTGCAGCTGATGCAATATGACGCAGATGCCACGTGCCCTCTAAAATGGGGAGGCCCATTGATAACAAAAGCATGCAAAGCCTCAGAAAAAATTGAAAATATATTGTATGTATGAAAATAAGTGAAACTCGCCCTATTAGCTGGGAGACATGACCCGTTTTCATTGTATAAAAGATGTTCCTTATTGAAACTTTATCATTCAAAAATACTGAAAAATATTATGAAAAAGGATTTGAGATCAAGGTCATTAAATCATACTTAATTTTTGTATTTTATATGATTTTTTTACTTTAAGAATTTATTTAAGGAATTATTTCAGAAGTTGAGTTTTTATGAACTTTATAGAAATAGTTATATCATCAAACCAAATTATGATCTAAGTGATAGCCAAGGTTAGACAGATCATTTCACCACTTGGAATTTTTCTGGACTATTAGGTTAGTTTTGTATATTTGTATGAACTAGTAATAATGTCATATTTCAATTATAGGGTTATCTTCTAATTTAGATTGTTGACTGCAAGTTAAATTAAGATAAGTAATTGGACTTACTTCTAGTGTTTGCAAAATTATGAGATTTTGACTTGTGCATATAATATTTGTTATTCTAAACTACTATACCCTTGAAAAAATAAATGCTTATTGAAATGAGCATGAAACATGGTAAAGGTTGTTGATGTATAATTTTATTAAAAATAAAGGAAAACTGTATAATTCATTTGATGATCGAATTATTGATTTCATAGTTTTGAGATATATGTGGTATTTGTGAAATTCTCTAAATTTATTCATTTATAAAAATTTACTTGGAAAGATGATATCAAGATTTTGATTTGAGGCACATTTGTTTACTACGTAATCGAGTATTGTAATAAGTTGAAATGAGATAACTAGCATTCTGAGTCATACCGACAAATTATTTGGGTTGAATTGGCAACTATACCAGCGAGTCTATGTGATAGGACGAAGTATCACCATATTATCAAAAACAACAAGCGTAAAATATTTGAATTCTAAATTACTGAGTTTATGCATTGAATGGATTTTTTTGAGTTGTTTACTGAAATTCTGAAAATAGTTTGCAAATTATTATTTTGTAAAAAAAAGATTTGGAGCCATGCGATTTCAAGTTACTAGTGAACGATTGTGGATTCTTTGAAAATATTTTGAAATACATATACATGAAAAATCAACTTTTAGTCATATGACTAATTATTTTTAAATAATTATGTCTTATCTTCTTGATGTAATGAAAATAAACGATTTAGTTTAAATGATTTTTAATGGATATCTATGATTTAACATATGTTTCTTCAAATTATTTTAAAATGAGGATATGTTTTTGCTAATACTTGATCTGGTAGTGGTGAGTTATAGTTAGTAAACATTATACTTACCCCTTTCTTATCATTTTCCCAAATTCTAAAACATGAGAATTTTAGAGGTTAGCATTCATATGCTTGAGGGTGCAATGGTATGTAGAAGATCTTCTTAGAATTTCATAGTTAAAATTTTGATTAGAATGGGGACTTCACATATGTTTAATTATTATCTAGAATTATCATAGAATAATTATTTTTTCAACATTATCAAGTAAAAACAGTTTTAAGCAATGATGTCATTTACTATTGGACTGTTGAACACCACTAGTGAACGGCCCATCGTGATCTCATTCCCTATATTGAAAATGGGGTATGACAAGATTTGATTATATTTACAGAAATAAATGTGTGCATGAATTAATGTATAGATTTGTGAAATTTTTTCCGAGCAAGAATCATACTGGAAAAATTCTATTGCGATTATGAGGGAGATTCATTTTTGGCAACCTCATTTTCCGTTTCGTAGAAATGGCATTCTACAATTAATGAAACAAATATTGTTATCTACATTAATTTGTAGAAAAGATTTGCAATACAATATACTAGCACGCCGTCCATTGTAAGCCCATCAATTTTTGTTTGGGCTTAAACCCATTAATGCACGCCCACAAGTCCATAAACTTGGCTCGACAACCTCTTATCCTTATCTCTTCACTACCTTACAACCCATGTATTTATCCATTCCTTCCATTAATTTTTTTGCTAAAAATTTCAATATGCCTATAGCTATACTTAAGTACGTATGGTTGATTCCTCAGGTTTCTTCAAAGTGATTTTTGTCTTTCTATTGGATTGTACAAGCCTTGAATTGCTTAGCTAAAAATATTAGGATTATGAGTAGAACTAAGGTTCTTGCCAATGCGTGAATGAATAGGGAGATTTGATTCCATATAGTTTACTTTTTATTTTTGGTTTGTTGGCTGATTTGTCTAATTATTGATGGTTCATTGGATTAGAGTTTTTTTAGTTAAATGCAATCCATTGAATCAAAGTGGTGAGGTCACAATCCTTTCCTCATTCTTCAATGAAGGTTTATAAGTTGAAAGAACTTATTTTTACTAAACCATCAAGCTCGTAAGTTATTATTTAGCTTGTTAATGATGTAATTTGTTGATTTATTGAGCTTGATTATGAAAATAGTCAAGAAGAAAATAAACCTATTTTGGCCTTGAGATAAGTTTATTACCTTATGAAGTAATTGGTAGGGGTAATAAATGAAGTTCCTTTGTCTTTTGGGTGGTTAGTAAGTATTCTTGTTTTTCGTAGACATGAGCTTTCTTGTCATAAGTAAAGGCTTGACTCGATTGTTTGTCTTACTTGCAGGGGATTGCTCTTTTACTAATTTTCTTTAATTTTTTATTTTTGTTTCTTAATGAATCTAAGGTGCACTTGTGAGGGTTTATATGTCTAAGATGTAGTCTAAACAATTTGTTCTAAGGTCACAGTATGGATGACAACTAAATCTCTTATAGCCTAAGAAGTCAACTTGCAGAATAGATTATTTAAGGATAGTTGTGAGTATTCTTTTCTATCGTAAAATGATATAAATATATATATATATTATAAAAATGTTATATACTATGTGGTATGGTAAATGATTGAATATATTATTTAAGTGTGATTGATTAACTGTCGACACTGTGAGCTAGTGCTTAGATATATACACACACACACACCCACACACATGGGTTATATTGATTATATTATATGATATTGATTGTATTATATTTAGTGTTATTAATTGAATATCTAATTTGTTGGGATTGGTTGACTCTGTCTGATTGTGTATTGATTCTGGACATATGTGTTATTACGTTGATTGCACTATTGATTGTATTTCATTACTGTGAATTGATTGAGCATAGACATGGTGACTACTAAGCTGACTGGGTAGAAATGGGCCCAAAAAACAGAAAGGAAAAGATAAAGAAAAGTAGAAACTGAGAGATTTTAATTACCGCTGGCCTCTAGTAAGGTAAGATCAAGATAATTAAAATTACTCTTACCAACAAAAGGTAATGGACATCCCCTTGAGAGTGTAGTGTGTAGACAAATGGCATTGGAAGATTGCACCGGCTTGTTTGAGGCCTTTGATTTTGAAGTTATACTTGCTGTGAAATGTATTATATATTTTGATTGTGTATTAGTGTTACATGTCTTATTGATTGAACTGATGTTATCTATATGTGATTGAGATCGTATGTAGATGCGTGTTGTGTGTTGAGCTGTGTAAGGTTGAATTTATTATATGTTGATTGCAGAAATGAGCCAAGGTATATATAAGTATAATTACAAGATAAAATTAGAGTTAGTAAAAAAAAAAGATTTATATATTTAAGTTATTATTACAATGACTAGGCTAATAAGAGGTATACAACTGGTTACTACAATTTATTATGATTATTCTATTAATTAATTAATTATAGATAATTCATTTTACCTTAGAATTGAATATTTACTAAGATGCAGCTCACGCCTTCCGTATATTATTTTTACAGATAAGATGAGATCAACACAATTGACACGGTGAGTGGAGTTAGTTTAGCGGGAATCAATAGAAGATTTTGGTTAGCTGGATTCAATAACTCACAGAAATTAGTTTAAATGTCGTGGTTTTGTAACTATATGTTGCGGCCCATAAATTTTGATATAGGTTTATAAATATTACTTTAGGAGATTTCCTAAAATTATTTATTTGAATTTTGCTGATGATTTTCAAAGGTTTATAGCAGGTTATGTTTTCTTATTTGGATTATCAAAAATTTAGGTAAAATTTGCATAATTATTGGGTCCTGACATCTATGCTCTGCACGAAAAGTACCCATCGAGTATGAAGTGAATTAGAAATGTTTTGATATGCATAAATTGAAGGCAAATAATAGAGTATGGAAAGTTTCATTGAGTATTGAAGGTTTCATCGCAACCGAAGGCAAATCAAAGATTGTAAGAAGATAAAAGGAGCAACAATTATTAGTGACGGGGGGTGGGGGGAGCCAAAAAGGACAATATAATCATATCTTCCAAAGTAAATAATTGAATGAACGGATAAAGAATTGAATTGGAGAGATGACAGTTTTGGAATCTTAAAAATGAGACCAAAACTATCTCTTTCTCCAATATAATATTAAAAGATATGCATATACATGAGTATAGCTATAAAAGGAAAAGAGGCAGAGGAGTTTTATTTTCTTGATGAAAAAGAAAAGTAAACTCGAGTGCGTCAAAAAAAGGATTTCTCTTTAAACCTAAGAAAAAATCACATTTTTATTTTTATCTCAGTCAGAGAAGTGCTCTCTCTTTATAGCTGAGAATCAAACAGTTGAGTAGGAACTGATAAAGTTCTTGTATTTCTGGTGTGGTCGTATTGAGAAAAAGGTTCCTCATATAGTTGAGCAGGAACTGATAAAGTTCTTGTATTTCTGGTGTGGTCGGATTGAGAAAACGGTTTCTCATATAGTTGAGCTAGAAATAACAAAGTTCCCGGATTTCCAGTGTGGTCGTATTGAGAAAAAGGTTTCTGAATTTCTATGAGAAGTCAAGTGCGGATACCATGGAAGTTGCATACATGTTTGTCTAGTAAGAGGATCGACTCCAGGAGATTTGTGGTTGGAGATTTGATACTAGTAGGTGGTATCAAAGATCATCAATTTAAGGATTACAGAACACGGACCAAATGAGACTCTATAATTTCCAAACATACTCTTAAATTCTAATTCTGATTGTCTTGAAATGATGACTAGATTTGGGATAGATTTTTTGAAAATTAAGTTTCCTATTCCTATCTTGATTAATGTGGGTGATTAGGAGAATAAATGAAAGCCTTTGTATATACAGTATGAAGCATTATTATTACTTTAATGGAAGACCTCCATATTTGGTGTCACCTTTTCCTTTCCAATTTTATCCATTGCGCATAAAACTTGAAATCTTCCTAACCCTTATATTAGAATGAAATGGAGGTATGATTGTAAATTTGACACATATGACTAACATCTCCCACCATTTTCTCTCCCATTTAAAACTTCCCTCTCCTCTCTCTCTCTCTCTCATTCTCCTTCTCTTCTTTCTATAGATTTATTTTTTATAATCATATTTCATTTCACACTCTTCAATCGTGTATAAGTAGATATTTCTAATAATTTTTATTTATATAACACATACTGTGTGTAGTACCAGTAAGCGTCTAATATATTATTACTTTAAGGGAATGTCTTATTTTTTGTGTCACCCTTTTTTTTTTTTACTTTTACCCCTTGTGCATAAAAATTAAAGTATCTTTGACCTTTGAATTGGAATGAAATTAGGGTATGCATAATTACCTACTTTCCATTTTTTTCATAACTCCCCTCTTGTCTCTCTTCACTTTCTTCTTGTTCTTTCTCATCACATTCTTTTTTTTTTCTCTGATAGATTTGTTAACTCTCACATTTCATTTCTCACTCTTTTACTAGTGGTCCTTACATACACACACATATATATTTTGTTACTATCTTATTTAAAAGTTAAACGTATATATTTCTACTTGAAAGCTAATTATAGATAATTACTCTCTTTAATATTGTATGAACAAATATTTTTAATAATTTTATTGAGATAGCACAAACCGTGTGTAGTACGAAGAAGCCTCCGGTGAATTATGAAGTTAAGGGCTATTTTGAGAGGAAAGTGAGAACAAAACTTTGGTCCGTTTCAATATAATGATCGAGATGAAATTGGATTTTCCCATCCTCAGCTTCTTGGTAGCCATCTTTACACGCTAAAATGACATCGTTGCTCCGGCCCTCAAAAGCAAAACGTCTCTGCTCCGGGAACAGGACAAAATGAGTTGAAGAAGTCTCCACGTTGGTTCTCATCATCTCATGTCAGCCTTAAAATTTTTAGGTGGAATGACCATCAGATTCTCTGTAGCCATTCAAAAAATATGTGGCCATTAGCAGATTCTTTCATGGGTCTTGTCATTATTGCCCATTAGGAATAAGTTGTTGCGTTCACTTAGTCGGTAGTCTCTCCGCCTCTCTTCCAAAATGTCTCACCCATGAGCTCTTCTTGGTGCCAGCGAGGTGAGCTTTCTTGGATTTCCTTTCTATTGGCTTTGTTGGGATTCTGCAGTTCTTAATTTCGGGTTATTGATATAGAAAGTTGGAATCTTTACCTGTTCTTGATTTTCTGCTTTCAGCAGTTTCAGCTTTCTTGACCGTAATTTTCTCGGGATGATACAATCTGCAGTTCATGTTATATTTTAGATTTTTGAGTATTGAAAATGGGCGAATTTGTTGCTGGGTATGTGATATTAGTCGTAAGTGAGAGAAAAGTTTGATAAAGTTCAACAAATTTGAAGTTAATGAATTGTTTGATGATGGACCATCTTATCTTTTTGTTTGTTCGGATGCATTGCATGCGTCTTGAGCCTTTTTTTGATCACTTATAGGAGTCCAATATAAAGTCAGTTCTTTTTCTTCGTCAGTGTTACAATAACTAGGAATATTGTAGCATGTCTTATTTCCATGTAAAATGATGAACACTTCTGCTTCTCTTGAAGTTATTTGCTCAAATGCTGCTCTATAGCTGCCAAGCATAAAAGCATTATGAGCCGTGATGTTAGAATGGGCAATATAAGGAAAGAGTTGGAGTTTATGGAAGGAGAAACATTAAAACAAGAAAAAGAATTCTTGGTCATGGAATATCATAATTTCACTGGCAATTAGGAGGGATTAAATCCATGGTCTTTTGTGGTTTGACTGGGAAACGAAGTATTCTGCTTTGTCAGATTTGGTGTTTTGCTTTACTTTTCAAAAAAATGATTTCAACGAGAGGAGAATTCGGAAAAGTGGAATCAAAATTTTCAATATGGTTGCTTCGTCCTCCTGTCAAATTAGGTGGAGACAGATGAGCATAGCTAACCATAGAACTACATTGCAAATTCTCATGGATAACTGCAAGTGGTTTGATTGAAATTTAATCATTGAGCATGGGATATTAATTCTCCTTATTCACTTTACTCGTCCTTGGGTTAACAATCATTCTATTCAAACTGCTGACTTTATTGTTTTCGCTCTTTTTGCATGCTATGTTGACTTATTCTATCTATTATTTAGTTTCCGAAGACAGCAGTACAATGTTTCAACCATGGCAATGCTGACAATTACGGGAAGGATTATCACATATACCCCACAATTAAAGCACAGCTCTCCAGAAGAGACCAATGCACCCACATTTAGCTATATCAACTTGTCAAACAAGGAGATAGTTCCCTCCATCTGGATAAGTAGCCATTCTAAAAATTTAAGCAGCTCTTTTTCTAGCAGAGGACACCGCAGACTTGGAATACAGCACATGCCTACAAAGAAATGGAAGGTATTCAGAACATCTATTATGGTTTAAAGTTAATCTTTTGGATCTCATTAATTTAATTTCTTCTGATGCAAAAATACAGTGCCGACTGCATGATGCATTGACACCTGAGGACGAGTACCGTTCATCCCGCAACATAGCAATTAGTCTATTCAAGCGATACAGGAATGTTGTGGAACGTGGGGGAGGTGACAACTTGAAAGTATACATGGAACTGTTTTTTTGCTAGATTTTATTCCTGTCATTAGATCCTTTGCCAACTTTCGTTAATACTTTGTTCTTGAATTCTTTGTTTTTCCCCCTTAATCAGGAATTTATCAATGCGGGAGTGAAAGCCTATGCACTTGGATGCACTGATGAAGGACTTAGGAATGAACTTGAGGACATGAAGCAATCTGGAGTTGAGATTGAAGTCATGCAGAGTTTGGGGGGAAACACTAGCTTGAAGTCTAATATTGTACCCAAGGAGGTAATGATAACTTCATTAACTAGAAAAAGCTCTTCTCTTATTTGAAAATTAGTCAGCGAGTTGAGTCATGTCAACCTATGGGTAGTAAAATCGTTAAATAATCTAAAATACTGAACATTTGCTGTTGATGACTGGTAAGAGGAGCAGTATGAGCTGTTGTGACATATTTCGAGTTCAACTGAGTTGCAATCTTGTTTGGCATAATGCTGCCTTGTTGATGAGCCAACAAAGAGGATAAGACTCATCTGACACATTGGCTGTTTAATGTGTATGCTGGTCCAATGTTGACTATAGAGAGAGCCCATCATCAACAATTTATGTTCAAACCTTTAAAATGTGTATTTTTTTATTTGCAGATTGATGATTGCATTTTGTGGCTGAGCATTATATTCATCACAATCCTGTGCACCCCACAACCTACTATTGTTAGATGGTCATCTGCGCCACCGGTGTCAGATGAAATACTTCTCCAATGGAAAGGTTTCTGTGCCCTCATAGCAAATGCATACTACATAAGGGGGATGGCTTGGTTAGAAATGCTTCTTGCACTAATAGTTTGCTACTCTACAAATATATGCTTTTGTCTCTATGTCATGGTTCAACCTTATATTGGAATAAGTATTGAGAATGTCTTTGATTACTGACAGGCTTCCTGTGAAGACTCTTCAGCTGGAGCAAATGGCAGTAATGGGCCGTGCAGAGGAGCCATCAGTAGTCGCTAGCCGAATGAGATTGGTGTTTAGCACTCTCGAGGTTATTCCCAAATTTGTCCCTCTTTTCTAATTACCAACCATAGGATGGCACATTAATCTAGAGATCTATGGTTCCAAAATTGAGGATTTTGTCAAACATACTTCTTTATCTGGGGGATGATAGAATTACAGCTAATATTTCTTTACTTTTAGATAGTTTCAGAATGAGTTTCATGATATTTCTGAATAGTTTTTGATGATGCAGAAGACAACTTTATTAAAGGGAGCAAGCTTATAAAAAAGAGAAACCTTCTAAAACACTTTGTTCTTTCCTAACAGATCTTTGTTTTCACGGAAACTATTTCACTAGAAGTTAAAGATTCTCATATTGTCAAGAATTCCAGAATCTGCAACCTCAATCTATTGCATTATATAGTGGCTTATTATTTTTCTTTTTTGAATTGCTTGAATTTGGTGCTAAAGTTCTGATTTAGATTAGGGTTTATATTAGACATTAATGCTTAGAACTTAAGTGAGTTTATTGGTTTGTGCAGGTAGTTAGTCCACAATGGCCAAGGGTCTAGTTTGGTACTCTTCAGATCAAATCAAGAAAACTGCTAATTTTTTGGTACGTTAAGATACCCTTTGAGAAATATGTAAATGGCTGTTTCTTTGCGTGGCTCAGAAATTTTATGATGAAGTCTGCCAATTCACATGTAAATTGTACACATACAGAACGTGATTTTGGAAACTGTGTCCACATGCATAGCTCAAAAAATGCATTCTATGAATAAGATATAAAACCAATGCTTTTATGTAAATAATGACAGGTAAAGATGAGGGATGGCAAAGAATTCATTAGCTCAAGCAAATCGTTATGCATGCAGCTTCTTGTGGGACATTGCAAAAAGTTGTTAGGCCTTACCATTTCCGGCATTTATGGGACTATTGTTGTTCTTAGCACAGCCACCCAATGGGCCCAAAACCAGATGATGCACTATAATGATAGGTCTTAAGCCTAACAGCTTGTTTGAATTGAGGTATTTAGAGGGATTTGGAGGGGAGGGATAGTGTAGTCCGTTGTTTGAATAAATTATTAGGTGACTGTAGTTGAACTATAAATAGAGAGAGGAGATCAATCATGCTCATCGCCTTGAATGTTTGCTGTCATGGATTGCCGTGTTTGGCTATTTGATGCTCGTTCTCTTGCGATTGATGCTTGTATGGGTCCATTGACGATGCCTGAGCTCATCTTGCCATTTTTTGTCACTGTTGTTCTTCTTCCTTTGCTGTAAATCACTAATTCATGCATTGTTTCGATGATTGGAGTTGATTGTTTGCCATCATTTGAAGTGCTATTGAAGCTTATTCCGTCTCGATTGGAGTCAATCCCTTTCACTCCAGGTTTCAAGTTTCGTCCCTCATTTTGATTATCCTCGGCACTGATATGGTTGGTGAATTCTCATAATATGCGGATCCGGTGAATGGTGTTATAGCTTTTCTTTGCTAATTTGTTAGTTGAGGAAAACTCACTGGTAATGCAATAAGTGGTGGTGCATTGTCTAATGGATTTGATCTGCGTTTCCTCGTCCCTTTTGCAGGACGTGTTCCGATCATTTTGTCAATATTACTGCCGTTTTAGTTCACGGACCAATTTCTGTTTCGATCCAATCTCGGGCCACGTAAAAGAGGGTAGAGTTAGGGGAGTAGAATCTGATCGAATTGATGAAGATGCTGATCAGGCTTGAGGGAGCATTTAATAAATTTCTAACTAGTTGAACAAGTTTAAAGGGTTCTAAAAATCAAATAAGGTAGAGGAAATACTAATCACTCGAGACCCACTCTGTCTGGAAACTTAACTAGGCTTAGGATTGAAAGAATTCAGAGGTTAATTGAATTTGGAATCAAATGAACTGAGATAAGCTCGTTGGACCCGAGAAAGATTGGGATTTGGGTTTGATGAGTTAAATAAGTTTAAGGGCTTTTGTGATTGATTATTGATCTTATTCGTCTTTTGTGCATTCTAGGCGTGTACCGCTTGATTACCCCGTGTTATCGATTGTGTCTCATGTGGTTACACATTCATGTGTGAATGAATCGTGTATTGTGCTTACTTGAGGATTCGGGTCTACTTTGCCTTGAAACTCGGGATTGATGAGTCTGGAAAAAATTGGGAATGGATATGTAAAAATTGTGATAATGAGTTCGTTCTCTGAAATTTGATTTTTATAAACTCTCTATTTGGATACAAATCATTCCAAGATCAAATCTCTAAGTTTTTACAAATATGTTTTGTGGATTATGAATTTTTCAAGCCGGTTCCTTAATTTATGAGGTTTACAAGCTAATCTCTTAGTTATGTGAAATTTGCATAATCAAATCCATGTATTTACAAAACTAACGCCTTAATATGTGATTTTTATGAAGGAGGCTTCGGTTCCTAAATTTTATGGATTAGTAACACTCTTGAATTTTCGATTCAATCCTTGTGAATGTTTCTAATGAGTCTTGGAAATATTTTTTAAGTCATTTAAAGTGGATCTATTATTTTATTGGACTTTTATGGACTCCCTAAGTGATTTAACTCGGTTTTCACATCGTTTCCGCAAGTAGAATAAATTGCCTCTTTCTTGAATTAATCGATGCTTGGTGTATATAGATAGGATCGTGATTTTAATTATTGAATTTTCAATCCACTAATTCATACTTTGAATATGGCAAGAATTGGACTTAATAAGACAAGTTTAGAAATATTAAGGTGTCGATTTAGAGCGCATCGACTAGCTTGCGAGCCTTTCGAATGTAACAAAATCTCTTGATCCAAACTTTGGTTCGAGACTGACTAATGAAAACCCAGGTGGTTAGTGTCATGTTTTCTTATGTGAATAATAGGTTTCCGATCGACTTTAGAACTAGCTCTTTAAATGATTAGTGACGCCTCCTTTTAACATATTTTATTAATGACCGTGACATCACGAAAAAGTCTGCAAAAATTCTCGATTTTTGTGACAAATGATTTGTATCATAGTTGTCAATGTTTTAAAAATTTTATTACGCTATGACGTTTTAAAAATTATATACCATGTTGTGACATTAATAAAAAAAATTTTACCGCTAACACGTTTTCCCTAAAAATTAACAAATTTTTGGAAATTAAAACTAAGCCACTCTTAACCAAAAGTAGAATGAATATAATTAATCAGCAAAAGGTAAGATAAAATTTATCGCTATAAAAATTAGTGTAACATAAGTACTCGTGTCTCAAAAATAAAGAGGGTCGAATCATTTTCTTGATGTGCTCTTCGCGTTGCCTCTGATTGCCCGCCAGTTTTCAGCCATCTCCTCCCAATAAAAGTTCATAAATAACTTTTCCTAATTTCAATTTTGAACTAAGTCAATTGTAATAAAAAAGATATTAGTAGACGATACTAACTTGTCCCCCCTGCCCCCTTTTTTTTTTTTTTTTTTAAGTTTCTGAAAGTCACTTTTTGATTCATTTAGGCTCCTCGGAAAACTCGGATTTCAATGGAACGGATCTTCTTCCTATTTTGTATTTTCGGACAGTTGTGTCATAACTGGATCAGTGTGTATCTCGAAATAACTGCCCTTTTTTGCATTGTTATCGTAGAATGAACTGTGTGTTCCGCGGTCAATTCAGAGAGCTTTTGTCTTGCCCGTGTCTTGGCACCACTTCAAAATACTTGTGCCCCAGTTGTGCTGCAGTGTTGTGGTTCGGTTCAGTTCTAAACGAACCCAATCGTATTTTCAATTCCATTTGGTAGGTAGTATATGGTTCGAACTTCAACCACTTTATGAGAAAAAATTGAATAGTTCAAACCCGACTTAATAATTCAGTTAACTGATTTTTGTAATTTGTTGTTAATTTGTCTAAACTATACTATTACAATTTTTTTGATAAGTTAACTAATTTTTTTATATAAATAAATAGAATTCAATAAACAAAATACAATCATTTCGGTTCAGTTCAAAATTAATCAAACTAAAACAGTAAAAAATTAATTAAATATATATTTTAATTCAAAATTATACATTTTCATTAATTTTTATTTTATTTATTTTTTAATTAGAAAATAATTTTGTTCAATTAACCGCAATTAATCAAACCAGTTATATCAAGTAAATAGCCAAACTTCTTCTCAACAAAAAAACTGAACTGTTAGTTGATCACTTCAAGAGGTTCAATTGTTCTCTGCTCAGTTCAATATAGCCTCACAGTTCACTTCCATTTTTTTTTTTTTAATGAATGCCCCTATTTGTGCCCCATCGTGGCATCTCGATCAGTCTGTAAAACCACATAAACAGTAGAAATTCATTTAAAGATTCGTGGAAACACAGCTACTAATACCGGCAGCCAACTGGTTCAAACTAAACATTAGTCGACCAAAAAACTAACCTAAAACTCGTTCATGAAGCTTGCGGTCAACCTCTGAAAGGGTCACAACAACTCTACGGATTAGTCCCCACCCCGTACTCACAATTACTATACCAATAAAATTTTATATCTCAGAGTTATTAAATTATTTTAAAATATAAATCCCTCAAACTTATTGTTGGAACAGTTGGACAGATATTCTTTCGTTGAATGAACGACTTGATTAGCCAATGACACAAGGGGAAGCCATCCATTTATTAAGATACATATGGATCATTCATCCAACCCTTTCACAGTTAGCAACGGCGGATTGATGATTTACGCCCCCACAAAAGATATCCTTCTGCTTTGTCTATAGACTGAAAAGCATATGCAATCACAACCAAGAAACACGGGAAATTCCACTTCACCAAAATGCAGTATGCTGGGTTCCTATCAAACTAAGAACCATCACACTCAAACGGAAGCTGCTGTCCCGGCTGCTTTAACCAGAAGACCGTGAAAGGTAATCACCTTGTCGTCTATACAAAAATGCCTTCATCAAAAGGCTGGGTAAGGCGTAAGCCTTTTCAACTATACAAAAATGCCATACGTCAAGAAACTGAGCTTCCACCACAAATTCACTTCCTTGAAATTGTTAGAAGCAGCCCATAGTGATCACTAGGTAAGACTGGCAACACCAACTTCTTGATCTCCTTGCCGACCTTCTTCTCCTTGCAATAGGACAGGCCTGGGATTGCCTCCATTCCGATCATCTCAATCCCACTTACTTTAAAATCCTGCAATTTACACACGATCCGATCCAATCGCTTCTGAAGCGTCCGATTGCCCGACAGCATCCTATTGGACTTGGTGTCATACGTCCACCCAATTTCTCCAGGCCTCAAGTGGGCCCAGACATCGAACCATCCATCCCGTAAGGGAAAGTTGCCATCAAGCTTGTCATCCCAGTTGGTGTCACCAGCAAATATCACGTTTCTGTTCTTATCAAGAAAGGGAATCAACTCTTTAGCTTGGTCTACTCTCTCCTTGCTGTACATCTGGTCCCACTTTGGAGGGGCAGGACAAGGGCTCTCAAGGTGGCCCGTGGCCACAACCAGTGCAATCTCAAGCTCAGTGATGCAAAGTTCTCTGCCCATTATGGAGTTGTCGAAAGGTTTACAGGTGAAAGATTTAACAGGCAGTTTGCTCAGCTGCATATCATTTGTGATGTCAGTAAGAGCTGGGGACCAATTGAAATTCAAATTATATAAAGGCTAAGGAAACAAAAGGTTAGCTGTAATAACGAACAAAACAGGTCAATACCATAAAGAAAATTGTCAATTGGCAGGATGCCACAGAAAGTAACTTCATGAGCATTGGCAAAATTTGGAAGAATCCAACAAAGATGGCAGACGTAATTTAACTGAAATTGGTGTAGGATGTAAAAGTTATAAATGAAGCCACGTCCAATGAGCTTTATTGCAACCATAAAGTAGTCCATGTTATGGTATCCCATTTCCTTAGTCTCTAATCAGAATGACACTACTTTCTGGCTTGTGAAAGTACATAAATTTACAAATTTTACCTGCATACAAAAGTAGGGCTTCAGATTTGCATCCTCAATAGAAACAGAGCACTGATATAACTTCCACCAGCTTGATTGATGAAATATTTTATATATAGTTGAAGTAACTTCCTGCAGGTGTATGGCGGCAAGTCAGATGACAGGATTAGAAATCCTACCAACCCATAAGTACATGGAAAACCAAAAATATAAAGAACCTGGAAACAAATGACTTCAGGCGAATGCAGTTGAATGAGTTCCCCTATTGCTTTCATCCTATTGTGCAGCTCAAGGTCTTCTCGGAACCAGATATTGTAACTTAGTATCTTCAGTGAGCTTAACCCCAAGCGTGAGCTCTTGTCCTCTGCAAAGAGGGACAAAACTTACAAACTTGTCATCTTTAAGTAAGGGATGAAAGGACGAATCATTTAGCTTTCAATGCATGCGAGGACTAAAAAGCACTACATGATACAGCATATGAGATAACGACAGGCCAGAACGTTTGAGTCAAGCACCACTCTCAGAGAGGTAAGGAGATAATAACTTCAACAAAATAATGATTTTTCTTTCACATAAATGAAAATTCCTCGATAAGGTTAAATCTATACGAATGAACACGCAAGTATGACAAGACACGAAAAGTCAGATGAGCCAACCTCGCATTTTCTCAGAGTTGTAGTAATGCACCCAGAGGTTTATAAGTTTCAATTTCAAAATGCCCGTTAATGCAATTTAGACTTGGTATGCAAATGCTCAGTAATATTATTTTTTCTCTGGAAAATCCAATAACAAATACAGCCATGGTGAGCAAAGACTTTTGACTTATGAATGCCCGTAGAACAAAAAATTAGACTAAAAAAACCAACAGAAATAAGACTCTACTGGACAGGCAAAAAGTGCTGCAGATCAACTTGACTGGCAAAAGAACCATCGGCAAGATTTGTCGGAAAAAAAATACTTGCGATGACTGAAAATAGGAACTTTCTAGATTCAAACAGTCGATCATCAGTATAGCATTTAGAGGGACAATAGCACTAATCAGTTGTCACCTTCAACTCCCTTAGCGCACGCCTTAATCCCACGAAACCCGCTAATCTCAACACGACACTGTCCTACTTCCGCCTTGTTATTGCACCCGTCAGAATCTAATGGGTTCCCCCTCTTTCTCTTACCCGAGCAAGCCTTCAGAGGGAAGAAAACGGACCCTACCGAAGGATCCAAATCAGAATAGGTGTCATTCAAGTCCTCGAACCTCGAGGCCGAGGCACCAGTGCCACAGATTTCGCAGTGGCTGCTCCTGTAAGGGTTTAAGAAAGTGCAGGACTTGCAGGCCCACTTTGGGATTGAAGGAGAGGGCGGAGGAGACGGAGAGGAAGGTGAGAGGCAAATCTGGCATGTGGGCTTTGCTGAGGGTGGATTTAGGAACGTACATTTCTTGCAGGGCCATGAGAAGGAGGAGGAGGAAGAAGACATTTTGCTGGGTTCTTGATATTTTGACGATGCAGATTTGAACAGAGTTGGGAGAGGGGTAGAGGCTGTGGATCCTGCAATCGTAGGGTTTAGTGTTTTGGGGCAGGAATATTCACTACATCGTCATTGGGTAAGAACCAACTGGAGCGCAACACGTGTAAAGGGGCAGAAAATTTTGGAACAAAAGTTCACGGAGTGGCGCGTTTACGGGCACAGTTTTCAGCCTTTACTTTTCAGGAAAATTCTACTGTCAAGCTAATGGAGGGTCCAACAGCTACCCTCTACCGTCAGATCAGCTCACTTAATTCAGCCGTCCACTTTCATTAACCAGTTGTACCGGTAACAGGTTACTCTTTCAGACAGTCGACTGTTACCATTAGATAGTCGACTGTATAAAGTAACAGGTGCAGATTACTCTTTCACATAATCGACTGTTACCATTAGACAGTCGACTGTATAAAGTAACAGGTGAAGGTAATCTTCTTATTTTCTAATACTACTTCTTTCAACAGTTCACTTTTACCAATAGTAAAAATTTTTAAAAAATATCATAAATTTTTTATCATATTTTTTAAAATATTATAGTGAAAGTAGAAGAGGTAGAAATAAAGTTATCACTTTTTTTGAAACATAGCAAATTTACTATGTTTGTGACTATTTCTAAATATCACCTTTTTGAAAACGCAATTATTAAAATTCAAAGAGATTTAACAGTAACAAATTCACTTGGAACCATAATGCAATAGGCAAGATTCATCATCCTACTGTAAAATATAATTAAAAAGTTCAAAATATACAAATGTAGAAAATTTGCACTAATACAACTATTTGAAATCATCAATTTCAATTATAAACGTATTATATTGATAGTTGGATGTTATAAGAACAGTCGAGTGTCTAATCTTTCATATGAACATGATTGCTTCGACTTGTTAATGTTGACAGTCGACTGTCCTTCTTTTTAAATAATATACTCAAATTCTTCCTTAATTATAATGCGCTAGTCAATATGCTCGAATTGTTATGTGTTGGCTTGGAATTGAAGCAAATAGCACGATATTTTAGAACACTTTATGGTAATCCTATCAGTTTTTAAGAAATAGTGACATTCAGAAGTCAAACTGATTAAATCATGACCAAATAACAAATAACTTCAAATTACAATCCCGTATGACTATTAAAATTTTAGTTATCAGTTTTCCCTGAAAAACTAACAAGTGAACTTTAAAGTGTTGTAATCATGTTGAAATCCTCCAGAATCGTGACACACCAATATTGAATATTTATTTTGTGGGAATATGTTCAAATGGAAGCAGAAAGAGTCCAATCTGAGTAATTTTGAAGTCGTTACAAGTATTTAATGTAAAGATATCACGTTATCCAAATAGTAACATCCGAAATTAAATTCCTCTAAATACCTTCAAATTACTTTGAATTGCACTAGAATCACCTTCTATGCTCATATTATGACAGAATATTACACTGATATCTGAATGAATTTTAACGTAGCACATTTGCTATTTTTAATGGTTATTCAAATTTCAGTTATTACTTTTTCTTAAAAAGTAATAAGTGAGGTTTTAAGGGTTTTAAAAATTCAAATTAAGTGCGAATCACGATACAATAGCCAGTATGCATCTGTATATCACAATTAACATGGGAATAAGTGTAAATGATAAAATTGGATAAAATTTACAGCAATTACCTCTCTTTACACTTATCATGTCAGTTTTTTCGAATTGGTGACATTCAGAAGTCAAAGTGGTTGAATCGTGACTAAATCACTTCAAATTTATGTCCCGTGACTCAGGTCTTCACTTCCCTGATGGAGTATACTAATGCAAGGGGAACGAATTAAAACAAAGCAAATTTGCTTAAGGTATCATTGCCTAAATTTCAGTTATCACTTTTCCCGAAAAACTGATAAGTGACGTTCAAAGTGGTCTAACCGTGTCGAAATCTTCCCGAATTGTGACACACCAATATTGAATGTATATTTTGTGGGAATATGTTCAAATGAAGGTAGAATAAGTCCAATTTGAGTAATTTTGAAGTCGTTACAAGCATTTAATCCAAAAATGTCACGTTATCGAAATAGTACATCCGAAATTTAAATTCCTCTAAAAACCTTCAAATTAATTTGAATTGCATTTGAATCACCTTCTATACTCACATTATGATAGGATATTACATTGATATCTAAATGAATCTTAACATAGCACATTTGCTATTTTTAATGGCTATTCAAATTTCAGTTATCACTTTTTCTTAAAAAGTGATAAGTGAGATTTTAAGGATTTTGAAAATCCAAATTAAGTGCGAATCACGACACAATAGCCAGTATGCATTTGTATATCACAATTAACATGGGAATAAGTGTAAATGATAAATTGGATAAAATTTACAGCCATTAGCTCTCTTTACACTTATCATGTCAGTTTTTTCGAATTGGTGACATTCGGAAGTCAAAGTGGTTGAGTCGTGACTAAATCACTTCAAATTACTTTCGCGTGGCTCAGGTCTTCACTTCCTTGATGGAGTATACTAATGCAAGTGGAACGAGTTAAAACGAAGCAAATTTACTCAAGGTATCATTGTCCAAATTTCAGTTATCACTTTTCCCGAAAAACTGATAAGTGATGTTCAAAGTTGTCTAACCGTGTCGAAATCTTCCCGAATTGTGATACACCAATATTGAATGTTTATTTTGTGGGAATATGTTCAAATGAAGGCAGAATGAGTCCAATCTGAGTAATTTTGAAGTCGTTACAAGCATTTAATCCAAAGATGTCACGCTATTAAAATAATAACATCCAAAATTTAAATTCCTCAAAATACCTTCAAATTACTTTGAATTGCATTGGAATGACCTTCTATGCTCACATTATGATAGGATATTACGCTGGTATTTGAATCGTTCCTAACGTAGCACATTTGTTATTTTTAATGGCTATTCAAATTTGAGTTATCACTATTTCTTAAAAAGTGATAAGTGAGGTTTTTAGGGTTTTGAAAATCCAAATTAAGTGCGGATCACGACGCAATAGCCAGTATGCATCTGTATATCACAATTAACATGGGAATAAGTGTAAATGATAAAATTGGATAAAATTTATAGCCATTACCTCTCTTTACACTTATCATGTCAGTTTTTTCAAATTGGTGACATTCGAAAGTCAAAGTGGTTGAATCGTGACTAAATCACTTCAAATTACTGTCTCGTGGCTCAGGTCTTCACTTCCCTGATGGAGTATACTAATGCAAGCGGAACGAGTTAAAACAAAGCAAATTTGCTTAAGGTATCATTGTCCAAATTTCAGTTATCACTTTTCCTGAAAAATTGATAAGTGACGTTCAAAGTGGTCTAACCGTGTCGAAATCTTCCCGAATCATGACACACCAATATTGAATGTTTATTTGTGGGAATATGTTCAAATGAAGGCAGAATGAGTCCAATCTAAGTAATATTGAAGTCGTTACAAGCATTTAATCCAATGATGTCATGTTATCGAAATAGTAACATCCGAAATTTAAATACCTGTAAATACCTTCAAATTACTTTGAATTGCATTGGAATGACCTTCTATGCTCACATTATGATAGGGTATTACGCTGGTATTTGAATCGTTCTTAACGTAGCACATTTGCTATTTTTAACGGCTATTCAAATTTCAGTTATCACTATTTCTTAAAAAGTGATAAGTGAGGTTTTAAGGGTTTTGAAAATCCAAATTAAGTGCGGATCACGACGCAATAGCCAGTATGCATATGTATATCACAATTAACATGAGAATAAGTGTAAATGATAAAATTGGTAAAATTTACAGCCATTACCTCTCTTTACACTTATCATGTCAATTTTTTCGATTGGTGACATTCGAAAGTCAAAGTGGTCGAATCGTGACTAAATCACTTCAAATTGTTGTCTCGTGGCTCAGGTCTTCACTTCCTTGAGGGAGTATACTAATGCAAGCAAAACGAGTTAAAACGAAGCAAATTTGCTTAAGGTATCGTTGTCCAAGTTTCAGTTATCACTTTTTCCGAAAAACTGATAAGTAACATTCAAAGTGGTTTAACCGTGTCGAAATCTTCCCGGATCGTGACGCACCAATATTGAATGTTTATTTTATGGCAATATGTTCAAATGAAGGCAGAATGAGTCCAATCTGAGTAATTTTGAAGTCGTTACAAGCATTTAATTGAAAGATGTCACGTTATCGAAATAGTAATATTCGAAATTTAAATTCCTCTAAATACCTTCAAATTACTTTGAATTGCATTGAGATCACCTTCTATGCTCACATTATGATGGGATATTACGCTAGTATCTGAATCATTCTTAACGTAGCACATTGCTATTTTTAATGGCTATTCAAATTTCAGTTATCACTTTTTCTTAAAAAGTGATAAGTGAGGTTTTAAGGGTTTTGAAAATCCAAATTAAGTGCGAATCACGACACAATAGCCAGTATGCATCTGTATATCACAATTAACATGGGAATAAGTGTAAATGATAAAATTGGATAAAATTTACAGCCATTACCTCTCTTTACACTTATCATATTAGTTTTTTCGAATTGGTGACATTCGGAAGTCAAAGTCGTTGAATCGTGATTAAATCACTTCAAATTACTTTCTCGTGGCTCAGGTCTTCACTTCCTTGATGGAGTATACTAATGCAAGGGGAACGAGTTAAAACGAAGCAAATTTGCTTAAGGTATCATTGTCTAAATTTCAGTTATCACTTTTCCCGAAAAACTGATAAGTGACGTTCAAAGTTGTCTAACGGTGTCGAAATCTTCCCGAATCGTGACACACCAATATGGAATGTATATTTTGTGGGAATATGTTCAAATGAAAGTAGAATAAGTCCAATCTGAGTAATTTTGAAGTCGTTACAAGAATTTAATCCAAAGATGTCACGTTATCGAAATAGTAACATCCGAAATTTAAATTCCTCTAAATACCTTCAAATTAATTTGAATTGCATTTGAATCACCTTCTATGCTCACATTATGATAGGATATTACATTGATATCTGAATGAATCTTAACGTAGCACATTTGCTATTTTTAATGGCTATTCAAATTTCAGTTATCACTTTTTCTTAAAAAAGTGATAAGTGAGGTTTTAAGGATTTTGAAAATCCAAATTAAGTGCGAATCACGACACAATAGCCAGTATCATCTGTATATCACAATTAACATGGGAATAAGTGTAAGTGATAAATTGGATAAAATTTACAGCCATTAGCTCTCTTTACACTTATCATGTCAGTTTTTTCGAATTGGTGACATTCGGAAGTCAAAGTGGTTGAATCGTGACTAAATCACTTCAAATTACTTTCTCGTGGCTCAGGTCTTCACTTCCTTGATGGAGTATACTAATGCAAGTGGAACGAGTTAAAACGAAGCAAATTTGCTTAAGGTATCATTGTCCAAATTTCAGTTATCACTTTTCCCGAAAAACTGATAAGTGATGTTCAAAGTGGTCTAACCGTATCGAAATCTTCGTGAATCGTGACACACCAATATTGAATGTTTATTTTGTGGGAATTTGTTCAAATGAAGCCAGAATGAGTCCAATCTGAGTAATTTTGAAGTCGTTACAAGCATTTAATCCAAAGATGTCACGTTATTGAAATAGTAACATCCTAAATTTAAATTCCTCGAAATACCTTCAAATTACTTTGAATTGAATTGGAATCACCTTCTATGCTCACATTATGATAGGATATTACGCTGGTATTTGAATCGTTCTGAACGTAGCACATTTGCTATTTTTAATGGCTATTCAAATTTCAGTTATCACGTTTTCTTGAAAAGTGATAAGTGAGGTTTTAAGGGTTTTGAAAATCCAAATTAAGTGCGGATCACAACGCAATAGCCAGTATGCATCTGTACATCACAATTAACATGGGAATCAGTGTAAATGATAAAATTGGATAAAATTTACAGCCATTAGCTCTCTTTACACTTATCATGTCAGTTTTTTTGAATTGGTGACATTCGAAAGTCAAAGTGGTTGAATCGTGACTAAATCACTTCAAATTACTGTCTCGTGGCTTAGGTCTTAACTTCCTTGATGGAGTATACTAATTTAAGTGGAACGAGTAAAACGAAGCAAATTTACTTAAGATATGACTGTCCAAATTTCAGTTATCACTTTTCTCGAAAAACTGATACGTGAAGTTCAAAGTTGTCTACCCTTGTCGAAATCTTCCCGAATCGTGAGACACTAACATTGAATGTTTATTTTGAGGGGATATGTTCAAATGGAAGCAGAATGAGTCCAATCTGATTAATTTTGAAGTCGTTACAAACATTTAATCCAAAGATGTCACGTTATCGAAATAGTAATATCCGAAATTTAAATTCCTCTAAATACTTTCAAATTACGTTGAATTGCACTGGAATCACCTTGTATGCTCACATTATGACAAGATATTACACTGATATCTGAATGAATCTTAACGTAGCATATTTGCTATTATTAATAACTATTCAAATTTCTGTTATCACTTTTTCTGAAAAAGTGGTAAGTGAGTTTTTAAGGGTTTTGAATATCCAAAGTAACACCGGATCATGATGCAACTTTCAATATCCATTAGTTTGTAATATACACTAAGTGCATACAGTTGTGGGTATTGTAATTAGTATTATTAGGATGAGTTTTCCTCTTGCATAACAAACTTTGCTTAACTTCACAGTCCACTTTGTACTACAGATATTCAACTGTCTAAACTCTTAGATGAAGGTGTTCTTCTTGTTTTTTAACACTGCTTCTTCAACAGTCAACTGTGTTAAGTAACAGGTGAATGTGATTTTCTTGTTTCCTAACATTGCTTCTTTCAACAGTCGACTGTTACCATTAGATTGTCGGTTGTATAAAGTTACAGGTGAAGTTGCTCTTCTTGATTCCCAACACTGCTTCTTTTAACAATCAACTGTTACGATTAGACAGTCGACTGTATGAAATAACTAGTTAAGGTGATCTTGTTTCCTAACACTACTTCTTTGAACAATCGACTGTCATGATTATACAATCCGCTGTATTAAGTGACATGTGAAGGTCATCTTCTTGTTTCCCAACACACTTCTTTCAACAGTTGACTATTGTAATTAGATAGTCCACTGTATTAAAGAACATGTCAGGGTCATCTTCTCGTTACCAAACATTACTTCTATGAACAATCGACTGTTACAATTAGACAATCAACTATATAAAGTAATAGGTGAAGGTGATGCTCTTGTTTCCTAACATTGCTTCTTAGAATAGTCGACTGTTTCGATTAGATAGTCAACTTTCTAAAGTAATAGGTGAAGGTGCTGTCCATTTAGCAGCATCAAGTTAAGTTGACAGAAGGCTGCCTGACAATCAGATGAGTGCTTAATGTCAATTGAAGGTGATGTTCTTCTATCGACTGTGGTCAGTATCGGCCGGCAGTGTTTAAGGAAGTAGTATTCGGCATAACCTTTTAAGATTTACATCATGTCTTTGAATGTCCACACAGTGGTCTCACATGAATGAGATTATTTTTTACGCTTCTGACGCATGTTGACTATCGAGCTTGCCCCTTACCATGTTTTGTGGTTATGCAACACAGTCCACTATGTAACGAATCCAACATTTGTGCATATCATTACTAAACATATACATCGTACTAGTGTGAGAATAGTGGAATATCAAAATGAACAACCCTTTGTCAGGCAAGACCAACTGGGAGTGTTCACTTTTTGGTCCAATATTCAAATGGAAGTAAAATAAGTCAAATCTAAGCAAAATTAAATTCATTACGAGCATTTACTTCAAATGTATTACCTTATCAGAATAATAGCCGCTGAAATTCAAATTCTTCTAAATATCTTCAAATCTAACTGAATTAGAAGAAAATAACCTACCAGACTCACACTATACTAGAATATTGTATTGAAATTTGAATAAGTCTAAATATAGTATATTTGTCATACTTATTACACTCAAAAATTCGGTTATCATTTTTTCCTCCAAAAGTAATAACTTAGGTTTCAACTATTTTAAACACTCCAATTAACACTAGATCACGATGCAAGTATCAGTATCCATTAGTATATCATAAGTTAACATGAAGAAAGTTGAATATGTGGAATTGGATGAAATTTGCAGTCGTTATAGTGCTTTACGATGATAGTGTCAGTTTTCAGAAATAGTATGATTCGGAAGTCAAAATCATTGAATCACGCCAAAATCACCTCTAATTAAGATCCTGTGACACGGTCCTTTTGTTCTTTCATCAATTATTCCAATTGAGAGGGACAGGTTCAAACAAAGCACATTTGCTCACCGTATGACCATTGAAATTTCAGTTATCACTTTTTCTGAAAAAGTGATAAGTGAACTTGAAAGTGGTCTAACCACCACGAATTCTTCCCGAATAGTGACGCATTACCACTGAATGTTTATTCTATAGGAAAATGTTCAAATGGAAGAAGAATGAGCCAGATATGAGCAAATTTGAAGTCGGTACGTGCGTTTAATCCGAAGGTGTCACATTATCCGAATAGTAACCTTCAAAATTTAAATTATCTAAAAATATGTTGAAATCTCTTGCGATTGGAATAAAAATAACCTGCTATGTTCACATCAAGATGGAATATTACATTGAAATTTAAACAGGTATTAAAATAATGTTTTTCCTATTTTTTATGACTCTTTAAATTCATGTTATCACTTTCTCTAGAAAAGTGATAACTGCCGTATTAAGAGTTTTGAGCACCTAAATTAACTCTGGATTGCGACTCAACGGTCAATATCCATCAATATATCATATTTTAACATGAAGAAAGAGGAAACGATTCATTTTGATGATATTTGCAGTCATTATAACTCTTAACATAACTCCGGTCAGTTTTCCTGAAATATTGACATTCGGAAGTCAAAGTCATAGAATCAGGCCAAAATCACCTCTAATTAAGATCCCACGGAACGGTACTTTTGCTCTCTCATCAATTATTCCACTTGAGCGGACGAGCTGAAACGGAGCACATTTGCTCACCGTATGACCATTCAAATTTCAGTTATTACTTTTCCTGAAATAGTGATAAGTGAACTTCAAAGTGGTCCAACCACCCCGAATTCTCCACGAAAAGCGACGCACCACCAATGAATGTTTATTCTATAGGAAGATGGTCAAATGCAAGAAGAATTAGTCAGATCGGAGCAAATTTGACGTTGTTATGTTCGTTTAATCCGAAGGTGTCACATTATCCGAATTGTAACCTCCGAAATTGAACTTACTTTAAATGTCTCAAAATCTCTTCGAACTACAACAAAATTGACCTTCCATGTTCACATCGAGATGGAATATTATATTGAAATTGGAACGGGTAGTAAAATAATATTTTTGCTATTTTTTATGACTCTTTCAATGCCGGTTACCACTTTTTCTAGAAAAGTGATAATTGCAGTTTTAAGAGTTTTAAACACCCGAACTAACTCTGCATTGCGACCTAATGGTCGATATCCCTCCATATATCATAGCTTAATGACAAGAAAGGGGAAACGTTTCATTTGGATTAAATTTGCCGTCAATAGAACTCATTACATAATTCCGATCAGTTTTCCTGATTTATTGACCTTCGGAAGTCAAAGCCATTGAATCATGTCCAAATGAGCTCTAATTAAGATCCCGCCGGATGGTCCCTTTGTTCTTTGAGCAATTATCCTACTTGTACAGAACGAGCTTAAACGGAGCACATTTACTCACCGTATGACTCTTGGAATTTCACTTATCACCTTTTTGAAAAAAGTGATAAGTGAACTTCAAAGTTGTCTAACCACCCCGAATTCTCCATGAAAAGCGACGCACCACCAATGAATGTTTATTCTATGGGAAGTTTATCAAATGCAAGAAGAACTAGTCAGATCGGAGCAAATTTGAAGTCGGTATGTTCGTTTAATCCCAAGGTGTCACATTATTCGAATTGTAACCTCCGAAATTGAATTTACCTTTAAATGTCTCTAAATCTCTTCGGATTGCAACAAAATTGACGTCCTATGTTTACATCGAGATGGAATATTATATTGAAACTCGAACGGGTAGTAAAATAATATTTTTGCTATTTTTTATGGGTCTTTCAATGCCAGTTATCACTTTTTCTACAAAAGTGATAATTACAGTCTTGTGAGTTTTAAACACCCGAACTAACTCTGCATTGCAACGCAATGGCCGATACCCCTCCATATATCATATCTCAACCTCAATAAATAGGAAACGTTTCCTTTGGATGAAATTTGCCGTCAATATAACTCTTTACATAATTCCGGTCAGTTTTCCTTATTTATTGACCTTCGCAAGTCAAAGCCCGTGAATCATGTCCAAATCAACTCTAATTTAGATCCTGTCGGATGGTCCCTTTTTCATTTCAACAATTATCCTACTTGTATAGGACGAGCCCAAACGGAGCACATTTACTCACCATATGACTCTTGGAATTTCACTTATCACTTTTCTGAAAAACGTGATAAGTGAACTTCAAAGTTGTCTAACCACCCCGAATTCTCCACGAAAAGTGACGCACCACAAATGAATGTTTACTCTATGGGGAGTTGATGAAATGCAAGAAGAACTAGTCAGATCGGAGCAAATTTGAAGTCGGTACGTTCGTTTAATCCCAAGGTGTCACATTATTCGAATTGTAACCTCCGAAATTGAACTTACCTTTAAATGCCTCTAAATCTCTTTGGATTGCAACAAAATTGACCTCCTATGTTCACATCGAGATGGAATATTATATTTAAACTGGAACAGTTAGTAAAATAATATTTTTGCTATTTTTTATTGGTCTTTCAATGGCAGTTATCACTTTTTTTACAAAAGTGATAATTGCAGTTTTGTGAGTTTTAAACACCCGAACTAACTCTGCATTGCGATGCAACGGCCGGTACCCCTCCATATATCATATCTCAACGTCAATAAAGAGGAAACATTTCATTTGGATGAAATTTTCCGTCAATATAACCCTTTACATAATTCCGGTCGGTTTTCCTTATTTATTGACCTTGGCAAGTCAAAGCCACTGAATCATGTCCAAATCAACTCTAATTGAGATCCCGTCGGACGGACCCTTTTTTATTTCAACAATTATCCTACTTGTACAGGATGAGCCCAAACGGAGCACATTTACTCACCGTATGACTCTTGGAATTTCACTTATCACTTTTCTGAAAAACGTGATAAGTGAACTTCAAAGTTGTCGAACCACCCCGAATTCTCCCCGAAAAGTGACGAACCACCAATTAATGTTTATTCTATGGGAAGATGATCAAATGCAAGAAGAATTAGTCAGATCGGAGCAAATTTGAAGTCGGTACGTTCGTTTAATCCCAAGGTGTCACATTATTCGAATTGTAACCTCCGAAATTGAACTTAACTTTAAATGTCTCTAAATCTCTTCGGATTGCAACAAAATTGACCTCCTATGTTCACATCGAGATGGAATATTATATTGAAATTGGAACGGGTAGTAAAATAATATTTTTGCTATTTTTTATGGCTCTTTCAATGCCAGCTATCACTTTTTCTAGAAAAGGGATAATTGCAGTTTTCTGAGTTTTAAACACTAAACTAATTCTGCATTGCGACCCAACAGCCGGTACCCCTCCATATATCATATCTCAACGTCAAGAAAGAGGAAACGTTTCGTGTGGATGAAATTTGCCGTCAATATAACTCTTTACATAATTCCGGTCGGTTTTCCTTATTTATTGACCTTTGCAAGTCAAAGCCATTGAATCATGTCCAAATCAACTCTAATTAAGATCCCGTCGGACGGTCCCTTTGTTATTTCAACAATTATCCTACTTGTACAGGACGAGCCCAAACGGAGCACATTTACTCACCGTATGACTCTTGGAATTTCACTTATCACTTTTCTGAAAAACATGATAAGTGAATTTCAAAGTTGTCTAACCACCCCGAATTCTATGCGAAAGGAGACGCACCACCAATGAATGTTTATTCTATGGGAAGATGATCAAATGCAAGAAGAATTAGTCAGATCGGAGCAAATTTGAAGTCGGTACGTTCGTTTAATCCCAAGGTGTCACATTATTCGAATTGTAACCTCCGAAATTGAACTTACCTTTAAATGTCTCTAAATCTCTTCGGATTGCAACAAAATTGACCTCCTATGTTCACATCGAGATGGAATATTATATTGAAATTGGAACGGGTAGTAAAATAATATTTTTGCTATTTTTTATGGCTCTTTCAATGCCAGCTATCACTTTTTCTAGAAAAGTGATAATTGCAGTTTTCTGAGTTTTAAACACCCGAACTAACTCTGCATTGCGACCCAATGGCCGGTACCCCTCCAAATATCATATCTCAACGTCAAGAAAGAGAAAACATTTCGTTTGGATGAAATTTGCCATCAATATAACTCTTTACAAAATTCCGGTCGGTTTTCCTTATTTATTGACCTTCGCAAGTCAACGCCATTGAATCATGTCCAAATCAACTCTAATTCAGATCCTGTCGGGCGGTCCCTTTGTTTTTTCAACAATTATCCTTGTTAACTCTACAAACATTACATATTTGTACACACTTTTCGGTCTTACACCAATGCAAACTCTTGAGTTTAATTGAATTTTGGATGTTCCTTGAGGATTTTGTGATGCTTCAATTTCAAATGCTTAATTTGAGCTTATTTGATTATAGGAAGTCTTGGGAACCAAGAATCGAAGAATGGCAAAATCCCAGAAAGATGCGCCAAGGCATGCGCTCAGGCACACAAGGGCAGAAGACTAATGAGCACGACTTGCCGAGGCATGTGCGGAGGCGTACCTTCACAGTAGGCATTCTGATGCGTTGTGCCAAGGCGTATGCCGCGGCAGGTAGCGGGATTATGGACGCCAATATTTTAAAGACCGAGACTTTCTGGATATTTTGGATAAGATTGATTCTGAGAAAGGAGGGAAAGAAAAATATCTTAAGATCTCACAGTAGCAACTAAAGATATCATTGGAATATCTTGAGAGATATGGAATCAATCTATATATTGAAGTATTTTGACAATGTGAAGGGGAGGCATCCATCTATTTCTGGAGACATCAGAATTTTCTTTTGATCTCGTTTTCTTTCAGAGAGACAGCATCGACATCAAGGAAGAAAAGAAGTCAACAACAGGTGAAAGGAGAGATCTTGAAGACGGGATTGCATCTTGCTACCGGATTAGAGTTTCCTTCTCTTTTCTCTTTAGTTTACTTCATGTATTCCTTGATTATGTCGATGGTTGACTCAATTTCCGTTATGAACTAATCGTATTTCTCCTAAGGTGATCAATGGATCTTATTTCTCAATCTTGATTTTTAGTTTACTTCTCCTATGTCTATGGATTTGATTGAGTTGCTTATGCTTGTCTCGGACTTAATGTGATTTAATTGACTGGCCACCGATTAAGTTGATCCGGTAATCTAGTTGAACTCGACAGAGGAATTCTAGGTTTAGTTAGGGAAAGCATAGCTTGGGTTAATCCACATCGAAAGACGGGATTTTAAGTGAAAAGGATAGACATATACCTGATCACCCTAAGTAGCCAATTAGGTCTGATCTTTAATGGGTCCTAACTTGTTGATTGCCTAGGTATAGAGTGGATTGACTAAGTGAAGGATACGGTCTTATTACAAGCGACAGCTGCGTAAGACGATAGTGAACCCTAGGTTAGCGACGAAAGCAATTTCAAGGCATAGGTAGAAGGGAACTATAATCGGGATTGAGAATAAGTGAAGTTGTGATCCTTAGGGTCTTTAATTCTGATTGATTGAAATTTCATTGTCCATTGCTTGCATTTTAATTTTCTTGCTTCTAATCGGAATCAATTGGTTGGATAAGGGAGAGTTGTTACAATTTCAGTAATTAATTGAGTTCTTATAAGGTCTCTGTGGGACGACACTCGTTCTCATCACTATAGTACTCGTTCGACACGTGCACTTGCGTTTGGACGATAATTAATCGCGAACAAGTTTTTGGCGCTGTTGCTGGGGACCAATTCAGAATTTCAATTAATATTGATACCAAACAATCACCACTTAGTTCAGACTTCTTTTAAGTTCTTGTTTCTTTATTTTCCTTTCAGGTTTTATTGCGTGGTGCATGACCCGTGCTCATAATTCCACACTAGTTGCTGCTGATTCAGAAATTGAAAGAACCTTTCATAGACGACTTCGGGAGCAAAGACAGAATCTTGCACGTGACCAAGCAATGGAGGACGGTAGAGATCTACAAGTACCTCCACAACATGGGGGAGCAATGGCATGGCAAGCTAATGAGCAACAACCAACAGAGGTGGTTCAGCAGCCTCGACCTCGAACCTTGAGAGATTATGCACAGCCACAAGTCATAGATCGTTCTAGCATTCTGAGACCAACAATAGCGGCTAACAACTTCGAGATCAAGCCGGCTATCATACAAATGTTGCAAACATCTGCATCCTTTGGGGGAGCACCTAATGAGGATCCTAATGGTCATATAGCTCACTTCCTGGAGATCTGTGATACGTTTCGTTTTAACGGTGTTCCAGTTGAGGCTGTAAGGATGCGACTTTTCCCATTCTCTCTTCGGGACAAGGCTAGAGCATGGTTGCACTCTCTACCACCAAATTCCCTCACGACGTGGGACATGGTAACTCAGAAGTTCCTTGCAAAGTACTTTCCACCGAGCAAAACTATGAAGTTGAGGAACGATATTACATCCTTCAGACAACATGGAACAGAAACTCTATATGATGCATGGGAGCGCTTCAAAGAGCTACTCCGAGCTTGTCCCCATCATGAGATCCCTAAGTGGTTGCTGATTCAGACTTTTTATAATGGGCTCATTGAATCTCTACGCACAACTATAGATGCAGCAGCAGGTGGAACAATCATGGGGAAATCTCCGGATGAGGCCTTTGAGCTACTAGACGAGATGGCCAACAATAATTATCAATGGCCGACTGAAAGAATCTCAGCAGGAAGAGGAGCATCGGGCATACATTCAGTTGATACAGTGGTAGCATTGAATGCCAAGATTGATGCTTTAACAAGAGAAGTGGCCACACTTAAGGTGCAAGGAGCAGGAGCCAATCACACACAAGGAGGAAATGTGTATTCTGACTATTATGAAGAGCATGAGGAATCGGTGAATTTTGTAGGAGGGAATCCAAAGAATAATCCATATTCAAACACCTACAATCCATGGTGGCGCAATCATCCGAATTTTTCATATGCCAATTCCAAGCAAAATCTACCACCGGGATTCCAGGCTCAACCGAAACCTAATCTTCCTCCTTCTGATAAAATGTCTAAGATAGAAGAAGCTTTACTCAATCTTACTAACTGCTCTACTTCGATGTTTCAGGCTCAATCGGCACAAATAAGGAACCTAGAAGTGCAAGTGGGACAACTAGCACAAGCTCTGAATAACCGTCCCCAAGGCACACTACCCAGTGACACTGAGGTAAACCCAAGAAATCAGGGAAATGAGCATGTCAATGCAATTACATTGAGGAACGGGCATGAGATAGGGCAGAAGGACGAGTCGAGTTCAGAAGCAGGGTTTGCCGCGGCACCTGCCACGGCACAACAGCACAGAGAGGAATCTGCGGCGGCTCACGCCCCGGCAAGGCAAGGCAGTAGCATAAATTCTCCTAACAGAGCATCTGAGCAAACTGCAGAGCAAAAGGAGGACAACCCTAAGGATGCTGAGCCAAGTAGAACACTTCCAGAGAAGGATAACACATATCCTCCTCTCCCATATCCTCAACGAGCACAACAGCACAGAGAGGAATCTGTCGCGGCTCACGCCCCGGCAAGGCAAGGCAGTAGCATAAATTCTCCTAACAGAGCATCTGAGCAAACTGCAGAGCAAAAGGAGGACAACCCTAAGGATGCTGAGCCAAGTAGAACACTTCCAGAGAAGGATAACACATATCCTCCTCTCCCATATCCTCAACGAGCACAACGCTCAAGGGATGCAACTCAATTTCGTAAGTTTCTTGAAGTGTTTAAAAGGTTGCATATTAATATCCCTTTTGCAGAAGCTCTGGAGCAAATGCCTAGTTACACCAAATTTATGAAGGAAGTTTTATCCAAAAAGCATAAGCTTGGTGATTTTGAAACCGTTGCACTCACAGAGGAATGCAGTGCAATTTTACAACAAAAATTGCTACCAAAATTAAAGGACCCAGGTAGTTTTACTATCCCTTACTCCATTGGTTCTCATTTTGAAGGTAGGGCTCTGTGCGATTTAGGTTCAAGTATTAACTTAATGCCCCTATCAGTATTTAAGGAGTTAGGTTTAGGGGAGGTAAAACCCACATCTATCACACTGCAGTTAGCTGATAGGTCTCTCGCATACCCACGAGGCATAATAGAGGACGTATTAGTTAAAGTTGATAAGTTCATTTTTCCTGTTGATTTTGTGGTACTAGACTTTGATGAGGATAGGGAGATTCCTATTATTTTAGGTAGACCATTTTTAGCAACAGGGAGAGCTCTTATTGATGTCCAAAAGGGTGAGCTAACAATGAGGATTAATGACCAAGAGGTAACCATTAATGTGTTTAGATCAATGAAGTTCCCTGATGAACCTGATACTTGTTTTTCTATTGATGTGGTGGACAGGTTAGCTCAAAAGACACTAGATGGTGTGCATCCTAATGATCCACTTGAAGCTATATTACAAGGGAAAGAAAGCACTGAAGATATGAAGCATGTGGAAGAGTTTAAAGGGTTAGAAGCATTGTCGGTCATACCAAGGGGGTGCACTAAATTTGAACCTTTAGATAGGCCTATGTCTATCATGAAACCATCAATTGAAGAACCCCCTAATCTTGAGCTGAAGCCCTTACCTAGCCACTTGAGGTATGCTTTCTTGGGTACTTCTTCAACCTTACCTGTGATTATATCTGCAGGACTTACCGAGTTGCAGGAGGAAAAGCTACTAAGAGTCCTCAGAGAATACAAGAGAGCATTTGGATGGATGATTGCAGACATAAAAGGGATTAGTCCGGCAACTTGCATGCACAAGATTTTACTTGAGGAAGGACAAAAAGCCTCAATCGAGAATCAGCGTCGCCTCAATCCGTCAATGAAGGAGGTGGTCAAAAAGGAAGTTATAAAGTGGCTTGATGCAGGAATCATTTACCCGATCTCTGACAGCTCATGGGTCAGTCCAGTGCAATGTGTGCCGAAAAAAGGAGGGATGACAGTCGTTCCCAATGAAAAGAATGAGCTTATTCCTACACGAACAATCACGGGGTGGCGAGTATGCATGGACTACCGCAAGCTAAATAAAGCCACAAGGAAGGACCACTTCCCTTTGCCTTTCATAGACCAAATGTTGGACCGGCTTGCAGGTAAGGATTATTTCTGTTTCCTAGATGGTTATTCAGGGTATAATCAGATTGCCATAGCACCGGAGGATCAAGAGAAGACAACTTTTACATGCCCATATGGCACCTTTGCCTTCAGGAGAATGCCGTTTGGGCTATGTAATGCTCCTGCTACGTTCCAAAGGTGCATGATGGCAATATTTTCTGATCTCATAGAGAATTGTATTGAAATCTTCATGGATGATTTTTCAGTTTTTGGAGACTCATTTGACATTGTTTGGATAATCTTGCTATTGTTCTTAAGCGCTGTGAAGAAACAAACCTGATTTTGAATTGGGAAAAATGCCATTTTATGGTTCGAGAGGGTATTGTTCTTGGTCACAGGGTTTCCAACAAAGGCATTGAAGTGGATCGAGCAAAGGTGGAAGCAATTGAGAGGATGCCACCTCCAACATCAGTGAAGGCGATCAGAAGTTTCCTCGGACATGCAGGTTTTTACCGGCGGTTCATTAAGGATTTCTCAAAGATAGCCAAACCCTTATGCAACCTATTAGAGAAGGATGTGCCATTCAAGTTCAATGAAGCATGCTTAGCTGCATTCAATGAGCTAAAAAGGAAGTTAACTTCAGCACCTATAATGATGTCTCCTGAATGGTCGTTGCCCTTTGAATTAATGTGTGATGCTAGTGACTATGCTGTGGGGGCAGTACTGGGTCAAAGAGTTAATAAGGTGTTTCATCCCATATACTATGCAAGTAGAACCTTAGATGATGCACAAATTAACTACACAACCACTGAAAAGGAGTTACTTGTTGTGGTCTTTGCATTTGATAAATTTCGTTCTTATCTTATTGGTACTAAGGTTTTAGTCTTTACTGATCATGCTGCTATCAAATACTTGATAAAGAAGAAAGAGGCAAAACCTCGTCTCATCAGGTGGTTATTATTGCTTCAAGAATTTGATCTTGAGATCAAGGATAAGAAAGGATCCGAGAACCTTGTGGCGGACCATTTATCGAGGCTAGAAAGTGATGAGATGCCGGAGCCATGCACTCGTATCAATGAACACTTCCCCGACGAACAGGTATGGGCAATGCTACATCAAAAGGTACCATGGTTTGCAGATATCGTTAACTACATTGTGTCTAACTTTGTACCTGATGAATGGAAGGCTCAACAGAGGAAAAGATTCTTTCATGAGGTAAAATTTTATATTTGGGATGAACCTTTTTTGTTCAAGCAATGTGCAGATCAAGTCTTAAGGAGATGTGTTCCTGAGGAGGAACAAGGAGAAATCCTATATAATTGCCACTCATCACCATATGGAGGGCACTATGGGGGAAGCAAAACTGCATCTAAGATACTCCAATGTGGTTTTTATTGGCCTACACTGATTAAAGACTCACACAATTTCGTGGCCAATTGTGACAGGTGTCAAAGAACGGGCAACATCTCTAGGAGACATGAGATGCCCCTTAACAACATCCTAGAAGTGGAGTTATTCGATGTTTGGGGTATAGACTTCATGGGTCCTTTTGTCTCATCATACAATAATCGTTACATTTTATTGGCTGTGGACTACGTTTCTAAGTGGGTAGAAGCTGTGGCTTTACCCACTAATGATGCTAATGTGGTGGTGAAATTTTTGAGAAAACAGATCTTTACAAGGTTCGGAACCCCAAGAGCTATCATTAGTGATGAGGGAACACATTTTTGCAACAAGCTTTTTGATGCGGTGATGAAGAAGTTTGGGGTGAAGCACAAGGTGGCCATGGCATACCATCCGCAGACAAATGGACAAGCTGAAGTATCCAATCGAGAAATCAAGCGTATCTTGGAAAAGACTGTGTGTCCAACACGTAAAGATTGGTCGCAGCGACTGGATGATGCTCTATGGGCGTATCGTACTGCATATAAAACTCCAATCGGAATGTCCCCGTACCAATTGGTATATGGGAAAGCGTGCCACCTCCCCGTTGAATTGGAACACAAAGCATTTTGGGCATTGAAGACTCTTAATCTCGACTTAGAAAAGGCAGGAGACAAGCGAAAATTTCAGTTGCAGGAACTTGAAGAATTCCGCCGCCAAGCTTATGAGAACTCGCGAATCTACAAGGAGAAGACAAAATTTTGGCATGACAAGCGGATATTGCGGCGAAACTTTCAACCAGGCCAACAAGTTTTACTGTACAACTCGAGGTTGAAGTTGTTTCCTGGAAAATTAAAGTCGAGGTGGTCAGGTCCATTCAAGGTGATACAAGTATCTCCTTTCGGAGTGGTGACACTACTTGATGAGGCAAATCAGGTGCAATTCAAGGTCAATGGCCATAGGTTAAAAACCTAACTTGGAAGTGCAGATAATCGGGCCACTTCGACTGCACTGCTCAAAGATGCCTAAGATGGAAGAAAGTCGAGCCTAGACTATAAACGTGGCGCTTGTTGGGAGGCAACCCAAATTTCTTTTGTTTATCCTTATTTGCATGTTCACTTTCAAGTTCACATTTAAATTTCCAATTTATCATTTAGTTAGTTAATCTTTAATTTTTAGGGCAATTACATGACCAAGATCACGAAGTGGAACCTTGAGGACTCAAGGAAGGCGAGATTTGAACATGGGCGAGTCGTGCTGCAGCATGTCCCGTGGCACTAGAGGTCAGTATACATTCAGCAGATTCAGGCCATGGCACACGCTATAGCTTTATATTGGTGCACCACAACAATTCATAATTGAATCTCGGTACTGGCCACGTGAGCCGTGGCACATGCTGCACCATATTTCTTAAAAAAAAGGGAGTTTTTTTTTAAATTAGGTCGTCTCTCGAATTAGGGGCAGAATTAGGGTTCACCTTTCACACCCATCATCAGCCGGACACTCCCCAGTGCCCATCCGAACCGTAATCCTTACGGATCCTCCTCAATCTCTTCGTCATCTGAGTTGCACGGTAAGCTTCTGTTCTTGTCCGATTCATTGACTGATTTCTATTGAATGCCATTGACTTGCAGACGAATATGAAATTCTCGAAAGGAAATAGGTTGCAGACCTGAGTTGATGGCAGCCACTCTCGACTTTTGCTCTATATTCAATTGCCTATCGACTTTTTGCTACGACTATAGTGGTTTTCCACAAATTGACCTACCCTAATCTGCGTTATTCCATCTGCAATTTTTTTTTGGGTTACTGCAACCGGTCACCCTGCTGTTCCTGGAGTAATATGACGTTCTTGAGCAAATTCTTGGATGATTGCATTGAAGTGGATGTTTGAGTAATTCCTGAACAGTGTGAATTTCGGACCACTCTAATTGGTGTGTGATTGAGCAGGATCAGCAACGAGACCGACAAGGAGAAAGAAGTTTGAGATCAAACACATCCTGGGCATTCAAATTTTGGGCGGTGACCTCTAATCCTTTTCTCTTTATTATTGATCACTTACTGCAGCTTCTATGAAAAGAAAAATGGCACCCAAAAGAACAAGGAAATGAGTGATTGAATCCACGACCTCACCTGAGTTTGACAAGTTTACATTTAAAATAGAAAAGGCTCAGGATTGGTTCAATACTAAGTTTAAAGATAAGGATGCCATACCCGATAGAGGTTTTGATTTGAGTGATGATTCTATGAATGAATTTGCTGAAACCATTTCAGCAATGGGCTGGACAAAACTCTGTGAACACCGCCCACCAGGTGTTCGAGGAATTGTGAAGGAATGTTATTCGAACTTAGCCAGTACCATGTTTACTGGGGTGCACATGAGAGGATCAGTTGTGCCCTTCTCTGAGGATAAGATGCAAGTTTTCCTAGGAAACACTTGCTCTACACCTTTTAAGAACGCTTGTAGAGAATTGGATAATGTTCTACAAGTAGTAGGCCGCCCTGGGGCAACCTGGAGAACAAGTACCAGCTCTAACTTCACTATTAGGACCGAGGACTTGAACTATAAAGCTCGAGTTTGGCTTCAGTTCATTAATGCAACCCTTCTCCCAACGACCCATTCGAGTTCAGTGCAAAAGGAGCAACTCCATATGCTATATCTGATCTTAACTCATAGACACTTTAACATTGTTGCTTTTCTTGTAGGAGAGATGTGGGATTTTGCTGAAACCCCCACTGCTAAGCTCAAGTATCCTGCTCTGATAACCGACATGTGTCGATGTGCAAAAATTCCAATGACAGATGAACATGACACTTTCAAGGAGAGAAAGGCAATTGATGCTCACATAGTTCGAGGAATGCGAAAAGCTGATCAAGAACCTGAACTCAGGGAACCCCAGGAGCAACAAGAAGGATGGAGAGAAGTATTGACCAAGGTGGATCGTCTCATTCACTACGAGAAGCAACGACGGAAACGTCAAGCTAAGCTAGCAGAATATCAGTTTCAGGTCAACTTACTGTTTGCAAACCACATGGGCATTGACGAGCGACAAATTCCAAAACAGCCATCACTTAGCGAGGGGAGTGAGGACGGCGACACTGAGGACACGTCTACTGAAGATAGTAAGGAGAACGACTCCGGCCAGGAGTCCTAATGCACACTACCAGATTAGTGGCACAAGGGGAGTATTGTTTTTCCTTACTTCTCTTTACATTGCGGACAATGTCGGTTTTAGGTTTGGGGGTGCTATGCTCTGCTCTGCTGGCACCAGTTTTTGATGCTTTGCTGTGCTTTGCTGGTATCTTTTTGATGCTTGACATTAGGTTAATTTTTTTCTTTTCACCTTTGAATAGCCAGGAGGTAGTTTTAAGCTATAGGATGCATGCATGCATGCACTAAGCCTAAGCTTGTTATGTTGGACATGTCATCTCCCTATTCTATGATGAATTAAGTGGGACTAAATATGGTTTAGTAGGATAGGAGGAGACAATTTGACTTAGAGAGCTGGCATAAGGTTATCACCTTTGAAGTTTGGACCCCACTTTTAAGCACAACACTTCTCACCTAGGTAAGAGTTTGACTTTGGTCTAAAGTGTTAAAAAAAAAAAAGCATGATGGCAGATTGAAAACTTTAAAAGTGAGCTCATTGTTAGTGTGAAAAAATAAATGAATAAATAAAATCAATTGAGTAGAAAAGATGTGCCAAGGCTCTGAGCACCACTGTACGGGCTTGAGCGTCATTTAGTGCGAAAGCATACGCAATAAGGCCCAACACGTGCTCGTGGTGAATGGTCCATCTATCGAAGCTCGAGGATAAACCCGTAGGGGTGTCTCAACACCTAATGCCTTGGACCAACTGGGACGGGAGCCATTGGTTGATTCCTCGCTACACGGGCCTAGTATTTGGATGTGACACCCAGAGTCGTGCACCCAAAAAAAAAAGAAAAGAAAAGAAAAGAAAAGAAAAGAAAAGAAAAAGGAAGATAGAGATAGAAGGAAGTTTTCAATTTCTGCCTGATTGTTTAATTTATTTGCATAAGAATGATAACTCAAACATAGGTGGGGGTGATTTCACACACTGCATGGGTCTTGACCGATCTGGTGGTTCACCTTGTGTTAGTTTCTTGGGTCAGTTGAATCTGAATTGATAACTAAGCCTATGAGGAACCATATCTGAGAATGTAAAGGGGAGGTGATGGATTTGGCATGACGAAGTTAAGGATGGTGACTTTTGTTGCTTTTATCACTTTGATGCATCATTTTTGTCAGGTAGTTTAGGCTTTGCTCGGGACTAGCAAAGGTTGAGGTTTGGGGGTGTGTTAACTCTACAAACATTACATATTTGTACACACTTTTCGGTCTTACACCAATGCAAACTCTTGAGTTTAATTGAATTTTGGATGTTCCTTGAGGATTTTGTGATGCTTCAATTTCAAATGCTTAATTTGAGCTTATTTGATTATAGGAAGTCTTGGGAACCAAGAATCGAAGAATGGCAAAATCCCAGAAAGATGCGCCAAGGCATGCGCTCAGGCACACAATGGCAGAAGACTAATGAGCACGACTTGCCGAGGTATGTGCCGAGGCGTACCTTCACAGTAGGCATTCTGATGCGTTGTGCCAAGGCGTATGCCGCGGCAGGTAGCGGGATTATGGATGCCAATATTTTAAAGACCGAGACTTTCGGGATATTTTGGATAAGATTGATTCTGAGAAAGGAGGGAAAGAAAAATATCTTAAGATCTCACAGTAGCAACTAAAGATATCATTGGAATATCTTGAGAGATATGGAATCAATCTATATATTGAAGTATTTTGGCAATGTGAAGGGGAGGCATCCATCTATTTCTGGAGACATCAGAATTTTCTTTTGATCTCTTTTTCTTTCAGAGAGACAGCATCGACATCAAGGAAAAAAAGAAGTCAACAACAGGTGAAAGGAGAGATCTTGAAGACGAGATTGCATCTTGCTACCGGATTAGAGTTTCCTTCTCTTTTCTCTTTAGTTTACTTCATGTATTCCTTGATTATGTCGATGGTTGACTCAATTTCCGTTATGAACTAATCGTATTTCTCCTAAGGTGATCAATGGATCTTATTTCTCAATCTTGATTTTTAGTTTACTTCTCCTATGTCTATGGATTTGATTGAGTTGCTTATGCTTGTCTCGGACTTAATGTGATTTAATTGACTGGCCACCGATTAAGTTGATCCGGTAATCTAGTTGAACTCGACAGAGGAATTCTAGGTTTAGTTAGGGAAAGCATAGCTTGGGTTAATCCACATCGAAAGACGGGATTTTAAGTGAAAAGGATAGACATATACCTGATCACCCTAAGTAGCCAATTAGGTCTGATCTTTAATGGGTCCTAACTTGTTGATTGCCTAGGTATAGAGTGGATTGACTAAGTGAAGGATACGGTCTTATTACAAGCGACAGCTGCGTAAGACGATAGTGAACCCTAGGTTAGCGACGAAAGCAATTTCAAGGCATAGGTAGAAGGGAACTATAATCGGGATTGAGAATAAGTGAAGTTGTGATCCTTAGGGTCTTTAATTCTGATTGATTGAAATTTCATTGTCCATTGCTTGCATTTTAATTTTCTTGCTTCTAATCGGAATCAATTGGTTGGATAAGGGAGAGTTGTTACAATTTCAGTAATTAATTGAGTTCTTATAAGGTCTCTTTGGGACGACACTCGTTCTCATCACTATAGTACTCGTTCGACACGTGCACTTGCGTTTGGACGATAATTAATCGCGAACAATCCTACTTGTACAGGACGAGCCCAAACGGAGCACATTTACTCACCGTATGACTCTTGGAATTTCACTTATCACTTTTTTGAAAAACGTGATAAGTGAACTTCAAAGTTGTCTAACCACCCCGAATTCTCCGTGAAAAGAGACGCACCACCAATGAATGTTTATTCTATGGGAAGATGATCAAATTGCAAGAAGAATTAGTCAGATCAGACCAAATTTTAAGTCGATACGTCCGTTTAATCCCAAGGTATCACATTATTCGAATTGTAACCTCCGAAATTGAACTTACCTTTAAATGTCTCTAAATCTCTTCGGATTGCAACAAAAATTGACCTCCTGTGTTTACATCGAGATGGAATATTATATTGAAAATGGAACGGGTAGTAAAATAATATTTTTACTATTTTTTATGACTCTTTCAATGCCGGTTATTACTTTTTCTAGAAAAGTGATAATTGCAGTGTTAAGAGTTTTAAACACCCGAACTAACTCTGCATTGCGACCCAACGGTTGATATCCCTCCATATATCATAGCTTAACGACAGGAAAGGGGAAACGTTTCATTTGGATTAAATTTGCCGTCAATAGAACTCATTACATAATTCTGATCAGTTTTCCTGATTTATTGACCTTCGGAAGTCAAAGCCATTGAATCATGTCCAAATCAGCTCTAATTAAGATCCCGCCGGATGGTCCCTTTGTTCTTTCAGCAATTATCCTACTTGTACAGGACGAGCTTAAACGGAGCACATTTACTCACCGTATGACTCTTGGAATTTCACTTATCACCTTTTTGAAAAACGTGATAAGTGAACTTCAAAGTTGTCTAACCACCCCGAATTCTCCATGAAAAGCGACGCACCACCAATGAATGTTTATTCTATGGGAAGTTTATCAAATGCAAGAAGAACTTGTCAGATCGGAGCAAATTTGAAGTCGGTACATTCGTTTAATCCCAAGGTGTCACATTATTCGAATTGTAACCTCCGAAATTGAACTTACCTTTAAATGTCTCTAAATCTCTTCGGATTGCAACAAAATTGATGTCCTATGTTTACATCGAGATGGAATATTATATTGAAACTGGAACGGGTAGTAAAATAATATTTTTGCTATTTTTTATGGGTCTTTCAATGCCAGTTATCACTTTTTCTACAAAAGTGATAATTGCAGTCTTGTGAGTTTTAAACACCCGAACTAACTCTGCATTGCGACGCAATGGCCGGTACCCCTCCATATATCATATCTCAACCTCAATAAAGAGGAAACGTTCCCTTTGGATGAAATTTTCCGTCAATATAACTCTTTACATAATTCCGGTCGGTTTTCCTTATTTATTGACCTTCGCAAGTCAAAGCCCCTGAATCATGTCCAAATCAACTCTAATTGAGATCCCGTCAGATGGTCCCTTTGTTATTTCAACATTTATCCTACTTGTACAGGACGAGCCCAAACGGAGCACATTTACTCACCGTATGACTCTTGGAATTTCACTTATCACTTTTCTGAAAAACGTGATAAGTGAACTTCAAAGTTGTCTAGCCACCCCAAATTCTCCACGAAAGGCGACGCACCACAAATGAATGTTTATTCTACAGGGAGTTGATGAAATGCAAGAAGAACTAGTCAGATCGAAGCAAATTTGAAGTTGGTACGTTCGTTTAATCCCAAGGTGTCACATTATTCGAATTGTAACCTCCGAAATGGAACTTACCTTTAAATATCTCTAAATCTCTTCGGATTGCAACAAAATTGACCTCCTATGTTCACATGGAATATTATATTTAAACTGGAACGATTAGTAAAATAATATTTTTGCTATTTTTTATGGGTCTTTCAATGCCAGTTATCACTTTTTTTACAAAAGTGATAATTGCAGTTTTGTGAGTTTTAAACACCCGAACTAACTCTGCATTGCGATGCAACGGCTGGTACCCCTCCATCTATCATATCTCAACGTCAATAAAGAGGAAACATTTCATTTGGATGAAATTTGCTGTCAATATAACTCTTTACATAATTCCGGTCGGTTTTCCTTATTTATTGACCTTTGCAAGTCAAAGCCACTGAATCATGTCCAAATCAACTCTAATTGAGATCCCGTCGGACGGCCCCTTTTTTATTTCAACAATTATCCTACTTGTACAGGATGAGCCCAAACGGAGCACATTTACTCACCGTATGACTCATGGAATTTCACTTATCACTTTTCTAAAAAACGTGATAAGTGAACTTCAAAGTTGTCGAACCACCCTGAATTCTCCCCGAAAAGCGACAAACCACCAATGAATGTTTATTCTATGGGAAGATGATCAAATGCAAGGAGAATTAGTCAGATCGAAGCAAATTTGAAGTCGGTACGTTCGTTTAATCCCAAGGTGTCATATTATTCGAATTGTAACCTCCGAAATTGAACTTAACTTTAAATGTCTCTAAATCTCTTCGGATTGCAACAAAATTGACCTCCTATGTTCACATCGAGATGAAATATTATATTGAAATTGGAACGGGTAGTAAAATAATATTTTTGCTATTTTTTATGGCTCTTTCAATGTCAGTTATCACTTTTTCTAGAAAAGTGATAATTGCTGTTTTCTGAGTTTTAAACACTGAACTAACTCTGCATTGAGACCCAACAGCCGGTACCCCTCCATATATCATATCTCAACGTCAAGAAAGAGGAAACGTTTCGTTTGAATGAAATTTGCCGTCAATATAACTCTTTACATAATTCCGGTCGGTTTTCCTTATTTATTGACCTTCGCAAGTCAAAGCCATTGAATCATATCCAAATCAACTCTAATTAAGATCCCGTCGGACGGTCTCTTTGTTATTTTAACAATTATCCTACTTGTACAGGACGAGTCCAAACGGAGCACATTTACTCACCGTATGACTCTTGGAATTTCACTTATCACTTTTCTGAAAAACATGATAAGTGAACTTCAAAGTTGTCTAACCACCCCAAATTCTCCACAAAAAGTGACACACCACCAATGAATGTTTATTCTATGGGAAGATGATCAAATGCAAGAAGAATTAGTCAGATCAGAGCAAATTTGAAGTCGGTACATTTGTTTAATCCCAAGGTGTCACATTATTCGAATTGTAACCTCCGAAATTGAACTTACCTTTAAATGTCTCTAAATCTCTTCGGATTGCAACAAAATTGACCTCCTATGTTCACATAGAGATGGAATATTATATTGAAATTGGAACGGGTAGTAAAATAATATTTTTGCTATTTTTTGTAGCTCTTTCAATACCAGTTATCACTTTTTCTAGAAAAGTGATAATTGCAGTTTTCTGAATTTTAAACACGCGAACTAACTTTGCATTGCGACCCAACGGCCGATACCCCTCCATATATCATATCTTAATGTCAAGAAAGAGGAAACGTTTCATTTGGATGAAATTTGCCGTCAATATAACTCTTTACATAATTCCGGTCGGTTTTCCTTATTTATTGACCTTCCCAAGTCAAAGCCATTGAATCATGTCCAAATCAACTCTGATTAAGATCCCGACGGACGGTCCCTTTGTTCTTTCAACAATTATCCTACTTGTACAGGACGAGCTCAAACGGAGCACATTTGCTCACCGTATGACTATTGGAATTTCACTTATCACTTTTCTTGAAAAACTGATAACTTGCATTTTAATAGTTTGAAACACCAAAATTAACTGTAAATTGTATTGCAATAGCTAGTATACATCATTATGTCATAAATTAACTTGAAAAAGGTGGAAATCATTCATTTGGATAAAATTTGTGGTTATTGCAATATTTTACAGTGATTGTATTAGATTTTTATTAATAGTGACATTCGAAAGTGAAAATGATTGAATTATGGCTAAACCACTTCAAATTATAATTGACCTGCTCCGTTCTTTACTTCTTTGATGAAGTATTCTACTGGAAGTGGGATGAGTTGAAACAAGACAAATTTCCTTATGGATTGACCGGTTGAATTTCAATTATCACTTTTCATGAAAAAATGATAATTGAATTTTAGAGAGATCCAATCACTTTGAATTCTTCTCGAACTGTAATGGCTAACAATGTTAAGTTTACGTGAATATGTGGAAATAAAAGTAAAATGAGTCATATTTGAGCAAATTTTAAATCTTTACGAGCATTAAATCTAATCGTAACACTGAAAATTTACAATAGATAAATAATGAAGTACATAATATTTATTATTGTAAAATATAATTTGTTTAAATTCATTCAACTTGACTTATTATTTTTAAAAAAGATATTATCACAAATTTCCTAATTTCACTTACATATAACTCATTAAATCCTTATTAAATCGTTCAAATTTGAAATAATTATAATCTATTTAAATCCCCATACTATGTATAAAATTAGTACATTTTTTATATAATATATTGATAAAAAATTCTTGTACGTTTAGCAGTTGAAAACGTCAAAAAAAAAAGAGTAATGCTGCCGCTTAAACTTAAAAAAAAAAAAGGCCGGCAAAAGCCGGCTGTCTTAGAGAGAGAAAATCTCTCTCTCTCTACTTGACCTTCTGTCGCTGGACGGTAGACTCTCCCTTACTTTTCATGCTTCTATAAAACTGGCAATGTACAGTACCTTATCAGTTTTATAAAATTTATCTTACCAATTTTATAAAATTTTCCTTAATTTCATTAGGTTAGCAGGTAGAAGTGTTTTCGGGTCGGCAACCTCCCGCTTAGAATCCCCCAGTAGAGGGAGAGAGAGTTTCTCTATCTAAAACAATCGGCTGTTGCTTTTTTTTTTTAACGTTTCAACGCTATTGTTGCTTTTTTTTTTTATGTTTTTAACTCTTGAATGCTTAAGATTTTTTATTAATATAATATATAAATTTGTACTAATTTCGTACATAGTATTGAATATTCAGAATTTAAATAGATTCTCATTATTTTAAATTTGGACGATCTAATACAGATTTAATGAGTTATATGTAAGTAAAACTAGGAAGTTTGAGATAATATCTTTTTTTCAAAATAATAAGTCAAGTTGAATGAATTTAAATAAATTATAATTTACAAGAATAAATATTCTGTATTTTACTCTTTAACATTAATAGTATATGACTAATACACAGTAAATATGATCTCATTTTATAAAATCTCTCAAATTTGCGGTTGATACATATATTCTATAAAATTCTCGAATATGTTATTCAAAATTTGGGATTAAATAGTTGTTACTAATTCAGAATTGATAAAATGAACAATCAGTATGTTTTACTTATTTATTGTGAATTTTCAATGCCACAATTAGCTGTGATACTTGTAAAGATTTTAAATTTGCTCTAATATGAATCATTTTACTTCCATTTCAACATATTCACATAAATTGAATATTCTTAGGCATTGCACCACAGTTCAGGATGAATTCAAAATTATTGGATTTCTCTAAACTTCAATTATCACTTTTCAATGAAAAGTGATAACTGGAATTTAACTAGTCATAACATAAGAAAATTTGTTTTATTTCAATTCATCCCACTTTCAATAGAATACTTCACCAAAGAAGTGAAGAATTGAGCCACTCAATTGTACTTTGAAGTGATTTAGTCATGATTCAATCACTTTCACTTCCGAATGTCACTATTTCTAAAAACACTAACACAATCATGATAAAGCAATGTAATGATCACAAATTTTATCCTAGTCAATCATTTCCACGTTTTTCATGTTAATTTATGATATAATGATGGATATTGGCTGTTGCATCACGATCAAGAGTTAATTTTAGTATTTAAAACTATTAAAACCTAGGTTATCATTTTTGTAAGAAAAAACAATAACTGAAATTAAGAGTGTAATAAGCATAGTAAATATATTATATTTAGACTCATTCAAATTTCAATACAATATTCTAGTGTAGTGTGAGCGCAGTATGTTATTTTATTGTAATTCAAAGAGATTTGAAGATATTTAAAGGAATTTGAATTTTGGAGGTTACTATTCCGATAAGGTGATTCCTTTGGATTAAATGCATTTAACGAATTCAAATTTGCTCAAATTTGATTCTATCTACTTCAATTTTAAGGTTTTCCCACAAAATAAACATTACCGGTTGGTGTATTGTAGTTCGAGAAGAATTTGAGATTGGTAGATCACTTTGAACTTTACTTACCACTTTTTTCGGATAAGTGATAAATGAAATCTAAATAGTTATACGTTAAGCAAATGTGTTTTGGTTGAACTTTTTCCACTTTCAGTAGAGTACTTCATGAAAGAAATGAAGAATTAAGCCACTAGATTGTAATTTGAAGTAATTTGGTCGTGTTTCAATCTGTTTTACTTCCGAAGGTCATTATTCATGAAAAACTAACACGACCACCGTAAAGCATTGTAATTATAGCAAATTTCATCTAACTCCACCAATTCCACTTTCTTCATGCTAACTTATGACATACTAATGGATATTGATAGTTGCATCAAGATCTTATATTAATTTGGGTGTTTAAAACTCTTAAAACTTAAGTTATCACTTTTGGAGGAAAATGTGATAACCAAAATTTATAGTGTAATAGGTATAGTAAATGTATTATATTTAGACTTATTCGAATTTCAATACAATATTCTAGCATAGTGTGAGTGTAGCAGGCTATTTTATTGTAATTCAATAAGATTTGAAAATGTTTAGAAAAATTTGAATTTCAGATATTACCATTCTGATAAGGCGGCACCTTTGATTAAATGCTCGCAACGCATTCAAATTTACTCAAATTCTGCTTCCATTTTGATGTTTTCCCATGAAATTAATATTCTCGATTGGTGCATGATAACTCTAGGAAAAATAGAGTTATTAAGTCACTTTTAAATACTAAATACTTCTGAAATCTTGAGTTAAAGTCAAATTTTATAGTTGTTTTAATTAGGATTCTCATTGGTCTTCTTTTTTATATTTTTTGTCCCCATGGTGTTTTGTGATGTTAAGTACTGAGTCGGGATTATTTTGTAGGTTACAAGTTAATTCGGACCCGAGAAGATAACCAGGAAATCAATGATTACGAGCTTTTAGCAATGTCATAACATTGAGTCATTACAAATCAGAACAGATTGCCTTCTGTTTTGCTCTGTTCTGAATTGTCGCAACATGGTGTCACGACACTCACTCAGAATCTGCTGGATATGGGAATATCAGGTTTTCTTAACTTGTGGGATATCGAGCATGATGAATCATTGGAAATCTTTGAAGATATTCAAAAGAAAATCAAAATATTTTCCTTCTATTGTTAAAGATATTTTTAGAAACCGAGATTTGGATAGAATATTATCTCGAGAGATATTAGGAAAGAATAATATCTCCATTTAGAGGGGAAGAAATTAGAGTGAAAAGCATCTTTGATAAGGGAATCTGGACCTTTGGCTGAGGACGTGAGGATAGTGAGGCAAAATTCATTGAAGGTATGGAGGAAGATCAAGATTGAAGATCCAATTCGAGCGGAGATGCTAGATTAATTTGCATAATTTGTTTCTTCCTTTCGTCATTATCATTTGAATGATGTCTTCTCTATTCTTGTCGTTGTTTGATTTTGTTTTCACCATGAACTAAGCATTCTATCCTAAGGTGACCAATGAAACCTAGTTGTTTATTTTAATTTCGTATTTGTCTCAATTATGTTCATTGATTAATTATGTTACTTATATTTTTGCCGTTCTTAATGCGACTTAATTGCCTCATCAACAATTAGCTTAAAGTGGAAAGCTAATCGAACTTGAGAGAGGAGCATTAGATTAAGCCAGGTAAAATATAACTTAGGTTAATTTGTGTCGAGAGACAGAATTATTCGTGAGAGGGATAAAGATATACCTGATCACCCTAGGTAATCAATTAGGGTTGAAACTTAAAGGGCTTTCACGTGATTAACCACCTAGAGATAGAGTAGGTTAGCACGATCTTGAAAGTACGGTCTTACTACAAGCGAGAGCTACGTAAGTCGATAATCGAACCCTAGGTTAGTAACACTAATCAATTGGCGGCATAAGTAGAGATAGATCGAAATTAGAGTAACGACTAGGGGAAGTTGTGATCCTTAGGTTTTCATAATCTGAAATATCGTTATTTGATTTCTTCTATTCAATTGACTTCACTTTTGATTGTTTGAATAAGGATAATGTTTTAATTTTAATAATTAGTTGGTTTCTAAAGTTAAGTCTCTGTGGGTACGACACTCGATCTCATCATTTTATTACTTGTTCTAACACGTACACTTTCGTATTTTGATTCTATGATCACGAACAGTGCATCACAATTCGGGAAGAATCCTAGAAGGTTAGATCACTTTGAATTTCACTTATCACTTTTTTAGAAAAAGTGATAATTGAAATTTAAATAGTCATATATTAGGCAAATATGATTTGTTTGAGCTCGTTCCACTTCTAATAGAATGCTTCATGAAAGAAGTGAAGAACTAAACCGTTGGATTTTAATTTGAAGTTTCATGATTCAGTCAGTTTGACTTTTGAATTCTCTATTTCTGGAAAACTGATACAATCACAGTAAAACATTGTAATAGTGGCAAATTTCACCCAATCCCACCATTTCCACTTTCTTCATGCTAACTTATGATATACTGATGGATGATAGTTGCCTCATGATCTAGTATTAATTTGGGAGTTTAAAACTCTTCAAACCTAAGTTATCACCTTCCAAAAAAAAAACCTAAGTTATCACTTTTGAAGGAAAAAGAGATAATCGAAATTTAAAGTGTAATAAGTATAGTAAATGTACTATATTTACACTCATTCGAATTTCAATACAATAATCTAGTATAGTGTGAGAGTAGTGGGTTATTTTATTATAATTCAATGAGATTTCAAGATATTTAGAAGAATTTGAATTTCGGAGATTAACATTCCAATAAGATGACACCTTTGAATTAAATGCTCACAACTAATTTAAATTTGTTCAGATTTAATTCATTCTTATTCCATTTTAATGTCTTCCCTTAAAATAAACATTCTTGATTGGTGCACCGCAATTTGAGCGGAATTTGAGATGGTTAGATCATTTTGAACTTCATCACTAATTTTTTTTACTAAAATTTAAATGTCACACGTTAGACAAATGTACTTTGTTTGAACTTGTTCCACTTCCACAAGAATACTTTATGAAAGAAGTGAAGAACTAAGCCACTGGATTGTAATTTGAAGTAATTTGGTCATAATTCAATCAGTTTGACTTTCAAAGATCACTATTGCGAGATGAAGGGTAATGCACGCAAGTATACGCATCACAGACAAGTAATACAAAATGAGTAGAGTATCGTTCCCACGAGGACTCTCTACTAAGCACTAAAATTGGCACAACTAATTCTAGGTCAAGTCAATCGAGTCAGTAGAGTGCAAGTAATTAAAAAGATAGAATATAAACAGATAGAAATCAGTCAATGAAAAACTCCTAAGGTTCACAACTTCACCAATTCTAGTCTAGAGCAAGAATACCTCTTTCACACAATTAATTTTGTCATGTTATTAACTCAGGGTTCTAGGGTTTCCCCCTTCCATCATACGCACCTTCCGATGTCATACGAATGTACCTAAGCGAAAGACGCTAATCCACTGCATTCCTAGGCGATTAATGTTGAAAGGCCAAACTAAACCAACCCTAAATGGCTATCTAGGGTGCTCATCATCTTCTGATGCACTCGCACGAATAACCTCACCTGCCGGCATAAGCTAACCTAGATTATGCAATTTCTAGCCTGACACCGATTCCCTCTTCCGAGGCTCCTCTCTGTCTCAAGATCGATCTCGTGGGTGGCCAATCCAAAAAAAAGTATGAAGTACGAAATTGCATAAATAATCCAAGGAGGCGTACCTCAACAGAATCATACGTATAAAAGAAAAGAATTTCGCTTAAGACATTGAAAAAGTTTCATTGATCCCCCTAGGAATCTAGGGGTTTAGTTCCACATATTCGAATAAATTACAAGAGTTGGAAGAGAAGACAACATTATGAAAATTAGAAGAAAAGGGGCAGAAAGAACTCTAGATAGTGAAGTCGAATCTCCTGATCCCGGGTTTATGAATTGTTGTTGTAGTCCCTCTTCTCGTAGTGTAGTTGGTGCCTTTTTCTACCACTCTTGTATATATTCTTCTATGTTGGGGATGCACCACTATATATAGAGTATTTGCACTCCCTCCTTCCTTGGTTTAAAAGGTGTGGGATGAAAGGTTGTGGGTCCCAGCAATTCACCTCAGTAGATTGTGGCCTAGCCAAGATGCCTCAGTAGACCGCGGTCTATCCCCTGTTCAGCATGCAGTTTTCTTTCTTCGACCATAACTTCCTCGTTTTAGCTCCGATTCATCATCTGTTCGATGCGATGGAATTCTGACTTACCAAGCTTTCCAATGAAATATTATATGACATATTTATCACACATGAAGTATGAGAAATTCCCTCCGAAAGTTGCTGCATTGAGCAAGCCAAGTCTTCATCATCTTTCTGCACATGTGCTTTCCTTCCCTGCACATCAAATAACTCCCAGCAGTATCTAATCCATATATAGAGATTGAAAACTATCATTTATAACCATTAAATCCCAATGACGAAAAGCTATGCAATTGACCTCCAAACGTATAGGAAGCAGCCTTAAACTTGGGATTCTAGGTCGGGAATGGATAAACAAATCATGATATCAACACACCCCAAAATCTAGACTTTTGCTTGTCCGAGCAAAAATTAAAATCATGCAATCAAAAGATTTAAACCAAGTTGGTCCAAAAACATTCTCAAAATGACTTCTTACTCGGAACACAATCTTCATTTCAAATGCTTCTACCTTAGGATATCAAATTTTCACAATCATTTAGCTCTCACTTGTGCGGTGTTAGTGCAAAACACTCTTAACATAGTTCAAGCACCTAATCAATAGTTAAATTGGTCAAGCAAACAATCAAAAGACCAGAACACTTCCCTAAACATTGCCCTTGACAATTCCGCTCATTTCTTTTAACTTTGTTCTTTTTGGTGGTGCACTACTCTAAGTGTCATGTCCAAGACCTAGGCTCGTGTAGCGAGGAATCAACTAATGGTTCACGTCCTTATTGGTCAAAGGCATTAGGTTTTGAGATACCCCTTCGGATCTGTCCTCGAGCTTCGACTAATGAACAATTTCCACTACAAGCACATGTCAAGCCGTATTGCGCTCAAGCCCGTACAGTGGTGCTCAGAGTCTTGGCACATCTTTTCATTACGGTCATAACTATGCACTTCATATGATTTTTCACTTTTTCAACATTTTGTTTCTTTCTCTCTTTGCCTTTGGTGGGATATCTGGGTTCATATTCTTGTCCATTCTCTTGTATGCCATACAACCAAGCAATTTCAAGGGTCATTTTAAGTTATCCCTAATGCAAGAGTGTCGTGAAAATAATAAGGTTTGGGCACCCTGACAACTTTCTAAAAACATGTCCTAAGTTCGTTGCAATCTCAAATCCAATCATGTTCTGAATTTTCAGCCATTAGTCGTCATCATGGAACAAGGACCAACCGGTTTTTCAAAAGAATTTTTTTTATACGTAAACATAAGGGCAAATCACACCATGCAACCTAAACTATCCTATTATGCAACTACTATCTAAATGCAAACATACTCCTAAAACATAGATCAGAGGGTATGAGAAAACCAACAACTAAACAAAAGGCATATGTTTACACCCCCAAACCTAAATACAACATTGTCCTCAATGTTAAAAAAAACTAGGAAAGAAAGCTTGCCTTGTTAGTGTGGAACCACATGAAGGTTGAAGCTCATTCTTCAGAGGAACCCTTCCCTTCCCCTTCTTGGGCATCTTCATCACTTGTGGAAGGTGGGGATGGGTAGTGTTCCATTAGGATTCCGAGCTTGTCAGCGATTCTTTCTTCATTCCTTGCATGAGTGCTACAAAACCTTGCAAGGGATCGAGTCCATTTCTTCTGCCTCTTCTCCATTCTTTGATTGTGCCAGGCTTGTCTCATGATGACTTGTCATAAGTCACTAGTGTCCTCCTCGGGTTCTGCAACGAGTTCTGCATCGTCTTGTGGTTCTTGTTGTGGTGCCGGTGATGCCACTCGATCCTTTTTCATCATTTGTCATATGATTGAAGCTCCTATAGGATCTTTTGGCTTGAACATATCAGCACTTCGGTCCATCGGCACTCGAGCTCATCGGCACAACTCCATGATAATCGAGGGGAACCAAAGACTCGCTCTCTACCCTTAAAGTACAAAGTAATGTTATTGAAAATGAGTGAGGTAACATCAAATCTCCTATGGGTGACGATACAACAAAGTGCAAAAATACGTTCTTTCATCACTAATCTTAAACTTGTAAATGAAAATATCCGAGAACACACAAAGTGCAACCATATTCTAGCCCTTTAGATCAAGTATTCTCTTTTTATCACAAGGGCTACATCGGTTCTAGTTTCCCAGTTTGTTCCCAGTTTCCCTATGACTTGAAGAATTTCATCTTCATTGAGACCTCTTGTCATTACTCCAAATGAATTACTTCGTTGTCAACCAATAACATCCCTAATGGCCTCAATGGAGAATGGAATATGAGTTTTTCTTCATGCAAATTAGCATAGAATTCACGGATAATATTCTTGCAAGCCGAGTTTGGTTGTTTACAATATGTTTCCCATCCAAGAGCCACCATGTCCCTATGAAAATCTATCATGAGCCTAGCATCATCCCACGTAAAACCCTTTCCAAAATAGCATTCATGTTCTTAAATTGATGTTCAAACAATTCCTCACATTCCCTAGAAGCAAATCTATCAGGATTGTAGCCAAGTGATGAAGATGATGATGCATACGCTCTAGTTTTCCTAGGAGCCATGGATATGCAATGAAGAATCAACAAGAGAAGCAAGAAAGGAGTTTAGAATGATGCCACCGGTCAGGAAATAGAATTCCCGTTGATCTCTAGGCTTCTCTTGGTCGAGATTTGCTTGTTGGTGCTCTTGGAGTTCTTGAAATTACAAAAAATTGCACCACTTGTCTAGAGAGAGAGAGAGTTGGAGAGTGGAGAGTTTCTATCTCTTCAATGGAGGCAAGGAGGCAAGAATGTGGAATGGGTGCTGCAAACCTTATAGAAGATGTTTTTAATACCCAAAATCCCGAGACTTGGAGACCCAAGTTTGGGTTTTGTATAGAGAACCGCGGTCAGAAAACTCAGGAGGCGGCCCGACTGTGATGGACTGCGGTCTACTGAGCCGGATTCAACATATGTTCTATGGACCGCGGTCTAAGATCGCAGTCTACTGAGATGGTCTGCTAGTTCTTGGTTTTCTGCACCTTGGTCCATGTGTCCTAAATGTAATAAAAAATTAATCAAAAGAAAATAGTGTTCATAAGCTAAAATACGTAAAATAACTAAAAAGGAAATGACAACTCATTCCGATCTTGGGTTGCCTCCCAAGGAGCGCCATGTTTAAAGTCTTTGGCTTGACTTCATGGTGCATCAGTTGCCTGAATACTAGTCCTCATGTGTAGTGGAGTCCCTGAGGTAGAGCTTCACCTGTTGTCCATTCACCTTGAACTTGTTCATTGTCTATTCATTCATCAATTTTATCGCACCATACAGAAACACTCGTATCACTCGGAAAGGCACGGACCATCTTGACTTGAATTTTCCTGGAAAGAGTTTCAACCGAGAATTATATAAAAGGACCAATTGACTGAATTTAAAATCTCTTACTAATATTCCTTTGTCATGCCACCTCTTAACCCTCTCCTTGTAGATTTTTGAATTCTCGTATGCTTGGAGCCGAAATTCATCGAGTTCATGAAGTTGAACAAGTCTTCGTTCTCGGGCAGCTTGTAGATCAAAATTGAGCTTCTTGAGAGCCCAATATGCTTTATGCTCCAACTCGAGAGGTAAGTGACACGCCTTCCCGTAGATGAGATGGTATGGAATTGTGCCGATCGGGGTCTTGTAGGCCGTTCTGTAGGCCCAAAGAGCATCATCAAGCTTGTGAGCCCAATCTTTCCTTGACGTATTCATCGTCTTTTCGAAAATCTTCTTGATATCTCTGTTTGACACTTCAGCTTGGCCATTAGTTTATGGATGATATGCAAGGGCTACACGGTGTCTCACTCCGTACTTGGCTAGGAGAGCTTCAAATTGTTTTTTGTAGAAGTAAGAACCTTCATCACTTATTATGGCCCTTGGGGTCCTGAACCTTGTGAAGATCTGTTTCTTCAAAAACCTCAAGACTATATCAGCATCATTGGTGGGGGAAGCAACGGCTTCTACCCACTTAGAAACATAATCCACTGCTAATAGGCTATATCGATTATTGAAGGATGAAGGAAAAGGGCCATGAAATCAATTCCCCACACATCAAACAAATCTACCTCATGTATGCTATTCAAAGGCATCTCATGCCTTTTTGAGATATTACCTGTCCTTTGGCATCGATCACAACGAGCTGCAAAAGTATGAGCATCATTGAATAGTGTGGGCCAATAGAATCCCGCTTGAAGGATCCTTATTGCCATCTATTGTCCTCGATAATGCCCACCGTACGGCGAGTCATGGCATCCCTTCATAATTTCTCTTTGTTCTTCTTCGGGAATGCATCATCTCAACATGTGGTCTGCACATATCCTAAATAGAAACGGCTCATCCCATACATACCTTCGAGCCTCATGTAAAAATTTTCCCTTTGTTGTGCATTAAACTCAAGAGGAATGTGGTTAGAGACCAAATAATTTACAAAATCAGCATACCAAGGAGCATGAGACATGTATAGCACAAATTCATTAGGAAAAACTTCGTTAATTACCCCCTCTTCTTGGCTTGCTTCATTCTCAAGTCGAGACAGATGATCTGCTACTTGATTCTCAGAAACCTTCTTGTCTTGAATTTCCAAGTTGAATTCTTGGAGAAGTAGCACCCATCGGATGAGCCTTGGCTTGGCATCCTTCTTTGCAATCAAATATTTGATCGCTGCATGATCTGTAAAAACCACAACTTTAGTTCCAATGAGATATGTTCGAAATTTATCAAAGGCATAAACTATCACCAAGAGCTCTTTCTCCGTGGTGTTCACTTGAGCATCATCCAAGGTATGACTTGCATAATAAATGGGGTGGAAGATCCTCTCCTTCCTTTGTACAAGAGCAGCGCCCATGGCATGGTCGCTAGCATCACACATTAGTTCAAATGGTAGAGACCAATCGGGGGAAATTAGAATAGGTGCAGTGACCAACCTTGTCTTTAATTCATTGAAAGCATGCAAACATGTTTCATCAAAGTTAAATGGAACATCCTTTTCAAGTAGATTACAAAGTGGTTTAGCTATTTTTGAAAAATCTTTGATGAGCCTTCTGTAGAATCCAGCATGTTCCAAGAAACTTTGTACTCCCTTGATCGAAGTTGGAGGTGGTAGTTTCTCAATAATTTCAACTTTAGCACAATCCGCCTCCATTCCAAGCTTTAAATCTTGTGACCTAACACAATTCCTTCCTTGACCATAAAATGACATTTCTCCCAATTAAGAACAAGGTTAGTGTCCTCATAATGCTTCAAAACAAGGTCAAGATTTTCTAAACATTGATCAAATGTTAATGTTTCACCAAATATAGAAAAATCATCCATGAAGACCTCTATGCATTGTTCAATCAAATTAGAAAATATGGCCATCATGCAACATTGAAAAGTAGCCGGTGCATTGCATAATCCAAATGGCATATGTCTAAATGCAAAAGCCTCATATGGGCAAGTGAAAGTCATCTTTTCTTGATCGCAATGTGCGATAGCAATCTGATTATATCCAGAATACCCATCAAGAAAACAGAAGAATTCCTTACTGACCAGGCGATCAAGCATTTGATCAATGAAAGGGAGAGGAAAGTGATCCTTACGAGTCACCTTGTTGAGCTTCCTATAGTCCATACATACTCTCAATCTGGTCACCATCCTTGTGGAAATGAGCTCATTTCGTTCATTTGTTACGGCTGTCATCCCACCTTTCTTTGGCACACGCTGTATCGAACTTACCCATTTACTGTCGAAAATTGGGAAGATTATTTCGGCATCGAGCCACTTGATGATCTCCTTCTTCACCACCTCTTTCATCACAGGATTTAGCCTTCTTTGTCCTTTGATTGACTCCTTGTAATTTTCTTCCAAAATGATCTTGTGCATGGATAGGGAGGGGCTTATCCCGAGAATGTTGGCGGTAGTCCACCCTATAGCCTTTTTGTGCTCACCCAGAATACAAAGGGGTTTCTCTTCTTACACATTAGTTAAATCAGAAGAAATAATAACCGAAAGAGTAGAAGAAGGACCAAGAAAAATATACTTGAGGTGGCTAGGAAGAGGTTTCAATTCTAGTTCCGGTGGCTCCTCGATAGAGGGTTTAAGAGTTGATGAAGACAGATCCAAGTGCTCGAAGTGATTGAATTCCTTGGGAATTGAGATTGATGACTCAAGTGCTTGAATTGCTTCTTCAAGACTTGTATCTTTCTCCTTGTATGATTTTCCTTGTAAAGCTGCTTCTAGTGCATCTTCAGGTTGACTCTCCTTGAAAACTTCGCTTGTCACCTTGTTTATGATATCAATAGAAAAACACCCATTAGCTTCATTCGGGAATTTCATGGATCTATAAACATTAAATGTAACCTCTTGATCATTCACTCTCATGGTGAGTTCTCCTTTTTATACATCAATCAATGCACGACCGGTTGCTAAAAATAGTCTTTCAAGAATGATAGTTATATTACAATCCTCATCATAATCAAGCACCACAAAGTCAACCAGAAATATGAATTTATCAACTTTAACAAGAACATCTTCAATAATCCCATGAGGATAAGCAAGTGAACGATCACCTAATTGAAGCGTTACTGATGTTGGTTTCACTTCTCCAAAGCCTAATTTCACAAAGACAGAATATGGCATCAAGTGTATACTAGCACCAAGATCACATAATGCCTTACCCTCAAAGTCCTTTCCAATCACGCAAGGGATAGTGAAACTACTTGGATCCTTCAACTTTTCAAGTAAATTACGTTGTAGGAAAGCACTACACTCTTCAATCAATGCAATTGTTTCATAGTCGCCCAACCTACGCTTCTTCGAGATGATTTCTTTCATGAATTTGACGTAACTCGGCATCTGCTCCAAAGCTTCAACAAAAGGAATATTAATATGTAATTTCTTAAAAACTTCTAAAAACGTACGGAATTGGTTTTCGGTTTTCTCCTTTTGTGCTCTTTGAGGAAAGGGAAGAGGTGGATAAGTCCGGATCGGCTTTGATGCGTTGCCCTTAACTCCATGGTTAGAGGTCGGTCAATGTTGGTGTCTTGGGGTGCCTTAGCTTGGCGGTCAATGTTGCCTCCACCTTGGACCGCGGTCGTAGACTGCCATCTACTGAGCTGACATTCTACTTGGTCCTCTTGGACTGTGGTAGTAGACCGCAGTCTACTGAGAGGTTCTTCTGGCTTGGCTTCTTGGACTATGATCGTGGACTATGGTCTAGCCTCGTCTTGTGTGCTCAGTAGCTCCTTCCCGCTTCTTAGGGTTATGGCTTTGACTTGTTTATTCCCTTTACCCCGAGGATTGATCTTTGCCTGACCTGAATCTCCACATTGCGCATTGTGATTGCAAGACAACAATTTGATTAGAATTTGATTGAATAGCAGCATGTGTCTCTTGTGAAGATTTCATAAATTGAATAAGAGTGTCCTCTAATCTCGAGAGGTGATTAGGATCCAAAGATTGTTGCTTCTGAGTTGATTGGAATCCCGGTGGAGGATTGGCCCTGTTGTTGTTGTTGGCATAGGAGAAGTTGGGATGATTTCTCCAAACTGGATTGTACGTGTTTGAGTACGGATTATTCCTTGGGTTGCCTCCAATGTAATTGGCCATCTCTTGAATTTCTTGCACCGATTCCATAGATACTCCTTCCTCGATGGTTCCATAGTCGTGCCCTGCTCTTGGTTCTTCCATAACATTACCTCCTTGAACAAAGCATCCATCTTTGCAAAGAGGGTTGTTACAGCATCGATTGAATGTATCCCAGCAGCTCCACGCCCTGCTGTCCTCTCGGATGGCCATTGATAGCCATTTCGTGCCATCTCTCGAGCAATTCATAGGCTTCCTTGGGGTATTTGTTCATCGTTGAACCACCTATAGTAGCATAAAGAGAAGATCGACAATTTTCCAATAAACCATTATAAAAAAATATGTACCAATGTCCAAATCTCAATGCCATGATGGGGGCATGCTCGTTGTAACTCCTTGAACCGCTCTCAGACTTTGTAGAAAGATTCCAATGGTTGCTGCTTGAAGGTCATAATGTCGTTCTTTAGCTTCATCGTTTTGGATGATGGAAAATATTGAGTCAAGAACTTCTCGGTGATTGCCTCCCATGTGTTGAGAGTGCTTGGTGGGAGTGACAGTAGCCACGATTTCACTTTGTCCCTTAGAGAAAAAGAGAAAAGAGACATGCGGATGTACTCCGGGGAGACTCCATTAAATCGAAAAGTGTCACATATCTCCAAGAACTTTGCTAAATGCACATGGGGGTCTTCATTAGGTGCTCCTCCAAAAGAACATAAGGTTTGAAGCATCTGAATCACCGATGGTTTGATTTCGAATGTGTGGGCTTGCACCGGTGGCTTGACAATGCTTGACTGATTCAGAAATTAGGGTTGTGCATATTCCTTGATTGTTTTCCGACGTTGCTGTGGCGCTACTTCACCTCCTTGCCTGTGCTCCATGGCTTCTCGAGGTTACCCTTGCTCTCTTAGCCTTCTTTGAAGGGTTGAAGGTTCATTCTATTTTCGGATCGGGTTGAAGTAGCTCTCTTTGGCCTCTTCTTCGCATGTAAGATGGAAAATCTCACTAAACAGACAACAATAGAAACAAGTGAAATAAAGAAAAAACAACTTTGTTGAAGAACAGTTGCTTGGTATTAGGTTAGCAAAATAAGCGTCCTCAGCAACGGCGCCAAAAATTTGTTGTGAGATGAAGAAGGGTAATGCACACAAGTGTACGTATTGCAGACAAGTAATACAGAATGAGTAAAGTATCGTTCCCACGAGAACTCTCCTACTAAGCACTAAAATTGGCACAACTAAATTCAAACTGAGTCAATTGAGTCAGTTGAGTAGAGTGCAAGTAATTAAAAAGACAGAATATAAACAGATAGAAATCAGTCGATGAAAAGCTCCTAAGGTTCACAACTTTACCAATTCTAGTCTTAAGCAAGAATCCCTCTTTCACACAATTAATTTTGTCATGTTATTAACCTAGGGTTCTAGGGTTTTCCCACTTCCATCGTACACATCTTTCAATGTCATACGAATGTACCTAAGCGGAAGACACTAATCCACTCCATTCCTAGGAGATTAATGTTGAAAGGCCAAACTAAACCAACCCTAAATGGCTATCTAGGGTGCTCACCATCTTCCTATGCGCTCGTACGAATAACCTCATCTGCCGACATAAGCTAACCTAGATTATGTAATTTCTAGCATGACATCGATTCCCTATTATGAGGCTCCTCTCTATCTCAAGATCGATCTCGTGGGTGGCCAATCCAAAAGAAAGCATGAAGTACGAAATTGTATAAACAACACCAAGGAGGCGTACCTCGACAGAATCATAAGTATAAAAGAAAAGAACTTCACTTAAGACATTGAAAATATTCCATTGATCCCCCTAGGAATCTAGGGGTTTAGTTCCACATGTTTGAATAGTGGAAAAGAAGACAACATTATGAAAATCAGAAGAGAGGGGTAGAAAGAACTCTAGATAGTGAAGTCGAATCTCCCGATCCTGGCTTTACGAATTGTTGTTGTAGTCCCTCTTCTCGTAGTGTAGTTGGTGCCTTTTTCTACCACTCTTGTATATATTCTTCTTTGTTGGGGATGCATCACTATATATAAAGTATTTGCACTCCCTCCTTTCTTGGTTTAATCAGTGTGGGATGAAAGGTTGTGGGTCCTAGCAATTCACCTCAGTAGACCGCAGTCTAGCCAAAATGCCTCAGTAGACAGCGGTCTATGACGGCTGTCTATCCTCTGTTCAGCACGCAGTTTTCTTCCTTCGGCCATAACTTCCTTGTTTTAGTTTCGATTCATGATCCGTTTGATGTGTTGGAATCTTCACCAATATTTCTAATGACATATTATATGACATATTTCTCACATATGGAGTATGAGAAATTCCCTCCAAAAGTTGCTGCATTAAACAAGCCAAGTCTTCATCATCTTTTTGCAAATGTGCTTTCCTTCCCTGCACATCAAATAACTCCTAGCAGTATCTAATCTATTTGGAGAGGTCTGAAAACTATCATTCATAGCATTAAATCCCAATGATGAAAAGTTATGCAATTGACTTCTAAACGTATAGGAAGTGGCCTCAAACTCAGGATTCTAGGTTGGGAATGGATAAACAAATCATACAAATCATTATATCAACAATCACTATTACTAAAAAACTGACACGATCACCATAAAGCGTTGGAATTATAGCAAATTCCATCCAATTCCACCAATTCTACTTTCTTCATGCTAACTTATGATATACGAATAAATATTGATAATTGCATCACGATCCAGTGTTCATTTGGATGCTTTAAATTCTTAAAACCTAAGTTATCACTTTTAAAGGAAAAAACGATAATCAAAATTTAGAGTATAATAAGTATAGTAAATATATTATATTTAAACTCATTCTAATTTCAATACAATATTCTAGTGTAGTGTGAGCGTTTTAGGTTATTTTATTGTAATTTAATGAGATTTGAAGATATTTAGAGGAATTTGAATTTCAGAGGTTACCATTCCGATAAGATGACATTCTTGGATCAAATGCCTGTATCGAATTCAAATTTGCTCAGATTTGACCTATTCTACTTGCATTTTAATGTTTTCCCATAAAATAAACATTCTTGTTTGGTGCATTACAATTTGAGAAGAATTTGAGATGGTTGGATCACTTTGAACTTCACTGATCACTTTTTTAGGAAAAGTTATAATTGAAATTTAAATCATCGTACTTTAGGAAAATGTGCTTTGTTAATTCGTTCCACTTCCAATAGAATAGATCAAGAAAGAAGTGAAGAACTGAGCTGCTGGATTGTAATTTGAAGTGTTTTGGTCATGGTTCAATTAGTTTGACTTTCGAATGTCACTATTTCTGAAAAACTGACACGATCACTATAAAGCATTGTAATAACATCAAATTTCATCCAATTCCACTAATTCTACTTTCTTCATGCTAACTTATGATATACTAATAGATACTAATAGTTGCACCATGATCTGGTGTTAATTTGGGATTTTAAAACTCTTAAAATATAAGTTGTCACTCTTGAAGGAAAAAGTGATAATTGAAATTTAGAGTGTAATAAGTCTAGTAAATGTATTATATTTAGACTCATTCTAATTTCAAAAAAATACTCTACCGTATTGTGAAATAATAGGTTATTTTATTGTAATTCAATGAGATTTGAAGATCCTCAGAGGAATTTGAATTTCGGAGGTTACTATTCTCAGAACATGGCACCTTTGGATTAAATGATCATAACGACTTTAAATTTACTCAAATTAGACTCATTCCACTTTCATTTTAATATTTTCCCATTAATAAATGTTCTTGGTTGGTTCATCATAATTCTAGAAGAATTCGGCATGGTTAGATCACTTTGAGTTTCAATTATCACTTTTTCAAAAGAAAGTGATAACTGAAATTTAAACAGTCATAGCTTAAGTGGATTTGCTTCATTTGAAATTGTTCCGCTTCTAGTAGAATACTTCATTAAAGAATTGAAGAACTAAGCCACTGGATTGTAATTTGAAGTGATTTGATCATTATTCAACCCGTTTGACTTCCAAAGGTTACTATTGCTAAAAAACTAACACGATTACCGTAAAACATTGCAATGATAGTGAATATTATCCAAGTTAATCGTTTCAACTTTCTTCATGTTAACTTTTGATATATTGATGGATAATGGTTATTGTATTGCGATTCGGAGTTAATTTATGTGTTTAAAACTCTTAAAACCTTAGTTATCACAGTTGTATGACAAGTGATAAATGAAATTTAAATTGTCCTAAGTATAACATATTTACAATGTTAAGACTCATTCAGATTTTAATAAAACATTCCATCATACTGTAAGCGTAGTAGATTGTTTTATTATAATTCAAAGAAATTTCAAGGTATTTATAGGAATTTGAATTTCGGAGGTTACTATTTTGATAATATGGCACTTTTGGATTAAATGATCGTAACAACTTCAAATTTTCTTAGATTGGACTCATTCCACTTCCATTTTAACATTTTCTTATAAAATAAATATTCTCATTTGGTGTATCAAATTCGAGAAGAATTCAACATAGTTAAACTAATTTAAACTTCACTTATCATTTTTTCAAAAAAAGTGATAGGTGAAATTTAAATAGTCATAATTATAACAAATATATTATGTTAAGACTCATTCAAATTTCAATGCAATATTCTATCATACTGGGAATGTGGTAGTTGTTCTATTGTAGTTCAAAGATATTTCAAGGTATGGAGTGGAATTTGAATTTCGAAGATTATTATTCTAAAAACGTGGCAGTTTTGGATTAAATGATTGTAAGGGCTTTAAAAATTTGCTCATATTGGACTCATTCCACGTCTATTTGAACATTTTTCCATGAAATAATCATTCTTGATTGCTGCATCACAATTCGGGATGAATTCGACATGGTTAGATTATTTTGAGCTTCACTTATCACTTTTTCAAGAAAAGATATAACTGAAATTTAAACAGTCATACCTTAAGCAAATTTGCTTTGTTTCATCTCATTCCACTTCCAGTAGAATACTTCGTTAAAAAAGTGAAGAACTAAGCCTGTGGATTGTAATTTGAAGTGATTTGATCATTATTCAATTACTTTGATGTTCGAAGGTTACTATTTCTGAAAAACCAACACCATCATTGTAAAGAGTTGTAATGACTGCAAATTTTATCTAAGCGAATCATTTCCACCTTATTTATCTTAACATATGATATATTGATAGATATTGGCTATTGCGTTGTTATCCGTAGTTAATTTGGATTCTTAAAACTTTAAAAATCTCGCTTATCACTTTTGTAGAAAAAATGATAACTGAAATTTAAATAGGCATAAAAAATAGCATGTATGCCACATTAAGAGTCATTCAAATATCAACATAATATTCTATCATAATGTAAGCATAAAAGATTATTCTAACGCAATTCAAAGCAATTTCAAGGTATTTAGAAGAATTCAAATTTCAAATATTACTATTATGATAATGTAAGATCTTTGGATTAAATGCATATAATGACTTCAAAATTACTCATATTGGAGTCATTCTACTTCTGACTCACCCTTCATCAAATCATACTTGAATGGTCTCATGAGTAGAGGAAAAATTCAAGAATACATGTCCTCACCTTGATCGTATCCATCCCCATGATCGTCGCCGAGTCCGAGTCCTTGTGAATCGATGAGTCCTCCTCATATCCCAAAGGTGCCCGGATCCGACATCGAACTAAGCCGAAGTCTTGTTCACTCCTAAACATTGTCATCATCATCTTCTGTAGGTATAATTTTTTGATCGGGATTTAGGCTCTATGTCCTTGAAAATAATTTTTTTCTTTTTTCTTTTCCTTTCGAAATAAGCGTTTTGTGCAAAAAAATAGAAAATACAAAAAATGAGAGAATAAAAAATTAGGATTCATATTTTCACAAACAAAAATGGAATAGAATCCTTAAAAAAATGTAAACTTGTTAGTTAGGATTTTTAAGTGTAAATATATATTGTTCATCTTTCTTAAGGAAAAAAAATGTAAAAATGATACAATGGAAATGAAAGAAAATGTTGAAACTCAAAAAGACAAAAAAAATATATTTTTGATAAGAAAACTTGGGAATGACTAGAAAATAGGTTGCGCAAAAATCATGATGATGAAATGAATTGTTCAAAGTTGAGTTTCAAAATTTTGTGTATTAGCTTGAACACAATTTTCGAAATCTTAGATCCGCTTTGTGGTCAATATGTGTTTTCAAGCCAGGCTAAATATTTTCCTAGGTTTTTGGGGAATTTTTTAAAATTTTGAATCGATTCGGGGTCTTCATCAGTTTTTTAAAATCAGTCCAAATTTATTTTGAATTTTTTTCAAGTCAATTTCCAATGCATTTGTGTCATTTATAGTGATTTTAGCTGTTGTTAAGGTTTAGGATTGGTCCTTGAAAATTTTGAATTGTTTCAGATCGGTTCAAAGTCTTTTATCATCTTTTAAAAATCAGTCCAGCATCTATTCCAAATTTTTCAGATCTGTCCCTGAGGATTTTGCTTGATTTAGAGAAGTCCTAAGTGTTTGTAGGGTCTAGGGAATGATCCTTGAACTCTTTGGAACTTTACAAATCAGACATAGATGTTTTCACCAAACTTTTCAGGTCAGTCCAGAACTTTTATAAATTTACAGATCAGTCCCTGCAATTCCAAGTCAGTTCAGAAAATTTTATGGGGACCAGAACTTCATGAAATGCTTCAAATCAGTCCTTGGGGCACTTTCAAGTCTTTCAACCCTAGAAAGAAAATCTTTTTTTGGAATCTTTCAGGGTCTTGAATGATTTAACTCAAATTTCACATTATTTTCCAATTTTTCTTACGATAACTTTCTCATTTTAAGTAAAAAAGCTTGTTTTGAGTCATACACATCTATTGTGTTTGACTTGGTTAGTGTAAATGATGGTTGAGGTAAGCTAATGTACTAAGTGCATCAATGTAATTGGGTGTATAGTGTGAGAGAGATGATGATGGATATATTTAATCTCGATAATAATTGAACCCCTTTATTTTTCTACACTTAAATTAGGACTGTTAGTGGCATGCTAGGGTCACGATACTAATTATCAAATTTCTCTTTGGACCATCGATTCGAGCTTTGATCAGGGAAATAATTGGATAAATCAAATGTGCAAGCAAACAAATGCCCTAGACTTGGGGACATGTACCAAGTTTGGCGTATTTTAGCTCTCGAGTTTCAAGATACGTAACAGGATCTCTAGATTCAAATCTCGATTCCAAGACCGACAAAAAAACCTAAATGGTTAGTATCATGATTACTTAGGCACCTAAATGATTTAGTGGCAACTTCAATCCAACCCTGATTCAAAGTCCCAAGTTAGGCCCCGTGCATGCCTCAACCAATTCTTTTTCTCAAGTCGGAAATTTCGATGTTCGACAGGAGTAAGTGGATGTTAGTGTTTATTTCATCAATGTATTAAACTTTTATTTCTTGTATCTTTGAAAGTGTTCTAGTTCCTTTATGTTTACCACACTTCATGTGTTTATTGATATTTGGCCAACTCGATAAATCGATCTAAGGGATGGTGAGGAGCCACGAGAGTGAGAATTCCATTACCTAAGTAAACATAGCCTAGGAATATTCGTATTGAGAGATAGGTTAGTCATTCTAAGAGTTAGCAAAGACGTGTGAAAAGGCCCGAGAGATAGCCATCACCTTAGGAATCCCAATACGGTTAAGAACACGACCTTTGGTCCCTTAATCCTAACTACCTATTCAAACAAAAAAATTATCCTAACTACCTAGAGATAGAATGGGTTAGGATCATCCTAGGGATTCATCCTAGTTGCGGCAAGAGTCGGATTAGGTGATTTTAAAACCTGTGGATAGGAAAAAATGGACGCTTGACTTGATCCGGTTATTTAAATCCAAGAGAATTGAAATCAACCCGTGAACGCGAACCCCTAGAATCGTTTTCTTGTTGAGTTCATATAAAGTTATTTCCATTTTCCATAAAGTTTCCACTTTTACTCATTTTCTTGCTCTTTGTTGTATCTTATCAACTATTCTATGGTTTGACTTAGTACACTGTGTTCTAAGTTTGTGCTCGATAGGATTTGATCCTTGTGGAAACGATATCGGCTCATTGGGTTTACTACTTGCAATTTGTCCTCTTGCGCTCTTGCGAGTTGGATAGCAAACAAGTTTTTGGCGCTATCACTAGGGACCGAAGTATATCTATTAACCCGAATGGAAGCACTTGAATTCGACCAAACCGATTTATTTTTCTTTTTCCATGTTTTGTAGTTTCTTGGTGTATGAGTAGGAGACTACAACAAGACTTGTTACTGCTTGATCCACAAATAGAGCGAACCCTCACTTGGAAAAAGTGAGAATAATCACTTATGGAGATTTCATCTTCTCATAATATGGAGGAATGAGGCACTATGCTAGGCCGTGAAAAGACAACTGATCGAGTGCGCCAAACCAGCTATACAAACTCACACATTTGAGATTAGACATGCGATGTCCCACATGATCCAAACAGTGTGCTCATTTAGCGGCGGACCAAATGAGGACTCTCATGCCCATATTGCCATCTTTAATAATTTATGTGATACCTTTAGAAAAAATGGGTTTCCTCAGGATTATATAAAAATAACTTTGTTTCCTTTCTCTCTTAGGGACATGACAAGGACATCGCTTAGCTCGTTCCCATTGGGATCCCTAAACAATTGGGACATCATCATGGAGAAATTCCTCGCCAAGCATTTTCCACCCTCCAAGATGGCCAAGTTGAGGAACGATATGCTCCATTTAAGCAACCTCCGATGGAAACCTTACCAAAAGTATGGGAACGTTATAAGGGCTTATTGCACAATTGTCCACATCATGATCTCATGATGTGGCAAGTGATAAACACCTTTTATAATGGAATTTCGGATGCCTTGCAAACCTAATAACCATGTGAATGAAAATAGAGCCTCAGTATCCACAATCTACTACTTCCATGTCATTGCACAACTTGTTAAAAGCACTAGTTCTTCTTTCATCTCTAAGCCACCCCCACACTTCTCCTTGTCTAGTTATATCATTAGAGCCCATAAACAAAGCCAGGGTTCTAATACTTTCAACCTTTTGCCCTTAGTCATTCCCATATCTGCTGCGCTACCCAAAAATTGCAATCAACATAAATCCATGTAATCCTAGGTTTTCCATTTACTTCCTCATTACTTAGTCTAATGTCTACAATATTCCCGGATCTTTCTAAAGCCTCCGTAGAATTTACTGTTGTACAACAAAGCAAGTCCCCCACTAATACACCTGTTATCTACGTACAGTAAATTAACCATTCTAAATCTAGCTTTATTTTTGGTCTTCATTAGGAAGATAATGTATGGTTTGTGCTTTCAATTAAGGTCTTCTTAGGCTCAAATTGTCAGCCCTGACAATTCCAACGTAGGAAAAAACTTAGCAAAGGGTTGATCAAGGTTCATGCATCAATTTCCCTTAAGTCTTTGATCCTATGTATTTATAAGAGTCTAATTTAGGAAAATTTTGTTGCTGAACAAATAACTTTCTTGGTATTTGAGATGACAATTCTCTCATAAAATCTTCAAATTTCTTGGATTTTCTAATTTTAGATATATTTGACAAAACCTCTTTGCTAAAATTGAAAATTTCATAATTAGACCCCATATTTTACAGAGCGTCCCTTTTTCCTAAAACTATCATATTTATCTATTTTTACTTTAAAGAGAAGAGAAGGTGGTTATAATCTCAATTTTAATCTTCCTAAAATGCTCTTAACAAGTGAATATTTAACTTGTAAAAAATGATAAATCAAGATGAAAATGTAAAGTTACTCTTAACTTTAGAACTTCCAATTTTTTTTGATCAGGAAATCAGAAATCTATTCAATTAAAGATATTACAGAACATCTAGTATCTGAAGTTCATGAGAGGAATCCAAAATACCCATTTTACATAACGAATGAGCAGAGGAATTCTTAGTTCTTGGCACCCAGGCTATTTGCCAACTTACAAAAGAGGATTTACAAGACAAAATGTCCAGAAAAATGCCCTTGGCTTCCCAGTTCGCCTGCTGAATCCCTCTTGCTGCTTTCACCACTTCTTGGGCATCAGAGAATATTGAGACGCTTTGCCACTTTCTCTGTTCAGCTATCCTGGAAGCAGTGAGAACAGCCAGTGATTCTGCTTGGTAGGAGGTTGTAGCAGCGACCTTTTGAGTCCAAAGTGATTTGGTCCTGCCATTTTCATATGCAATACCTGCAACACAGGCTCCACCGGGCGACCACGCAGCATCAACAAAAATAGATATTCCCCCATTGTTATGAGAACATTCACTTGGGTTGAAAACATCCTCTACTGAAGTAGCTGCTGGGAGAGGGACATCAGACACCAGATGTGAAGCATCAGTTTCATTACCTCCAGACCTATCAATGAGCAAAGTGGCATGTTCCATATACTTTATGTTTACCAGATGCAAGAATTTCCCTAAATCAGGACTCTCTTCTGAAAATAATGTTTTATTTCTAAGGTTCCATAACTCATATAGCAGTATAGCACTAAATAAAGTAAAGTGATTTTTTTCATTGCTGTCTAATGGAAAGTCATTAGGATTAATGATAAATTTAACTAATTCCACCATGTTTGATGCAGGGATGTGGCAGAGCTTCCATTTTGATTCCCTCCATGCAATTCTAACATATAAGCAGTCAGTAAAGAGATGAAATATTGAGACATTATTGGCTTGACACAGAGGACAACATCCTTCCTCAGTGTTTGCCCAAGGGAGGCATCCCTTTGCCATTCTCCATAAATGGAGTTTTTGACGAGTATGAATTTTCTGCTTCCAAATTTGAGACCAGAATGAGCCCAAGTCTTTGTTGAATCGATTTTGCTGATCTTTATGATAGAATGATTTAACTGAGTGGGAACCTTTTTTATCCGGTAGCCAAATGTATTCGTCTTCTTTGTTATTTTGGGAGATGTATAATTGGATTATGTTTTGTACTGTTTCTGTGTTAAAGAGAGAGTTTAATTTGTCCAGATTCCATGATTTTGTATCCTCACAGATTAGGTCTTTGACCTTTAAGGATCGATCTATTGTGGTATCCGAGGATTTAGGAATTGGTTTGTAGTCTCTATTCGATGGGATCCATGGATCAAGCCAAACTCTTGTGGAGTTGCCATTGCCTATTTGTATGCAAGTGTTTTTTAACAGTGTTTGTTTACACCATTGGAGATCTTTCCAAATAGATGATGAGTGTTTTTTAGTTCTTTCATTGCTATTAATAATATTTCCATATTTACGTGAAAATACATTGGCAGCTAGACTCTGTTTGTGTGTTGTTAGGAACCAAGCTGTTTTGGACAACATTGCTTTATTGAAATCCGAGAACTGTCTAAAACCTAGTCCTCCATATTTTTTTGGTTGGCATATATTGTTCCAGCTAATAGGTGTGAAGTATTTCCCATTTCTTTCTTGTTTATTCCACCAGAAATCTCTTGTTTTCTTATCCATTTCCTTGCACACTTTAGATGGGATCTTGAATGTTGCCATCTGGTAAACTGGGAGTGAGTTTATAACTGATTGGATTAACGTTGCACGACCAGCCCATGAGAGATTTTTAGCCTTCCATCCAGTGAGTTTATTTTGGATTTTGTCAATTAGGAATTGAAAAGAATTTGTTCTATTTCTTTTAACAAATAGGGGATTTCCTAAATATTTAGAGTCTGCTTTTATCTTTTTAAGTTTAAAGATACTTTTGATTTCCCTCTTCATGCTTCCTCTTACAAACTTTGAAAAGATCAGACCCGATTTGTGAGCATTTATTTCGAGTCCACTCCATGAATTAAATAATTCTAGTATGGTTTTGCAATTGTTTGCATCAGATTTGTGTGCTCGTAAGAAGATCATTAGGTCATCTGCAAACATTAGATGACTGATGGGCAAGTTATTTCGTGAAATTTTAATTCCTTGTATATATTTGTATTGTTCAGCTATGCTAAACATTCTTGATAGTATTTCCATGGCAAGTATAAATAAATAAGGGGACAAAGGATCACCCTGCCTAAGACCCCTTGAGGCTGTAAAGAATTCTGTAGGGCTGCCATTAATCAGAATTGAATATGAAGGTGTACTTATGCATTGTAGAATCCAATTAATAAATACCTCACTGAACCCAAGGTTTATTAAGATTATCTTAATGAAAGACCATTCTATACGATCAAATGCCTTTGAGAAGTCTATTTTAAGGCTTATCCATCCTTTCTTGGATTTAGAACAGTTCATTGTGTGAAGAATCTCTTGTGCTAATACTCCATTTTCATTGATCCATCTTCCTTCCAGAAATGCAGTTTGATATGGGGAAATTATCTTATCTAGTACTGTTTTTAGTTTATTCGCTAATATTTTAGATATTATCTTATAACAGGTATTAGTAAGGCTGATTGGCCTATAATCAGCAAAACAGTTTGCGTTTGAGGTTTTAGGGATTAAAGTGATAAATGTAGCATTCCACTCTTTTAATAAATAGCCATTATTGAAGAAACTTTGAACTGCACTTATAATGTCATCTTTGATGGTGTGCCAATTTTCTTTGTAAAAGAGAGCTGGCATACCATCGGGTCCCGGTGATTTAAGAGAATTCATTTGTTTTATTGTTTGTTCTATTTCTTCCTTTGCTGGAATTTGCGTCAAAAATTGGTTTTCCTCCTCTGTGATGATAGGGTGTATTAACTGTTCTAGATCATTTGGAATTCTAGGATTAGTAGTGGAAAATAGTTCTTTAAATTTTTTGACGAAGTATTGACCTATTTCATCTTGGTTATATATCCATTGGTCCCTATTAATTTTAATAGCTGTGATTGAGTTTTGTTTCCTCCTTATAATAGTTGAGAGATGAAAGAATTTAGTGTTTGCATCACCATGTTTTAACCACAATTCCCTAGATTTTTGCTGCCAGATTAAGTTTTTTCTTATTAAATATTCTTGTAGCAGGATATGTAACTCGTTTTCTTTTTTTAAGTTTTCCTCAGTTGGATCATTATTTTGAATTAATTCAATTTTCATTAGGGTCTTTTTTATTTGCTCTTCACAATCCCTAAAGTGATTTATGTTCCATTTCCTTAGAGCTTCCTTTGTGTATTTAATTTTCTTTGAGAAACTATATGCCCTAGATCCTGTAACTTGTTGATTCCATGCATTTTTAATAACATCCTTACACGTTGGGTCTCTAGTCCAAGCTTGTAGAAATCTAAAGGGGTAAGGTTTCTTATTACTTACTAGATTTAAATTAAGGAGGACTGGATTATGATCTGAATTAGAAGCAGTAAGGTTTACTACTCCTGCATTAGGGAATAGCAGTCTCCATGAGTCATTTGCTATCACCCTATCTAATCTTTGCTTAATATGACTTAGCCCGTGTCTCTTATTCCTCCAAGTGAATCTATTCCCAGTAAATCCTAAGTCAATTGTGCCTGTATTGCTCATAAAATTACCTAGATAGTTACGACTGCTAGCTCCAAACTTACGGCCTCCAAATTTTTCGTCAGAGCTTAGTATCTCATTTAAGTCCCCTATCATTGCCCAAGGTTTATCTGTTGTATTTACCATGTTTTCCAATTCAGACCAGAAAGAATATTTATCAGATTCATGAGGAGGACCATACGCACAGGTTAATAACCAGTCAGTTGATAAAACAGTATGAGTAATAGATAACTGAATGTAGTACTTATTCCTTGATAGGATATTTACCTCTGAGGAGTCATTCCAGAGAAGGCAAAGTCCTCCAGATTTCCCCATGGCTTCCACAACACACATCTTCGAGAAGCCACAGGTCCTTGCTATCCTTTCACATCTTAGAGTGTTGGCTTTAGTCTCTGACAAAAAGAGTAACTGGGGCTTGTGCATTTGGAGGAGTTGTTTTAAAGTTCGAACTGTAGGGGTTCCTCCAATACCCCTACAGTTCCAAGCAAGAATACTCATGGCGACAGGGGGGGCTTGATTAGGCCCGCCTCCTCGGCCGTCATGTTTTCAAGAGTGTTTGGATTCAGAGCATTTTCCTTTAGAGGAACTCCTAAAAGTTGGGTGGCAGATAGAGGGTTTATAGATGAGACAGGGATTAGCATTGCTGAATTGACCATCTGCTCCTCAGGCGCAGGGCTGGTCAGTAATGTGCTAGTCTCAATTTTCCTCTTCTTGGTTTTGTGGGGATTACTCAGTGATTCACATTCGTCACTAGGTATGAAGGGGTTGGCTAAGTGCTGGTACCTGGAGTGACTATCCACAGGACTAAACTGGGGTTCATCCCTCTGAGCATGAAAAGTGAAGTGAGTGGTTTTTTGCGGGGTCTCTGCAATATCAGCCCAGTTCTTACTGCTGTCAACTTCACCTTTCCTCAGCCCTTGACCCTCGCTTATCCGCATCTGTGCGGGAGAAGTGAGGGCACATTGTGAGTCAGTTATGAGAGGTGCTATTTGGGCTCCTACTGGGGTTACAGGAGGGAGAGATATCGGTGCATTGGAATCATATCTCATCCAGGGGCCTGGTTTGAGAAGCGTCACCGCCTCAGTGTATTGGCATGTGTTAACTTCATGTCCAATTCTTCCACATTTGTAGCAGAAAATTGCTAGCTTTTCGTATCTGAAATATATCAAGCTACGTGTTTTACTCCTACTTGTAAGTGACAGGAACCCAGTGCAGAGAGGCTGATGTATCTGTATTTTGATTAACACTCTCGGAGCATGAAAAACAGATGGGAGGGGGTTGGGTCTGCTCTCATACTCCATGATCTCCCCGATTTTAGAGGCAGCTATTTGAATACATCTCCGATTTACGTTTTCTGGGGGTAGACCGCAAATCCTTACCCAGAATATCACAGTGTTAAAAGTGATACTCTCAAGAGGTTTCCCTGGTGACCATTTCTCAAAGAGGAGGTGATAGCCTCTCACTGACCAGGCACCTCCTCTTAACACTCGTTCCAGATCCGAAGCTTCAGTAAAGATACATATAAACGAGTTGCTGACCTGGTTCAGAGGACGGATTGTGAATGAACCTTTGGTAACCCAGATCCTTCTTAGGTGACCGATGATCGTCGTGTTGCTTGGGCTTCTGTTTCCACACGGCTTGAAAATCAGAGCATGCTCTAATGCCTGCAGATTGTCTTCATCTTCACATGGGAGGTCGATTATCTCGACTTCCTCTATCCTATCTGACTGCATGTCGCCCTGTTGCATGGTAGGGGAAGCCTGTGGCATCAGATCCATATTCTGTTGAAGTAACTGGGAGCCCTTAGGATTATCGTCCATGGATCTGAGTGAGAAGGATGAAAAGTAGGGTTCTTTGTAAAGGAGATTGAGATTAGGAAGAAGATGAGTGCTGTTCTGTTTTCCCGTGAATAGGGAAGTGAGGGGGTTGCGTGTCTTGGAGGCTTCCTGGGTACTCTTACTCATAATGGGATCCCCCTCATTAATTACTTTGATTTGTGCTGGGAAAATATCCCAGTACTTGCAGCCGCCCACTGATGGGGTTTTGAAACCTCCATTAAAGGAGACTGAAATCCTAGAGAGAAGGGAGAGCATTTTATTTTAGAGAGAGAAGCTAATCAACTTTAGAACTTCCAATTACAAATATAATTACTCACCAATATTTTTTAATTATATATTTTTTTATTTATTCATAACTATATTTTCTAAAATTTAACAATACTGTAAAGAACTAATATATATTTTTAAAATTGTATAAGATATTATTATAAAATAAACTATATAATTTTATAATCGACTATATAATTTACAATTTCGTGCATAAAATATGTTGATATTTGATAGAATCAAAATTAAACTAAATACCAATATTCAATTGACAGTCAAAAAGAGCTAGACGTAAAATCTGTGTCACACACAATATGAATTATATCAATAAAACTAATCGGTTGCAAATTCATATACAAAATTGATAGACGCATACATCTTTTGGAGCAAAAAATTACTAAATTGTTTGCTTATAGTCATTGAGAGAACTGATAGATCGTTTCTGCAAAAGAGAATCTAGGGGATGGCCAGACGGTTCCATTACACGAGATTGTTGAAAGAAATATAAATTATAAATAATATTGCCCTGCCTTTTTTATAGTGAATAGTGCTCGGTTAGCTGTTTAGTAAAGAGAGAAATTAGGGAGTGTGAGACAGTTACATGAGATTATTAAGCAAAAAAATTGCAAATTACAAATTTGCACCCGGTCTTTACTTTTTTAGTCAACTGATTTAGGAAAACTCATGAACAGGATGCAAATTACTTTTGGCTTTACGTATACTAATAAGAATATATGGTACCAGCACACCGGCGGCAAGAGCAAGAGTCGTCGAACGCTGCTTGCATTCCATGTCTTCCGCCACTCTTCTTGAGCATCCGCTTGCAATGGAACCCCAATAATTTATTAATAATCAATCAATTGCTCTTTGTTCAATCCAGAGCATGAACAAGAAGGGCTTGGCGATCCTACTGCGTACGAGGATGAGACCCGGCGAACCCAGCAAACTGGCTCTCTCCCCTCTCGCCGTGAGCCCTCCTATTGATTTCCTATAGTTTGCGCCTAAATTAAGCATTTCTCTCGCCTCGATGAATTGTAAATTATGCAGAATCTGTACTACCGAATCGAATTGCTTTGTGCTTTGATCTTTCAATTGAAAGATATTATCCCATCATGTGATTTGGCTGCATCATGGTGCAACTTTTCTGTATAAGATAATCTTGACTAAAGTTCAAAGCGGCTGCATCATTGTCCCATCAGTTCTGAGGGACTGTAAAGGTTAACTTCTTTGGATGAGAGGATTGCTTCAGATGAAATGCAGGGAAAGTACGTTAGTTCTTGCCTAGCCTAGGGATACATAATCATGTGTTTTTCTTGGTAATATATTCTTCAATTTGGATCAGGACCAGGTTATTGAAACGAGGGCTGAATATCAGGGAAATCAGTCCCGTGGATGTGGCATGAAAGATGGTGGCGGGCAAGAAAATAGAGCGCCCAGTCTGTCAAGCAACAATTACAGGTATTTTACTTTCAAAGGATCCTTATCCATTTTTCCCTTCATTTAGAGAAAACAGTGAGTTATGTTTCTTGAAGGACATTTGAGCAAGTGAGAGAATCTATGCACTCCGCCATATCAATGAACAAAACTGAAGTTCTGGATGCTGTACTCAGTGACTTCTCAGAGGTTTGATTTGGGATTACAGCCTCTAATTAATGATGCTTGTCATTATGCTTCTTTTTCTGATCCTTGATTTGGCGAAACTCAATCCAGGGTTATTTTGGCCTCTCACATGAACACCGCCTCAAACTGCTGCTAATTCTTGCCAGAGAATATGATCTTAATCGGGTGCAAGTGAGGCAGCTTATAAACCAATATCTTGGCCTGGAACTCCCTAAAGGTAGGCAAGTCATTTCCATTTGAGCATTCTCCTTACAACCATTCTTATGTAATGAAACTTGATGGTGTCTTGGGAATTCTGGACTCAAGATGATGGAGCTCAATCTGATTCTGTTGAAGAAGAAGACTTGTTTTCTACTTTCTACCGTATAGAGCGGAATCTGAGGCATTCTCTGAAGCCTGTATATGAAGTTCTTTTCGAAAGACTAAACACCCATCCTGGTGGGTTGAAGTTCTTATCCATTCTGCGTGCTGATATCCTACGCATTCTCACGTAAGTTATTCCTTTACATCATATGAAACTATTTTTCCTTTTTACACCACAAACTATTTGATGATTGTTCTGCATCTGTCATGTATTTCGTTGTAGTTCTAGAGAGTGCTTGAAAAGATGGGATTTTGCTTAACATTTAAATGTGTTCACCTTGGAGGTTTGGCTTGGCCAACTCTTATCACAATCTACATGTGAGCCAGTAAAACTCTCACCTACAAACCGATAAGCTCTTTTAGGGGCATTAGAAAAGGAGCATAACATTTTTGTGCAGCATCTTGTAGCCATGATGGCTTTAGTCTTCATGATGATCTGAAGAGATGGAAACATTCTATCATTCGAGCTAATATCTCATGATGTGGAACTATCTTGTCCTCTCCATTGATTTAATTAACTAATTAATTGAACATTATAAATAAAAGTTTCTATTGCAAGTGTAGATTTAAAAGGACCTGTGCTTCTTTCATTTCCTTTTGATAGCATGATAATGATTGAGGATTGCCAAACTACTGCATCTGAATTTGGCTAGTGAAACATTTGTACCAGAGAGGACAATATTGCTTCGCTACGAGCACTGGATTCCTATTTGAAGGAGAAGCTCAGCACATGGCTAAGTCCTGCTGCATTGGAGCTTCATCAGATCACATGGGATGATCCTGCCTCTTTGCTTGAGAAAATTGTGGCGTATGAGGTTCTTTTACTTCCACGTTGTTTACCAGATCTTGACTTAGTTTGGACCTGCTAATTTAGTGATAATAATACAGGCAGTGCATCCTATCAGCAACCTTGTAGACCTCAAGAGAAGGTTGGGAGTGGGCCATCGTTGCTTTGGGTACTTCCATTCAGCAATACCAAGTTAGTGATATCCTGTTCACTTTTCTTTTGTGTTTGATATTCCTGTAGTGTCTTATGTCTGCATTATACTGTTTTGCTAATTATAAATTATTGTTAGATCATGCTTGATGTACCCTTCTTACGGGGTGAGGCTCTGTCTTTTGTAAGATGAGTCATCTTTTATATAGGACCTCATTCTTTCTACTCCTGATTTGCATATTTGGCCTTCTATGGACCAGCTTGTTTAGATTCTTCTATTCTTGATATGTAACTGATAAGACAACCTGCCTTCTGTGGTTGATTGAATAGTCTACGAGTACAATCTGATGGAAGAGAATGGTGTATGTCTAATGGTTGACTGAAATGCTTGACCAATTATATAAATATTAAAACACAGAAGTGATGAAAACCTGAGCACCATGGTCCTCATATTTTCTGAAAGAATTCAGTCTTGATTACTTGGTTGAATGCATTATTTTGCAATTGGTTGCAGGTGAGCCACTGATATTCATTGAGGTTGCCCTACTAAATAATGTGGCTGAAACTATACAGGCAGCTTTATTTGACCCTAGCCATTTTCAACTTCTCTCTCTCTCTGTCTTTTTTATGCATTTTACTTATCTGATTGTAGGAGGTTTTGTGGGACAATCCTCCCATACCCGAAGATGAAGCAACATGTGCATTATTTTATTCTATATCATCAACCCAGGTTTGAATATTTATCATTTATTTATTTGATTGCAATGAACAAAATGAAAATCATAGATGATGTAAATTGAGTTTTTTCATATGTTTTCTGGAATTTGTCTGCCTTCTGGAAAGAAATTTTAGACAAGACTCTGGTGTTTCTTCTGTTACATTGATTCCTTGCTATTCTAAGGTTCAAATGTTGCCTTTTGGATTTCTGCAGCCAGGCTTGGCAGGAATAAACCTAGGGAAGTTTCTTGTTAAACGTGTGGTTGCATCGCTCAAAAGAGATATGCCTCAAATATCTGTGAGTATTTTGGACGTTTGTTTTATGATATTAGAATCTTGCATATCCTCTTTTTAAAATGAGGAAACACACCACCCCTTCTTTCTGGCCTGCTAGCTGGAGCTTCTTTTGTCGTAATATTATGAATTTTTTGGACTGGACAATAGGGTGCTCGTCAATGATGCATAGTGACGCATTAGTGGGAAGTATAGAAAAGTATTCAGGAGAATATCTAAGAGTTTATACCTGGCAATGATTGCACAGCTGTTGCCGCCACCCCATGCCCAGTGGAATTTGATAGGTGTTTTTCCAGTTTACGCTCCATATAGATGCACTCTTGTTCTCTTTCTGTCGTATCTGATTTTCTTTCCAAACGTGTTAGATCATAACCTGCAATTTTTTTTGGTGAATGGGAACAAAATGAAATCTTAACTAAATTCCCTCTTTGATGCTGTTGTCCATATACGTTTCCAGGATGTATTGTTGCTTTCTGATTATCTGTAATTTCTCTTATGAAGACATTTGCTACGCTCAGCCCAATACCAGGATTCATGCAGTGGCTGCTCTCAAAGTTGGGATCTCAGTCGAAGCTCACTGAAGTTGAGGCCGTGTCACATTCATTAATGGATAGATCAACTTCATCATTTTGGGAGAACATGCTAAAGCCAGAAGAAGAAAGAGCCTTCTTGAGCTTATCCGAGTTAGCTCTCTTATAATGATCTTATAATTGTCTAATCATCATAGCTCTTATGATGTTTTATTAGATCCTCAGTTTCTCAATTTCATAAATTTCAAATAAACTAGAGCGTAGCTTTCAGAAGAATATAAGGAGAATATTTATTTAAATATAAAAAGTAAAAGTTATTTTTGAATCAAGTGCTTTGAAGTGCAGCATCGGTGGACCTGACAATGTTTTGGATGATGTTAAAGTTGGGCTTGCGAGTATAAAATACCTGTTCCCTGAATTCAATCTTTTTCTTCCCTAAAAGTAATATGCGGACATTGTTCAGGAAAAAAATTGACTTCTTTTTAGCGCAGGAAAATTTTTTGAAATTCATATTTCATGCGGGCATCCTATTTGCAGGGATTTTGCTGCCATGAATAGTGGGATGGAGGTGATGTTACACCTTTTGACTTCAAAGAACCATGATTGGAAGAATTCATTGGAATTGGTGGCAGCTTTAAAGCCCCCTCTGATGCGACTTTGTGCCCGGTACACTCTCTTCAAGAAAATATTCAATTTTTTACTCTCAAGCGCTTTTTTCTATGATCAGTTTTCCACACTGGGATATAGAAACAGGCATAATAAAGCAATAAAAAAGAATGGGAATGGTAAATCTTAAGTGTAAAAGTTTGATCAATATAGGGGTAATCAAGTATGGGTACCCTGTATTTTTTTCCACAGTATCCACGACCCACCTTATACGAGGCTGGATTCTAAATTTTGGATTCGGACCCTATTTTGTTCAATCTTGTAGCCAAATTCTACCCTTTTGAATCTTGGAACCGGACCTTACCATGTTGAATCTTGGAATTGGACCTTACCATGTTGAATCTTGGAATCGGACCCTACCAGAACCTGTGATATCTTACAAGTTCAGGATAGCTTGTTGGAACATTTTATTGTTTATTCTTTCACCTCTATAATAAGGATTACTTTGATATTTTTCATGATTATTATCATTTCATATATTTTTTATTTTAATCAAATGTGTAATTTTAAGTATGTTTGCAATATATTTAAGTACTAATTTTAAGTTCTAGTAATATTTTAGACACAAAAACATTATCAATTATACATAATTATTATATCAAATGAAAGCTCATCAAGCTGGGAATATAATGGTTTAAACGGTTCGTATTGGAATTCAAACGAGAAAGTTGTGAATGATTAAAATTAACTATACGACTCAGCTAACAGGTTCTGGTTTTGGTTTGCAGTGCTGCATGTTGGAGCCGAAACTAACTGGTTCCTTGATTCGTCATTCGGAACCTATCCTATTTTCATTGAGATTTATTGAGTAGGCTACTACCGGTTTTGAGTCTATAGTCTTGCACACCCCTAATCAATCAATCCATGCTATATGCCCATTCCATGGGCTTGACGACTAACTTTGGAAAAACAAAAGGGTTTATAGACACACGAACTATTCATAACTGTGATACTGAATAAAAGTATTATGTGAAAAATTCCAATCTTTCCTGCCAATGATAGACAAATTGTTAATGAAACTCATCGATATTATCTTCATGATATCGCATTCTTTTGGCACTTTTCTACTACTGTGGCAATATCTCTCTTGTCTTGTCTCTCTGTTTTCCTTCCCCACTAATCAGTCAATAGGTTCTGGTTTCGTTTGGGTACTCTGTGTGTCGAAGCGGGAACCTGAATCAAAATCGAAATCGACCGGTTCCTTGATTTGTCACTCAGAACTAACCTATTTTCACTGAGATCTATTGAGTAGGTTCCTACCGGTTCTATGTCTGCCTTATACTTTTGTACACCCCTAATTAGACAATCCATGCTATATGCCCCATTCCATGGGCTTTACGACTAACTTAGCAAAAACTAAAGGGCTTATAGACATAGGAACTATTCATAACAGAGATACTAAATAAAGTATTATCTGAAGAATTCCAATCTTTCCTGCCAAGGAGAGACAAACTATTAGTGAAACTCATCGATATTGTGTCTTCATGATATCTCATTTTGTTGGATCTTTTCTATTACTGTGGCAATATCCTCTCTTGTCTTGTCTCTCTGCTGTCCCTTTTCCGCACTTTATTTGGCCCTTTTAAGTCAGACTCGCAAGAGTTGAGAGATGCCTTAGAACATTCAGCATATGGCCAGTATCTCGTTCTATCATCAAGACTCTAAGAGCATGCCTGTTCCACAACAATTCCTAGGGAAGCTTTTTGGGCAATTGCCAATTTCCTTGTCAGGGATAGATGATAGTCCATTTAAAAAATGGAAACAGATTGAGGTTAGGTGAATCAGAATATGACTACTAATTCTTTGATCAGAGAGATCAGAATGTATGTGTTTGCCGAATATTGTACTGATTGACATTTATATCTAGCTTGATACATCGATTATAGTGCAATTTCATATGATATTGGAGACTGTAATTCATCGGCAAGGATTCATTCTAAAAGCTGAGAATTCAAATGAAAATTATTACTAACTATTTTATTGGCTTTAGCTTTTCCCCTTGTTAGTATTTAATCGTAACATGATATATTTATTACATTAGAATCCCTAATTATACTTTTATTTATTGTAGAAGCGGATTAGCATTTTCAGTTGTGTACCACTTTATTACGGGAGCTACTTGGATTGGCCAATAGTTAGTAAATGAAACAAAGCATAAATTTTGGAGTGGGGAAGGAGGGATGTGGGAGAGATATGTGCAAAAATGTTGAGTTGCTCCTCTGCTGATGCACGTGAGTTTACTTTGCTGTTGCTCTACGAGAGTAATGAAACCGGTTTGATGACTGTAGGTACCTTCTACAAGAGAAAAAGAGAGGAAAAGCATTAGACTCTGTTGCAAATTTTCACTTGCAAAATGGAGCGGTATGGGTGCATGCTATTTGTAATGTTCGATTGATCGATTACGTCATTATTTTTTTTTTGAAGAGTAGAAATGGGTAGCTATGATGGTCAGTAAAAGCTATTTATTCCAACCTGTACTCAAAAACTATTTATTCCAACCTGTAAAAGTGTTTGGTGTTAATAGATGATCGAGAGAATTAATTGGATGGCTGATCAGTCTGAGAAAGGGTTCCGTCAGAGCATGGGCATCATGGTAAATTACGTTTACAGGTACTTACAATAACAACTTTACTTTTTTGTTTGACCATTGAATCTTCATCACATGATCCCTGAGTTTGTATCTCTCCAACTGGGAGATTAGCTTAACCATTCCATGGAAAATTATATTCTGATAAGTTGTGACAGAACATAACATGTTATACACGAACAATAAATTGCAGGCTGGAGAATATTGAAGAATATGCTCAGTCATATTTCAGTACAGGGCACATTCACGCTTCACCTGATTTTCTTCACCACCTTGAGGCAGTAAGTTGGTTCACAAAGAAATGTCCAGTTCCACCTTAAGATTTTGAAATCTTCCTAAATGTAATATTTGCATTATATTAGAATTTTGTGTTTTTCACTATGACCTCTTCTGTTATCATTGGCTGCTATATTGATGGTCCCTCCTGGCATTTTTCAGGCTTGACATACAAGGTAATGCTGATGAGAAGATGGTCAAATTGCAGAGTAATATTTCTTTTTTGCTGTAAACAAATAAATACAAAAGTACAAGGTAGGCTTGGAACCATATTGTGGTACCTGTTCATTCGGTAGATGACAGAAATTTTCAGTGTTCTCTTCTCAGTCACTTGGGAATAACTGTTCCTATTGGAATAATTGAACAGTCAATATCATATGGCAAATCCACCATGTCTTCAACGAAGTGGATCACCGGAGTACCCATATAAATATTTTTGTAGTTACTATTTTAAGTTTTATGTTCACAAGTGAGAAAATAGAAGGAAAAGGATCTTGGTTTACTTTCAATTTTCGAAGGCCGAAACAGTTGTTGTGAAGCGAGGTGGAGAACAGGAGATTTCTTCTTGTTCTCCGAAACTAAGCAGAGTCTAAATCTTGAGATAGTGCGCTGATGGGTTTTGACATTAGACAATAGAACTAACCACTGGATACACTGAATCGTCTGATGTAGGAAAGCTCGGTAATCACCAAATCTGAATATAATGTCAGTTCTTACATACATTTCGTTCTTGCAGTTTGAATAATTTTACATGCTGGACCGTAACGGAGGATTTGGGTAGGAGGACATAATCAGGCATTCGTATGATCTCTGCAGATATTTCACTTTCTGCATAGCTAATCCCCAACTCCGAGACACAGTCTGATCAGTCTGGTGTTTGACGCATCCACCATCTGCAACTTAAAGAAGATCATGGAAGAAGAAATTGGCTCTGCATAGTTTTGTAAAACTATCAATGAAATAGAAAATATAAAGAATTCAGCTGATTTTTTTTCTTTATTTGGTTTTGTTTAGTAATGCTTTTACTTGGAGAAAGATCTTGTCTCGGACATGCTAGATAGAGTGGTGGTGGCCATGAGCCAGTTTGGGCCAGGGCCGGCACAAAACCGGTCAAAACTGGAACCCGAATCGAACCATTCCTGAACCGTAAAACTCAAGGTTCAAGGATGGTTTCACCGGCCTCAAAAATTGGAACTTGAACCAGCCCGAAACTGGTTATTTCAAACTGGAATCAGAGGGAAATTTAAAAAAAAAAAGAGAGATTCCTCCTTAGGCTCTAGCCTTTTCGGCCTATGCAGTCAGCCCCCCTCCCACGCACTAAGCTTTTTCATCAGCCCTAACCTAACCATCAGCCTACAATTCAGCCTATATTAAATTTGTTTTAAATTATATTTATTTAATTTTTAATCCCTCCCATGTGCCCAGCATCCCATCATCCCACCTCACCCGCCTACCTAACCATCAAACTACAATTCAAGCTATATTAAATTTTATTTTAAATTAAATTTATTTAATTTTAATTCAAAATCAAATTGGTCAGCTTTGTATCGCCACAAAATCATAATTTCAAACCGGAACCGTCCCTAAACAGTCCAAATGGAGGTTCCAGGCTGGTTCCATGGTCATTTGGAATCGAAACCGGCAGGTTCTAGAGTCGTAACCACCCCTAAGACAGAGGTCATATCTAGCTATAACAAACAATCAATTAAGATTAACCTTTTCAAAGGCCGGTTTTATTTACTTGCCTCTAGCAAAATCTAAACTAAAACCCTATATTACTTAAAACGTGCTTGGATTGCACAGTCAGGGGGAGATTTGGCACACGATGCACATGTTCCAACCTTAGAAACTCGCTTAGCTTATGCCTTAGACAAGCTACAAGAAGCAACTTATGCATCATATTGTGGACAACTCAATGGGGATGGCCCTTTTAGAAGACAAGTAGCAAGAGCCAACAGGTTTCCCTTACCTATATCCTCACCTAAGCTTCCTACGTCAACAACTACCTTAGGAGGAGGCACCAACAATGGTAGTAGCAAGCCTACTGATAAGGGGCTGCTACCTTTCCCGTTAAATGCTAAGCAAGCCCACTGTTAATTATACTGCTACTGTCCCACGATCTAAGAAGTCTCTAAGTAGTAAGGAGATAAATGAAAGGCGCATCAAGGGCCCGTGTTTTCTGCATGAGGAAAAAGCATATTTGGGTCATTAAAGTGGAAGATGTTGAGCAAAATGACATATAGAAACCTACTAAGTTGTTGTGCACTAACACAAGAGCCCTGAGATTTCCATCCATGTACCAATTGGATCTCACAATTACCAAACCATGAGGGTTAATGGCGTTGTGGGATGAAGGGAACTCCATATTCTCATAAATACGGGTAGTAACTACTAATTTCTTAAATATAGATATTGGACAAAGAGTCTTAGATGTAGATATCTCTCGTTAATCTAGTAAAGACGACAATAGCCAATGGAAGCACCCTTACACGTAAGGCTCAGAGCAAGAATTTATGATCCAGGACACAAGGGAAGGACTACATTACCAACGTGCTTTTAATTGAATTGGACAACTATCACATGGCTTTATGTGTGCAGTGGTTTACCCAAGTGGTTGCTTGGAACTTCAATAACCTACAAATGAAGTTGAAAATCAGTGACCAAGACTGTGTGCTAACAGGAAATCTTGAGGAATAAGTATGGATGATCCGTGAAAAAGATCTCTAAGAAAAAGGGTCAGGTGGTATTAGGGCAGCTGGAGTCCTCGTTGTTGGATTACCGAGATGTCCTTGTTGAGCCTACTGAAGCGCCGCCATGTAGAAGCCATGATCGCCATATAATATTGAAATGGGGTGCTCCACCACTTAATTGTTAACCTATCCGGGAGCACATAGAGATGTCACTAAACATATGGTTAGTAAGATTCTTATCGTAGGCCACAGTTCTAGTTCATATGCCTCACTAGTAATACTTGTTAAGAACGAAGATTTCACTTGGTGGATGTGCATCGATTACAGTGCACCTAATAAAATCACGTTGAATAAACAATTTCCCATTTCCACTCATCAAAGAGCTCTTGGATGAGATCCATGGCTCGGTGATATTTTTCAAGATTGACCGGTAGTTTGTGCATTATCAAATTAGAAATGGCAGAGGAAGACATCCACAATTATTGCCTTCAAGACCTAGAAAGTCATTTAGATTCTTGGTAATGCCAGATCAAATGCACATCGTGATCCTCTGTGCGTGTCACAGCTCTCCCCCCCACTGTACTCCTCCCCAAGGATGTCCGACTACCCCAAGCCATTGTCCTCCCATCCTGTCAAGGGGCCAAGGGCGCTACCCGAATACCGCTCGAGTACCTTGGTACCGCTAGGCGTCAACAGCTCGCTCTGCTGACCAGCCACAAAACTTCACACAACCGAGACTCACAAGCCTAGAAACGATCAAAGCAACACAGAAGAGGTTGGGAAAAACTCACTTGTATTATATCACAACAAGTATGAAAAAACCCAACTACAGACTCTGGTCGAGTATATGCCTCACAACCCCTACTGCTTGCACTCCTCACTCGACCCCTCACAATACAGACTCAGCACTCACACTCTCCTCTCAGTGTGTCCCGCGTGCCCTCAGTTGTCTGCTCTCCCTCTTGTGAGTGACTCTCCCTTGAATCTGAAGTCTGAAGTGTCTCTCTCAAATGAGAGTCCACGCCTATTTATACACGAAGCCCACCAAGCAAATATGCCAGGTAATCTAGACTTTCCCTATCGACAAGTCTATACAAGGCAGTTGACCAATCTCTATCAAGACTTTCCATGTGTGCCGGGAATATTCTCCTCCTGAGATTCCTCCTGAGATTCCTCTTGCCATGTTGGATCCCTGATCCTTGCAAGCTTCCCGATCTGGCACACCTGTCTTCCATAGATAGGGCTGATTCTCCTCCTAAGAATCCGCTTGCCCTGTTGGATCCCCCGATCCTTGGTCAACTTCCATAAGTGGCTTCTAGGCGTATCCATGATTGCCTCCCCCAATTATGGATTGATTGGATCCATGCCATGATTCCCGCTGCTCCCCATAAGGCAGGTTGTGATCCAGGGACTTGATTGATCCTTCCGCTGTGGCCCGCATCTGCTCCAAGGAACACTGCCAAGCGCTCCATAGCGTTCGTAGCACGTATTCTAGGAGAAAGCCTCTGGGCTCCACCGCTTCCCCGGTGCCTGCAACCACAGTCATGATCGAGAACCCTTCTCATGATCAAGTACCATCACAGTGCCTAGCTTGAGCAGTCATGCGCATCGCTATCCAACACCTCGACACTTAGTCGATAACGTGCCCTCCTAGCACGTTGCCCGCTACCATGACTTCGAGGCACGCTCATGGTAGGCGGGTCTTGGGATACCACCTCAGGGGTCTAACACATCCCTAGCCCTCCCCATCCACCTGAGCCGCCCACTCTTCCCCCCATTCACCAACCAGCCCCTCCCCTCCAACCCACCCACCTATTAGCATTCCCTCACCAACCAGCCCCCCCATCATCCCAGCCCACACCTCGCTCTCTTCTTCCATGTGGAGTCACACACTGCCAAATGGAAGACGACCTCCCAACCATTGATGAAATCACCAAACTAACCTCCACACTTTCCACCCAACCCATCCTCCACCTCAGTCCCGATCCTGTGAAAACTCGCTCTCTCTCGCTTCACACACTAATAGGTAAGATTGTAGCCGACCAGGAGCTAAACCCCTCGGCAGTGGAAGATCGACTCAAACATTCATGGAAGCTCTTACAAGGCCTTCAAGTCACAACAGTGGCCAACAATGTCTACAGATTTTCATTCGACTCTGCTGCGGAATGTCGACGCATTACCATCCAGGCCCCATGGTCAGTTCTGGGCTACCACATGGTTCTGCAGAAATGGGATCCACATACAACGGAACAGGAGATGGACTTTTCCCGTACAGTCTTTTGGGTACAAGTACATGATCTGCCTCTAGACCACATTACAAAGGAAAATGCTAAGCTAATTGGGAGCAGACTCTGAGGAACTCCTAGATGTTGATCTCGCTGGAAGCATTGGCACTATCAGACTCAAGGTTAAATTCTCAGTGGAAGAACCCCTCAAGAAGGGATTTCGCATGGAAGATAAAAGTGGCAAGCAGTGCTGGATTTGCTTCAAATATGAACGATTGCCAAACTTTTGCTACAACTGCGGGCGACTTGGCCACACCGAACACTCTTGTGTGATGGAGATACACTGGGAGCAAGAGCACGACGCACCACCCTATGGCCTAGTCTGAGAGCTCAGCCAACGAAGCTAAGCTCCGGAACAGAAGCACGGTTGCCAGTGAAAAACAACAGCATCAATCCGGTGAAGGCTATCGGAGTCGTGGCCGACAAAGTCCAGCAGGAAATCCCATCTGTCAGGTACGACTCTGACCAACCTAGCGCCAGCCTAGCCCTGCCATCTGACTTGTACTGTCTCCTCGAGCCTCACATTGATGTCCTATCACAATCCCGTCATTCACCAAACCCAACTAATATCCAGCCCATGTCTCAAACCTTTCAAGCCTTCATTTTTTCGGCCAGCCCACTCATCACATCCCAACCCAGACCCTCCAACTCCACCAAAAGAAAACCAAGCACTAAGCAGCTCTGGGCAGTGCCCAAAAAGCAAAAAGCCCAACCCTCCACTCACCCCAGCACACCAATTCCCCTCCCCAGTACCAATTTCCATTTCGCAGAATCAAGCTCCATCGATCTCCCACTCCCAAACCACAACACCATCCATTCTATGACCGAGCCGAACTCCCTTGAGTCGTGCCTGATGGAAGGACAGGCCACTGCAACAGCTCAGCGAAACCCCGATGGCAAAATATTCCATTGGAAAAAGATGGCAAGGAGCAAACAAACTACCCCAGTAGATCCAAAGGCTGAGGAGGTGAGCCTAATCAAGCCCCCACCCTCTCAATGTTAGTTATGAGCTGGAACTGCCGAGAGGTTGGGTCGCCCTGCGGCAACAAGTTCCCTCAGGACCCTGATATGACGCTACTCACCAGACTGCATTTTTTTTATGGAAACCAAGATTCAAAATACCAGAGTGGAAGAAACTATCCACCGAATGGGGTGTAGCAATTGTATCCTCTTCCCAGCGCAAGGACGATCAGGAGGCCTCTGTCTATGTGCCAAACAAGGCATACAAATGGAGCCCACCACCATTGACCAAAACATAATTAGTGTCATCATTTATTCCATCCCTCCAGCAACCCCCTGGCACTGCATATTTGTCCATGGCCCCTCCACTGATAAGCCAAAGGTTGAATTCTGGCAGAGGCTGTCCACCATCGCCAACTCTTTTGCAGGCCCTTCTCTAACCCTTGGAGACTTCAATGATATCATTTCTGTAGATGAAAAGAGGGGAGGCCGAATATATCAGGCATCATCCAGTACAGGACTGCAACATTTTGTTATAACCAACGGCTTCATTGATCTAGGCTATGGAGAAAACAAATTCACGTGGACTAATAAACGTGTAGGGCAGGCCAACATTCGGGAAAGACTAGATTGATGCTTAGCGAATATACAGTGGCAAGAACTCTTTCCGCAGGCTAATGTACTGAACCTCCCACGAAGTGCATCAGACCACCGCCCAATACTATTGAACACTGCCAGGAATGATCACTGGAGACCAAGGCCATTTCGCTTTGAGGAGATGTGGCTATAGGACCCATCTTGCTACTCCACAATTAGGAAGGCCTGGTTAGTTACCTGCATTGGATCCCCCATGTTTCAGCTACATCATAAGCTCGGAGAAACTAGGAGGCAGCTGAGAGCTTGGAATAAAACAGTTTTTGGGCATGTTCAAACAAAGATCAGAGAGCTCACAGATGAATTAGACAGGATACAACAACTTGAACCTTCCTCGATGAACTTGTCAGCAGAGGCTTCCACTGCACTAGAGCTCCATCAACGACTCAAGCAAGAAGAAACTCTTTGGAAGCAAAAATCAAGAGAATCCTAGCTAACAAGCTCTGATCTAAACACTCGATACTTTCACTTAGCTACCACAATCAGGAGAAGGCACAATTCAATTGATTTTCTCAAGCTAAGCAATGGACAGTGGACCTCAGACAGAAGCGAGATAGGGCGAGCTTTCGTGGATCATTTCCAAGCCTTATTCACCACCTCTTCCACCCAGCCTCCACCCCAAAATCTACATCACCTCTTTCCCCCAGTAATCAGCCCAGAAGACAACAGCTCCTTATGCTCAATTCCAGACATCCTTGAGATAGAACAGGCAGTTTTTTCACTAGGTGCCACCAAGGCCCCGGGCCCCGATGGCATGTCAAGCCTGTTCTACCAGAAAAATTGGAGCACAGTGGGCGGAGATGTTGTGGCTGCTATCCAAAACTTCTTCAGAGGTACCTACCTGCTCAAAAAACTTAACTTTACTTACATTGCACTTATTCCCAAATTTGAAGAAGCTGCCACCATCCATAATTATTGCCCCATTAGTTTATGCAATGTTTCCTATAAAATAATTTCGAAGATCATTGCATCTAGACTCAGGAACATGCTGCATAAGATCATTTCCCCCCTACAGGCTGCATTCATCCTAGGTAGAAGCATACATGATAACTCTGTCATAGCACATGAGATTATGCATTTTCTAGCACATCATCAAGGGAAAAAACAATATGTGGCCATTAAGCTTGACATGGAGAAAGCCTTCGACAGAGTTGAATGGTCTTTACTATTGATGGTCATGGACAGTCTGGGCTTCGGCAACAATTGGATACAATGGATCTCCCAGTGTCTTTCCACTGTTTCATATGCAACTCTCATTAATGGGAGCCCATTTGGCTTTTTCAAGCCAACAAGAGGAATACGACAGGGAGATCCACTCTCCCCATTCCTATTCACTCTTGCCACTGAAACCCTCTCACGAATGCTCAACAATGAGGAACACTTGGGAAACATCCAGGGAATAAAAATCCGAAGGAATTGTCCCTCATTCACACACCTCCTTTTTGCGGACGATCTATTCCTTTTTGCCGAAGCCACGGATACAAATTTGCACAACGTCTTTAAGACTCTCCAAACCTATCAAGAGTGGTCAGGGCAGGCTATCAACAAATCCAAGTCTTCAGTTTTCTTTAGTAGAAATATCCCAAATCAGACCCGAAACAGAATATGCAGGTCTTTAGGGCTACAGAAAGGCATAGCCAACTCCAAATATCTAGGTCTTCCCTTGCACATACTCAAGGCTACAACCAGCACATTCCAACCAATCCTAGATAGAGTAACTGATCGTATGGCCACATGGAAAGCAAGGACTCTCTCTCAGGCAGGTAGAGGAGTACTGATCAAAACAGTGGCTGCAACCATTCCCTCCTATGCCATGAGCACATTCCTACTTCCTAAAACCATCACCAATAAGCTGGACTCCATCTTTGCCAATTTCTGGTGGGGATTCACTGAGGAAGGCAAGCCCAAAATGCACCTGAGAGCATGGGCTTCCCTCTGTGCACCTAGAACTCAAGGGGGGCTAGGATTCAGGAGAATGCAAGACCACAATAGGGCACTCATATCCAAGCATGCATGGCTGCTCACACAAGATACAACTCGACCTCACATAGCATTGCTTAGGACTAGATACATGCATAATCATTCATTCCTGCATCATGCGGTACCAAAGGGATCATCCTACTTCTGGAGAGGGCTCACTGCCACCAAAAGCCTTATCAAACAAGGGGCCTGCTTCAAATTAGGCTCAGGCAATGCAGTGAACATATGGAGCAATCCATGGCTTCCCAATGTCAACGGATACCAACCTGTCCTACGAGGAGATGCTCCACCAGAACTGCAGACAAGCCTGCAATGGGTATATCAGCTCATCCAAGCAGACACTATGACATGGAATGTCAACCTCCTACGGCTTCTATTCGACGACTCAGTGGTGCAAAGCATACTCTCTATCAAGCTCCCTCACGCACCAACAGAAGATAAGCTTAAATGGAGCTCGAGCGCCAACGGTGAGCACTCGGTGAAAGCAGCATATATCTTAGACCAAAGCCACCGCTTCCCAAGAAGTCCTCACTTCCACCCATCACAATGGCAAACCCTGTGGAGGCTGAAGATACATGAAAGATTCAAGATCCTCCTGTGGAGATAATTTGGAATCTATTGCCCACCAATGCAATGATCAGCCCAAGAATTGGTATCAATTCAGAGCCATGTTATTTCTGCCACCAGCAAGAAGAAACCATAGAGCACTTGATTCTCCATTGCCCCCACTCAAGGATAATATGGGCAAACTTGCGATGGCCTCTGCGTCTTCACCAGCTCGGGAATATCACTGCAATTGAATGGGTCAAACTCATCTTGGGCATTGACCGCTCACTGCAAATCCCATCTGACATAAAACATGGTTTCATCTTGCAAGCTGTAATATTTCTGGATTATCTTTGGCAGGCTCGGAACCACACTCGCCTTACGCATATCAGCGAAGACCCATTGATGGTATCCCGGAAAATCGATCAGAGGCTGCAACTACACCTCACAGCATGGAACAACAAAATAGAAAGACCACACATCAGCCCATGCAAGCCAGAACCATCTGCATTGATCTTCTCCTTCGATGCCGCTGTTTCATCACAAGGCTCCTGGATCGGTGTTGGCTGCACCAACAGCTCAGGCTCCCTGCTCCACGCTTGGTCCTTCTTCGTATCCTCCAGCAATCCGGTGGAAGGAGAAGCCCACGCTGCCCTACATGCTGTTCGCTGTGCCTCATCGATGAAGGTTCAACACCTCCAGCTCCAAGGAGATGCCCAGGACATCATTGAGGGAATCCTTACTCCTGGACTACCTCCAACAGCAGCCATCGTAGACATCATACGCAGCATTAAGCATGACCTTTTGTCCTTTACTTCTTGGTTTGTAGCCTATATTAATCGAGCGAACAATTTCTTGGCCCACAACCTTGCCCGTTGGGCATTGTCACAGCATTTTGTTGGACCTATCCCTATCACCTCCATTCCTCTAGGTGTTCTACTGAGGATGGAGGAGAAGGAATAGATCTAATCTCATTGTCCTCTTTTGATTCAAAAAAAAAAAAGATTCTTGGTAATGCCATTTGGTATTAGTAATGCTCCCTCAACGTTTGAAAGCCTCATAAACTGATTTTTAGGCCTACATGTTCAATATGTGCTAGTGTTCTTGATGACATGTTGATAATCAACTCTTCTTATAATCATCATTTTAAGCTTGTATATACTATTTTGCAGACACTACACAAGTAGAAAGCTTTATGTAAGGAAGATCAAGTGCTCGTTTGGAGCTATATGAGTGGAATACTTGGGCCATTTTGTTTCGGTGAAGTAGTTTCGATGGATTCCAGTAAGATCCATGTTCTAAAGATTTGTTGGCTCCTGCAAATGTAAGGTAGTGGCACAGCTTCCTTGGGCTAATAGGTACTATATAGGTTTAGGTGTAACAATGGCCCTCTCCGAAAGCCATTACATGAGTTGCAAAGCAAAGATGGGTTTTATTGGACTGTGGCTGCTTTGCAATAGATAAAGCATGTAACAATCACTATTCCTATTCTAGTCATGCCTTATCATGCAAAAAGGTCTACAATTCAGATAGATCCCATGGGACATATTGGGACAGTGGTAATGCAACAAGGAGATTTTGTGGTTTTTATTAGCATTAGCAAGACACTTGCTCCAAGGCACCAGAAGTCGTTTGTGTATGAATATAAACTTATAACTATACTCCGTACTCTTAACAAATGGCACCGCTACTTAATTACTGGGAACTTGATTATCAAAAATGATCATCATGGCCTCAAATTCCTTTTTACGATAGAGGCTTACCACTCCTTGTTAATTATGTAAAAGAATGACTATTTATTTACATGGTTTTCAGGTCTATATTTAAGTGAATTGGTCGAGTTTGACTTGATGCGTGTGCTTGATTTGATAATCTTTCCTTGTTGAGTAAAAAGTTGGAATGAGAATTAGTTGTTGAAATTCATGTTATTTTATGAAAGTTGGTACTTTTGAAGTATTTTGTAATGTAGGTGCATAATTGAAGATTAACTAGCTTTAAAGTTGATCCCCGAATGGTAATGAAGCTGATCAGAAGGGCAGAACAGTGTGACCATGACACCACTTTCCTTAGAGACAAGGGAGAGGGCCCATAGTCCTAGACAGTCTAGCAGTGAACTCTGAGATATTTTGTGTTGAATTGAAGTCTATTGACCCAAATCTAACATTGAATATTGCTTTGCTGATTGAGGAAGATTTGGAGTGGAAAATATTTCGATTTAATTCAACGGGGAATAGAGAATGTTTCAAGATTTGAAGTAGGAAAGGAGAGATTATGAAAAGATTCTTTAAGATATCCTACAAACACTATAAATAGACCCTTAAGCAAGCTCTTCCAGGATACAACAATCAATCCATCAATCAATTACCTTTAGTTTCTAGAATTCTTAAGTTTGTTGACTACCAAGAAGATCGTGAGGCTCTTGATCAAGAAAGAAGAAGGCGGAGTGCTTCAAGATGGCTCGAGAGATCGACTTCAAATTTTCTAGAGTTTTTCTTATCATTTTCTCTATTCTTTGATTTATGATGCGATACAACTCTTTCTTGAAGGTTGTTAGTTTTCCTAATTCCTAGGGCAAGCAATAAAACTCCTTTCTACTTTTTAAATCTTCCATTTTCTCTTATATATGATTGATTACATTCATGTTACTTATATTATTGTCGTGTTTAATGTTGTCTAATTTACTGCCCACAAATTAGATTAAGTAGAAGAGATCGATAAACTCGATAGACGAATTCGAAATCACACTAGATATAATATAACTTAGGATAATTCACATCCAGAGGTCGGGATTATTTGTGAGAAGTGTCAAAAGATTAGTCTATCACCCTATGTATCCTAATTAGGGTTCAAACTCAATGTATTTCTTAATATTAATCGTCTAAAAATAGAGTAATTAGTATCATCCTAGAAGCATGTTCTTGTTAAGTTGAGAGGTAGGCAATGAGATATAAAACCCTAAAATAATAACACCATAATCAATTGTGTATGGAAATTAGGTTTGAATTTACAAGTACGATTGAGAAAAGCTGCGAGCCCTAGGTTCATTGATATTGATTGATTTCTTCTAATTGCTTTCAATTTACTTTAATTGCTTTCTTTATATTACACATCTAATTTTGAATTGCCAAGCTTGGGTTGGTTGCTTGGTTTATTGTTTCGTTTTAATTGAACAAGTTACTGTGGGAAGAATCTTTTACTCTTTCACTATATTACTTGTTCGACATGCATACTTGCGTGCCTTTTCGTTATCAATCACAACAAGTTTTTAGTGCCGTTGCTAGGGATCGAGTTTACAATTATTTCTAACCTTAATACTAAGCAATTTTCTTCAACAATCTTTTTATTTTATTTTATGTATATATTCTACATTTTATTTTTTTGTTGTAACTAATTCTTCTATACAATGAAAGAGAAATTCAATTGATTAGGTGGACCTTTCAAGGATTCAACTATTTCAAGTTATAATCAATTTATAGAAAAGTATTGCATCTCATGTTGTTATTGTGGAAAAACTCATCTACCTAATGATTGCCCTTATTATGCTAAACCGATGAATTATTTTGACGATAACTCTTGGAATAACTGTTCTTATAATGTGTATAGAATATGGAGAATTCACCACGATGATGAGTGGAAAACAAACATAGCAATCGGAGTGGGACAATGCATCAAACTTCCATAAAAAGACCTTCGGACCAAGATTCTTCCTCTAGACTCGAAGAGGCACCAAACAATTTCATGCACTCCTCATAAAACTTTCAACAACATGCTTATTAACAAAAATCGGCCCCAGATCGCCTCGATATTCTTGAATAAATTTTAATTAATTTTATAAAATCCTCTCAAACTATTCGTGCTGCCGTTCAAGTTAATTATAACCAAGTTGTTACTTTACAAATGTAGGTGTGCAATATGGAGACCCAAATAGGCAAATTGATGTAAGCAATCAATATTCGGTCAATTCGAGCACTGCGAACTGACATGGAGGCCTAGCCTAGAGGCAGGAATAATAAACAAGCTAAAGCAATCATAGAAGCGAAGGACAAAGTTATAGTAGAGGGACCGCGGTCTTGGACCACGATTCCTAATTCTAGAACAAAGGGACCACGGCCCTAGTGATAGAGTGGAGATTCGAGACAGCGCTACCAAGTGACATGGAGGTCTACCCTAAAGGCAAGAATAATGAACAAGTTAAAGCAATCATGCTACAAGGCAAAATAGAAGCGAAGGACGGAGTTATAGTGGAAGGACCGTGGCATGGGACCATGACCTTGGTGATAGAGTAGAGATTCGGAGGGCACAAATTCTGATGACTTCCTGAGCAGCAAGGACGATCTGAAATGCACTGAGGAAGATCATATTGAAGATAAAGTCACAATAAGATATAAAGAACTCCTAAAGAAGGATGAGGAGGACATGATATTAATAGCAACAACTATTAAGACACAAGACATCCATAATAGCAATTGTGAGACCTTGATCCACATGCCCGATCATGTACAAGGTAATGAAACTCTATCGATGGAAAATTTCTTATCCAATGATGGTTTGTCCATGTCGACATATGAAGCTTGTAAGGCGAAGCATGGAAAGAGTTTGATGGATGTGACATGGATTATTGATAAGTCAAAAAAATAAATAGATTCCCTTAGAGTTTCTAATTGGCTAGATCCTAAACAAGTACCGATGAAGCAAATTGTCCTTGAAATCTTGCAGTTGCCATTATCGATTAAAGGAACCTTTATGAAGAAATCAATAATTTCACAAGGAGAATCACTGTCATAGAAGATTGTGGAGACTACTTCATCAAGAATTTGATGAGAGAGTGTGGTGACTATAAGAGGAGCTTAAGTGGCAATTAAGGGAGAATCAAATACTCATCAACCCTAAGGGGGATGCCTACTTCACTCTAGGCAAGTTTTCCATCTATATTTGACTGATTCATACATTACTTTGAAATGAATGATAATGGTAGATTTACGTTTGAGGGAACTTGCCTTAATCATTTACGTTTGTTTACTTGTTTTAAGTTTGAACATTAGGATGTCTAGGTCATATACTTTTCGGTTGTTAAACAGTTTCTTGGGACTCAAAATAAGTTTTCTATATCATGATGGAAAAATGAAACACTAATGTGCATAAATCCACTCACGATGAAATGGTTGGAACTTGTTCTATGAGCTAGTTGGTTTGGAAATTTGAAACTCGATTGGATTAGAGATCATGACTTGCTTTATGATGTACTTTGAAAATTTTAATGAGGTCCAAATCCCCAGCATTTCTCACGACACTTTTACTTTAGGGATATCTTAAAATTGTCGTTGGTGTTTCTTGGTTGTATTGCTAACATGAGTGGAGGCAAGAGCATGAACTTTGGTATCCTACCAAGGAATGAAAGAAAGAAAAATTGTGTTTGCATGAGCTAGTTAAGAAAAAATAAAATAGAACGGCAAAAAAGAAAAAAACATATATGTGCTTGAGTAAAAAGATGTACCAAGGTTCCGAGCACCATTGTATGGGCTTGAACTTCATTAATGCGAAAGCATACGCAATAATGCCTAACATGTGCTCATAGTGGAAAAACTGGTCCATCTGTCTAAGCTCGAGGTTGTCTGAACACCTAATGCCTTAGAACAACTAGGACAGAAGCCATTGGTTGATTCCTCGCTACACGAGCTTAGCATAAGGACGCGACACCTATAGTTGAGCACCACAAATAAAAAAGCATAGAGAAAGAAAGAGCGAATATGTAAAAGGCAATTTCTTTGTGATTGTTTGATTCTCTTGATTGTGTGCTGGACCAACATTGTTTTTTATTGGGTGCTTGAACTTTAGTAGAAGTGGTTATACTAACACACCATAGGTTAAAACAGATTCTTTTGAAATTTTGACATCAAAAATTGGAAGCCATCAAATTGAAAACTGGGTGGAAGGCAGAGGGTCATTCCTAAGAACTATAAGAGGCCAGATCTTCCTAGTTGAGTGGAAAATTTTGTTTGTGTGTTTTGCCTACTTGTAGGGATTCTAAGTGTCTTACTCGAGGATGAGTAAGAATCTAGGTTTGGAATTGTGTTAATTCTATAGCAAAAAAAAAAAAGATGGGTTATTTACATGCTTTTCCGGCCTAGATTTAATTGACTTGATCAAATTTGACTTGATGTGTGCGCTTCATTTGGTAATCTTTCCCTGTTGCATGAAAAGGAGTTTGAATCGAATTAGTTATTGAAATTCAAGTTACTCTAAGAATATTGGTACTTCTGAAGTATTTTGTGATGTAGGTTCATATTTGAAGACCAACTAAGCTTAAAGTTGATACCTGAATGGTAAAATAAAGCTAATTAGAAGGGTAGAGTAGTGGAACTGGGGTCCCAGACAGGGCAAAGGACTGCTACTAGTGTCACGACTCGAAAATTCGATAGACTATCTCTTATATTATCATATTTCCAAATCAGAAAAATATTAACCTATATTAGCACTTAAGAAAATTTCCAAACTAAACATTATAAGTCTGTGCCAAAATTTATGGGTCGCAACATAATAGTACAAAAATAATAAATAGCAAGAATAACTTCTATCAAAATCTCCAGTCGATTCTCCGCTATTAAAAAACTACCTCTACTCACCATGTCGATTCGGTAAACTCTAAACTTACTTGTAAAAAAAAATAATATGCGAAAGGTGTGAACCACATCTCAGTGGATGTCGGACGTCGAAAATTCCGAGTTGAGAAAAATGATTCGGGCACGCACGAGGCCTTGCTTGGGACTTTAATCGAGGTTTGATTGGAGTTGCCACTAATCGTTTAAGGAACTATTCCTAAGGTCGATCAGAAACCTATTATTTTCCTAAGTGACCATGATACTAACCACCTAGGTGTTTATCGGTCTTAAAACCGAGATTTGAGTCCGGGGATCCTATTACATATCTTGAAGCTCATGAGCCGAGATATGCCCAAAATTGGTACCCGTCCCTAAATCTAGGTCACTTGTTTGCTTGCACATTTTACTTTGTCTAATTATTGCCCCAATCGAAGTTCGAATCGATGGTCCAAAATGTGAATTGGCGATCCGCGCCACGTTCCTAGCATGCCACTATCGTCCTAATCTAAGTGCAGAAAAATAAGGATTCCACTATCAAGATATACATTCACCATCATCTCTCTCTCTCTCTCTCTCTCTCTCTCTCACTATCTTACATTGGTGCACTCAAATACATTTATCTCCCTCATCCCACATACAAGTGAATAATATACATTGATCATACCACTCAATACCATCAAATAAATCAACCACTATTAATTTATTTCACCTCGGAATAATTCTAAAAAAAAATTAAAACTGCTAAGTTGATTTAAAAAAATTAGGGAATAACGTAGAAGTTGAGTTAAACCGCTCAGGGACTCGAGTAAAAATTTCAGAAAAATTTTGGTCCAGCTTTGGAGGACTTGAAAATACCTCAGGGACTGTTTTGAAATGTTTCAGAAAGTTATGGCCCCTGTAAAAATTTTCTGGACTGATTTAAATGCAGGGACTGATCAGTAAATTCGCAGAAAGTCCAGGACTGAACTAAAAAATGTGGTAAAACTCTTCTGGGCTGATCTGCAATGCTCTGAAAAGTTCAAGGACCATTCCCTAGACCCTACAAAACTTAGGAACACTCTGAATCAGACATAATCCACAGGGGCCGGTCTGTAATTTCGTAAAAATGGAGCTGGACTGATCTGAGACGATGCAAAAGTTCACAAAATCGAAATTTTTGTAACCCGTTTCATCATAGCGATTTTTTCACAACTCAATTCCTAGTCATTCCCCATCTTACTAATCAAAAAGTTGCTTCTTTTTTCTCATTTTTGATTTATTCGAAATTTTTTCTTTTTTTTTGTGTTTTTTATATTTTCTTAAAAGATAAATTATACTATACATGCATACTCTTAGGAATCGAATAACAAGGTTTTCGGGCCTTTTTCCAAAGCTAGTTCGAATATCTCTACACGAAAATGTTTTTCCTTTTTTTTTCCTTGTTTTCGTTTTTTGCTTTTTTTTTAAGAAAAAGCTAATAGTAAAAATAACAAAAACTTTAACCTCTGAGAATATTTTCTAAATCTCGATGAGGAATCTATACCTACGACCAAGATGATAGTGATAATGAGAGGAGTGCGGAAGTTCGGTGGCGGACTCGGATCGGAGACGGCTTCGAAGTCGGTTACGGGCTTGGACTTGTATTGGCGATGGACTCGAACTTGGCGCCGGCTCGGGATCGGATCAATGGAGGGCTTGAACTCGGGCTCCGGCTTGAATCGATGATGAGCACGAACTTGAAGATGGGCTCCGGCTTCGACTCGGACCTATGACAAATTCAAAAAACAATTAACTTGGAGTGGAAAGTGTGTTCTTGAATTCTTGCTCAGCACATGAGTCTAATTCAAGAGTGTGGAGAGTGTTTTTGTGAGTGAATGGCTCTATTTATAGAGAAAGACTTAGTTGGACTTATTTGCGACACAAACAAAAGTTGAGTGGTTAAAAGATAAAAGGAACAAAAGGTAACAAAATAGAAGAAGGTCATCAGAAGACGTACAAAAGAAGAAAGACAGACGAAACAACAAAGAAGACAGACACAGATGAAATACAGACATCAAGCAAGGAAGACAAACTACCGAAGATAGGAGATGACCACGGACAGATAGAGACGAAGGATAGAAGGCAGACGGAAGACAGAAGACAACAGGCATACACGAAAACAGACAAAGACAGAAGACAGATGACTGAAAACAGCCGAGGAAGACAGAATAGAAGATTGAAGACAGATAGAAGCCGAAAACAGATAGAAAATAGAAGACAGACACAATACAGAAGACTAAAAACAGATAGAAAACCAACACAGATGTAGGAAATAGATAGAAAATAGACTACAGAAGACAGAAGACAGACAGAAAACAGATGAAATACAGAAAATAGAAAACAGACAGAAAATAGAAGACTGAAAATAGACAGAAAACTAACACAGATGTAGAAAACAGATAGAAAATAGACTGTAGAAGATAGAAGACGGACAGAAAATAGATGAAATACAGAAAATAAAAAACATATAGACTATAGAAGACTGAAAACAGACAGAAAACCAACACAGATGTAGAAAATAGATAGAAAACAGACAGAAAATAAACTGCAGAAGACAGGAGACAGACAGGAAACAGATGACAAACATGGAAGAAGATAAACAGAAGGCTGACAACAAGGAGACATACACAGGAGAAGACTATAGAAGTGAAAGTCAATGAAGAAGATAGAAACAAAAGACGATAGAAGATAGAGAAGACAGACACGAAAGAGGACAGAAAATAGAGAAGCGGCTAATCGAGCCCGGGAAGGCCGGGAGAGATGTGGACGAGAAGGGATGGACGACGTTCGGGTAAAAATCGAGTGTCTACAGCTGCCCCTCTTTGGATTGACGCTCACAGAGTGACTGTCCAAAGACAAATGGAACTCGATTTTGGACTGACACGTTACTGACTTTGAACTATACGGGCTATGCAATTGGAGAAATGAGTGTGATGCAACCCTAGACACATATGAGAAAAGAATGCAGCTCTGGGCATAGTGTGCCGCTCTAGGCGCGGGGTGTGGCTCTAGGCGCGGGGTGAATTAAACGAGGCTTTGGGCGTGAGGGAGAAATAAATGCGGCTCTGGGCGCAAGGTGAAATAAACGCAGCTCTGGGCGCGAGGGAGAAATAAATGCGGCTTCGGGCCCAAGGTGCGGCTCTGGGCGCTGGGGAGAAATAGATGCGGCTCTGGACGCAGAGTGAAATAAACGCGGCTCTGGGCGCTGGGGAGAAAAAGACGAGGCTCTGGGCGGGAGGGAGAAATAAATGCGGCTCTGGGCGCGAGGGAGAAATAGACGCGGCTCTGGGCGAGAGGGAGAAATAGACGCGGCTCTGGGCGCAAGGTGTGGCTCTGGGCACTGGGGAGAAATAGATGCGGCTCTGTACACCGAGTTTGCTTTTGCAGACTGCCTTTCCGGATTGTTAACCTGCCCCGTCAAACTCTGGCTTAAACTGGAAGAGCACTCTATAGTGTTCTCATCTGTCCACCTGTGAAGACAAGCAACAAGCCAACATGTCATTAGTTGCACCTCAGGCAGCCCTAATTGTGACAAGTAAAGCAATTTGAGCAATGGATGTTTGGGATCATCTGCTTCGTAACCATCTTGAGGAGTGGTTGTGTTCCTTTTCAGAAAGAAAGGGTCCGAGTGCGGACTCAATTCGTAGGATCAAGACGAAACAAGATAAATTTTTTTCAAATTTCAAAGGATACGTGCGGTCCAACCACCACTCGAGATGCACCCCTTTGGATCTCATGTCAACCTTTCTTGGTTCTTGGATTGCTTGCCTTTGACCTCTCAGACCATGACTGTGGCTACTTGTACCAAGAATTCTGCATCATCGTTGCCAAGGCAATAACTTTCCCCTAACTTTTGCCTAGATCATGCCATGTACATTGATCTAGCAGGGCTATTTTATTTGATTTTTCATTCATTTTTCTCTCAGATGCCTCTCCTTTTGCTACGGCCCTCCTCTAAGGGAGTAACCGTACCGCTCAGCTCCCTAACTTTTGCCTAGACCACCCTCTCGGGTTTTCAGCCTAGCGGGAGTATTATTTCGCTCTCCTTTTGCTACGACTACCCTCCTTTGGGCCGCACCTCTCTCCCTAATTTTTGCCTAGACCGCCCTCTCGGGTTTTCAGTCTAGCGGGACCATATTGATTTTTTTCTCTCTAGATTTTTGGAAAGTGATAGAAAGTGCACATCAGCCTGTTTCTCAGGGGAAATACTTCTTCAGTGAATCTGCGTTGATAGTGCTTGAGATATCTTGACCGTCCATGTCAGTAATACTCAATGCGCCCCCGGAGAAGACTTCTTTGACAATGTAGGGGCCTTCGTACTTGGGCGTGAATTTGCCTCGAGAGTCAGGAGTAATGCGCAACACTTTACGCAATACCAAGTCACCAGGTTGAAACTCGCGATGTCGAACCTTCTTGTTGTAAGCACGAGCCATATGCTTCTGATAGCACTGGCCATGGCAGAGTGCCGTAAGTCTTCTCTCATCAATAAGGTTCAGCTGTTCATATCGCAGTCTTGCCCATTCAGCTTCTTCAAGATTGGAATCGGCAAGAACTCTCAGAGAACGGATTTCTACCTCAACAGGTAGTACGACTTCGATACTGTAGACCAAGGAGTACAGAGTTGCCCCAGTAGATGTGCGAATCGATGTGCGATATGCTAGAAGAGCCCAAGGAAGCATCTCATGCCAGTCTTTGTATGTAACAGTCATCTTTTCAATGATCTTCAAATTTTTGTTGGCTGCTTCCACTGCACCGTTCATTTGAGGTAGATATGGAGTGGAATTGCGATGCTTGATCTTGAATCGCCCGCACAGCTCATCGACAAGCCTGTTATTGAAATTTTTGGCATTATTGGTGATGATGGTCTCGGGTACGCCATATCGAGAGATCAAGTTGCGCTTGAGAAACCGAGCCACCACCTTGGCTGTCACTGAGGCATAGGATTCGGCTTCAACCCACTTCGTGAAGTAGTCAATAGCCACTAAAATGAAGACATGTCTGTTTGAAGCCCTTGGAGAAATCGGACCGATCACATCAATGCCCCACATTGAGAAGGGCCAAGGTGCCGACATCGGGTGTAATTCACTTGGCGGTGAATTAATCTGGTTTGCATAAACTTGGCACAAGTGACAGCATCGAACATGCCTCGAGCAGTCCGTTTCCATGGTTGTCCAGAAATACCCAAGTCGCATAATCTTCTTCGCTAGCATGTGCCCACTCATGTGAGGCCCACATATCCCTTCATGCACTTCCTTCATTAGGGGTTCCGCCTCTCTAGCATCTACGCATCTCAAGAGAGTCGCATCAAATGATTTCTTGTACAAGACTTCTCCGCTTAAGAAAAAGTTACATGCCAAGCGCTGAATGACTTTCTTGTCCTTTGGGTCTGCATGCTCTAGATATTCACCCGTACTGAGGTAGCGCTTAATATCCACATACCATGGTTCATCGTTGTCGCTCTCAGTCATGTTACAATGGGTAGGATGCTCACTGATTTCTATCTCAAGGGGCTCGATCATGTCTTCTCCCGAGATACTGACCATTGAGGCGAGTGTGGCCAATGCATCTGCGAACTGATTCTTCATGCGCGGGGTATAGGTAAAAGTGATTCTTTCGAATCGCTTCGCAACCTTTTCCAGATGCTCATGATATGGTATCAATTTTGGGTCTCTAGTCTTCCACTCTCCCAACGTTTGTAAAATGATGAGCATCGAGTCCCCATACACCTCTAACTCTTGGACTTTGAAATCAAGCGCTGCTTTCAACCCCAATATGCAAGCCTCATACTCAGCAACGTTGTTAGTACAAGGGAAAGCCACTTTTGCTGTAACCAGGTAATGTCGTCCTTTCAGAGAGATCAAGACTGCACCAATGCCACAACCCATGGAGTTCACAGCTCTGTCGAAGTACATCCTCCAGCAGGGCTCAACGTTGGAATCGCTTTCCACTTGTAGGATTCCCTCATCTGGCAATTTGGAATTGATCAGAGTCTCATCAACAATTGGGAATTCAACCAAATGATCTGCTAGAGCTTGTCCTTTCATAGACACACGCTATACAAACTGAATATCATATTCAGTGAGCTGAACTTGCCACTTGGCTAAATTCTTCATGGAGGCTGGTTTCTCCAACAAGTAGTGTAAAGGGTCCATCTTGGATAAGAGATGTACAGTGTAGTACAACGTATATTGACGGAGGCGTTGCACCACCCATACTAATGCACAGCAAAGCTTTTCCACTTCGGGATATCTTGATTCTCCTTCAGTGAATTTCTTGCTCAAATAGTAGATCGCATGCTCCTTATGCCCTGTATCATCCGATTGGCCCAACATGGCTCCTAACGATTCCTTGCGGACCGTCAAGTACAAGATCAAGGGTCGTCCTGGAGTAGGTGGAACTAGTATTGGGGGGTTTGCCAAATAAGTCTTGATTGTATCGAAGGCCTGTCGGCATTCATCATCCCATTGGATCCGAGCATTTTTGCGTAAAAGCTTGAAGAGTGGCTGGCACTTGCCCGTAAGGTTCGCAATGAACCGAGCGATATAGTTCAAACGGCCCAACAAGCTTCTCACTTCCTTGGCAGTGGTAGGAGGAGGGAGACTGGTGATTGCTTTGACTTTATCAGGGTCCACTTCAATACCCTTCCTGCTGGCAATGAATCCCAGTAATTTGCAAGAAGTTGCACCGAAGACACACTTTGCGGGATTGAGTCTCAGCTTATACTTTTGGAGGCGCTCAAACAACATGCGCAAATTGGTTAAGTGGTCTGCTCCTTGTCGAGATTTTGCAATCATATCATCCACATAAACCTCAATTTGCTTGTGCATCATGTCATGAAATAAAGTGACCATGGCCCGCTGATATGTAGCCCTAGCATTCTTGAGTCCGAAAGGCATGACTTTGTAACAAAATGTTCCCCACATTGTTATAAATGTCGTCTTCGACTTATCCTCTTCTGCCATCCTGATTTGATTATAGCCTGAGAAACCATCCATGAACAAGAACATCTCATGACTGGCGGTATTGTCAACAAGCACATCAATGTGGGGAAGCGAGAAATTGTCTTTCGGGCTAGCCTTGTTGAGGTCGCGATAGTCGACACAAACGCGGACCTTTCCATCTTTCTTAGGAACAGGGACCACGTTAGCAACCCACTCCGAATAGTTGCACACCTCTAGGAAACCCGCATTGATCTGTTTGACAACCTCTTCCTTTATCTTCAAGATCAGCTCGAGCTTCTGCCTTCTTAAATGTTGCCTTTTTGGAGGAAACTTTTGAGTGTCAGTTGGCAGATGATGTTGCACAATTGCCGGATCCAGGCCTGGCATGTCGGCATAGGACCAAGCAAAGATTTCTTGGAATTCTTTCAAAAGATCGATCATCTGAGCTCGTTGTGTGGTGTCAAGACTCATTCCGATCTTGAGATTACGCGATTCTTCCTCTGTGCCAATATTGATTGTGTCTGTGGCCTCATCAGTCATTGGCTTGCTTTCCTTGAACCTTTCCAGGTTGTCTGTGATCTCCTTTGGGGTGCCGTCATCGTTCAACTCCTCCCCGTAAAGTATAGGGATAGAGTGATCGAGACTTTTCTCAAGTGGGCGTGAACCGCCGTATCGCTCATCTTTTGGATTCGGGTGTTGCCTGGACAAGGAGAAAGATAGCCAATTTAGTGTAATGTGGGAGATATAAGAAAGAGGAATCTTACGAAACAAAATTCATAAAAAGGGATCTCATTTGGATAGCTTAGGACCATGACAAATCCCTCATCTGTCGTGGGCTCATGGGTGTGCCACACGCGGGTAACATCCTACTACTCGAATATGCTTACTCATCGGCAACTAAGGCCGAAAAGAGTGGAACCGGTGTCCAGTTGGCCAGTTCCTTGTCCTCAACAGCTGGGCGAATAAGAGTGCCAGCAGAGTTCGCTTCCAGAATGGCTCCAATGCTAGGCGGGGCAGGTGGGGCATGAAGATGGCTGGAATAAACAATGATTGGACCTTCAAGCGTGCCTCCTTCAATGCGTGGAGGGCCTGAAAATGATGTGCTCAAGGGAGGAATCTCCATTGGTGAGTTCTCAGCGAGACTTAAGCGAGAGAGTCTCCCGAGAGTGCGATTCCTACGTGCTGCGATAATCTCCTTGCAGGAAGGGCGGTAGCCAAGACCATGTCGATTTTGGAGCGATTTGGGCATTATAGGCTCACGCATTCCCTGCCCTTCGACTCCCAGTCCAGTTCCGGGGAGGTAATTGTTCCTCAAAAGCACCCTTCCAATCATCCTGTCAGCCTTGGTAGGTCCAGGTTCGCCCCAATCTTTGATTACTGACACCAGTTCAAAGGAATGGAATGGGAGATTTTCATCTTCTCCAATGTTGATGTAGGGAACGGCCGTCTCCTTGTAGATTGCATAGTCGTCCTCTCCATTGACAGTGATGAGGCGGTTCTCCGTAATGAACTTCACCTTTTGGTGCAGGCTTGAAGGGACGGCACCTGCAGAGTGAATCCATGGCCTTCCCAGCAACATACTGAATGCATTGGGTATGTCCATCACTTGAAACTTTATATTGAAGGTACAAGGGCCAATTTCAACGGGTAGCACAATCTCCCCGTTCACCTCCCTCCTTGAGCCGTCAAACGCTCTCACAACTGTCTTACTCGATCGGATTAGGGTAAAGTCTACATTCATCTGCTTGAGAGTTGAGAGGGAGCACACATTCAATGAAGACCCCGTTGTCAATCATGACGCGCCCCACCACAAAGCCTTTGCACTTTCAAACAATGTGCAAGGCTCGGACATGTCCGTATCCATCATCGGATAACTCATCTTCAGCAAAAGAGATTTGGTTGGAGAAGATCGATCCCACAACCTCTTCAACTTGTTTCGTCAATATTTCTCTCGGAACCTGCGCCTCTGTTAGCACCTTCAATAAGGTTTCTCGATGAGACTATGATTTTAGCAGGAGTGCGAGGAGAGAGATATGGGCCGGAGTTTTGCTCATCTACTCCACAATTTTATACGCATTGGCCTTTAGTACCTTCATGAAAGCAGCTGCCTCTTCATCTGTTATTTTCTTCTTGTGATTTTCATTGCCTGTGACGTCTTGAGCTTTTCCCTTTCCCTTGTCGCTTGCTTCAGGGAGCGAATAACAACGCCCAGATCGGGTAATGCCGTTTACGTTCCCTTGCTCTCCTGGCTCCACCACTCGTGCCTCATATATCCATGGGATGCACTTACTATCTTCATATGGGAAAGGTGCCGGTGGTTGAATTATAATAGGATCCACTACTGAAGAGTTCCTTGGAGCCGCATAAACTATCTCCACTGGATCGTATTCAATTATGATAGGGAGTATGGTGCTGATAACCCCTTCTTCATCGTCCAGATCACATAGGTTTATCATGTTTATCGAAGGTCTAGCTGCATGGTTGGGTAGAGGTTTGCTTTGACATTGGGAGTCTTTGCAGCGCTGAATGCCAGGTGGCCTGCATCTATAAGATCTTGCACCCTGTGCCTAAGAGAAGTGCAATTGTCTGTGGAATGCCCCGAAATTCCCATATGAAATTCACAATTCACGCTCGGATCTAGGTTGGATTGCTTGTAGTCGGGTCTTCCAGGTTCAGGGACAATCTTCCCTTTCTCTAGCAACGTCCTGTATACCTGTGACAAAGGGACAGGCAAGGGTGTGAATTGGCGACGGCCCTTCCTTGGAAAGTCTGATGAGACTTGTGTGTCACGCACGGTTCTCTGAGGCGGTGCACCCTGCTGTGCTGGTAGGGAGGCCTTCGGAGCTGTTTGGGTTGGTGGGGCCGAGAACTGCATCGTATATTGTGGAGGCTAATAGTGTGCCTGGACAGGGTACACCGTGCTCACGGTCGTATCCTTCTTTCTATTGGGAGCAATTTTCCTTAGGCTCTCCACACCATTCTTCTTGGACGGATCCTCGATCGTACCTGACTTGATTTCGTCCTCTACTCTCCCTCCGGCCATGATTATATTGGCAAATGTCAATGTGGTGTGACCCAACAGGTGTGTGTAGTATGCGCCTTTAAGGGTGCTGAAGAATAGGGAGACGGCTTCCCCATCTATTGGTGAAGGTCGAACCTGGGCTGCCTTTGCCTCCACTCTTGGGCATACTTCAGAAAAGATTGTTCCACTTCCATTTCCATGCGTTGGAGATCAAGGCATGTTGGGGCGACATCGATGTTGAACTTGTATTGCCTCAAGAACAAGTTGGCCAAGTCATCCCATGTGGGGACTTCTTCCGCCTTAAGGTCAGCGAACCAAGTTAGGGCCACCCCTTCAAGCTCTCCTGAAATGTTTGGATCATGAACTTCTCGAAACTTTTGTAAGGGGCCATCTTTAAACAGTACAAGCGCAAGTGAGTCTTTGGGTTGCCAGTCCCATCATACTTCTCAAACTCCGGCATTTTGAACTTATCTGGGATGCGTAGCTGGTTTATCTGCTGAACTGCTGCTGCATTTGGCTGCATGTTTCTCTGAGATTTTCATGGTATTTCCAATGAAATTTGGGCTGTTTAGTGTTTACAGTTGCTGTTAATCTTTGCTTGATAATTTCTCATGGTTTCGATTCCGCATTCTTATGGGAATAGAACCATTTATAGTCCATTATTGCAGCTGCTTTCTGTCCTGTCTTTTCTTTGTTTAATGTCAGTTTTTGATAGGAAACGTGGCTGTTCAAAGCCTACAATTGTTGCTCATGTTTACTTGATGATTTCTTGTGGTTTAGGTTTCGTATTCTTACGAGAATATAACCATTTACAGCCCACCGTTGCAGCTATTCTCTGTTTTGTCTTTTATCCCTTTTTGAATGCCATTTTCATTGAAAACACTGCTATTTAGCGCCCATAGTTGCAACAACACTTTGCTCAATGATTTCTTCTGTTTTCAATGTCACTTTCGGGAGATTGGAGCCTTACTCTGCTGCTCTGTGCTGCATTTTTCTTTGTTTCCATGGCGTTTCTGGATCAAAATGAAGCCGTTGAAAGTCCATGGCTGCAGTAGCCACTTTGCTCGATGATTCCTCCTATCTTTGATGACATTTTTAGGAGATTAGAGCCCTAATACGCTAGTCATTGCTGCTACCCCATTTTGTGGTTGGTTGATCCTCGTTTATGCCTATTCCCTAGTTCTTAACTTCTAGTTATATGGCTATCAAAACCTACTGCAATTTGGGGATTGTCTGGTGCTTATTTTGTATCATTCAGAGGCTCCTAACATCGGGTTTTGGTGCTATCACTCACCGACTCGTTTTGTGATTGTTTGAGGTTTGTTTCAAACTATTCTTTAGCTTTATGTCTGGAGTCTAGGCTTACAAAGTAAATGTACTTTTGAGTTGTATTTGATTGTGTCTCACATGCTTGACTTGTGTATTGAATCGTGACATTACCTATGTTGTTCCCTAAGTCAAATGAAAGGTCTTTTCCTGAATGAATTGATATTTGGCGCATGCAGATTGGGTCATGATTTTGGTTATTAGATTTGTGTCAATCCACTGATCCATGTTTCAAATAGGGTAAGAATTGACTTAATAAAACAAGGCAAGTTTAGAAACACTAGGGTACCGCTATAGGGCGTGTCGACTGGCTTGCAAGCCTTTCGAATGTAACAGAACTCTCGGATCCAAACTTTGGTTTGAGACCGACTAATAAAAACTTAGGTGGTTAGTGTCATGCTCCCTTAGGTAAATAATGGGTTTCTGATCGACCTTAAGACTATTTCCTTAAACGATTAGTGATGACTCCTTTTTATTAATGACCATGATGTCAGAAGATAGCCTGCGGAACCTCTTGATTCGGGGTGCGACAATCTCCGTTATACTTTCTTACAATTGTATTTGCATTATTTTCGGGTTGTATTCTCTTATATAAATGAAAATTTTTCATTGCTCCTTCTTAGTATTATAATACCATTATTTTATGAATTGTTGTAAATTAACATTCATTTACAAGTTGTATTCCATTATATACAAGAAAATACCCCGAAAAAATTATTAGAATTGTAAAATTTTTCGTCATGCCTTCTTCAAATTTTAATCGTATCAATTGCAATTGTATTATTTACTAGTTGTATTACATTTTAGGAATTAAAATCTTTGTTATATGTTCTTAGTATTATAATACTATCATTTTACGAGTTGTTATAAATTAGTATTGTTTTACGAGTTTTATTCCATTATACATAAGAAAATCTTCTTTACACTTTCTTTAGATTGCAATACTATTCATTATACATTCTTAGAATGTTAATTCTGTAATTTGACAAGCTGTATTTCTATTATAAATGTGAAAATATTTGTCATACTATCTTACAATAGTATTTAAAATTATTTTACTAGTTGTAATTTACTGTACACATGAATATCTTTGTCACACATTCTTAATGTTATATTATCATCATTTTACAAATTGACATAAGTTAGCATTCTTTTGTGAGTTCTTTTCCATTGTACACAAGAAAATCTTACTTACACATTATTAAGGTTGTAAAACTATTTGTAATACCTTCTTAGAATGTTAATCCAATCACTTAACAAGTTGTATTCCCATTGTAAATATGAACATAATCGTCATACCATTTTACAATTGTATTCGTATTATTGTACGAGTTGTATTGTACATATGAAAATCTTTCTTACACATTTTTAAGAATATAAAGCTCTTTGTCATACCTTCTTAGAATGTTAATCCTATCATTTGATAAGTTGTATTTCTATTGTAAATGCGAAAATTTACGTTATATCATCTTACAATTGTATTTGCATTATTTTTCTAGTTGTATTAATATACATGAAAATCTTAGTTTCCGATTCTTCATATTATAATACTTTCATTTTACAAGTTGTTATAAATTAAAATTTATTTATAAGTTGTATTTCATTCATTATACACAAGAAAATTTTCCTTACAGATTATTAGGATTGTAAATTTTCCATCATACATTCTTAGAATGTTAAGCCTATCACTTGACAAGCTATATTCTTGCTGTAAACGTGAACATATTTGTCATAGCAACTTAAATTTTTGTTCGCATTATTTTACGAGATTTATTTTATTGTACACATAAAAATCTTCGTTATACATTCTTACAATTGTAAGCATGAAAATATTCGTCATACCTTCTTTGAATTATAATGCTATGACTTGACAAAATATATTCTCATTGTAAGCAAGAAAATATTTGTCATACGATCTTACAATTATATTCGTATTATTTTACAAGTTGTGATCCATTGTACACATGAAAATCTTCTGCACACATTCTAAAAATTGTTAACATCTTCGTCATACCTTCTTATACTATTAATTGTATACCTCAATATATTGTATTTTTATTGTAAACGTTAAAATCTTTGTTATACTATCTTACAATGGTATTTGCATTATTTCACGAGTTATATTCTCTTATGCAAATGAAAGTCTTAGTTACACCATAGTATTATAATACCATCATTCTATGATTTGTTAAAAATTATTATTCTTTTATCAGCTGTAGTCCATTATACATAAAAAAAAAAAAACCTTTCTTACATTCTTTTATTAATTGTAGTCCATTATACACAAGAAAATTTTTCTTACACATTCTTTGGATTGTAATGCTATTTGTCATACCTTCTTGAAATACTAATTCTATCTTCTAACAAGTTGTATTTTTATTATAAAGGTGAAAATATTCGTCATATCATCTTACATTTGTATTCGTATTATTTTTCTAGTTATGTTCTGTTGCACACAAGAAAGTCTGTCACATTCTTAACGTTATAATATTATCATTTTACAGGTTGACATAGATTATCATTCTTTTACGAGTCGTTTACCATTATACATAAGAAAATCTTCCTTACACATTTTTAGGGTTGTAAAACTATTCGTAATACCTTCTTATATTGTTAATCGTACGCCTGACAAGCTGTATTCTCATTGTAAATGTGAACATATTCATCATATAATTTTACAACTATATTTGCTTTATTTTATGAGTTGTATTCCATTGTATAGTTAAAAATCTTCATTACATGTTCTAAAGATTGTAATACGATAATTTTTGAGTCTTTATGCATCAATATTTTTTTACGAGTTGTATTTTATTATACACGTGAAAATCTTCCTTAGACATTCTCAAGATTGTAAAACTCTATCATACCTTCTTAGAATGTTAATTATATCACTGGACAAACTATATTTCTATTGTAAACTTGAAAATTTACGTTATCCTATCTTATAATTGTATTTACATTATATTTCTATTTGTATTTTATTGTACACATGAAAATCATTGTTATAGATTCTTAGTATTATAATACTATCATTTTACCAGTTGTTATAATTAACATTCATTTATGAGTTGTATTTCATTATACACAAGAAAATCTTCCTCACATATTATTAGAATTGTAAAATTCTTTATCATACCTTCTTAAAATGTTAATCGTATCACTTGACAAACTGTATTCCCGTTGTAAGTAATAACATATGTCATATCATCTTAAAATTGTGTTCACATTATTTTATGTGATGTATTGCATTATATACATGAAAATCTTCATTACACAATTTTAGGATTGTAAAACTCTTCTTCGTATTTTCTTACAATTATAATGTTATCACTTGACAAACTGTATTATCATTGTAAACATCAAAATGTTCGTCATATCATCTTACAATTACAATTGTATTTGTATTATTTTACTAGTTATACATCATTGTTGACATGAAAATCTTTGCCATACATTCTTTGTATTATAATACGATCATTTTACGAATTGTTATAAATTAACATTTTTTTGCGAGTTATTTTCCATTGTACACAAGAAAATTTTCCTTACACATTCTTAGGGTTATAAGACTATTCGTCATACATTCTTCAAATATTAATACTATCACTTAACAAGTAGTTTTCCTATTGTAACATAAACTTATTTGCCATAAAATTTTAAAATTATATTCGCATTATTTTATAAGTTGTACTCTATTGTATAGATGAAAATCTTTATTACACATTCTTAAAATTGTAATACCATTATTTTATGAGTTTGTATTCATTAGTTTTCTTTTTTGAGTTGTATTTCATTGTACAAATTAAGATCTTCCTTATACATCATTAAGATTGCATAACTCTTCGTTATACCTTATTAGAATGATAACTCTTATCTCTTGACAAGTTATATTTCTATTGTAAACATGAAAATCTATGTTATACTATCTTACAATTATATTTACATTATTTTTACAACTGTATTTTAGTGTATACATGAAAATCTTCATTACAGATTCTTAGTATTATAATACCATTATTTTACGAGTTGTTATAAATTAACATTCATATACAAGTTATATTCTATTATGAAAAAATATTCCTTATAGATTTTTAAGTGTTGCGATAAAAATAGATAACAAAAAAGGCACACAAGTATATGTATCGCGCAAGTAATAAAGTGATGAATATCGAGATCATTCCCGCGAGGATCTAAGTTCAATAAAAAACTAAGTAATAAACCAAGCAATAAAGCCAAGCTAGGCAATTCGAAATTGGAGAGGAATTTAATGAAAACAAGAAAGTAATTTGAAAGCAATTAGAAGAAACTTAATCAGTTTAATGAACCTAGGGCTTATAACTTCCCTCAATTCTACTTCTAAATCCAATCCCGATCTCTATATGTAATTGACTACAGTGTTACTATCCTAGGGTTTTGTGTCTCCTCGCCTACCTCTTGGTTTAACAAGGACGTGTTTCTAGGACGATACTAATCACTCTATCTCTAGGCAATTAAAATTAACAAACCCATTGAGTTCAAACCCTAATTTGGATACCTAGGGTGATCGGCTAATCTCTCGATATTTCTCACAAATAATCCCGACCTCTCGGTGTGAATTATCCTAAGTTATACTATCTTTGGCAAGATTATGACTTCGTCTCTCGAGTTCATCGAATCTCCTAATCGATCTAATTGGTGGCTAGTCAATCAGAAAGTATTAAGGATGAGAATAATATAAGTAACACGAAGTAATCAATCACATATAAAAGAAAGGGGAAGAACTTAGAAAATAGAAAAGAGTTTCATTGCTCGCCCTAGGAAATAGGGAATTAGTTCATGATGAAATTAATAGAAAATACCAAGAAAAGATTCGAATACACCATGACTAAGAAAAGGAAAGAGGAAGGAAAGAAAAACTTTGGAATGATTCAAATCCGATCTCTCGATCCTCGAAATCTTCTTGAAGCACGTTGATCCTCTTCCTTCCTTGAAGCCGTGAGTGAATCCAATTCTTCTTGGCACAAAACAAATGTATAAAAATTGATATGAAAGATCGTCCCCTCTTATATGCTGCTAGGTTGAGACTTTATAAAGATAGAGAATAAAATATTCTATCTTGCCTAAAAATATTCTCCAAATATATCTATCCTAAAAATATATACTGCAAGATATTTTATTTACCGCAGAGTAAGTCAAGTGAAATATACTCTTTTGTGTCCTAATATCTTAGAATATATTCCATATCGGGCTTCGGGTTTATTCAAGAAATCAAATATTCTGCAAATATTGCGAAATCTTCTTTGCCAGCGAGGGGTCACGACTATGACTCTGTTCAGCTTTCTGCTTTAGGGAGTTGCAACCCCTCCCTTGTTTCCTCTATTTTCCAGCTTCTGTCCAGCTTGGTTCCGTGAGTCGGGGTTCACTTTCTTGGCCCGGTTGGTTCTTCATTAAACACCCATATCAATAAAAAGTCCGGAAGTACCACATTCTTGGAAGAAAATTTGAATTAATTAATTATAAATTAATTTCACTCAACTAAGGGAAAAACAACCAATCATGTGTTAAAATCTCGTAAAACTCGAACAGCTTACTTGAATCTAGACCAGAAAATATGTTCAAATAAGCATATTCATATAATTAACACACCCCCAAACCTAGATTCTTGCTCGTCCTCGAGTAAGACAATTAGATTCCTAGCAAGCACACAAAACACACAAACAAATTTCTCCACTCAATTGTAAAGGTTGTGGCCCCTTAGAGTTCTCAGAAATGGCTCTTAATTTTCCACTCGATCTTCAATTTGATTGCTCCACACTTTTGATGTCAAAATTTTCTCAAAATCTGTCTTCACCCATGTTGTGTTAGTGCAAACACTCTTACAAAAGTTCAAGCACCCAATTTGCAACTTAGTTGGTCAAGCACACAATCAAGAGACTTGAACACTCACAAAGACATTGCCTTTTTGAGTTTCCGCTCATTTCTTTCTCACCCTTTTTCTTTCTTTGGTGGTGCATGACTTTGGGTGTCATGCCCATAGCTAGACCCGTGTAGCGAGGAATCAATCAATGGCTCCCGTCCCAGTTGGGGCAAGGCATTAGGTTCTAAGATACCCCTACGGATCTATCCTCGAGCTTCGACTAATGGACTATTTTTTCCACCATGAGCACATGTCGGGCCTTATTGCGTATGCTTTCACACTAAATGTCGCTCAAGCCCGTACAGTGGTGCTCAGAGTCTTGGCACATCTTTCAATTAAGCTCACATATGCAATTCTATAGGATTTTTCTTTGCTAGCTCATGCATAATATTTCTCTCTCTTTTTTTTTCTTTTTTCCTTCTTTGGTAGGATATCAAAGTTTATGTTCTTGCCTACTATCATGTGAGCCATACAACCAAGCAACATCAAGGGCAATTTTAAGCTATCCCTAAAGTAAGAGTGTCGAGAAAATAGTGGGGTTCAAACATGATCAAATTTTTTTCCATATACATCCTAAGCACGTTGCAATCTCAAATCCGATCGAGTTTAAAAATTTTAACCCACTAATTATCATCACCGAATAAGGGCTAACCAATTCGTCATGAGTGGATTAATTTGTTGGTGCCACACCCCTATCAAGATGCCTATGATGAAGTGTGAAATCTTAAAAACTATATCTAGCACCCTAAATGCATGCAGCCTATTTGATCTAGATGATGAATAAACAATCAAATCAAATCAAAGCAACAACAACCATCAAACATCAACTCAACTAGCCAAAACCCATAAACAACAGCTATGACATTATCAACCAGTAGCCACAAAACACAATTGCTCCCCCCAAACCTGAACTGCGCATTGCCCTCAATGGAAAGCAAAGAGAAATAGTGAAGAAGGACAAAACATGCCTGGGTGTGTGGTGTGCGTGAGATGTCTGATGCATCAGTCCTCATCTTCCTCGCTCTTGTCCTCCTCTTGTTCACGATCTTCGTCATGAAATGTAGGGGCCTCCCTATATGGCAACAACTCCACATTGATCTGATGAGCTAGGCCGGCTTGATTTTCTACGGATGTGGTGTTGAAGTGCACTTGATAATCGATGAATCTTTGGAGGCGCCTTTCGGTGCGTTAAGAACACCAGTAGTTCTTTTCGATTAGCCTGTTGTAATAAGATTGAGCAAGAGCTGGTCCACCCTCTTGGTCTCTGGCTTGTTGTGCTCTCGAGAGTTGCTCATTGTCTCGGGCTCTCATTGGGCGAATTGTTACTCCATCAATCGGTCCCTTGGTAGTGCATTTGTCGGCGTGGTCATCCATTTGAACTCCAGCTTGCTGACATAGCTCAGTAATGAGGGACGGGTACCACAAACTGTCCTTCTGCTTAAAGAACCTCTCATTGATATTGTTGAAAATGACTGCACTTACATTGAATCACCTGAGTGTGAGAATACAATATAGAGCAAGAATCCGATAATAGCGCACCTTTGACATACTCATATTAGGAAAAATATGAGAGGAGACAAAAAGAAGCCACACTCGAGCCCTAAAGTTCAATTGGTCTCTTGTAATCACAAGAGCATTTTCAGTTCTAGTTTCCCATCTAGCTCCCGGTTTTCCCATAACTTAAAGTATATCATCCAGATTAACATCTTGACAAACCTCAAAAAATAATGGGGCTTGAGGTGTGGCAATCAAACCATGGATTGCATCAACAGTGAATTGCACATAAATGCCATGCATGAAAATACCAACTTCCCTAATTTACTCATATTAGCATAGAATTCGCCCACTATATTCCTAACTCACGAGAAAGGTTGCTTGCAAAATTGAGCCCAACCCATAGCATCGATATCCTGTCTAAATTCCCTCAGCCCAGCAGTATCATCAAGAGCAAAGCCCCTCTCTGGTATCACATCTCGATTACAAAATTTGGTATTAAAAAGTTCTTCACTAACTGCTGTTATAAATCGATCAGTATCATGGCTAGGAGCAGGTCTCTTATCTCGAGCTTTAGCTCGTTTAGGGGCCATAGAAATTGTATATTTCAGCACAAGCAATCAAGCACAGACAGCACAATAATCAAGCATAGGCAACCCAGCAATTCAGTAATCTGGAAGAAGAAGGGAAAGAATTAACCGAATTGGGAAGAAGAAGGCATTTTGCATATCTGCTCGTGACTGCCTAGGCTTTTTTTTTTAATTAAAATACCTGAAAATAATACATATTAGTTTTAAGTGATAGATAAAAAAAATAGATAAATAAATGAAAACAAAAGATAGAAAAACTGTTTGCTTGGGTTGCCTCCCAAGAAGAGCTGTGTTTTAAGTGCCGGCCCGACTTTGCTGCTCTCTACTCGTCTTAAAGTTTAATGGAGAATCCTTTCTTCTCTCGTGGATCTCCTAAATATATCTTCACCCTTTGGCCATTCACCTTGAACGTTTCATTGTTCTTCTCATTTAGAAGCTCAACCGCTCCATAAGGAAATACCTCCACAATCCGGAATGGTCCCGACCATCGTGATTTCAACTTTCCTGGAAAGAGTCTCAAGTGGGAGTTATATAAAAGCACTAATTGACCGGGTTTAAAATCTCTTACCAAGATCTTTTGATCATGCCATCGCTTAGTCTTTTTCTTGTAGACCCGAGAATTTTCATAAGCTTGCATCCGAAATTCTTCCAATTCATGTAATTGAAAAAGACGCTTCTCACCAGCCTTTTGTAAGTCAAAATTGAGTGCTTTGAGTGCCCAATAAGCCTTGTGCTCTAGCTCCACCGGTAAGTGGCATGCCTTTCCAAACACGAGTCGATAAGGAGACATTCCAATCGGTGTTTTAAAGGCCGTTCGGTACGCCCATAGTGCATCATCTAACTTATTATCCCAATCCTTCCGAGTTGTGCTCATTGTCTTCTCTAAAATTTTCTTGATCTCCCGGTTGGACACTTCGGCTTGCCCGTTTGTTTGAGGGTGATAAGCAAGGGCTATTCGGTGCTTGACTCTGTACTTGCTCAACAAGGGCTCAACTTGCTTGCTACAAAAGTGGCTCCCTTCATCACTTATGATAGCTCGTGGTATACCGAATCTAGTGAATATCTGTTTCTTCAAAAATCTTAACACCACATTAGAGTCATTAGTGGGTGAAGCAATTGCTTCAACCCACTTAGAAACATAATCAACCGCAAGCAAAATATATCAATTATTGTATGAAGAAGGAAAGGGGCCCATAAAATCTATTCCCCATACATCAAACAATTCTACTTCTAGGATGGTATTTAATGGCATCTCATGTCTCCTAGAAATATTCCCAAGCCTTTGGCATCTATCACACTTAGAAACGTAATCAAAAGAGTCTTTAAATACTGTAGGCCAATAGAAACCAAATTGTAGAATCTTGGATGCCGTCTTGGTTCCTCCATAATGTCCTCATATGGTGAGTCATGGCAACTCCTAATGATATCTTCTTGTTCCTCTTCGGGTATGCATCTCCTTAGCACTTGGTTGTGTCCCAACCTAAACAAATAAGGATCGTCCCATATATATTTACGGGTTTCATGAAGGAACCTTTTTTTTTTGTTGAGGATTCAATTCATGAGGAAGATGGTTAGATACCAAATAATTAACTAAATCCGCATACCATGGAACATGAGATATAGATAAGACTTGTTCATCGGGAAAGAACTCATTAATTACCAACTTATCCACTTTTCCCTCACTCTCGAGTCTTGAAAGATGATCAGCAACTTGATTCTCGGATCCTTTCTTGTCCCTAATCTCTAAGTCGAATTCTTGCAAGAGTAGAATCCACCTTATGAGCCTTGGCTGTGCCTCCTTCGTGTCGATTAAATATTTAATCGCTGCATGATCTGTAAAAACAATTACTTTAGTTCCAATTAAGTTTGATCTAAATTTATCAAAAGCAAATACCACCGCTAATAATTCCTTCTCCATTGTGGTATAATTGATTTGAGCTTCATCCAAGGTCTTGCTCGCATAGTAGATTGGGTGGAAAATCCTTTCTTTCCTTTGTCTAAGGGCTGCACCTACTGCATAATCACTAGCATCGCACATCAATTCAAAGGGTAAATCCCAATTTGGAGCAATAATGATAGGTGCAGAAACTAGTCTAGACTTAAGCTCATTAAAAGCTTCAAGACATGCATCATCAAATTTGAATGGAACATCTTTTTCAAGTAAATTGCAAAGAGGTTTAGCAATTTTAGAAAAATCTTTAATAAACCTCCTATAAAAACCGGCATGTCCCAAAAAGCTTCTAATTCCCTTTACCGAAATTGGAGGTGGTAGCTTCTCGATTGTATCTATCTTGGCTCGGTCCACCTCCATGCCTTTATTGGATACCTTATGACCTAAAACTATACCTTCTTGTACCATGAAGTGGCACTTCTCCCAATTCAAGATAAGGTTAGTTTCTTCACATCTCTTCAAAACAATAGTAAGGTTAGCCAATCATTCATCAAACGAATTACCAAACACCGAAAAATCATCCATAAAGACTTCAATACACTTTTCAATAAGATCAGAAAATATAGCCATCATGCATCTTTGAAAAGTGGCGGGTGCATTACACAAACCAAAAGGCATTCTTTTAAAAGCAAAGGTGCCATATGGGCAAGTGAAAGTTGTCTTTTCTTGATCCTCAGGAGCAATTGCAATTTGATTATAACCGGAATATCCATCCAAAAAACAAAAGTACTCCTTACCGGCAAGATAATCTAACATTTGATCTATGAAGGGGAGTGGAAAGTGATCTTTTCGGGTAGCCTTGTTGAGCTTCCGGTAATCCATGCATACTCTCCATCCGGTCACCATTCGGTAGGGATCAACTCATTCCTCTCATTGGTGACGACCGTCATTCCTCCTTTCTTTGGCACACATTGCACGGGACTTGCCCATTGGCTATCAGAGATTGGAAAAATTATACCCGCATCTAGCCACTTGATGACTTCCTTTTTTACGACTTCCTTCATGACTGGGTTCAACCTCCTTTGTCCTTCTATTGACTTCTTGTGATTTTCCTCCAAGAGAATTTTGTGCATGCAAAGTGAAGGGCTAATGCCACGAATGTCGGCTATAGTCCATCCTATGGCTCTCTTATGCTCTCTAAGGACCCGAAGGAGTCTCTCTTCCTGTAAAGCGGTTAGATCTGAAGCAATAATAATAGGAAGAGTAAATGATGAGCCTAAGAAAGCATACTTAAGATGATCGGGAAGTGGCTTTAATTCTAATTTGGGAGGTTCTTCAATTGAAGGCTTCAATGTTAGTAGTGGAATCTCGAAATGCTCGAAGTGGTTGAGCTCTTTTGGTAGGTGTGGGCATGAATCCAACGCATACACTACCTTCAAGAATTCTTCATCCTCTCGTGACGGTCCTCCAAGTAAGGCTGCTTCTAAAACATCCTTGGGATGATTCTCCTCAAAAGTCTCTCTAGCAACCCTGTTTATCACATCCATAGAAAAACATTCAGTAAACTCACTAGCATACTTCACAGACTTGTAAACAATAAAAGTTGCTTCCTGATCATTGACTCTCATGGTGAGCTCGCCCTTTTGCACATCAATTAATGCACGACCTGTAGCAAGAAAAGGTCTACCAAGAATGATCGGGATCTCCTGATCCTCATCAAAATCAAGAACCACAAAATCAACAGGAAATATGAACTTATCTACTTTAACTAATACATCTTCAATAATACCACGGGGATAAGCTAGAGATCTATCAGCTAGTTGAACTGTAATCGATGTTGGTTTCACTTCTCCTAAACCTAGTTCATGATAAACTGAATAGGGCATAAGATTAATACTTGCACCAAGATCACAAAGAGCCCTACCTTCAAACTTGTCACCAATGGAGCATGGAATTGTAAAACTACCCGGATCCTTCAATTTAGGTGGCAACTTGCATTGCAAGATAGCACTACACTCTTCAGTAAGAGCCACGGTCTCACAGTCTCCAAGCTTCCTCTTCTTGGATAGGATCTCCTTCATGAACTTTACATAGCTTGGCATTTGTTCAAGAGCTTTGGCAAACGGTATATTAATATGCAATTTACGAAACACGTCTAAAAACTTATAGAATTGATGCTCATTATTTGCCCTTTGTGCTCTTTGTGGATAAGGAAGAGGTGGATATGTCCTTTCCTTCTTTTCTGACTTTTTCTAGGTCTTCTCAGTATGTTTTGGGTTGTTCTTGCAGCTCTGGTCTTCATTTGAGTCTCGAATTTAGGCTCTGTAATCAAGGGTCGCGACCTAGGGTCGCAACTCATAAGTTCGGCGATCAGGCGTCGTGACTCTTTCACTACAACTTCGTCCTCCGTTTCTGGTTCATGCTGCAACATGATTGCTTTCACTTTCTCATTATCCTTACCTCGAGGGTTGATTTCTGTATCGCTTGACTACCAAAGGTCGAGAATTGATTGCTTGAGCCAATCGCTCGGTACCGCAGCATGTGTATCTTGAGAAGATTGCATGAATTTAATGAAAGTGTCTTCTAATCTAGTGAGGCGAATCGAAGCTGAAGGTTCTTATTTCTGAGTTGATTGGAACCCGATGGTGGATTGGCCCGGTTGTTGTTGCTGGCATAAGAGAAGTTTGGATGATTTCTCCAACCCGGATTGTATGCGTTGGAGTAGGGATTGTTCTTCGGGTTGCCTCCAATGTAGTTGGCCGACTCTTGTGTATCTTGCACCGGTTCCATGTAAGCTAGCTCTTTGGTGGCTCCATAAATTGACTCCACTCCTCGGTTCTTCCATGTTGTCACTTCTTTGAAGAGGGCATCCATCTTAGCTAAGAGGGCTGTCATGGCATCTACTGAATATATTCCGGCGGTTCCACGTCTCGTTGTTCTCCCGGATGGCCATTGATAGCCATTACGTGCCACCTCCCCAAGCAATCCATAGGCTTCCTCGGGATATTTATTCATGATTGAGCCACCTGCAGCAGCATCGAGAGAAGAACGACAATTTTCTAATAAACCATTACAAAAAATTCATATCAGTGTCCAAATCTCAATGTTGTGGTGCGGGCACGCTCGTTGGACCTCCTTGAAACGCTCCCAAGCTTCGTAAAAAGACTCCACGGGCTGTTGTTTGAATGTCATGATGTCGTTCTTTAGCTTCATTGTTTTGGACGGTGGGAAGTATTGAGCCAAGAACTTCTCAGTTATTGCCTCCCATGTGCTTGGTGGAAGTGATAGCAACCACGCCTTAGCCTTGTCCCTCAATGAAAAGGAGAAAAGGGATATCCGAATATATTCGGTCGACACCCCATTGAAGCGGAAAGTGTCACATATCTCGAGAAACTTTGCTAGATGCACATGAGGATCTTCATTCGGTGCTCCTCCAAAAGAACAAGAAGTTTGAAGCATTTGGATTACCGATGGTTTGATCTCGAAGGTGTGAGCTTGAACCGGTGGCTTGACAATACTTGATTGATTCAAAAATTGAGGTTGTGTATACTCCTTGATGGTCTTCTGACGCTGGTTCTGTGGTATTAATTCACCTCCTTGACCGGGCTCCATGGCTTTTCTCCTTTGGGCTGCTGTTTGCTCTCTACGTCTCCTATGAAAAATTCGCTCGGGTTCTGAATCATGCAATAGAGGAGTCGAGTTGTGGCGACGAAGCATACAACTTGGAGGGTACCTAGTAGAAAGAAATAAAGATAATTAGAAAAGAGTACCTAGTCGAGGAAAATTGCTTAGTATTAAGGTTAGAAATAATTGAAAACTTGATCCCAGCAACGGCACCAAAAACTTATTGCGATAAAAATAGATAACCAAAAAGACAGAAAGTATACGTATCACACAAGTAATAAAGTGATGAATATCGAGAACGTTCCCACGAGGATCTAAATTCAATCAAAACCAAGTAATAAACCAAGCAATAAAGCCAAGTTAGGCAATTCGAAATTGGAGAGGAATTTAATGAAAACAAGAAAGTAATTTGAAAGCAATTAGAAGAAACTTAATCAGTTTAATGAACCTAAGGCTTACAATTTCCCTCAATTCTACTTCTAAATCCAATCTCGATCTCTATATGTAATTGACTACGGTGTTACTATCCTAGGGTTTTGTGTCTCCTGGCCTACCTCTCGGTTTAACAAGGACATGTTTCTAGGACGATACTAATCACTCTATCTCTAGACAATTAATATTAAGAAACCCATTGAGTTTGAACCCTAATTTGGATACCTAGGGTGATCGGCTAATCCATCGATGCTTCTCAAAAATAATCCCAACCTCTTAGTGTGAATTATCCTAAGTTATACTATATCCGGCATGATTATGACTTCGTCTCTCGAGTTCATCGAATCTCCTAATCGATCTAATTGGTGGCCGGTCAATCAAAAAGCATTAAGGATGAGAATAATATAAGTAACACGAAGTAATCAATCACATATAAAAGAAAGGGGAAAAACTTATAAAATAAAAAAGAGTTTCATTACTCACCCTAGGAAATAGGGAATTAGTTCATGATGAAATTAATAGAAAATACCAAGAAAAAATTCAAATACACCATGACTAATATGAAAAGGGAAATTTTACATAAACAATATATTCCTTTAAGATTTGTTTCATAATAGTACACTTCCTTTTTTGGTTACACTTTGGCACATTTCCCTTCAAAATTGTTATAGTTTACCATAAATCGTCAAATTGGCATTGACGCCATCAATCCTTGATGACATGGCAATCTGTTATAGACGCCGCACATGCAAGAAAATTAACGTCGCCTGCCTATATAGTATTTAAATAAAAATAAAAAGATTAAAAATGTAGAAAAATCAAAAATAGAAAAAATTAAAAGAAATTTAAAAAAAATTTTAAAAATTATTTAAAAATAAAATTTACATAAAATTTTATTAAAAAGGAAAAAATTAAAAATTTTATAAAATTTATTTAAGTGGTAATTTTTTTTAAAATATTATAAATTATTTAAAAGCTCTAAAATTGTTATAAAATTTTGAAAAATTTGAAATCTTTAGAAAACCCATAAAAATTATAATAAACTTTCTATAGTATTTTAAATGAAAATAAAAATTATTAAAAATATGTAGAAATATTTTTAAATAGAAAAAATTCAAAATTTTAAAAATACTAAAAATGAAAAAAAATGTAAATATTTTTAAAATTGTACTAAATTTTTTTATAATAATATGAATTATTTTAAAGTATTATAAAATTATATGAAAATATTATAAAATTTACCATAATATTTTTCGACTAGCAACAACCATCATCGAATGTTGGTCCGACCCCCTTGCTGTAATGAGTCAATCTCTCTACCCCTCATGCATCCCCTCTATCTTTCTCAATCTCTATCACACCCATCCTCTCTCTCTTTCTCGATCACTCTATCTCACACCCATCCCATCCCTCTTTCTCAATCTCTTTCTCATTGTCCATCCTTAACATCGTTCAACTCGCCCTGTCCAGCCATGCCTCCTCTAGCTTACGTGCCTCCCACCGATGTGCCATGACCCGTCCTTACCAACCTCTCTCCGTGCCATCCGGTCACCTACATAGTAGCCTCTGCACCTACCAGCCAACCCTGCTCTACTTCCACGTCTCTCATTGCTACTTATCTTCTTTCCTTATTTTATTTTATTTTTACTCAGCCTCTTAACTTTTAATTTTTGTAATTTGGCCCCAATTATTTTTGCAAAAATTTTATAATTTCTAATTAATTTATTTTTTCTATAACTTTATATTTTTTAAAATAATTTATATAATTTGTAGAAATTTTGATATAATTTTAAATTTTAAATTTTTTTATTTTTTTATTTTTATTAATTTCATTTTTGTAAATTTCATTTTTTTCTTTTTTTTCTTTTTTTTTTATAAATTTCTAATATTTTCAATTTTTTTCATTTAAAATTATAGAAAAATCTTTTATAACTTTTTATAGATTTTCAAAACATTTTAAATTTTTTGAATTTTTAAATAATTTATAATATTTTTAAAAAAAATTTACTACTTAAATAATTTTCATATAATGTTTAAAATCCTTCTATTTTTTAAATGCTTTTTTATTTTTTATAAAATTCTGTTAAATTTTTCAAAATTTCTATTTTTAAAATTTTTTTCCATATTTTAAATGTTTTATATTTATTTTCATTTAAAATATTATATAGGCAGGCCACGACATCTTTTATGCGTCCTGGCATCCAGATCATCATCACAGATTGATGACTTCAATGTTAATTTGATGATTTGTAATAAAATATAATAATTTTGAAAGGAAATGTACCATTATGAACAAACCTTAAAGGAGATTTATCGTTTATGTAATTTTCCCTAGATGAAAAGCATGAGCTTGCCAAAACTTTTTAGCTTCTTTCCTCCTTCCAGTGGAGAATTTTGTATGGTATATATAGTTGAGAATAGTCGAACGAGAAAAGATTGGACTAATAATAGTTTTGTAATCATTTCTAGTTTCCTTTGTTGACTAATAGTTTGATGTGCTGAATATTGGAATTGACTGCACAATATTACTTGATGCGGTGAAAGAAACTAGTTAAATCGGGCATAGATGGCATACTCATTCTTTACTATAAAAATTAAGCCAATGTTCAACTAGTTCAACTGTATATGCAACTTCCAAGGAAACTTGTTAATTCAGGTCATGTGGCTGTATAAGATTATTACTTGATGTGCTGAAGGAGATGGTTGCAGTGAGCTATATAAAGAATAAGGATACTACTCTACATTTGTGTGTGAAAAATAATAGATTGAACTCTTTGAAGGTGCTACTAATGACAATTACTGATCATAGACTTGCGAACTTGAAGAATGACGATGGTGACACTGTCTTGCATCTAGTTGCAGCTGATAACGAAAATTAGTTACATTTCTTTGATGCAAATCTTTTCTTAGAGAGCCTAATTCTGTATGGTGTATTCTTGCCAAATATAAAAATCCTAACCAACCAAGATTACAAAATGACTATATACAATAAATATATCACAATATCATGTTCCCTAAGTTTTATTATTTGGAGTTTCTTATTATTTCGCTGCTGGTATTGTCTGATAGTATGCTGTCCATTTGGCTTCTATAAAAAAATATTGAAGCTTCTCTTAACACTTTTCATTGCATATAAAACAGAGCCGGCACTGTCTCTCGAAAAATCTAGGAGAAAAGGAAGCTTTTAATTTTGTGAATCAGAATGGGCTCAGTCTGTTTGCAGTCCTCTTCCCACGGTGAATTGCAGCAGCATGATTGTGGTGAACTTGTACCCTTTACCCATCACTAATTTAATTAACACATGCATGGTCTACGTCAAATAGATTGACAATTCTGTCTTTGATTTATAAAGGGGACATGACCCCATCCCAAATAGGACAAGAAACATTGGAGATGTACGTGATATTGCTGCAGCTGTAGTTGTGGTGTAAGAGAAGCCTGAGGATGAAGGATTATACCCGTGAACAGGACATTGTTAAAATGTGTTAATCTTTGAGTAATCCGGTAGGTCATTACCCCTATTTTGAAACAAACAAATCTCATATTAGGATTGTAGATACCTCAATTTAGCTCAAAAAGTACTTGGACCTAGATATCGAAAAAAACTAGAGAGCACGTGCCCATACTTGATTCGATATGATGTTTGAGAGCAAAATTGATGATCTAATTACATTGATCATAGAGTAAATTTAGAATCATTGTGAAGAGTATTAAGTAAATTTAGAATCATTGTGAAGAGTTTTAAACTATATTTGATTTAATATATCATGGGCCCTGAGATTCGATTCGAAAAGGAATATATGATTTTTAAGTGAAATAGGTCGAATCTATTAAATTCATTTTATCTTATCCAGTTTCGTTTAAAAATCATGACTAATTATTTTTAACTCCAAATTAAATAAAACTGAGGTTATTTGATTTTAAACTCATTAAAGATTAAAGAAAAAATAGAATATAATGTCAAAAAGTTGAGAATAAGCTCAGGCAGGGGGAGCCACATCATCAGAAGACGAGTCTGCTCGTCGTCGCTATTATCGACACTCGGTGCATTCAAGGTTTCTGTTATTGTCCCTTAAGTTCGCCCCTTGTCACCTGTCCCACCGAGTGACCTCGAGGTCTTGCTACCTGAGACCCCTTCCAAGCTTCCGCCCTGAACCAGTCTCGGATTGTTGGTAAGTGGCTAAGGATCGTTCTCACCCATTCATCGGAGTTCATTTGCATGGTCACTCGTTTATGTTGAAGCTGTTTGGAACTGTACGCCCTGATTTTGCTCTCTGGATGCAGCGCCACTGCCCTTCTTCACAGCTGACTGGCAGTCGTCGTAAGTGTGCCTTGCTGTTGATTGTTATGGGTCGTTATCCTATTGACGTTTCGAATCAGAGTTACATGCTTGCTGCCCTTATTGCTATATATAATGATATGCTCTATGAGGGTCTCTTGGGCATGGTTTGACGTCCAAGTTTATTCGTCTAGTCCTTATTCTAGTCATTGGCAAGGCATGTAAATCCACTTTGGATTTCCCTCTTGGTGCATCTATAATCAATTTGGAATCATGTTGGCCTGCTATCCCGTAGTTTCTGTTGTTTTGTTCAAAATTTGTTCAATGAGTGGTAGTCCTTAAAGATTTCATGTTGTAGGTTGACGTTTCATAGCTGATTGCTTGATGTTCTTAGACAAATCTCATCCCATAATTCTCTTTTCCATTCATATTGTTGCTTTGGCTTCATTCGTTTATTAATGGTGTTTTTTGGTCGTGTGGGTGATCAATTAATGTTCATCATCTTCGTATTGTCATTTTGTTTTGGATTGGCTTGTTTTTGGTTGAGTTGAGATACTCGGTCCTTACATTTGTCATTTGCATTTGCTTACATTCACGGCATTGTGTATATTTCGTGAAGGTGAAATGCTGAGGATCTCCTTGTTAAGCTCTGCTAATGATTACTAAAACCATCAGTGGAACGGTTCTCAAATGATATCACACTAATATGGAGTAAGCTTAGTTTCAGTTCAGTTAATTAAGTGGCCGGGCAAGAATTTCATAAACAAGAAAGGGTACATGCTTGTGGATCCTAAAAGTGCTTATTTAGAAACATGTTAGATTGTCTACTGTGCCATATCCACTGCAGTGGATGAGAGGAGGGGGAAATTATCATTCTAATTGTAGTAAATTAAAAATTCATATATTTATATGATTGTTTCATTTTGATTATCTGTACTATTAACTCCTGCTGTACTATGAGATTTTAGTTCCATGGCTCTCTTGCATTCGATATGATTATAATCTATTGAATATTTTCAACTAGATTATTGTTCTGGTTCATTTTGTTTTCCCTTCTAGCAGTAGGTATTGGGATTCTTGCAAGAGATATCAGGTGATGCCAAATGCTGCTATTTTATCATCTATCTTATCATTGTTCTCAAAGTACTTTCTTCAAACATTTTTGTCTCTATGCTGAATTTGACATCAATAGTAATTGTATGATTTATCTATGTAACATCTTATATTGATAGAGTCTCACGGATTAGCTTCTTTGACTTCTGCTGCAATTAAAAGGAATGAAATGAGGAAAGAAAACTTGAGGCACTGAAGTGCTGATTTAATTGTTCCACCGAATGATGGGGAGACCCTCAAGCAGTCAATGCCCTCACATTGAACAAAGAAGTAAGATTACGATGGCTCTCTCCGTCACTTCATAACTTGTAGACTGACAGAAAAAAAATTCTCCAAGCTTATACTTAGCCTATTTTACCATATCATTTTCTTTTGACAGGTGTTAGGAGAATGCTACAAGAGTATAGTTTTAAAATACTGAATTTCCTCTATTGCATTTCTGCTGTCATGTTAACTGCTAGGCTTCATTTATTCAATTGAATTAATCTGTTTTCATAACTCTTGATACAATACTTATGTTTGACTGGAATGCAAAATTGTCGCCACGTTCCATCTCAGTATGCAACCAACCAAACAAAGATTCCTTATTTTCTCCGCCCATTCTATATTGTTATGCCATTTCCATTTTTTGCTCACAATCAGAAAGGAAATGGGATCGACAAAATTTTCTCCTATTGTATTAATCTCTTTTGACAACTTTTGATGGCATATTAATGTTTGCACTGAAATACAAAAATGGTCTTCATTTACGTGTTCCAGAATTTTAATTATTTCATTTTTATTGTATTCTAATTTAATGTACTCATTGCATTTCCCTTCTGGCTATACTTATGTTAGATTATTTCTCTATGTTGATTTAAAATTTGTCGATTGGAGAATTTTCCTAAAAATGTTTTTCCCTGCACCGACGATCTGGCAACCAAGCTGATTTCGCAACTGCCGTTTGTTGTAAGTCATGACAACTTCTAAATTACTATCGAATCATTTTATCCTTTCTTCATTATGGTAGGTTATAGGAAATCGTTCCATAATTATTTTTTTTTTGGTTTCCCACCCCATGCCTGGTACCCGAAGGCTAGCCGACCAATCGTTCCATAATTATTTATATGTTTTGATAAACAATTACCGTAATCATGATAAATCTAAATTGAAAGTTTTTGGCTTTAAAGTACTTGCCAATTTCGCCGACACTTTATATTATTACTACTCCTGTATTAATCCTCGATCTATCTATGGATTGGATGTTTATTATTGGGTTGCACAATACAACCTAGCTAAATTTTCATTCTTCTTTTATTACTTAATAATAAGAAAGTTCATCAAAATGAATTTTTCCTATTTAATTAAATCATTTTGCCCTCTATATACCATCACTTTCCTTATTTAATTTTCCTAATTTAGGAACCCATTAATCAGCACAATTATTTTTTATTTTGGATTAATTTTGATTCTTCCTCTATCATGTTTATCTTGCTAGATGTAGTACATTTTTGTCACATAGTTGACATATCATTGTCTATATAATATTTTTTTTCCTACAATCAGTGGCTCTGTCTGCAATCTATTTATATATTTGTAATATACATAATCTATTAGGGTAAATTAATGCACGAGTAATTTACCTTGTCAAATGTCTAGGAACACCGCAAAGTAGCTCGTGTATTTTCACTAGTTATAATATATGACATGCCTCCATGTTATATATTCTTCCATATTAATGATAAAATAATAATTTTAGTTTTTTCTCTTATTTCATATTTATGATTTTAGAATTAAAGATTTTCATTATCTGCTCAAAATTTTACTTGTACAAAATTAATTATAGTTATTGAGAGATAAAAATTTGTTGATTTTCTGTATAGCGAAGAGGATAGAAAGTGAAATGAAGAAAAATTACAGTGAAAGAACAGAGAAAAAAGATAATGAGAATGGAGAGATACTTGATGTGTAATTGCACATTAGTAAATTTCCATTATATTCCTATTTTTTCTAATCTAATAGTCAGTAAAATTTACATCTATATTTCAATAGATAATTTAGGAAATTGAAAAGGATACCAAAACGAATGTGTGCTTCTATATACAATATATATAGATATGCAAAAGGCATGGCATGAGGAGTGACTGCGTGAAATGATAGTGTGTCCATATGCAATTAATTTTCAAATAATTTCAGTTGATGGTATTTTTAGAAGCGGAAAAAGACATCAAATCTCTCCTCTAGAGTCATATACAATTTATTTATTTTTTCTTTCCGTGTGGAGTATGTGTGAGAACCATCATTTTTTTTCCTATTTACACCGATACATTGATACAATATATGTAAGTGCATTAGCTAATGGGATGAAAATATAAAATCCTATCAGACTTGAAGTCCACTATGCAAAACAAGCTCATTAAGATAAGCCTAAGGATAAGCCCAATGATCTATATGAGCTCTAGCCCTAAAACTTACCCATTATCCATAGCCCGATAACCCATTAGGGCAAATTAGAGCCCATAAGCCCCGCATCCCCTATCCTTTCCACCGTCGTCCTCAATTTCCATGATTATTCAAATCCCATTTGTCTAGTTGTTCGGTACTGAGAAGGAAAAAGGTAAAGATCTAGAGAGAGAGAGAGAACAGAGGAAGCGAAGATGAGCCAGTTTAGGGAGGAAGAGATAGACCTTGGCCAAAGATTCTGCATTTGTACTCAGGCTCAGCCAATTTATGGGAGCTATAGAGGCCAAGAACTTGTAACCGGAAGGATCAGCTTGGTAACTCATCTTTGAGGAAATTACTGTGAGTATTTTTTTCTATTGTAAAATGATATAAAATATATAAAATATATTTTATATAAATATTGAATGACTTCGATGATTGGAAATGATAGTAAGTTGTTAACTATATGTTTTCGTTGTAGTTGATAGATTTTGAATGATGGTAGGTGATCGAATGCATGATGTCATTGTAATGGAATGCATGATGTCATTGTAATGGATTGATTGTCTGTATTGTGATTTAGGTGTGAATAACTAACTCTGTAATTATTAATTGATTATGCAGTGTGATTCTAGATATGTGTATTGTATTGATTAAATGTAATTAATATATATTGATTGAATATAACCACGGTGATCGCTAAACTGACGTAGTATAAATGAGCCAGAAAAAGAAAATATAAGACAAAGAAAAGCGAAAAGATAGAGATATTTGATTTACCACTGATGTCTATCGATGTAACTTACCATTGGTTTTCAGTGAAATATAAAAATAAGATAATTAAAATTGCTCTTACCGTCGGAGGCTAATGAACGGATCCGTGGAGTATGGTGTATAGATGAAGGGTACCAGGAGATTGGGAGGAAAATTGATATTGATTATGGCACGGGATCGCAATATCATCAGAAAGAGGTAATATCGATACCGCTAGGATCTTGTTGAGTTCCCTGATATATAATTATACTTGTGGTGATTAATGTGATTTATACGTGGATGAGATCAGTTTGTTGAGTACTTTATATGGAATGACATTGTTGTGGGTGGTGTTATCTGATGGGTGTGATCAATATGGAATTGAGTTTGGCTAGTTTGACTTGTTGATACAGAAAGGCACTTATTAGAAATGTGGAGTATTATTTGTATCATTATTTGTATAAGTGAAACTGTGTGCTATATAACTTATATTGATGCAAATTGAATTGCTGAGATTTAAGGTTGAATATGATGATGGTTGAAGGGGAGACGAGATATGTATATTTATGATATGAATTTAGTATCTGTCGATAAAGAATTATAAAGTTAAGTTGTTTGATTATTAAGTGATTTATTATGTTTATAAGTAATTATAATTCATTTTATTTTAGAATTGAATATTTATTAGAATATGGTTCGCGCTTTTCGCATATTATTTTTACAGATAAGGTTCAAGTTACCAAGCTGACATTGCAAGCAAATGTAACTTTTTAATAGCAGAGAATTGATTAGAGATTTTAAATAGAAGTTTTTTTGGTTATTCATACAATTCTGTATTATATGTCGCAGCTGAAAATTGTATTGCAATTTATCTTCACAAGTTTTAGATATTTTTTAAAGTTATACAACATGTTTAAACTTTTATGATTTTGGGATATCCACAATTTAGAGGAAATTATTTTAAATTTTTAGGTCGTGACAACATGAGTCTTTATTTAGTAGATTAAAAAAATAAACGAAACCTAAAATAGGAAATGATAGTTGTGATTTTGTTGCTAAAAAAATGAGGACAACATTAGTAAGTGATCTAATGACTCCGCTATGAAATATTTAAACTTTCATATTTAACTGTAAATATATTAAATGAACTAAATAATTGGTGCTAGGACTAGCATAGTCCAAAAAACTAGTTTCCATTAAATCCCAAGTTCAAAATCCCTTCTAACAATTTTATTTAGAATAAAACTTGAACCTGAAATTTCAATTTTACCTAACCGCACGTGTGGGTTTTGAACACCAAATGTCTATATGATTTAGTAACAATAGCAAGTACCAATACCTTGAATTCGTAGCCAGATCTTAAATTCTTAACTGGATCCTATCTTTTTCTCATGATCTTACTATTTCACTGGTTCCGTCTATACTCGCATACATCCACAACCGACTTAAAGATCTTATGATTTTACTGGTTCCGTCTATACTTGCATTCATCCACAACCGACTAAAAACAAACAGAAAGGGCAGCCTCTGGTCCGAGAAAATCTTTTAACCCACAGTATCATCACATTGCATTCATCCACAACCGACTTAGAATAAACAAAGAGGGCAGCCTCCGGTCTGAGAAAATTTTTTTTCTCACGGTATTATCACATAATAATATTTTTTGATAAATACTAGTTAATTAAAATTAGTTATTTTCAGAATTTTTTTTATTTTTAAGACTATAAAAATTTATAGAAATAAATACATCTAATTGGCTTGTCGTAACAATAAAAGACTCTCTCATCTGGTTCGGTCTGCCTCTGTAACTGGATTATGCTATTTTATGTAGAACTCTCTCGAGTCTCCTTGACGGCACCACCAACCCGCCCCCCTGGCGGCCCGGCATGGCGACTCGTAGCAGACTCCTGAGAGCAGCTCGTTTATGGCGATCGGCTTTCTTCTGCAAAACCCAGCCAAACGCATCACCTGCCCTTGCTCGATCTCTCCGTACATCTCTCTCGCCCCTCTCTCTTGTGGGTTTATTTGTACTCGTTCGCTTTCGTATGCCTTCAGTTGTTAGTGAAAGCCATGTTTAATCGGCTTCTCTTCCTGTTTCATTGGTTAAATTCTTGCAATGGAACAAGTGAGACTCTGATTATATTTTTAGCTCACTGTGGTTTAAGATGCACTTGCTTTGTTTCAAAGTATGCGTGAATTGATACCAATTATGTAGCATTTTGTTGCTAGCGGATTCCAAAATATATCAGTACTTCAATTGGACCCTTACAAGAGACTTGATCTTGAGCTTCATGACTTATTCAAATTTTGGACCTTCATAACTAATACTATACAGCTTAAATCCTTTTGAATAAGTTGATCAGAGCAATGAAGTTGGGGTATGTGCCTCGAAATTATGTTTAATTGATTTGATCTTACTCTCTTTGAGGTGTGGCCAAGATATTTTTTATTGCATTCCTCTCAATATGAAATCATGTCTGATTGATTTGATCTTGGTCTCTTTGAGTTGTGGCTAAGATAGTTTTTGTTGCATTTTTCTCTAAATATGAGAAACATGGCTAGCCGAATTTCCAAGCCAATTTGTGGGCTAGCCATCATGTGATGTATGATTTATGTTATAGTCTGATTTGTTCGGTTTCATGTCGAAATTGTGAATTTCCTCTTATTTCTGGAGTCTTCAGTGGGGAGATAGGAAATATATACATTCCTACTACAGTCATAAAAAAGCTATGTGGTAAGGAACTTCATGTCTGCTTATCAGTTTGCCAATTCTTGCAGGGTCACTGGAGCATGTTGTCCATCATGACGCATACGAAATCCCAATGTTCCAGTTGCTATCAAAAGGTCGTGGAGCAAATTATCTCTTTCCAGCTCTCTTAGCTGGTGCTATTGGCGTTGGGGCACTTGAAACTGTATATGCAGATGCTGGGGAGGTTTGTATAAATATATAGCCAGGAGACTGTACTATTATGGAATTGAGGGCATCATAGTGTCAAAACATTTTCAACCCATTTTGTGTGTGGGGAGCAGTTGATTACTTGTTAAGCTACTGACAACAAGGAACATCCCGAAATCCCAAATGCTTATGAATTGTGTTTCAATACCTTTTGTTGGACAGTTCTATTACATTATATACAACTTCATGGTTGTGCAGTAATTACCTTGACATAGCTAAATTTGCTTCTTCAGATTGCTGGACATCGTGTGCCGTCAGGTTCTCCTGGAGGTGGAGAAAATATTGAGGAGATTGCGAAAAGAGAGAGACTGCGGATTGAAGAGTTGATCAAAAGCAAAGGGATGCACCACAGTTCTTATCCTAGGTTTAGTGTTGCCGTTAAAGGCCAAAAGGTTATCACTATTCTGTCGTTTACTTAATATTTCTGCTTGAGCAGCTGCTCCATTATTGCCATGTATTCCATCACCATGTGGGGTTTATTTGAGGTTTTTTGGTTTCATAACATGATTATTATTCTTTACTTTGATGTTAAAGAAATCTTACTGTTCGCATGTTTGTGATTTTACAGGTGACCTTCAAATTCCAAGTTCCTCCTACATGTGAAATATCTCACCTGATTGCAAACCTTGTTTCCAATCTAGGAGTAAAGACTACGGAGAATGGCGGTGGTTCAGATATGCTAATGCGTGGTTGGGACAGGTTTTTCCTTCTTTGATATGATCAAACTCTTTTGTCTTTAACTTTTATCTTTCTCCCCTAGCCTTGGACCTGCTTCACTCCCATGAACATCTTGACTTATTTAAGAATGATGAATTTGATGCTTATATATAGTTCTCCCTGAATTCATATGTCCAGTGCAGTTGTTTGGCAACTGACCCTCAATCATCCAGATGGGCAGGTCAGACTGGATAAGCATCATCACGATATAAATCCACTAGAGAGAGATTTGTGTGTTCTTATATTCCGTTCTCTCATCAGTACGGAGAAAGCGGTTAGTATTTCATTTTATAACAGCATTGTTTAGTTGGCTTCCTTTGTCATGCTTTATGTATATTTGCTCAATGTTTAACAGTAATACTTATCTATCAAGTTTTTCTTGTAGGAAATTGAGTTTATAAAACCAGGAAGCTTGAGTCAGAAAGAGTTAGAGGCTTTTGTATCTGTTTTGCAGTTAGCTGGTGGAAAGTTGGGCCATGATAAGTTCATGGAAAGACGACCTAGGGAAGGTAGCACTGAAAAGGTTTCTCCTGAAAAAGCAATTGCAAATCTTGAGTCAATGGGGGTGAGAATATATGGGGTTGACAAACCCCATACTAGTTTCTTGAAGAACATAATATCATGGGACAATGTTGCTGGTTATGATCAGCAGAAAAGGTAATGGAAATATAATAATTTATAAATCTCTAGTTGTTGCTTGTTTGGGTGGTTTAGGTCAAATTTCTGTTGGACAATGAGACTTCAGATAAGATTATATTCCAACTAGATATCCTACTTATTGGTGTAAAAGTCTTGGTTACTATTGAAAATAGCACTTCATTTTGTTGGAAATTTCTAGTGCTAGTTGAATTAACTCACGTTACCAGTTGATACAAATGCTTTTATGGCAAATTTTCTGATTGGAGTTTGTCCGAGTGCTTGCTTCATTAGACTATAATTAAGTGGACTCGTTCTATATATCTAATTTAAATGTTTCTCCTGCAGAGAAATAGAGGATACAATACTTTTGGCATTGAATAGTCCTGATGTATATGATGACATTGCCCGTGGAACTCGACGCAAGTTTGAGTCAAATAGGCCTCGAGCAGTGCTCTTTGAGGGTCCTCCAGGTTTGCCTTAAAGTGAAGATTATGCGTTGTGTACTAAGGATTTTTATTGAATTCATTAACACGTTGAAATTCTTTGTTGCATGCATTTAATTTTCTATTCGCATGTGTCTCTTTTTCCCCTTTATATCTGTCAGAGAGCATATTTCTAGCAGTGTGGAGTAAATATTCCATTTATCAAAAGCAACAATTTCCCCGCCTGTCAACCTCTGTGTGTTTATATACTTTCTTAGGGGAATTACGCTGCTAGTGTTTTTATTCCATACCGGCTGTCCTTTAGTTGCTGCTGCCTGCCATTGATCAGCATTGTGTTTTTACTTTCTGATAGGACTTGACTGTATGTGCGATGTAAAAGCTCAAATGGTGTGATATTGATATTCATAGTTAACATGCTCTTCCTATCTTTGTTAATGTGATCTAATTACTAGTTCTGTTTGCTTATGATTGTGCACTCTTTGGAAATCATACTTCTGAAATGCATTTGCATTTTCAGGGACAGGAAAAACATCCTGTGCTCGAGTTATTGCCGATCAAGCAGTAAGTTGTAGCCAGCAGAATGTTCTGTTTAGTCTCAAGTGGTTTTTACACTTACAATGGGTTTTTGATCCCTATACACGTGTTCTTAATTTTTCTCATTTTACACATAGTGAAAGCATTATGTAATACCTCCCATTGAACCTCTTGATAAATGTAAATGCAATTCTCCAGCATAATTTCAATATGTCAAGGTCATACAATATCTTTGTTTTGCTCCTTTCTTTTCCACCCCCCCAGATTATGGATTTTCTATCAATCAATAGCCATTATCCAGGACAACAAGAACTATTTTGACCCTTGAATTGAAAGTGCGTGGATCAACTACGATAAATCTGAGATTGAGTGCCTTAAAATGCTTCCAGGGTGTTCCTTTGCTATATGTGCCTTTAGAGGTTGTGATGTCAAAGTACTATGGTGAAAGTGAACGTTTGCTGGGTCAAGTCTTCTCGCTTGCTAATGATCTTCCTGAAGGAGCTATTGTTTTCCTAGATGAGGTATATATTGCCCAAAGCTGGTGGTAGGCACTATTTTTTATTCTTTATCTAGAGGCCATATTTAATGTCTATGCCCCTTTGAGTTCAATGAAACATATTTAAGTTCTGAAGATGCTGGATGTGATTGCAAAAGGTTGATTCTTTTGCTGTTGCTCGGGATAGTGAAATGCATGAAGCTACACGGAGGATCTTGTCAGTGTTATTACGTCAGGTTCGGTGTTCATTTATTTTTTCTTTCAGCTTGATTTGATCCAAGATGTCTTGTTGCTTTCACTTTTATCTTTAAGGGATACGAATTTTATAATTTTTTAAAGCATTGTCCTTATTCCTGGTCTAATGTTAACTTGGAAGGATTCAGACTTATGCTTTAAAAGCTGGACCAAAACTCCCTTGGCTTATGATTGTTTATAGTAAATGAGGCACTCTTCTGCTTCGAGGCCATCAAATAGATCCAGACAAATTTCAGTCTCCATGTGGCAGATTGATGGATTCGAACAGGATAAGAAGGTTGTCGTGATTGCTGCAACAAATAGGAAGCAGGATCTTGATCCTGCATTAATAAGGTATATTATATTCAGTACGGTAATAATGATTTTGGAGTTTGAAGTCACTATGAGAAATTTGGAACCATTTACTAACTTAGCTTTTGGTCCCATGCCCCATACCTGCAGTCGATTTGATTCGATCATTACCTTTGACCTCCCTGATAATCGAAACCGTCACGAGATCGCTGCTCAATATGCCAAGCATTTAACAGAAGCTGAATTGGCTGAATTTGCTGCAGCAACACAGGGGTGATCTTCTTCTTTCTTTTGCAAGATTACCTTTGCCTGTCATTGCTATTAGAAACAAATTTTTGACACTCAAATAGTGTAATCTCGATTACACCTTAAAAACATCTTGAGGCTGTCGTAGGTTCCATGTACTTTATGGAGTACATAATAATTATTAAAAAATCCAAGGATATGATTGTTATCGTCTCTCATTAGTTTGAAATTTTATTCCGTTTGCTCTTTAATGCCAAATAAATTGCAGGATGTCTGGAAGAGACATTAGAGATGTTTGTCAGCAAGCGGAGAGGTCCTGGGCTTCAAAGGTGCGAAAGTCATACCTTAAACTTCTCCCTAGTTTAATTTTATGTTCGGATTGTCATAAGTTGGTCATGGGGTGATGGTTTCCTTTGATGGGGGGATTCAGATAATACGTGGGCAAGCCAGCAAGGATGAACATGGATCACTTCCGCCTCTGAGGCAGTACATCAACAGTGCATTCAATCGGCGGAATTCTCTATTGAGCGTTGGAGAACAGGAGACGGGAAATGCTGCTACTACGAAAAAGAGACTTAAGTTAGATTTTAGCTGATCAAGGTGTAGATTTTTCTTAACTGGGATGGATATGGGAACTTTTATGGCTGGTTGATAAAATTTACTCGGTCAAAGTCTTCCTGCGCTGAAGACGGATGTTCGAATTCATAAGAATTCAATTAAATTCTGTTATTAGGAAATCTTAATATGTCGAGAATCCCATGGAGTCTGCGATAATTGGATTAGTAACCTTATTTGGTGCGTAAGCTGAATTGGGTAGATCTATGATCTCGATTCCTTTATGCTTTCTAACTCGTTATGCCCATATATCAGAAAAAAAATGTTAGTCTTACATGGTAATGAATAATTAGTTAAATTACTTTAATAATTAAGGTAATTATTTCGATAATTAATATCAAATTATTTACTTATTGAAATTTTATTGATATTTTTATGGGTGATCGGGATTGGATGCCTTGTATTTTTCTTGGTATTAGGATCTTATCCTATAGAAGACTAGTTAGAGTTCACCCTATTGAATTTTAAAATTGGACCCTATTCAGAACCTGTTAGATATCACATTTTTGAGTGCTGTATTTGAACATGTTTATTTGTCTCTATAATACAAATTATTTTGATATTTTGATATATTTAATAATTATAAAGTAATCAAGTTAAAAAGATTTTTATGATTATCACTATTTATGTAGTTTTTTTTATTTATCATATTGTAATTTTAAGAATGTTTGCAGGACATTTAATTTATTATCGATTTCTAAGTTACAATGATATTTTAAACATGATAAATTCATTAAATATAGATAATTATATCAAATGAAAATTTATCTAGTTAGGAATATAACAGTTTAAACAGTTTGAGAATTGAAGTTTAAATAAAAAAATTACAAACGACTAAAATAAATTGTGCAAATATGTAGTATGTCCTAGTTCTAATTTTGGGTACCCTATTAATCGGAACTGGAACTGGAACCGGAACTGATTGATTTCTTATTTTGTTACCCGGACACCGATATCTATTTGGAACTTGCCCAATATAATAGCTTCTTATCGGTTCAGGTCTACTCTATACCCGTGCACACACCTAGATATTTCATTACACCATGTGGTAAGATAAGATTATTTAAGAATTTCTCCTACATTGGAGATTGCCTTATGAATTGTTTATTAGAAAGATCTACTCTCTTTTTTTATTTTTATCTCTATTGCTTTAAGCCGCCACAAAACGGTTTTCGTCTCCTTTTCGTGGTTCCTAAATTGCCCTCAATTAAACTCACTTTATAATAATTTTTTAAGGATATTTTTGTCTTTTGACTACGCAGTTACACCATATAGTTACACCGCTTCCTCCACATTCCTCTTATCTCATTAAAAGGTAGTTACACGTTCTCCTCTATATTACTATTTTTTCTCATATTCCCATGTCTTTCTTCACCAAACCATTCTCATCTCCCTTAGAATGAAGTCAGAATAACTGAATTAGTCCTTAGAGAACCCGGGCAACAAATCACCCCTCCATCTGTGTCACTTCTTCATCCCAAAGAAGGAGCCCGATTTCCCTCGAGAAAACTGTAATCCGAAATATATAAGATTAAAAATCTTGATGGCCATAGTAAAAAAATTATTATGATTAAACTGATTTTTTCGATCTCTTTCTATCGGCACGAAAGTATGTTAGAAAGATCTTATCAGAAATGAAGAAGACAAAGAATTCAATATAATTCAAAAGTACAATAATAATAAAATAAAAGGAAATTCTTTATTTATCGTCGTGACCTGTGGCGGTCACAATGTCCTTAAGACTAATTTGTCCCCTCTGGTCGAGCTGGGAAGCGTGGACTGCAGTCTCTCAGGATATAACAACGGCTGAGCTTAAGGTTGCACGAAACTTGAAGTTGGAGGCGAATCGGAACTGAAGCAGAAAATCACCAAAAAAGTATGCAGATGTAGAGAGAGAGAAGAGAGAGCTCTAGAGCTTGTGTAAGTGTGTAGAACCCATGGAGGAAGCCTCTATTTATAGGGTAGTGGAGGGTTGGCGGCTTAAATGACATCGAACCGGGAATTGAAGGCCCAAACCGGCCCTTAATTGCATTGAACTGGCCATTAAAAGGTCAAATCGGACATTGAGAGCGCTTTATTGCACTGAACCGACCATTAATCGAGTGAACAGGGTATTCAGTGCCCTTATTAAGACCGGCTCTTAATGTCGTGCCTTAATACGCCATTTAATTGCCCTAAACCGTTCGAAATTCGAAGAGTCAGGAATCCTAAGCCGGTTTATTGAAGGAGAAAATTTTTTATCGGAAATGGAAATATGTAGCGTCTGTATCTTTTGTGCAAGCGCGGGAGCTACGAGTAAGTTGTCTATTATAGTTGAAGTGGTTTACTCATCGTAAGACCATTCTTAGCTTATAAATCATTTTAAATTATCATCCCTCATCGATGTGGGATTGAATTTTCATTATGCCCACTATGGGCTATATGGGCCCTTGTGGGCTTGGGCTCTTCGTAACCCAATCCATATTGCAAACATTAAATCCATTGACTTAAGCTCAATCTAGATTCCTTTAATTTCTCATTCAATTGGACTTAAGCCTAAATATAATTTTTCAATTCATGATAATAATTTCTCATTCAATTCAATATCATTTTTCCAACAATCCCTCACATGAATAAAAATTATTTTGTTTTGACTCTGCAGTAGTTTCCAACAAGTGAATCTTGCATAGGATAGGTAGGGTAATCCTTTTGAACTTTCCTTTGTAAAGGCACACTTACTTTACTAGCTGTCCAGTATACATGATGTTCTTGAACTATCCTGCTTTATTATGTAAAGGATTATATACCTCACACACACAGGAGTCCACAACACTTTTGTTCAGTTATCACGATTGTGTTCGTTTGGCCATGAACACCGTCATGGTTCTATGAGAGTTTCTAAAGAGTTAAACCTTCTATTCTCCTTTGAAGTGGCCCCGCTTCTCTCTCACATAGGTGGTTTATAATTTCAAGAGTATTCTGCTTACTCTTTTATAAATCATTAAAGCATCTAGAATGCTAACCTCATTCTTATAATGCCACCATTTCTTGTCAAGGAACAGGTTGAGGAATGATCTCCCCCACAGTGACTTCATCAAGTCTTATGAGTAGGTTATCCCTTTTAACCAAAATCTTGAGATCCAGTCAACAAGGTAAGGTTTTACTTTATAAAACCTTTCCTTTCATGGGCTTCAGTCCCATTTCTTTTGACATTTTCTCAACTAGTTTTCTGTTTAACCCTTTGGTTAGCTGATCTGCTAAATTATCCTTTGACTTCACATAATCAACTGTGATAATCCCAGTTTGAGAGTAATTGTTTAATAATATTGTGTCTACAACGTACATGTCTAGACTTACTATTATACATTTGACTTTGTGCCCTTCCAATAGTAGATTGACTGTCACAATGTATACATATTGGTTGCATCGACTTTTCCCATTTTGGGATATCCCCAAGAAAATGGTGTAGCCATTCGGCCTGTTCTTCACATTTATCTAAGGCTATAAACTCATATTCCATTGTGGATTGGTGTTAGCCCCTTAATGCTCCGACATCGATATCCGGCTAGAATACTAAGTCCCTCAGTAGCATTCCAGCCATGCTATGTGCTAGAGGGAAAACTGTGGTTCAGGCGTGTGGCGGCGCTACGAGTTCCAGCGACGGGAATCTGGTGTAAAATTCCCTGGCAGCAATATCACCTGCTACGAAAGGCAAGAACTTAAAATAAGCTCTTTAGGGGGGTATGTGGTGGCAGCCTCCCTCGGTACCAAGGCGTAGGGTGTGGACGCACATCCGCGGTAGCGTGCTGGGATGCTCGTGTGCGCAACGGCACGAGCGTGGTACCGTGTGGCGATGGATGATCGTCACGGTGATCGATCGGGATCGTCACGGTGATCGATCGGGATCGTCACGGTGATCGATCGGGATCGTCACGGTGATCGATCGGGATCGATCACGTAGCGGGATGCTCGATCAGAGGATCGTTGGGTGTCACGATCCACGGCTGGAATTCATGGCGGTGTTGCTCGATCAGGTGTTCGGTATGTTGCTCGATTATTGATCTACTAACGGCTTGGCTGTGTTCGATCAGTTGCTCGGTCAGTGCTCGAGCAAGCCTCGTGGCGGACACGGTAGCGTGCTAGCACAAGGGGCACGCTACTATGCTGGTGACCTCGTGGCGGGATACCGTAGCATGGCGGGATACCGTAGCGTGGCGGGATACCGTGGCGGATGCTGTAGCGTGGCGGGATACCGTGGCGGATGCTGTAGCGTGGCGGGATACCGTGGCGGATACCGTAGCGTGCTAGCGCTAGCAGCACGCTACCACGCAGCGACGATGGGCAACACGTTGCTGGCTACGTGACCACATGCTAGCAACATACCAGGCGATGGTGGCTGAACCATGGACACATGCTCGGTGCATGTGACCCAACTGAGTGTGGGTGGCACTCAGGTGGACCCGATGGACCATGACGGTGCAGACCATGGGATGGCGTTGACCCGTTGACCGAAGTGGGTTTGACCGTTGACCAGGCGGTTGTCCAATCATGAAGCAGTTACCTGGCAGTTTTGTGTGTCTTGTAACTTCTCTGGCAGTTGTGCTTGTGTCTGATTGGTTGGGAATTTCGGGTCCCTGTGTAAATGTCTGGAATTCGGCCATAGGCAGAGGACAGACAACACTCAGTGAGAGTGAAGAACAGAGTGGGAATTCTCTAGTTCGAGTGAGTGCTCTTGTATCACGGGATTCGGGAGTGCTTGTGTAAGGGTTTTATTTCAGACTTGTGTATCCAATTTTGTGAATGGAAGAGTTATGATTTCCCTTACTCGTGTTGCTCGTTTCTGATCATTGTTGCTTAACCTCGATTGATCGATCTTGATTCGTGTGTTGGCTTGGTTGGCTAAGGGCACTGTGGTCGCTTAGCACCATCAAAGAGCGGAAAAATTCGGTGTGATTTTCGACCCTGTGACAGTTGGTATCAGAGCACGGTTCAGTGCGGATTTGAGGATTTGGCAACAGTTTCGGCATTGCTGATTGATGCTGTGCATGGATGCGCCTAGGGAACGAGTTTCGGCTCTGGAGGCGACCCTCGGTGATCTGGGTTCGGCGGATGGAACAGTGGCAGATGTGCTGCCATTGTTGCGGGCAGAAGTAACTCAGATGAAGGAGGATGTTGTTCTCCTACGTCGGGCACTCGCCAGTGGTGTGGCGGAGCCTGAGGGATCGCGAGCCAAAGTGAAGGTGCCAGAACCGAAAGCCTTCAATGGCACCAGGAGTTCCAAGGATCTGGAGAACTTCTTATGGGAGATCGAGCACTACTTTGATGCTGCTCGTATCCCTGAAGGCGAGAGAGTCTCGATGGCAGTCATGTACCTGTCGGGGGATGCAAAACTGTGGTGGCGGACCCGTGAGCAAGATGTGGAATCTGGCGGGCGACTACAACTCAGAGACTGGTTATCTTTGAAGCGGGAATTGAAGGAACAGTTCCTCCCCACTAACTCCTCGTGGGCTGCTCGTGAGGCACTGTGCAACCTCAAACAGACAGGTTCGGTTTGAGACTATGTGAAGGAATTTAGTTCCTTGATGCTGGACGTGATAGGAATTTCCGAAGTGGACAAATTATTTAACTTCATGCGGGGTTTGAAGTCGTGGGCACAGTTGGAACTTCGAAGGCAGGGAGTGCAGGATCTCCCCACTGCCATGGCAAAGGCAGATGCGTTGATCGATTTGCAGGTATCTAAGACAGATGATGGCAAGTCAAAGAAGGATGGCAAATCGAAAGACAAAGCCTCGAAGGGTGGCAAACCTACTGGGAAGTCCGATAAGGCAAAGAAGCCATCTAAGGGTGAGAAAGGCAACAAAAAAGCTTCCAGTTCCAATACGAAATGGAAGGATCCAAAGAAGCACCCTGGCTGTTTCATTTGCAATGGGCCACATCGTGCCCAAGACTGTCCCAAGAAGGAGAAACTCTCGGCATTGGTGAATCAGTCAGATGATTCTGATGATGGTGGGAACAGAACGAAGGTGGCCCCTTTGCAGGTTCTCGGTGTTGTGCGTGCTGGGAAAAAGACACGCTCTGGAAGCGGATTGACCTATGTCCCAATGGAACTGAACTCCAGGGAGATTGTGGCAATGGTGGACACTGGCGCCACACACAACTTCGTGTCTGATCGAGTTGTGAACACTCTGGGATTGAGCGTGAAGAAGCAGAATCACTGCATTAAGGCAGTGAATTCCCAGAGTCGACCAATCCTTGGCATGGCAAAGGATGTGCGAGTTCGGATCGGTGAATGGACGGGACTTCTGGATGTCATGGTCATTCCCATGGATGACTTTGACGTGATATTGGGTAACGATTTCTTTGAGCGTGCTAATGTAGCTGTTCACCCGAATCTATCTGGATTGATGATCGCAGATCCAAAGAAACCTTGTTTCGTGCAAGGGTTCAAGGAGTTGAACCAGTTGGAGAAGATTCCTGTTGAGAATGTCTCAACTATGCAGTTGGCCAAAGGGTGGAAGAAAGGTAATCCGACCTACCTGGCAGCGATATATGCTGTGGAACCAGAGGAACGTGTAGATACCAGGGTTCCAGAGCAGGTGGAAGCATTCTTGGACGAGTTCGAGGATGTGTTGCCCAAAGATTTACCTAAGGGCTTACCACCAAGGCTAGTGGTGGATCACAAGATTGAGTTGATGTCGGGCACGAAGCCTCCTGCTCGGGCTCCCTACCGAATGTCGCCTAAAGAACTGGAGGAGTTGCGATTGCAACTCACGGAGTTGTTGGACTCGGGGAAGATTCAGCCTTCAAAAGCTCCTTATGGTGCTCCTGTGTTGTTTCAGGGAAAGCAGGACGGATCTCTACGACTGTGCGTAGATTACCGTGGGCTGAACAAAGTGACCATCAAAAACAAGTATCCGGTGCCCCTGATCGCAGATTTGTTTGATCGTCTCTGCGGGGCAGAGTACTTCACGAAGCTGGATTTACGCTCAGGTTATTGGCAAGTCCGCATTGCGGAAGGCGATGAGGCAAAAACAACAATGGTAACCCGTTATGGTTCCTACGAATTTCTGGTCATGCCATTCGGCTTGACTAATGCACCAGCTACTTTTTGTAATCTGATGAATGATGTATTCCATGATATGCTGGACAAATTCGTAGTTGTGTATTTGGATGACATTGTTGTGTACAGTAGATCCTTTGAGGATCATATGCAGCACTTGCGATTGGTGTTCCAGCGCCTTAGGGAGAATACCCTATTCGCGAAGAAAGAAAAATGTGAATTCTGTGTCAAGGAGATCAAATTCCTTGGCCACATTGTGGGCGGTAGTACTGTGCGGATGGACCCCCGGAAAGTCCAAGCAATCAAGGAGTGGCCCGCTCCAACCAAGGTCAGCGAGCTTCGGAGTTTCCTCGGCTTGGCAAACTACTACCGAAAGTTCATTAAGGGATACTCGAAGAAGGTGTCCCCGCTGACCGACCTACTGCAGAAAAACCGCACATGGACTTGGGATGATGCATGTCAGGAAGCCTTTGAGGGGCTTAAGTCCATGATCGTAGCAGAACCTGTTCTAAAGTTGCCGGACTTTGACAAGCCGTTTGAAGTCCATACAGACGCATCCGATCGTGCTGTAGGCGGGGTGTTGGTGCAGGAAGGACACCCAGTGGCATTTGAGAGCTGGAAGCTGAAACCAGCTGAACAACGCTATTCGGCACACGAAAAGGAAATGCTGGCAGTGGTGCACTGCTTACGCGTCTGGCGGGTATATTTGCTTGGAACCTCATTCCTTGTTAAAACTGATAATGTTGCCAACACGTTCTTCAGGACACAAAAGAAGCTGTCACCTAGACAGGCACGTTGGCAAGAGTTCCTGGCAGAGTACCACTTCGAGTGGGAACACAGACCCGGTCGTCACAATCTTGTGGCGGATGCACTGAGCAGGAAGGCGGTGGAAATTGTGGCAGCGTTGCACCAAATTGAATCTGACTTCGCCAACAAATTGAAAGATCAGGCGAAGGAGGATAGGCTATACCAGAAGTTGGTAGCACAGGTGCAAGATGGTACCATCAGGCGGTACTGGTTGGAGGATGGGTTGCTGTACGCGAAGGGTGGCCGCGTGTTTGTCCCTAGCGGAGGGGGACTTCGATCTCAGCTGCTGCGTGAACACCATGATTCACAGTGGGCTGGGCACTCGGGCCGGGAAAGGATGCTAGCGTTGCTGTCACGCTTATATTACTAGCCTAAGATGGAGGAGGAGACTGAACTCTTCGTGAAGACTTGTCTTGTCTGCCAGCAAGACAAGGTGGAGAGGCGTGCGGAGGCAGGGCTGCTGCAGCCCCTGCCCATACCGAAGAAACCTTGGGTGTCGGTTTCGATGGATTTTGTAAGTGGGTTTCCTGACGTGAAAGGATTTGATGCGATAATGGTTGTGGTGGACAGGTTTTCGAAGTATGGAGTCTTCAGACCTGTACCAAAGAACTGCACGGCAAAGATTGCGGCGGATGAGTTCTACCGCAACGTGGTGAAGCTGTTTGGACTCCCAATGGATATCATTAGTGACAGGGACACACGTTTCACTGGGAGATTCTGGAACCGTCTCTTCAACTTGATGGGGACGGAATTGAAATTTTCAACAGCCAACCACCCGCAGACGGATGGACAGACTGAAAGGATGAACCAATTGTTGGAGGAGTATCTGAGGCATTACGTGACGGCGAGTCAACGGAACTGGCTTGACTTGCTGGACACCGCACAGTTCTGCTACAACTTGCATCGCTCCTCATCAACGGGTTTCAGTCCGTTTGAACTCGCTATGGGCTATCAGCCGATGACCCCTAGCGAGATAGCTCTGCAAAAGAAGGAAGGCACAAGTCCCGCAGCGTACCGGTTTGCAAGGAACAAGCAAGAGATGCTTGAGGAAGCCCAAGACAGCCTTGCAAAAGCAGTTCGTCGTATGAAGAAGTACGCAGACAAGGGGCGGAGACCGCTCGAGTTTCAGGTTGGTGATAAAGTGATGCTGAAACTTACGCCCCAAATTTGGAAGAAAGCGACTAGCAAACGATGGCACAAGGGTCTGATCCAGAGGTATGACGGACCATTCGAGATAGTGAAGCGGATTGGAGCTGTTGCCTATCGACTGGCACTGCCTGAGAGGATGAAGATTCATCCTACCTTCCATGTCAGTTTTCTTAAGCCTTATCACGAGGATGATGATCCGGAGCGCTCAAAACCAAAACGCGCTCCCCTGACTGTGATGAAGGAATTGGAGAAGGAAGTTGACCGAGTGCTGGACCACAGAGTGTTAGGTCACAGCAAGAAGAATCGGAGGACCGAGTACTTGGTCTCATGGAAGGATCGGCCTATGTCAGAATCAAGCTGGGAGAAGGAGGCTATGCTTTGGTAGTTCGAGGAGAAAATTCAGGAGTATCTTCGGTCTGTTCCGACGAGGGCGTCGGCTTCTTCTAGTGGGGGTGGTTTGTTAGCCCCTTAATGCTCTGACATCGATATCCAGCTGGAATGCTAAGTCCCTCAGTAGCATTCTAGCCATGCTATGTGCTAGAGGGAAAACTGTGGTTCAGGCGTGTGGCGGCGCTATGAGTTCCAGCGACGGGAATCTGGTGTAAAGTTCCCTGGCAGCAATATCACCTGCTACGAAAGGCAAGAACTTAAAATAAGCTCTTTAAGGGGGTATGTGGTGGCAGCCTCCCTCGGTACCAAGGCGTAGGGTGTGGACGCACATCCGCGGTAGCGTGCTGGGATGCTCGTGTGCACAACGGCACGAGCGTGGTACCGTGTGGCGATGGATGATCGTCACGATGATCGATTGGGATCGATCACGTAGCGGGATGCTCGATCAGAGGATCGTTGGGTGTCACAATCCACGGCTGGAATTCATGGCGGTGTTGCTCGATCAGGTGTTCGGTATGTTGCTCGATTATTGATCTACTGACGGCTTGGCTATGTTCGATCAGGTGCTCGGTCAGTGCTCGAGCAAGCCTCGTGGCGGACACGGTAGCGTGCTAGCACAAGGGGCACGCTACTATGCTGGTGACCTCGTGGCGGGATACCGTAGCGTGGCGGGATACCGTGGTGGATACCGTAGTGTGGCGGATGCGGTAGCGTGGCGGGATACCGTGGCGGATACCGTAGCGTGCTAGCGCTAGCAGCACGCTACGTCGCTAGCAACCTTGTAGCGGGATACCGTGGCGTGCTAGCACTAGCAGCACGCTACCACGCAGCGACGATGGGCAACACGCTGCTGGCTACGTGACCACGTGCTAGCAGCATACCAAGCGATGGTGGCTGAACCATGGGCACATGCTCGGTGCATGTGACCCAACTGAGTGTGGGTGGCACTCAGGTGGACCCGATGGACCATGACGGTGCGGACCATGGGATGGCGTTGACCCGTTGACCGAAGTGGGGTTGACCGTTGACCAGGCGGTTGTCCAATCATGAAGCAGTTACGTAGCAGTTTTGTGTGTCTTGTAACTTCTCTGGCAGTTGTGCTTGTGTCTGATTGGTTGGGAATTTCGGGTCCCTGTGTAAATGTCTGGAATTCGACCATAGGCAGAGGACAGACAACACTCAGTGAGAGTGAAGAACAGAGTGGGAATTCTCCAGTTCGAGTGAGTGCTCTTGTATCACGGGATTCGGGAGTGCTTGTGTAAGGGTTTTATTTCAGACTCGTGTATCCAATTTTGTGAATGGAAGAGTTATGATTTCTCTTACTCGTGTTGCTTGTTTCTGATCATTGTTGCTTAACCTCGATTTGATCGATCTTGATTCGTGTGTTGGCTTGGTTGGCTAAGGCCGCTGTGGTCGCTTAGCACCATCACAGAGCGGAAAAATTCGGTGTGATTTTCGACCCTATGACAATTGGGCTATCAATATTTGCTTTGAGAACTTCCATTATACAGTTGCTCTCGCTAATGTGAATACATATCCACTTATAGATTTTGAGTCTGTTATATCAGATATCCAATTTGCATCACTATACCCTTCGAGTACGGCTGGATATCTGGTATAATGCAGTCCATAATCCCGAGTATATCTTAGGTACTATAATACCCTCACAATTGCCTTCCAATGGTCGGCACTTGGGTTACTCATATGTCTACTCAACCTACTAACTGTGTAGGCTATATCTGGTATAGTACAACTCATTAGATGTATCAAGCTACCAATAACTCTTGAATATTTCACCTGTGAAATACTATCTCCTCTATTCTTCGATAGATAGAGACTTGTATCTAATGGTATTCTAGCGACACTAGAATTATTCTTGTTAAATTTCTCAAGAATTTTATCCACATAGTGCGACTAGCTTAAGATAAGTCTTTCTGATGTTCTCGGGATCTTTATTCCTAAAACCACATCAGCAAGACCCATATCTTTCATATCAAATCTTGCATCCAACACGCTCTTAGTAGATTTGATGATTTTCTCATCACTATTGACAATGAGTATGTCATCTACGTATAAACATAAAATGACGTAACTATCTTCTGTCTGTTTTATGTAAATACATTTATCACACATTAATTTTGCAGCAATTGGTAATCATTGTATTATAAAATTTTTCATGCCATTGTTTTGGCACTTGCTTTAAGCCATACAATAATTTTACCAATTTGCAAACTTTCTTTTCATTTCCTGGAGACACAAACCCCTCGGGTTGTTCTATGTAGATTTCTTCATCTAAATCTCCATTTAAGAATATCGTTTTCACATCCATTTGATGTACTTCTAAATTACGTAATGCCGCAATTGCAAGTATCATCTTAATAGAATTTATTCTCGTCACAGGAGAATAAGTATCAAAATAATCAATGCCTTCCTTTTGCTTATATCCCTTGATAATAAGCCTAGCCTTGTACTTATCTATGGAGCCATCTGCTCTCATTTTCTTTCTAAAGATCCACTTAGATTCTAAAAGTTTACAACCAAGAGGAAGATCGACTAAATCCCACATACGATTCTGTAAAATGGAATCAATTTCACTGTTAATTGCCTCCTTCCAAAGAGGTCTCTTTGGAAAAGTCACAACTTCTTTGTACGTCTGTGGTTCTTTTTTCAACAGATATGTTATAAAATCATCTCCAAATGATTTTTCCACTCTCGCCCTTTTACTACATCTAGGCTCAAATTCATGATTAAAACCATGATCCGATTCATGACTTTTATCATTCATAGCTTCTGTGGTTCGTTTTGACGAACTAGAACCTTAGTTGGATCTTTAAGAAAATACATCTTCAAAAAATGATGCATTTCTCGATTCTATTATCGTATTCTTGTGTATATCATGAATCTTTGATTCATAGACAAGGAATCGATATGCACTACTATCATATGCATAGCCTATGAAAACACAGTCCACTGTTTCAGGACCTATTTTTACCTTTTTCGATGCTAGTATTGCTACTTTTGCAACACACCCCCAAACTCGTAAGTGTTTGTAGGATGGTCTCCTACCATGCCATAGTTCATATGACGTCTTTTCCTCTTGCTTTCGAGGTACCTTATTTAAAAGGTGATTGTGTTGTGGGAGCAAATGATCAGCCCTATGAAGAAGATTGTGTTGGCATGGATTTAGTAGGAAAGCTAGATATTATGGCAAGTTGATATCTAGGAATATTTCGATATTTATTTTAGGAAGACATAATAGAATCTTTCCTATATCTATCTAATATCTTTAGAATATATTTGCAATATCTTTAGGATATACTTGTAACATCTTCAGGATATATTTTCCTATTTTTTAGTACTAGGAATCTTATAAATACCAAGAGCAATCACATTGTACTAGACTTCAGTTTATTCAATCCAATTTCAGATTGCTTTGTGCTTTCTCTCAAAAGTTATGTATCTCTAAGATTTTCAAGAGTGGTGAACATTCTGTATCCTTAGTGTGGCCTTCCTAGGTGGTGTTTTTGGCTATATATATTCTTAGAGTGGTGGTATCTATATCTCTAAGAGTGTATCTCACACTTCCATTCTCTAAGGTGGTGTTCTCTGTATCCTTTGAGTTTGAAGTGCTATCATTTTCTATTATCATACTGTCCCGGTATCAAGTGGTATCAAAGCATGGTTCGCAACGCTGTTCGTTGTTGTATTGTTAATGAAGATGCTGCGGAAAGCGCTCGTGATCTGGAGATGGAGGAGCTTCGACGAGAAATTGATGAACTAAGAAGAGACAATCAAAGGCTGCGACAAAATTGAAATCGGTATGAAGCTCGTGAGTATGATGATAATCCTTTTCAAGGCTTTAATTCTTATTCAAGTGATTCTGGCTCTTCTACCAATCATGAGCATCGACAAGATAAAAAACATGATTTTGGGATCAAGATTGATGTGCCGTAATTTGAGGGAAGGTCCCAGCCGGATGAGTTCCTTGATTGGCTTCATTGCATTGAACGAATCTTGATTACAAGGAGCTTCTGGATGAGCGTAAAGTGAAGCTTGTTGCCCTTAAACTGAAGGGTGATGGTTCCTTATGGTCGGAAAATCTCAAGAAGCAAAGGATTTGTGAAGGAAGACAAAAGATCAAAACTTGGGATAAGATGAAGAGGGAGCTGAAGCGAAGATTCCTACTCGAGAATTATTGCCAAGATGTGTTTTTGGAATTCCACAGTTTGAGGCAATTAGACAAGTTCGTGGAAGAATGCACAATGGAGTTTTAGCACTTGATGTTAAAGTATGATATTTCGAAGCCAGAAGAGCAAACTATTGCACATTATTTGGGTGGATTGAAAGAGGAGATTTCTGATGTAGGATCCTTGCAACCTTATTGGAGTTTTAATGATGTGAGAAAACTTGCATTGAAGGTAGAAAAGCAACGAAAAGAAAGTAGAAAGGGAGCTTTCAGGACGGCGGTTCGAGACGAGAACTTCAACAAGGGTAGTGCCTCATCTTCGAAGTTGCCTATAGCAGCAAAACCATCTATATTCAAGGTGGATGACAAAAGCAACCGCAATAATACGTCCAAGCAGATGGCCCCTACAAGTATGCATTCCAGGAAGTGTTTTAAATGTCATGGTTTTGGACATGTTGCATCAGATTGCCCAAATCGAAAGGTGATTACCTTGATAGAAGATAATGTTGAAGATAATCAGGTTATGTGTGAAGACGAACATGAAGATGATGAAGATGTTACCTATGCTGATGAAGGGGAAATTCTTGTTGCTCGAAGAAGTTTGAGTGCTATGCACGAAAAGGATGAAGATTGGCATCGGAACAACATCTTTTATACTAGGTGTAGCTCCAATGGTAAGGTATGCAATGTTATTATTGATAGTGAGCTTGTACTAATGTTGTTTCAAACGAGATGGTGGAGAAGCTGAAATTGAAAACCGAGTCTCATCCACATCCATACAAGCTGAAGTGGTTAGAATGGGGGCATGAGCTCAAGGTGAATAGAAGATGTCTTGTCTCATTTTCAATCGGCAAGAAGTACCATGATGAAGTTTTATGTGCTGTTATTCCCATGGATGCTTGTCATTTATTGTTGGGGAGACCATGGCAATTCGATCGAAGAACTCAGCATGATGGATATCGAAACAGTTACACCTTTGTCAAGGATGGTCAAAAGATTGTCCTAGGCCCTTCATTATTGGAAGTCACACTCAAAGCTAGTATGGGGAAAAGCATGAACCTCATAGGCAAAGCTGAGTTCGAGAAGCTTCTTGGGAGCTTACATTCATCATATGCTTTAATTGTGCTAGAGGAGAATGGTGAGAAGAATTTTATGGTTCCTGAGATGAGTCACTTGCTTGATGAATTTTCTAATGTTTTTCTGGAGGAAATTTTAGATGGCCTTCCTCCCATGAGGGACATTCAACATTGTATTGACTTCATTCCAGGATCTATTATCTCCAAAAATGCAACTTACCGAATGAGCCCAAAGGAGCATAAAGAATTACAAAGGCAAGTGGAAGAACTCCTATCTAGAGGCTTGATTCGTGAGAGCAAGAGCCCATGTGCAATACCGGCTCTTCTTGTACCTAAGAAGGATGGATCATGGCGAATGTGCATTGATAGTCGAGCAGTCAATAGGATTACAATCAATTATTGTTTTCTTATTCCTCGACTTGATGACCTTCTAGATCAACTTCATGGCGCAACAATCTTCTCAAAGATTGATCTAAGGAGTGGTTATCACCAAATTCCTATGAAACCTGGAGATGAGTGGAAAATAGCCTTCAAAACAAGAGATGGACACTATGAGTGGATGGTTATGCAATTTGGTTTCTCTAAAGCGCCAAGCACCTTCATGCGGCTGATGAATGATGTCTTTAAACCATTTAATGGAAAGTTCGTGGTTGTATATTTTGATGATATCCTTGTTTACAGCCGTGATAACAAGCAACACTTGATACATCTTCGACAAGTATTCCAAGTTCTCAAGGGCGAAAAACTGTTTGGAAATTTGAAGAAATGTCACTTCTTCACAGATAGTGTGGTATTCTTGGGCCACTCCTCAAGCAATCTATGATATTCGAAGCTTTCATGGTCTTGCTTCTTTTTATCGACGTTTCATCAAGAATTTCAGCACTATTGTGGCACCCATCACGGAGTGCTTGAGAGGAGGAAGTTTGAAGTGGACTAAGGAGGCGGAAGCGAGCTTTGAGCTTATAAAAGAGAAGATTACAAATGCTCCAATTCTTTCTCTTCCAAACTTCAACAAGGTATTTGAAGCCGATTGTGATGCTTCTAATGTGGGAGTTGGTGCCGTCCTTAGTCAAGAAGGCAAGCCCGTTGAATTTTATAGCTAGAAGTTAAATGATGCTCGCAAGAAGTACTCCACCTATGAAAAGGAATTCTATGCCGTTGTAGGCGCCTTGAATCATTGGAGTCAGTACTTGTTGCCACAACCGTTTGTATTATATTCCGATCATGAGGCACTGAAGTTTCCCAACATAAGCTTATTCGAAGACATGCTGCATGGGTGGAATACTTACAAACATTCACCTTTTCTATAATGCACAAAGGGGGAAAGCAAAATGTGGTGGCTGATGCCCTTAGTTGAAGACATTTGCTCCTATCCACCATGGCAGTGGAAGTTACGAGGTTGGAAGTTGTGAAGGAGCAATACGAGTTAGACGTTGATTTTTGCAGCATAATGGATAGAGTGTCAAAGGGGTCCTTTTAATGACTTCTTGTTGATTGAAGATTACTTATTTAAAGTGAATTGCTTATTTATTTCTCGAGGGTCCCTACGTGAAGCAATCATATTTGAAGCACATAGCAGTGGAATGGCAGGACATTTTGGAAGAGACGAGACTTTAGCACACATTCATGAACACTTCTATTGGCCAAAATTGGAAAGAGATGTGAACCATTTTATTGAACGATGTAGGACGTGCCAATTGCCAAATTCCATGGTCAGAATAGTGGGCTCTATACACCACTACCGGTTCCTCAATCTCCATGGGAAGATGTGAGCATGGATTTTGTTCTTGGACTTCCGAAGACACGACGGAATAAAGATTCTAGCATGGTTGTCGTTGATCGGTTTTCTAAGATGGCACATTTCGTTCCTTGCAGCAAGTCATTCGATGCGACTGCTATTGCTGACCTAGAATTTGGTGAGATTGTTCGACTTCATGGAATTCCCAAGACAATTACCTCAGACTAAGATGCCAAATTCATGAGTCACTTTTGGCGTACACTTTGGAGGAAGTTTGGGACCTGTCTTCAGTTTAGGACTACTTGCCATCTTCAAACGGATGGACAAACTGAGGTGGTAAATAGAAGTTTGGGAAACCTTTTACGAACCCTCATTGGAAAGCATGTTCAAGATTGGAATCTTGTAGTGGCTCAAGCTAAATTTACTTATAATCATTCCAAACATCAGACTACAGGATGTAGTCCTTTTGAAGTTGTCTATGGACAAAATGCTTTTAGTCCATTGGCTCTAGTGCCAATCCCTACAATCAAGCAATTTAGTGCCGAAGCTGAAGAACGTGCGATACAAGTGAAGGAGGTGCATGAGCAGGTTCGAGAGAAGATGGTGAAGCAAAATGAGAAGTACTGAGACCAAGCAAACAAACATCGAAAGCATACAGAGTTCAAAGAAGGTGACTTGGTTTGGGTGCATCTTCGTAAGGAAAGATTTCCAGGAGGGAGATATGCTCAAGCCCCGCGCCGATGGGCCATTCAAGATACTTAAGCGTATTGGGGAGAATGCATATAAGGTCAAGCTTCTAGAAGAATATGAAGTTTCAGATACTTTTAATATTTCTAATCTCTCTACTATCCAAATGAAGATTCTAACAATTCAAGGACAAGTCTTCTTCAACAAGGGGAGATTGATGCGGGAGCAAATGATCAACCCTACGAAGAAGATTGTGCTGGCATGGATTTAATAGGGAAGCTAGATATAATGGCAAGTTGATATTTAGGAATATTTCGATATTTATTTTAGGAAGACAGAATAGAATCTTTCATATATCTGTATAATATCTTTAGAATATATTTGCAATATCATCAGGATATACTTGTAATATCTTCAGGATATATTTTCCTATTTTTTAGTACTAGGAGTCTTATAAATACCAGGAGCAATCACATTGTGCTGGAATTCAGTTTATTCAATCCAATTTTAGATTGCTTTGTGCTTTCTCTTAAAAGTTCTGTATCTCTTGGATTTCCAAGAGTGGTGAACATTCTGTATCCTTGTTGTGGCCTTCCAAGGTGGTGTTTTTGGCTATATATTCTTAGAGTGGTGGTATCTATATCTCTAAGAGTGTATTTCATCTCACACTTTCATTCTCAAAGGTGGTGTTCTTGGTATCCTTTGTGTTTGAAGTGCTATCGTTTTCTATTATCATACCGACCCGGTATCAGATTGCTTGTCAAACTAGTTCCCCCCCACATGTTTTGGGGTAACCCTGAACTAAGAAGCATCGCATTCATCATTTCTTTTAATGTGCGATTTTTATGTTCAACAACATCGTTTGATTAAGGTGAGTAAGGTGCAGTTACTTCATGGACTATTCCATGTTGTGCACAAAAGTAACAAAATGGTGCTTCATATTTACTGCCTCTATCACTTCTTAGTCATTTTTTTTCTCTTATTGAGTTGATTCTCAATTTCATTCTTATAGAGAATAAATTTTTCTAAGGCTTTGTCTTTACTTTTAAGCAAATACACATAGCAGTACTTTGTGCTATCGTCGATAAAAGTAATAAAGTACTTATTACTACCTCTTATTTATACAGACTTTTAAGTTACAACATCACTATGAATTAGGTCAAGTGTTTCGGTATTTCTTTCAACGGTTTGAAAGGATGACCACATTAATTTTGCTTTTACACATATCTTGCACTTGTGTTTAGAATCAATCTGGAATATCGATATGTGTTGCATGTTAATTAGTTCTAAGTTGAATCATAATTAATATGTCCTAGTCTATCATGCCATAAACTGGAAGACTCAATCAAATAAGAGGAAGATGTTTTATCTTTATTGATAATTGCCAGTACATTGAGCTTAAAAAGCCCATTACACTCATACCCCTTTCCTACATACATACTGGACTTCGAGATTAAAACTTTATTTGAATAAAAAAACCATACGAAACCCATGTTTGTTTAGCAAGGAATCGGAAACCAGGTTCTTCTGGATCTCTGGGCGTACAACATGTTGTTGAGAGTCAGCATATTCCCAGAGGTCATTTTCAGCAACACTTTATCTTTTCCTTCAACTTCAGACGAGGCAGAGTTCCCCACGTATAGTTTCTCTCCATTGACCGGCTCAAAACTTTTAAAGAGATCTCTGTTGGAGCAGATGCCGGGTGGCTCTAGTGTCAATTCACCATTCTTTCAGATTTGACCCCACCAGGTTCACTTCTTGGTGTGAACCTCGCCAACAACGTGATGAGACCCAATACCAAGTATGATAAGAATCTCACCAACACGTGATGAAACCCATATTCGACTAAGACCTCCGGAAAACGTGTCCTTGTCATGCTCTAAAGGTGGAACCTTGACCCATTAATATAAAGAGGTAAGAACCTTGGTATAGTGAAGACGCCACAATCAACTATGGAAGGTTGATTGATAAGTCGGGGTTGAATGCCACGGATTACTCCGATAAGTTCGACGGCTCTAAAGAACCAAATAAAATAAGAATTCACTCTTATTGATCCATTATCTGAATGAATGAAAATACAATGTGACCTATTTGGGTATTTATAGACTACTAATAAGAATATAAAAGATGCAAATATATCATAATATCTATCCTAGAGATATGATCAATATAATCTAAATATATCAAAAGGATATCATATGAATATTCATAGAAAACCACAATATTACCCAAAGATAACAAAAAATATACTCTCCTAATTTATCTAAAGTATAATATAATAGATATATTCAATAGATATAAGCAAATACTACTCGGTATCCTGTCACTCGTTTTGCTTTGCTTTGATCTCCTCTTTCTCATGTAATTGATATTGACATCCTTTTCTTGATTCACATCATTCTCCTCCTCTTGAAAGGGATTTGTCCTCAAATCCGAATGCTAGAGAACTCGAGTTGATCTATCTTCATGTGGAAGTCGCTTGGAACACCTCTTTGTTTGAAGCTTGATAATTCTGTTGGCTCAATTTTTTTCTTCTTTTCCTAGTCTTTGCACCCCTTTTATTTTTCTCTTTTTTTCTCTTTCCTTTTTTTGCTACCTCTTTTTTCCTTTCCTCTTTTCTCTTTTTTTTTTCTTTTTTTCAAGAAGAATTGCACAGTACGAAATAACATAAAAACAGACTCATTAAAAAACTCATTAAATAAAAAAAAAGATATGATCTTTTACTCAAACTCTTTTTTTTGGGGGCAGGAATAAATAATAAGAAATATTGGAATCCGGTTTGATTTCATAGAAATGTAGTAGTATAAGAACGAGGGGAACTATTCTGATTCCGGCGAAATTGCAGAATCAAAGAAATTGTCCTAGAGATTAAGCCAATTCAAGAAGTTTTGATTGAATTATGATCAAACAAGGAAAAAGAATCGAATAATCGTTCTATGATGAAAATAGAATAACCGTCCAATTTGTGTTGTGTGCACACCAGGTATACACTATACAATCAAATAGAAAAATCCGTTTCAAAATATCAGAAAAAGACGGGGCACCGCATAAATAGATATATATTTTTATGGTTTTTAACAGTTTTATAATTGATTGTCCATAACTGTCTAAGAATTGAGTATGAATGACTCACTAGAAAAAAACAAAGATATCCAAAAGGTTAGATAGAACCTGACTTAGAATGTTAGCTCTGATACCAAGTGATGCGAATAATCTCGCCAACAATGTGATGAGACCTAATACCAAGTATGATAAGAACCTCACCAACATGTAATGAAACCCGTATCCAACTAAGGCCTCCAAGAAACGTGTCCTTGTTAACATTTAAAGGTAGAACCTTGACCTATTACCTATAAAGAGGTAAGAACCTTAATATATTAAAGACGCCACAATCAACTATGGAAGGGTTGTTTGATAAGGCGTGGTTGAATGCCATGGATTACTTCGACAAGTTTGACGGTTCTAAAGAACCAAATAAAATAAGAATTCACTCTTATTGATCCATTATCTGAATGAATGAAAATACAATGTGACGTACTTGGGTATTTATAGAATACTAATATGAACATAAAAGATGCAAATATATCCCAATATCTATTCTAAAGATATGATCAATATAATCTAAATATATCAAAAGGATATCTTATGAATATTCATAGGAAACCACAATATTACCTAAAGATAACAAAAAATATACTCTCCTAATTTATCTAAATTGTAATATAATGGATATATTCAACAGATATAAGCAAATATTGCTCGGTATCTTGTTGCTCGTTTTGCTCTGCTTTGATCTCCTCTTTCTCATTTAACTGATATTAACTTCCGTTCTTGATATCCTTGTCTTGATTTACATCACTTAAGAGATCATCGTAGAAAGGTTGATGTCAGAGATGTCCTAGGCTATTGCATCAACCATGTTGGCCTCGAGCTTCTTCTTCTTTGGAAGCCGACAATCAACAGACTTGTGGCCCTTCTTGCCATAGTTGAAGCACTTTCCTTGGAATTTCGGGTTGGAAACTCTATCTTTGGGCCCAGCCACCTTAGGCCCTGTCTTAGTCTTATTCTTGTTGGACTTTTGCCCATGCTCAACCACATTGGCCTTCGCAGCACCTGCAAAACCCCCTATTGCTTTCGTTTGTACTTCAAATAGTTCTTGAAGTCCTTCTATGTCGGTGGCAACTTCTCAATTATTGCAGCCACCTGAAAGGTTTTACTCAGAACCATGTATTCAGCGTGAATATCATGTAAGATTACCTGAATCTCTTGCACTTGACTGATCACCGTTTTGGAATTCATTATTTTATAGTCGAGGAACCGTCCGACGACAAACTTCTTTGTGCCAGCATCCTCTGTCCTATATTTGCGGTCCAGGGAATCCCATAGTGTCTTCACTGTCTTTAATGTACAATATCAATTATACGGTGAATCGTGCAGACCGTTCAAAAGATAATTTTTGCCCAAGAAATTAGAGTGGCTCCGTGCATCAACAGCTTGAGCTGCTTGGGCATCTGACTGTCCCTCAAGAAGATTGGGAGCCTCCTAGAAGAGCACTTCTGCTATCACCTTTTGAAGTTCAACCCATTGAACTTCTCAAGTTTTTCACTGTGGTTCTAATGCGAACCTCGCCAACACCGTGATTAAACCCGATATCAAGTATGATATGAACCACACCAACTCGTGACGAAACCCGTATTCAACTAAGGTCTCCAGGAAACGTGTCCTCATAAGCTCTAAAGGTGGAACCTTGACCCATTACCTATAAAGAGGTAAGAACCTTGGTATAGTGAAGACGCCACAATCAACTATGGAAGGGTTGATTGATAAGTCGAGGATGAAGGCCACAGAATTCTCTGATAAGTTCGAATAGTTATTCAAAGAACCAAAGAGAATAAAATCTCACACTCTATTAATGAATAAACTAATCCAAATTCGTCCAAAGGCAAGCACCGGCCTTTAAATAGGCCAAAGTGCAATATTACATAAAAAATAACCTTCCTAAATGGTTCTCATGGGATAGGAAACTAATTAGAAAGCAAATCTAAGTGTTTCCTCAAGGAAATTAGAAAATATTGCCAATATCTTCAGAACTAAGTAAAGGGGAAAGAAATATATTCTACTTGCTAAAAAAGGAAAGTGATATATTCTTGTAGATAACTTCAATATATTAGTATTAACTTGGTGCTTCTCTTGCCTCTTTAGTTCTCTCAACTTCCTTTCTTGATGATATTCTTCCTCATTATATCTAGTTGAGATATATTTCTTCAAATACTTTCCCTCTTGACATCAACTGAAATATATTTCTTGAAGCACTTTCACTCTTGACATTCAGCTGAAATATGTGGCCTTCATCATTGTTCCATTTTTGAAATATTATGGATAATGTTGAGTCATTTAGCTTGCTCATCACTTGTATGCATATCCATATCCATATCCATATCCACTTCTTTGTCGTGCACGAGCTTCTCATCATCGGATCATGAGAGACTTTGATTGCAGGCATTGAGCTCGTATCATGGATCACATCATTCCTCTCCTCTTGAAAAGGATTTTTCCTCAAATCTTGCCCTGCATTAAATGAAGATAAATTACAAACATGGAAATTATTATTATCTTTACACTCACCTTGCTGTTCAAATTTGTAAGCATCATTAGCAATCCACTTAAGAACTCGAAATAGTCCATCTCCATGAGGATGTCGCTTTGAATGCATTTGAATGAGAATCCTCTTCTTCCTCATGAGCAATGAATTACAACCACCTGGATCAAACACAAAATTATTGCTGCCACTGTTAGGGTGCATGGCTTTCACATGATTTGACTTAACAAATTCACCTTTTATCATTCTACCTAAGTAAGCAAATCCACTTAAAGGTAAAGATGTTAAATTCATAAGAATTAATAAAGTGAAACCATATACTTGCTTTGAATGAGAAAACTTAGCGGTAGAAGGAATGACACTAGAATGAGCAACCTCAACATTGGGAAAACAATATTCCCATGATTTAAAATCAATTTTTGCACAGCAATTCAAAAACAATAATTTGTTTCTATGTTCTCTCGTATTTTCCCAAGAATAGTTCAAGAAGTTAGCAATTTTGTGTAAAACATGTATAACATGTATTCTCTATCTTTTTAAAGAACAAATCATCATGTGTGATATCATCCATTATATGACATGGAATATAGTACCAATATAAGCTAGATACGCAATGGAAACCTCTTACCTGACTTACCAAAGTAGTTATTGGTCAATCTTAGATTGCCTTTTCCTCTTCAACAAGATTCTCATTAACTATAACACTCAAGATCAAATCAAGAAACACAATCTCATCCATACAAAGAGTTCGGGTTTCAAGTTTAGCAAATAACGATTCTTTGCTTAAGGCCTCTGAAACAAGTCTTGAGTATTTATTATGATTATCTGGACTCTTATCATAATGAATGCCGTCAACATAAATAAATGCATGTAAATTATGGCTCATAAGTCTCATGAAAGCGTTAGGCCTATTAATCAATCCAAAAGGAATCACCAACCAGTCAAACAAATCAAGTTTTATTTGGAATGCATTGATGAACTCATATCCCTCTTTCAATCAAACATGATGAAATTCACTTTCAAGATTAGGTTTGAAATCAAATATGCATCATGAAATCCATTTAACATGTGATCTAAATGAGGAACAGAATTAGGGCACATGACCATGGTGTTTTTGATGGCTTGAAAATCGGAAAACGCTATCCATGTTTGATCCCCATGCTCTAGTAACATTAAGACAATAAAGGGACTCATATACTCACTAGCTTGTAGATTTACCACTTGCTCATTGGGTTGTAGTTGAATCTCCCTCATCTCCTTATGATTACTTCTAATGGCTAGTTGGTTTGGACTTGATCCTTGATGCACTCCCTTGACTTCCTGCAAATAAGAAATAATATTGCTCGACAAGAATCCGACAAGATTGTTAGTAAATAAAATTGGCTCCTTAATCATAAGGGGCTGATGTAAAATTAAAGAACTCTCAATCTCAGTCTTTTTCCTCTCTTGCACTCACCAATGAAACATCTCTCTTATTTTTTCTCTCCTCCATCTCTTTTCTCTGATTTTCTTTTTCCACAACTTCAATCTCTTTCTCTTTTTTATTGCTCTCTGTTTCTTGACACTCATCTAACTTTTTATCACACTATTTCTTTTGCTCACTCTCTCTTTTTTTATCACTCTTTTTCTTGAGCATCCTTTTGGTTCTCATGAATTTGTGTAATACTCACAGCTTGTTTGACTTCCATAGATCGCTCAGAACAGATCTTCATTGAGGGGACCTCAACTTGCTGAGAGGTTGATCTTGAAGAACTTGTTGCAGCCATGCTTGTGTGCCATTCATCCATGTTTCTTCACTTCAACCGTCGTTCAACTTTCATGGCATGGAGCAACATGTCATTGAGCTCCTCATAGCAATGCATCCCCACAACATCAACTATCTCATGATTTAGTCCGCTTAACAACCTGTCCTTGGTGGCCTCAATATCCTCCTTCACATTGGCTTGGCTTGTTGCAACCTCCATTTCTTTGTAATATTCGATAACGCCCTTTGATCCTTGAGTGAGATGTTGCAATTTGTTGTGCAATTCCCAGCGATAGGAACTTGGAAGGAATCGTTGCCTCATTATTGACTTCATCTCGCTCCATGTCTTAATGGTCGCTCTCCATTTTGTCTCCTACTTGTAATAATCCGATCCCACCAAATAATAGCATAGTCGGAGAAGTGAAATGAAGCAAGTTGTACCTTTTTCTTTTCGGAGTAGATATGATGTTTGAAGACCATCTCCATTCCTTTCTCCCACAAAAGACAAGCTTCGGGGTTGTTTTTGCCTTGGAAAGTCGGAAACTTCACTTTTGTGTCATGGAGATCATTGTCCCGCCTTGGTCTTCTCGATTCTTTATCTTCATATGGAAGCTGAAAGGTTTTTCTTTTTGCTTCATCCTCAATTCGATCTATCTTCTTTTAGATTTGTTTGAACTCAGCTCTCATCATCCTCCCAACCTCGTGTACATATGCTTGTAGCTGTACATCTTTGAATACGCTTTCCTCTTGATAGTGTGACATGATGAGAATTCTGCAACGGATATTAGGACCTCACAAGCACTCTCGCACGTGTTTCTCTCAAGAATATGTTCACTCAATTCACTCGTGTTTGCACTCAAATGGCTTTTACCATCTAATAATCTCACCACTCTTGCCTTTTTCCACTCGTATATTCTCTTTCAGTTCTTTTTGAACTAAACAAACAAAAATCAGAATGTCCTGCAACAATCCACCATGACTTCACCAAGATTTGAAAGAAGAATGTAGGGTCGAGTTCCAAAGTAATGAAGATCAAGACAAATAAGGGAATTACTGACAAGAGAATGATAGATCAATTGAAAAGAAACAACTTTGAGTATGAAGATGTTGATAGCTCTATGAATGGTCAAACAATTCTTGGACTTGTTCAGTGTCTCACTTCTTCCACTTTTTTTCTACCTTTTTTTCATGGTTGATTCTTTTTTTTTTATTTTATTTTATTTTGTAACTTTTTCTTTCTTTTTTTGCTTCTTTTTTTTTCTGCTACTTTTTTTTCTCCCACTACTTTTTTTTTTTACTTTTTCTGAAGAAGATAATAGAAAAGAAAGAACATAAAGAAAAACAACGAAGATGAAAGAAAATGAAGATAAACTAAAAGGATAGATTGAATCTGACTTAGAACGTTGGCTCTGATACCAAATGATGCGAACCTCGCCAACACCGTGATTAAACCCAATATCAAGTATGATATGAACCACACCAACTCGTGACGAAACCCGTATTCAACTAAGGTCTCCAGGAAATGTGTCCTCATCAAGCTCTAAAGGTGGAACCTTGACCCATTACCTATAAAGAGGTAAGAACCTTGGTATAGTGAAGACGCTACAATCAACTATGGAAGGGTTGATTGATAAGTCAGGGATGAACGCCACGGAATTCTCCGATAAGTTCGAATAGTTCTTCAAAGAACCAAAGAGAATAAAATCTCACACTCTATTAATGAATAAACTGATCCAAATTCGTCCAAAGGCAAGCACTAGCCTTTAAATAGGCCAAAGTGTAATATTACATAAAAAATAACTTTCCTAAATGGTTCTCATGGGATAGGAAATTAATTAGAAAGCAAATCTAAGTGTTTCCTCAGGGAAATTAGAAAATATTGGCAATATCTTCAGAACTAAGTAAAGGGGAAGGAAATATATTCTACTTGCTAAAAGAGGAAAGTGATATATTCTTGTAGATAACTTCAATATACTAGCATTAACTTGGTGCTTCTCTTGGCTCTTTAGTTCTCTCAACTTCCTTTCTTGATGATATTCTTCCTCATTATATCTAGTTGAGATATATTTCTTCAAATACTTTCCCTCTTGACATCAACTGAAATATATTTCTTGAAGCACTTTCACTCTTGACATTCAGCTGAAATATGTGGCCTTCATCATTGTTCCATTTTTGAAATATTATGGATAATGTTGAGTCATTTAGCTTGCTCATCACTTGTATGCATATCCATATCCACTTCTTCGTCGTGCACGAGCTTCTCATCATCGGATCATGAGAGACTTTGATTGCAGGCATTGAGCTCATATCATGGATCACATCAGGTTCACAGGGACCATAGTAGGCACCGAGCCAGCAGGCACAAAGCCTATAGGAAATGGAGCCTGTGCCTCCAAGAGGCATGGCTGGGACAGATCCCAAACCCGATGTTACTGGGGTACCCAAGCCCCTAGCCACAATGGCAACATCAGCAGTAGGAACAATAGCCGAGTTGTTTCAGTAGCCATCTGAGATCAGAAAAAAAAAACTAAATTTAGCCTTAAGCTTGTAATTCGAAATATAAAAAATTTAAAATCTCGAAAGCCACAGGAAAAAAATATTATAATTAAAATGATTTTTTCGATCTCTTTCTGTAGGCACGAAAGCGTGCTAGAAAGATCTTACAAGAAATGAAGTAGAAGAAGAATTCAATATAATTCAAAAGTGCAATAATAATCGAATAAAAGGAAATTCTTTACTTATCGTCGAGATTTGTGACGGTCACAGTGTTCTTAAGACTAATTTGTCCCCAATGGTCGTGCTGAGGAAGCGTGGACTACAGTATCCTAGGATACAATGACAGCTGAGCTTAGCTGCACGAAACCCGAAGCTGGTGGCAAACCAGAACTGAAATAGGAAACCACCAAAAAACTATGCAGATGCAGAGAGGGAGAAGAGAGAGCTCTAGAGCCTGTGTAGGTGTGCAGAACCTATGGAGTGATGCGAACCTCGCCAACATCGTGATAAAACCCGATATCAAGTATGATATGAATCTCACCAACTCATGACGAAACATGTATTCAACTAAGGCCTCCAGGAAACGTGTCCTTCTCAAGCTCTAAAGGTGGAACCTTGACCCATTACCTTTAAAGAGGTAAGAACCTTGATATGGTGAAGACGCCACAATCAACTATGGAAGGGTTGATTGATAAGTCGAGGATGAACGCCACGGAATTCTCCGATAAGTTCGAATAGTTCGTCAAAGAATCAAAGAGAACAATATCTCACACTTTATTAATGAATAAAATGATCCAAATTCGTCCAAAGGTAGGCACCAGCCTTTAAATAAGGCAAAATGCAATATTACATCAAAGATAACCTTCCAAGATGGTTCTCATAAGATAGGAAACTAATTAGAAAGCAAATCTAAGTGTGATCCCAGAGAAATTACAAAATATTACCAATATCTTCATAACTAAATACAGGGAAAGGTAATATATTGTACTTGTCATAAGAGGAAAGTGATATATTATTGTAGATAACTTCAATATATCAGCAATAACTTGTACTTCTCTTGTCTCTTTAGCTCTCTCAACTTTCTTTCTTGAAAATATTCTTTCTCTTTACATCTAGTTGAGATATATTCCTTTATGCTCGTGGTGCGGAGTTTCTTCACTTCGAAGTCTTGCTTCGTTCCAGATTTTGGCTACGTGTGAATCCTCAAACCCTGGTCTTCTCAATTCATCGTTGTTCCCAGTTTCATAGATTTTGTCGGTGTGGTTCGTCCTACTGTCAACGCACAAAGTTTCAAATGCAACTTGCATTTCGAACGACTTGATGTCGACCATGATCTTCGTGATAGCAAGGAAGTGATTTCTAGCAAAATTTACGACATATTGTCTGCAGATGAGAGCAAGGGCAAGTCCGTGGGACGCACGTCTAGGTGCTAATCATCGGCTTAAAGCTGGAGCTAGAAGAGATCATTTGTCACTTGCGAAAGGTCCCATTATAGGACTTTGGGCAAGCGATTCAAGGAAGCACTACAAGGATTAATAAAACAGTATTGGGCTGATTATGGGAATTGAGAGACCTAGATAAGCTCACGTGCAGAGCGAGGCCAAATCCATATGATCGGACTAAAACATCCATGACTCAGCATTTGGGAGGACCTTTGCCCATTATCAGATTTGAAAGCTTTTATAGAATTTTTGAAGTTATCGAGTTTATCTCATGGCGTTCAACAATTCGAAACTTGTCATGCTCGTGGTGCGGAGTTTCTTCACTTCGTAGTCTTGGTTCGTACCAGATCTTGGCTACGTGTGAATCCTCAAACCCTGGTCTTTTCAATTCTAGTGTTCTATCCATCGTTGTTCCCGATTTCATAGCCTTTGTCGGTGTGGTTCGTCCCACTGTCAATGCTCAAAGTTTCAAACACAACTTGCATTTTGGACGACTTGATGTCGACCATGATCTTCGCGACAGGAAGGAAATGATTTCTGGCAAAAGTTACGATATATTGTCTCCAGATGAGAGCAAGGGCAAGTCCATCTGATGCACGTCCAGGTGCTAATCATCGGCTTAAGGCCGGACCTAGAAGAGACCTTTTATCACTTGCGGAAGGTCCCATAATAGGATATTGGGCAAGGGGTTCAAGGAAGCACTAAATGGATTAATAAAAGAGCAGCGGGCTGATTATAGGAATGGAGAGACCGAGATAAGCCCACATGCAGAGTGAGGCCTAATCCATGTGATCGGACTAAAACATCCATGACTAAGTATTTTTGAGGACATTTGCCCATTATCAGATTTGAAAGCTTTTACAGAACTTCTGAAGTTATCGAGTTTATCTCATGGCGTTCAACAATTAGAAACTTGTCGTGCTCGTGGTGCGGAGTTTCTTCAATTCGAAGTCTTGGTTCATTTTAGATCTTGGCCACGTGTGAATCCTCAAACCCTGGACTTCTCAAATCTAGTGTTAATCCATCGTTGTTCCCGGTTTCATAGCTTTTGTCGATGTGGTTCGTCCTGCTATCAACGCACAAAGTTTCAAACGCAACTTGCATTTCGGACGACTTGATGTTGACCATGATCTTCGTGATAGCAAGGAAGTGATTTCTGGCAAAAGTTACGACATATTGACTCCAGATGAGAGCAAGGGCAACTCCGTCTGATGCAGTCCATGTGCTAATCATCTGCTTAAGGCCTTAGCTAGAAGAGACCATTTGTCACTTCCGGAAGGTCCTGTTATAGGACTTTGGGCAAGCGAGTCAAGGAAGCACTAAATGGATTAATAAAAGGGCATTGGATTGATTATGGGAATGGAGAGACCGAGATAAGCCCATGTGCAGAGCGAGGTCTAATCCATGTGATCAGACTAAAACATCCATGACTCAGCATTTTTGAGGACCTTTGCCTATTATCAGATTTGAAAGCTTTTACAGAACTTTTGAAGTTATGATTTTATCTCATGGCGTTCAACAATTCGAAACTTGTCCTACTCGTGGTGCGTAGTTTCTTCACTTCGAAGTCTTGGTTCGTTCCAGATGATGGCTACATCAGAATCCTCAAACCCTGGTCTTCTAAATTCTAGTTTTCTATCCTTCGTTGTTCCTGGTTTCATAGCTTTTGTCGGTGCGTTCGTCCTACTGTCAATGCACAAAGTTTCAAACGCAACTTGCATTTCGGACGACTTGATGTCGACCATGATCTTCGTGATAGCAAGGAAGTGATTTCTGGCAAAAGTTACGACATATTGTCTCCAGATGAGAGCAAGGGCAAGTCCGTCTGATGCACGTCTAGGTGCTAATCATCGGCTTAAGGCCGGAGCTAGAACAGACCATTTGTCACTTGCGGAAGGTCCCTTTATAGGACTTTGGGCAAGCGATTCAAGGAAGCACTAAATGGATTAATAAAAGAGAATAGGGCTGATTATGGGAATGGAGAGACTGAGATAAGCCCACGTGCGGAGCGAGGCCTAATCCATGTGGTTGGACTAAAACATCCATGACTCAGCATTTGTGAGGACCTTTGCCCATTATCGGATTTGAAGACTTTTACAGAACTTTTGAAGTTATCGAGTTTATCTCATGGCGTTCAACAATTTGAAACTTGTCATGCTCGTGGTGCAGACATTCTTCACTTCGAAGTCTTGGTTCGTTCCAGATCTTGGCTATGTGTGAATCCTCAAACCCTAGTCTTCTCAATTCTAGTGTTCTATCCATCGTTGTTCCTGATTTCATAGCTTTTTTCGGTGTGGTTCGTCCTACTGTCAACGCACAAAGTTTCAAAGGCAACTTAAATTTCGGACAAATTGATGTCGGCTATGATCTTCGTGATAGCAAGGAAGTGATTTCTGGCAACGATTACGACATAGTGTCTACAGATGAGAGCAAAGGGCAAGTCCGTTCGATGCACGTCCAAGTGCTAATCATCGGCTTAAGGCCGGAGCTAGAAGCGACCATTTGTGGCTTCCGGAAGGTCCCAATATAGGACTTTGGGCAAGCGATTTAAGGAAGCACTAAATGGATTAATAAAAGAGCATTGGACTGATTATGGGAATGGAGAGATCGAGATAAGCCCACGTGCCGAGCGAGGCCTAATCCATGTGATCGGACTAAAACATCCATGCCTCAGCATTTTTGAGGACATTTGCCTATTATTAGATTTGAAAGCTTTTACAGAACTTTTGCAGTTACCGAGTTTATCACATGGCATCCAACAATTCGAAACTTGTCATGCTCATGGTGCGAAGTTTCTTCACTTTGAAGTCTTGGTTCGTTCCAGATCTTGGCTACGTGTGAATCCTCAAACCCTGGTCTTCTCAATTCTAGTGTTCTACCCATCGTTGTTCTCGGTTTCATAGCTTTTGTCGGTGTGGTTCTTCCTACTGTCAACGCCCAAAGTTTCAAAGGCAACTTGCATTTCGGACGACTTGATGTCGACCATGATCTTCGTGATAGCAAGGAAGTGATTTCTGGCAAAATTTACGACAGATTGTCTCCATATGAGAGCAAGGGCAAGTCCGTCTGATGCACGTCCAGGTGCAAATCATCGGCTTAAGGCCGGAGCTAGAAGAGACCATTTGTGACTTCCCGAAGGTCCCATTATTGGACTTTGGGCAAGCGATTTAAGGAAGCACTAAATGGATTAATAAAAGAGCATTGGACTGATTATGGGCATGGAGAGATCGACATAAGCCCACGTGCAGAGCGAGGCCTAATCCATGTGATCGGACTAAAACATCCATGACTCAGCATTTTTTAGGACCTTTGCCTATTATTAGATTTGAAAGCTTTTAGAGAACTTTTGAAGTTATCGAGTTTATCTCATGGCATTCAACAATTCGAAACTAGTCATGCTCGTGGTGCGGATTTTCATCACTTCGAAGTCTTGGTTCATTCCAGATCTTGGCTACGTGTGAATCCTCAACCCTGGTGCTCTCAATTCTAGTGTTCTATCCAATGTTGTTCTTGGTTTTATAGCTTTTGTCAGTGTGGTTCGTCCTACTGTCAACGCACAAAGTTTAAAATGCAACTTGCATTTTGGGTGACTTGATGTCGACCATGATCTTCGTGATAGCAAGGAAGTGATTTCTGGCAAAAGTTATGACATATTGTCTCCAGATGAGAGCAAGGGCAAGTCCGTCTGATGCACGTCCAGGTGCTAATCATCGGCTTAAGGCCGGAGCTAAAAGAGACCATTTGTGATGCGGACAAGGTTGCCAAACATGACCCTACCCATATCGAAAGGGACTTGATCCTGGATGGAGGAGGCCCAATAACAAGAGGCAGACTAAAGAAATGGTAAGAAGCTATTGGAGGTCTAACAAATGGGTTGATAGCCCAAGAAGCTAAAGTTCAAGCTAGGAAGTGACAAGAGGCTTTAATTTTATTTGTTGAGGCCCGAACATCGGAGGTGTCAGCCCATGATGCAGCGCAAGCCCATCACACTCGATAAGGGAGGAAGGAATATTCTGCCTAAAGATAGAAAATTCGTCCATAGTGAAGCATCCACAAATAAAGGAAGAATATATGGGCAGATTAGCTTAGTTATCTATATATTTAAGTTTCCATATTTAAATTGTAGAAAGAATATTATTTTGGCCATATATATGGTCTTCTCTGCTCATGTATGGATAGATTAGTTTTGAATTAGAATATCGAATTGAAAGTGTGTTCATCTCTGTGAGGTAAATCTCTCTTTTGCTCTTGTGAAATCTTGCTTTTATCGAACTAATAATTTAGTTTGGTGATCCAAGTTTCCCAAAGCCCCCAATTCGTGCCTCGACCCAGGTGAGTCGTTGTGTGGATTGGTTCTGTGTTCGTGGTTAGGCGAGTGGTCTAAGTAGCAGGTCACGATCCCTTCCGTTGGTTGGCTATTGGCACCCGCTTGGTTTCGAACCAACTCCTTTTCCCCTTTTCAACCTACGCCGTGAGAATCGGGCCACCCCTTGAGTATCACATCATCTGGTATCAGAGCTCAAGGTTTACACAGTAGGTTATCTGTCCTTCAGTATATCGTCGTTCCATCGTTGTTCTTGTCATTATCTCATTCAATTTATCTTATAGTAAAAAAAAACAAAAAAAAGAAGTCTGCAAAGGGAGAAGGAAAACAAAGAATTCTTCAAAAAAAAGGAAACGAAAAAAAAAGAAGAGGTTGCTCTTCTTAAAGTCTGATCTCCTTATATTTGCAAATTGCAATTGCATCTCTATTACAATTTCGTTCAAGTCTATTCATCCATTATTGTTATTTCTATTCCCTTTGAAAGAAAAAAATTACGTATCCATTGAAATCCCAATCCCTTTTAGCTATCAAACCGTGTTCTTCTTTGGAAAAAAAAAAGGTCCTTTGTCTACACATTTACGGGATCACCCACCATCACTTATCTGGTAGAGCTGAGAATTGGCCATATTTGAATCACCGAGATAAGGCTAGATTGCATAAGAGCTTAGGAAGAGATTTGAGTGATTTTTTCTCTTTTTGTGTGTGAAAGTGCGCTCATCAAGAGTGGAGTGAAACACGGGGTAAGAAATGAGTGAAAAATTCTGAGTGTGGTGAGATTTCTATTTGGTGAGGTTCATACAAACTTCTAACATGACAGATCGAACGAAGGCAACTGGTAGTTCCGGTGAAGGCGATAAGAGGGAAAATGCTCAACAACAAGGCCTAGCATCCTTCCAAATGCAGGCTTTGGTGAATCATTTCGAAAGGTTGCTTGATCGGAAGTTGGAGGGAATCCATGATCGATTGGATCGAGTGGAGGGTCAGGCCGCGAGCAGAACCATCCCGACCCCCAGGAGGCAAACTCAAGCCCCACGACCCTACCCCGTGGAAGAAGTTGAGGATCTGGACAGCTGGGATGAAGACGAGGGTGCTGACTTCCAGCCACAAAGGAGGAGGCCACGTAACCGGTCTAGGGGAGGACCAAGGATACCCAGAAATGGAGAAGAAGACTTTGGAGGGATCAAAATCAAGATTCCTTCTTTCCAAGGAAAGAGTGATCCTGAGGCATTTTTAGAATGGGAGATGCGAGTCGAGCAAATCTTTGGGTGCCACAACTATTCGGAGGGTAAGAAAGTAAAGCTTGCTGCACTTGAGTTTACTGATTACGCTCTTGCTTGGTGGGACCAGATAAGAAGGGAAAGGATGAGACATGGCGAATATCCTATTATCACATGGGAAGAAATGAAGGCAATAGTGAGGAGGCGTTTCATTGCATCTCATTTCCATAGAGAGCTTCACAATAAGCTCCAACGCCTCACACAAGGTTCCAAGAGTGTTGATGAGTACCACAAGGGAATGGAGATCGCACTGATCTGAGCCAATGTGGAGGAAGATAGGGAAGCAACCATGGCTTGGTTTCTGCATGGTCTCAATCGGGATATTGCCGACATTGTTGAGATGCAACACTACGTGGAGCTTCAAGATATGGCGCACCAAGCCGTCAAGGTGGAGCAACAACTCAAGAGAAGGAATTTGCTGAGGAGAAATGACAGGTCTACCATATCTAGTTTGTGGAAGAGTAACCCAAAAAGAGAGTTCTCCTTTACATCGGGAAGCAAAGAGTATGATACGAAGAAAGGAGAGAAATCGACTTTCCCTTCAAGGAAAGCTCCAGCTGAATCGAGTTTGAAAAATCGTGACATTAGATGCTTCAAGTGCCATGGAAGAGGACACATCTCAAGTGAGTGCCCTAACAAGCGCACCATGATTATCAATCAGCATGGTGATTGGGAGACCGAGGAAGAAGCATCCGAGGAGGAACCACCATTAAACGATGACGGAGAACAAGCAGAAGAAGGGGAGCTCTTGGTAGCTTGAAGGATACTCAGTGCTCAAATGGTCGAGGAAAAGGGTGATCAACGAGAAAACCTATTCCATACACGATGCCAAGTTCAAGGCAAGGTGTGTAGTGTCATCATTGGTGGAGGAAGTTGCAGCAACGTTGCCAGCACCGAGCTAGTGGAGAAGCTGGGGATTCCAACCTTCAAGCATCGTAGACCATACAAACTACAATGGCTCAATGATTGTGGTGAGCCGAAGGTAACAAAACAAGTTAAGGTGTTGTTTAGCATAGGAAAGTATAAAGATGAGATTTTATGTCATGTTGTTACTATGAAGGCATGTCATCTTTTGCTTGGTAGGCCATGGCAGTTTGATAGGCGTGTTACTCATGATGATTTCCTAAACCGTTATTCTTTTGTACTACGGGGGGAACCCATAACCCTCCTTCCATTGTCTCCAAAGCAAATATTGGAAGATCAAATAAAATGAGAAAAGAAAGGAGCAAGTGGAGAGGAAAAACAGAGCGAAGAGAAAGAGAAATTGAGAGGAAAAAGAGAAAAAGATGAAAAGAACATGAGCAACAAAAAAGAGATTGAGAGGAAAAATGAGAAAACAATATTAGTGGCAAGAAAAAGTGAGGTTAAGCAAGCTCTTTTATCTCAACAGAACCTCTTAGTACTTGTGTACAAAGAGGCAATGTTAGCTACTAACAACGTAATCCCTACCTTACCAAGTGTTGTTGTATCTCTCTTGCAGGAATTCGAGGATGTGTTTCCCGAAGAAGTACCACCAGGTTTACCACCGCTAAGAGGGATCGAGCATCAGATCGACTTCATTCCCGATGCGTCCATACCTAATCGTCCTGCATACTGCACCAACCCCGAAGAGACGAAGGAGATCCAAGGACAAGTCCACAAGCTGATGGACAAGGGGTATGTGAGGGAAAGTCTTAGTCCTTGTGCAGTACCAGTTTTGCTTGTGCCCAAGAAGGACGGCACATGGAGGATGTGGGTTGATTGTCGGGCCATCAATAACATAACAGTAAGATATCGACACCCTATTCCTAGGCTAGATGATATATTTGATGAACTGAATGGCTCAACCATCTTTTCAAAAATTAACCTGAAGAGTGGCTACCACCAGATTAGAATGAAAGAAGGAGATGAATGGAAAACAGCATTTAAGAGTAAACAAGGACTTTATGAATGGTTAGTAATGCCCTTTGGTCTAACAAATACACCTAGCACATTTATGAGGTTAATGAATCATGTCCTACGTGCCTATGCTGGAAAATTTGTGGTAGTTTATTTTGATGATATCCTTATATATAGTAGGACTTTACAAGAACATGTGGATCATCTTAGACAAGTCCTAGCGACGTTAAGGAAGGAGAAATTGTTTGGAAATCTGACGAAACGTGATTTTTGCACTAACAAAGTTATTTTTCTCGGCTTTGTTGTGAGTGGTGAGGGAATTGAAGTAGATGAAGAAAAGGTAAAGGCAATCAAAGAATGGCCAACTCCTGCTACCATTGGGCAAGTGCAAAGTTTCCATGGGTTAGCGAGCCTCTACAGGAGGTTCGTGAAAGATTTCAGCACCATAGTAGCCCCATTGAACGAGTTAACCAAGAAGAACGTGTCCTTCAAGTGGGGAGAAGCACAAGGAAGGGCCTTCTAGCTTATTAAGGAGAAACTTACACATGCACCTGTCCTTGCCCTCCCTAACTTTGGTAAGACTTTTGAAGTGGAATATGATGCAAGTGGAATTGGTATCGGTGGAGTTCTCATGCAAGAAGGTACGTCTATTGCTTATTTTAGTGAAAGATTAAATGGTCCAAGTCTTAACTATTCTACATATGATAAAGAATTGTATCCCTTAGTTAGAGTTTTGGAGACTTGGCAACACTACTTATGGCCAAAAGAATTTGTTATACATTCTGATCATGAGGCTTTAAAGCATCTTAAAGGACAGAACAAGCTTAATTGAAGGCATGCCAAATGGATCGAATTCATTGAGTCATTCCCTTATGTGATCAAGCACAAGAAAGGTAAGGATAACATAGTTGTTGATGCACTTTCCCGAAGGTATGTTCTTATCTCTACCTTAGATGCTAAAATTCTTGGATTTGAGTTCATGAAGGAATTGTATGATGGTGATGTGGATTTTTCTGAGAGTTATCGCAATTGCAAATTTGATTGTGGATGGGAGAAATTTTTCTTGCATGATGGATTTCTATTTCGGGTAGATAAACTTTGTATTCCCAATTGTTCCATACGCATGTTATTGATTAACGAAGCACATTCTGGTGGCCTAATGGGACATTTTGGCATTGCTAAAACCTTAAGCATATTGAGTGAACATTTTTATTGGCCTAAGATGAGAAGAGATGTTGAGAACTTTGTGGGAAAATGCATTACATGTCTTATAGCTAAATCCAAGCTTAATCCACATGGTTTATACACCTCACTTCCTGTTCCTACTGTGCCTTGGGAAGATATTTCTATGGACTTTATTTTAGGTTTACCAAGGTCTCAAAGAGGTATGGATTCTATATTTGTTATTGTAGACCGATTTTCTAAGATGGCACATTTTGTTGCACGTCGCAAAATTGATGATGCATCTTATATTGCTTCCTTGTTTTTTAGGGAAATCGTGCGACTTCATGGGATGTCGAGGACTATAGCTTCCAGCCGGGATGCTAAGTTCCTTAGCTATTTTTGGAAGACCTTATGGGGAAAGATTGGTACCAAGTTGTTGTTTTCAACTACATGCCATCCACAAACCGATGGGCAAACTGAGGTCGTGAATGGGACATTATCTACTCTACTTCGGACTCTAGTGAAGAAGAATTTGAAGAATTGGGAAGAATGTCTACCTCATGCTGAGTTCGCATATAACAGGGCCATTCATTCCACCACAAAATATTCTCCCTTTGAAATTGTCTATGGATTTAATCCCTTAGTACCTATTGATTTGATTCCATTGCCTGTACAGGAAAAAGTTAGCATGGATGGAGCAAAAAGAGCTGAGTTTGTAAAGCAAATTCATGAGAAGGCAAAACTCAATATTGAAAGGATGAATCAACAATATATGGAACCTGCAAACAAGGGTCGGAAGAAAGTCATTTTCGAACCAGGAGACTTAGTCTGGGTACACTTTAGAAAAGAGAGATTTCCAGAAAAACAGAAGTCCAAGCTTATGCCAAGAGGAGATGGACCCTTCCGGGTTCTTGAAAGGATCAATGAAAATGCATATATGATTGACTTACCAGGTGAGTATGGCATAAGTGCTACTTTAAATGTCGCTGATCTGTCCCCTTTCATTGATACAGACCTTGTAGAGTCGAGGATGACTCCTTTTCAAGAAGGGGAGAATGATGCAGACAAGGTTGCCAAACATGACCCTACCCATATCGAGAGGGACTTGATCCTAGATGGAGGAGGCCCAATAACAAGAGGCAGACTAAAGAAATGGCAAGATGCTATTGGAGGTCTAACAAATGGGTTGATAGCCCAAGAAGCTAAAGTTCAAGCTAGCAAGCGACAAGAGAATTTAATTTTATTTGTTGAGGCCCGAACATCGGAGGTGTCAGCCCATGATGCAGCGCAAGCCCATCACACTCGATAAGGGAGGAAGGAATATTCTGCCTAAAGATAGAAAATTCGTCCATAGTGAAGCATCCACAAATAAAGGAAGAATATATGGGCAGATTAGCTTAGTTATCTATATATTTAAGTTTCCATATTTAAATTATAGAAAGAATATTATTTTGGCCATATATATGGTCTTCTCTGCTCATGTATGCACAGATTCGTTTTGAATTAGAATATCGAATTGAAGGTGTGTTCATCTCTGTGAGGTAAATCTCTCTTTTGCTCTTGTGAAATCTTGCTTTTGTCGAACTAATAATTTAGTTTGGTGATCCAAGTTTCCCAAAGCCCCCAATTCGTGCCTCGACCCAAGTGAGTCGTTGTGTGGATTGGTTCTGTGTTCGTGGTTAGGCGAGTGGTCTAAGTAGCAGGTCACGATCCCTTCCATTGGTTGGCTATTTGCACCTGCTTGGTTTCGAACCAACTCCTTTTCCCCCTTTCAACCTACGCCGTGAGAATCGGGCCACCCCTTGAGTATCACATCATTTGGTATTAGAGCTCAAGGTTTACACGGTAGGTTATTTATCCTCCAGTATATCGTCGTTCCGTCGTTGTTCTTGTCATTATCTCATTCAGTTAATCTGAGTAAAAAAAACAAAAAAAAAAAAGAAGTCTGCAAAGGAAGAAGGAAAAAAAGGAATTCTTCAAAATAAAAAAGGAAACGAAAAAAAAGAGGTTGTTCTTCTTAAAGTCTGATCTCCTTATATTTGCAAATTGCAATTGCATCTCTATTACAATTTCTTTCGAGTCTATTCATCCATTATTGTTATTTTTGTTCCCTTTGAAAGCAAAAAATTTCGTATCCATTGAAATCCCAATTCCTTTTAGCTGTCAAACTGTGATCTTCTTTGGGAAAAAAAAAGGTCCTTTGTCTACACGTTTACGGGATCACCCACTATCACTTATCTGGTAGAGTTGAGAATTGGCCATACTTGAATCACCGAGATCAGGTTAGATTGCATAAGAGCTTAGGAAGAGATTTGAGTAATTTTTTCTTTGCTCCCGGTTTCATAGCTTTTGTCAGTGTGGTTCGTCCTACTGTCAACGCATAAAGTTTCAAACGCATCTTGCATTTCGGACGACTTGATGTCGACCATGATCTTCATGATAGCAAGGAAGTGATTTCTGGCAAAAGTTACGACATATTGTGTCCAGATGAGAGCAAGGGTAAGTCCGTCGGATGCACGTCCAGGTGCAAATCATCGGCTTAAGGCCAGAGCTAGAAGAGACCATTTGTCACTTACGGAAGGTCCCATTATAGGACTTTGGGCAAGGGATTCAAGGAAGTACTAAAAGGATTAACAAAAGAGCATTGGGTTGATTATGGGAATGGAGAGACCGAGAAAAGCCCACGTTCAGGGCGAGGCCTAATCCATGTGATTGGACTAAAACATCCATGACTCAGCATTTGGGAGGACCTTTGCCCATTATCATATTTCAAAGCTTTTACAGAAGTTTTGAAGTTATCGAGTTTATCTCGTGGCGTTCAACAATTCCAAAATTGTCATGCTCGTGGCGTGCAGTTTCTTCACTTCGAAGTCTTGGTCCGTTCCAAATCTTGGCTACGTGTGAATCCTCAAACCCTGGTCTTCTCAATTCATTGTTGTTCCCAGTTTTATAGCTTTTGTCGGTGTGATTCGTCCTACTGTCACCACACAAAGTTTCAAACGCAACTTGCATTTCGGACGACTTGATGTCGACCATGACCTTCGTCATAGCAAGGAAGTGATTTCTGGCAAATGTTACGACAGATTGTCTCCAGATGAGAGCAATGGCAAGTCCGTCTGATGCACGTCCAGGTGCAAATCATCGGCTTAAGGCCGGAGCTAGAAGAGACCATTTGTCACTTGCGGAAGGTCCCATTATAAGACTTTGGGCAAGAGATTCAAGGAAGCACTAAATGGATAAATAAAAGAGCATTGGGCAGATTATGGGAATGGAGAGACCGAGATAAGCCCACGTGCAGAGCGAGGCCTAATCCATGTGATTGGACTAAAACATCCATGACTCAGCATTTGTGAGGACCTTTGCCCATTATCAGATTTGAAAGTTTTTACAGAAATTTTGAAGTTATCGAGTTTATCTCATGGCGTTCAACAATTCCAAAGTTATCATGCTCGTGGTGCGGAGTTTCTTCACTTCAAAGTCTTGGTTCGCTCCAGATCTTGGCTACGTGTGAATCCTCAAGCCCTGGTCTTCTCAAATCGAGTGTTAATCCATCGTTCATCCCAGTTTCATAGCTTTTCTCGGTGTGGTTCGTCCTACTGTCAACGCACAAAGTTTCAAACGCAACTTGCATTTCGGAATACTTGATGTCAACCATGATCTTCGTGATAGTAAGGAAGTGATTTTTGGCACAAGTTACGGCATATTGTCTCCAGATCAGAGAAAGGGCAAGTCCGTCTGATGCACGTCCAGGTGCTAATCATCGGCTTAAGGCCGGAGATAGAAGAGACAATTTGTGACATCCGAAAGGTCCCATTATAGGACATTGGGCAAGCAATTCAAGGAAGAACTAAATGGACTAATAAAAGAGCATTGGGCTGATTATGGGAATGGAGAGACCGAGATAAGCCCACGTGCAGAGCAAGGCCTAATCCATGTGATCGAACTAAAACATCCATGACTCAGCATTTGTGAGGACCTTTGCCCATTATCATATTTGAAAGCTTTTACAGAAGTTTTGAAGTAATCGAGTTTATCTCATGACGTTCAACAATTCCAAACTTGTCATGCTCGTGGTGCTGAGTTTCTTCACTTCGAAGTCTTGGTTCATTCCAGATCTTGGCTACGTGTGAATCCTCAGACCCTGGTCTTCTCAATTCTTGTGCTTTATCCAATGTTGTTCCAGGTTTCATAGCTTTTGTCGGTATGGTTCGTCCTACTGTCAACGCACAAAGTTTCAAACGCAACTTGCATTTCGGACAACTTGATGTCGACCATGATCTTCGTGATAGCAAGGAAGTGATTTCTGGCACAAGTTACGACATATTGTCTACAGATGAGAGCAAGGGCAAGTCCGTCTGATGCACATCTAGGTGCTAATCATCGGTTTAAGGCCGGAGCTAGAAGAGACCATTTGTGACTTCCGGAAGGTCCCATTATAGGACTTCGGGCAAGCGATTCAAGGAAGCAATAAATGGACTAATAAAAGAGCATTTGGCTGATTATGGGAATGGAGAGACTGTGATAAGCCCACATGCAGAGCAAGACCTAATCCATGTGATCGAACTAAAACATCAATGACTCAGCATTTGTGAGGACCTTTGCCCATTATCAGATTTAAAAGCTTTTACAGAACTTTTGAAGTTATCGAGTTTATCGCATGACGTTCAACAATTCCAAACTTGTCATGCTCGTGGTGCGAAGTTCCTTCACTTCGAAGTCTTGGTTCGTTCTAGATCTTGGCTACGTGTGAATCCTCAAACCTTGGCCTTCTCAATTCTAGTGCTCTATCCAACGTTCTTCCCGGTTTCATAGCTTTTGTCTGTGTGGTTCGTCCTACTATCAATGCACAAAGTTTCAAACACAACTTGCATTTCAGATGACTTGATGTCGACCATGATCTTCGTGATAGCAAGGAAGTGATTTCTGGCAAAAGTTACGACATATTGTCTACAGATGAGCGTAAGGGCGAGTCCGTCTGATGCACGTCCAAATGCAAATCATTGACTTAAGCCCGGAGCTAGAAGAGACCATTTGTGACTACCGGAAGGTCCCATTATAGGACTTTGGGCAAGGAATTCAAGGAAGCACTAAATGAATTAATAAAAGAGCACTGGGCTGATTATGGGAATGGAGGGACTGAGATAAGCCCACGTGCAGAGCGAGGCCTAATTCATTGATCGGACTAAAACATCCATGACTCAACATTTGTGAGGACCTTTGCCCATTATCAAATTTGAAAGCTTTTAAAGAACTTTTGAAGTTATCGAGTTTATCTAATGGCGTTCAACAATTAGAAACTTGTCAACCTCGTGGTGCGGAGTTTCTTCACTTCGAAGTCTTGGTTTGTTCCAGATCTTGGCTACGTGTGAATTCTCAAACCCTGGTCTTCTCAATTCTACTGTTGTATCCATCGTTGTTCCTGGTTTCATAGCTTTTGTCGGTGTGGTTCGTCGTATTGTCAACACTCGAAGTTTCAAACACAACTTGCATTTTGGACGACTTGATGTCGACCATGATCTTCATGATAGCAAGGAAGTGATTTGTGGCAAAAGTTACGACATATTGTCTCCTGATGAGTGCAAGGGCAAGTCCGTCTGATGCACGTCCAGGTTCTAATCATCGGCTTAAGGCCACAGCTAGAGGAGACCATTTGTGACTTCCGAAAGGTCCCATTATAGGACTTTGGGCAAGCGATTCAAGGAAGCACTAAATGGATTAATAAAAGAGCATTGGGCTGATTATGGGAATGGAGAGACCGAGATAAGCCCTCGTGCAGAGTGAGGCCTAATCCATGTGATTAGACTAAAACATCCATCACTCAGCATTTGTGAGGACCTTTGCCCATTGTCAGATTTGAAAGCTTTTATAGAAGTTTTGAAGTTATCGAGTTTATCTCATGGCGTTCAACAATTCCAAAATGAATCAATTCTAGTGTTCTATCGATCGTTGTTCCCGGTTTCATAGCCTTTGCCGGTGTGGCTCGTCCTACTGTCAACGCACAAAGTTTTCAAATGCAACTTGCACTTCGGACGACTTGAAGTCGACCATGATCTTCGTGATAGTAAAGAAGTGATTTCTGGCAAAAGTTACTACATATTGTCTCCAAATGAGAGCAAGGGCTTGTCCGCCTGATGCACGTCCAGGTGCCAATCATCGGCCTAAGGCCGGAGCTAGAAGAGACCATTTCTCACTTCCCGAAGGTCCCGTCATAGGACTTTGGGCAAGCGATTCAAGGAAGTACTGAATGGATTAATAAAAGGGCATTGGACTGATTATGGGAATGGAGAGACCGAGATAAGCCCACGTGTAGAGCGAGGCCTAATCCATGTGATCGAACTAAAACATTCATGACTCAGCATTTGTGAGGACCTTTGCCCATTATCAGAATTGAAAGCTTTTAAAGAACTTTTGAAGTTATCGAGTTTATCTCATGGTGTTCAACAATTCGAAACTTGTGCTGCTCGTGGTGCGGAGCTTCTTTACTTCGAAGTCTTGGTTCATTCCACATCTTGGCTACGTGTGCATCCTCAAACCAAGGTCTTCTCAATTCTCATATTCTATCCATCGTTGTTCCCGGTGTCATCTCTTTTGTTGGTGTGGTTCGTCCTACTGTCAACGCACAAAGTTTCAAACGCAACTTGCATTTCGGATGACTTGATGTCGACCATGATCATCGTGATAGCAAGGAAGTGATTTCTGGCAAAAGTTACGACATATTGTCTCAAGATGAGCGCAAGGGCAAGTCCGTCTGATGCATGTCCTGGTGCTAATCATCGGCTTAAGACCGGAGCTAGAAAAGACCATTTGTCACTTCCGAAAGGTCCCATTGTAGGACTTTGGGCAAGCGAATCAAGGAAGCACTAAATGGATTAATAAAAGAGCATTGAGCTGATTATGGAAATGGAGAGGCCGAGATAAGCCCACGTGCAGAGCGGGGCCTAATCCATGTGATCGGACTAAAACATCCATGACTCAACATTTGTGAGGACCTTTACCCATTATCATATTTGAATGCTTTTAAAGAACTTTTGAACTTATCGAGTTTATCTCATGGCGTTCAACAATTCGAAACTTGTCATGCTCGTGGTGCGGAGTTTCTTCACATCGAAGTCTTGGTTCGTTCCAGATCTTGGCTGCGTGTCAATTCTCAAACCCTGGTCTTCTCAATTCTAGTGTTCTATCCATCGTTGTTCTTGGTTTCATGGCTTTTGTCGGTGTGGTTCGTGCTACTGTCAACGCACAACGTTTCAAACGCAACTTGCATTTCGAACTACTTGATGTCAACCATGATCTTCGTGATAGCAAGGAAGTGATTTGTGGCAAGAGTTACGACATATTGTCGCCAGATGAGACAATATGATAGCAGGGGCAAGTCCGTCTCATGCAGGTCCAGGTACTAATCATTGGCTTAAGGCCGAAGCTAGATGAGACCATTTGCCACTTCCGGAAGGTCCCATCATAGGACTTTGGGCAAGCGATTCAAGGAAGCAATAAATGGATTACTAAAAGTGCATTGGGCCGATTATGGAAATGGATAGACCGAGATAAGCCCATGTGCAGAGCGAGGCCTAATCCATGTGATCGGATTAAAACATCCATGACTCAGCATTTCTAAGGACCTTTGCCCATTATCAGATTTGAAAGCTTTTACAGAAGTTTTGAAGTTATCGAGTTTATCTCTTGGCATTCAACAATTCGAAACTTGCCATGCTCGTGGTGCTGAGTTTCTTCACTTCGAAGTCTTGGTTTGATCCAGATCTTGGCTGCGTGTGAATCCTCAAACCCTGGTCTTCTCAATTCGAGTGTTCTATCCATCGTTGTTCCCAGTGTCATCTCTTTTGTCGGTGTGGTTCGTCCTACTGTCAATGCACAAACTTTAAAGCGCAACTTGCATTTCAAACGACTTGATGTCGACCATGGTCTTCGTGACAGCATGGAAGTGATTTCTGGCAAAAGTGACAACATACTGTCTGCAGATGAGAGCAAGGGCAAGTCCGTCTGATGCACGTTCCGGTGCTAATCATCGGCTTAAGGCCAGAGCTAGAAGACACCATTTGTCACTTCCGGAAGGTCCCATTATAAGACTTTGGGCAAGCGAATCAAGGAAGCACTAAATGGATTAATAAAAGAGCATTGGACTGATTATGGGAATGAAGAGACCGAGATAAGCCCACGTGCAGAGCGAGGCCTAATCCATGTGATCGGACTAAAACATCCATGACTCAGCATTTGTGAGGACCTTTGCCCATTATCAGATTTGAAAGCTTTTACAGAAGTTTTGAAGTTATCGAGTTTATCTCATGGCGTTCAAAAATTAGAAACTGGTCATGCTCGTCGTGCGGAGTTTGTTCACTTCGAAGTCTTGGTTCGTTCCAGATCTTGGCTACGTGTGAATCCTCAAACCCTGGTCTTCTCAATTCTAGTATTCTATCCATCGTTGTTCCCGGTTTCGTCTGTTTTGTCGATGTGGTTCGTCCGACTGTCAAAGCACAATGTTTCAAACGCAACTTGCATTTCGGACGACTTGATGTCGACCACGATCTTCGTGATAGCAAGGAAGTGATTTCTTTCAAAAGTGACGACATATTGCCTCCATATTAGAGCATGGGCAAGTCCGTCTTATGCACGTCCAGGTGCTAATCATCGGCTTAAGGCTGGAGCTAGAAGAGACCATCTGTCACTTCCGGAAGGTACCATTATTGGAGTTTGGGCAAGTGAATCAAGGAAGCACTAAATGGATTAATAAAAGAGCATTGGGCTGATTATGGGAATGGAGAGACCGAGATAAGCCCACGTGCAAAGCGAGGCCTAATCCATGTGATCGAACTAAAATATCCATGACTCAGGATCTGTGAGGACCTTTGCTCATTATCATATTTGAAAGCTTTTAAAGAACTTTTGAAGTTATCGAGTTTATCTCATGGCGTTCAACAATTCAAAACTTGTCATGCTCGTGGTGCTGAGTTTCTTCACTTCGAAGTCTTGGTTCGTTCTAGATCTTGGCTGCGCGTCAATCCTCAAACCCTGGTCTTCTCAATTCCAGTGTTCTATCCATCGTTGTTCTCGGTTTCATAGCTTTTGTCGGTGTGGTTCGTGCTACTGTCAACGCACAACGTTTCAAATGCAACTTGCATTTTGGACGACTTGATGTCAACCATGATCTTCGTGATAGCAAGGAAGTGATTTCTGGGAAAAGTTACGACATATTGTCTCCAGATGAGACAATATGACAGCAAGAGAAAGCCCGTCTGATGGACGTCTAGGTGCTAATCATTGGCTTAAGGCCGGAGCTAGATGAGACCATTTGCCACTTCCGGAAGGTCTCATCATAGCACTTTGGGCAAGCGATTCAAGGAAGCACTAAATGGATTAATAAAAGAGCACTGGGCTGATTATGGGAATGGAGAGACCGAGATAAGCCCACGTGTAGAGAGAGGCCGAATCCATGTGGTCGGACTAAAACATCCATGACTCATCATTTGCGAGGACCTTTGCCCATTATCAGATTTTAAAGCCTTTACAGGAGCTTTGAAGTTATCTAGTGTATCTCATGGCGTTCGACAATTCGAAACTTGTCATGCTCGTGGTGCGGAGTTTCTTCACTTCGAAGTTTTGGTTCGTCCCAGATCTTGGCTATCTGTGAATCCTCAAACCCTAGTCTTCTCAATTCTAGTGTTTTATCCATCGTTGTTCCCGGTTTCATAGCTTTTGTCGGTGTGGTGCTTCCTACTGTCAACGCACAAAGTTTCAATCGCATCTTGCATTTCGGACAACTTGATGTCGACCATGATCTTCGTGATAGCAAGAAAGTAATTTCTGGCAAAAGTTACGACATATTGTCTCAAGATGAGAGTAAGGGCAAGTCCGCCTGATGCACGTCCAGGTGCTAATCATCGGCTTAAGGCCGGAGCTCGAAGAGACCATTTGTCACTTCCGGAAGGACCCATTATAGGACTTTGGGCAAGCGAATCAAGGAAGCACTAAATGGATTAACAAAAGAGCATTGGGCTGATTATGGGAATGGAGAGACCGAGATAAGCCCATGTGCAGAGCGAGGCCTAATCCATGTGATAGGACTAAAACATCCATGACTCAGCATCTGTGACGACCTTTGCCCATTGTCAAATTTGCAAGCTTTTAAAGAACTTTTAAAGTTATGGAGTTTATCTCATGGCGTTCAACAGTTCGAAACTTGTCATGCTCATGGTGCTGAGTTTCTTCACTTCGAAGTCTTGGTTCGTTCCAGATCTTGGCTACGAGCGAATCCTAACACCCTGGTCTTCTCAATTCTAGTATTCTATCCATTGTTGTTCCCGGTCTGATCTCTTTTGTTGGTGTGGTTCGTCCTACTGTCAACGCACAAAGTTTCAAACGCAACTTGCATTTCGGACGACTTGATGTGAACCATGATCTTCGTGATAGCAAGGAAGTGATTTCTGGCAAAAATTACGACATATTGTCTCCAAGTGAGACAATATGATAGCAAGGGAAGTCCGTCTGATGCAGGTCCAGATGCTAATCATTGGCTTAAGGCCGGAGCTAGAAGAGACCATTTGCCACTTCCTGATGGTCTCATCACAGGACTTTAGGCAAGTGATTCAAGGAAGCACTAAATGGATTAATAAAAGAGCATTGGGCTGATTATGGGAATGAAGAGACCGAGATAAGCCTACGTGCAGAGCGAGGCCTAATCCATGTGATCCGACTAAAACATCCATGACTCAGTATTTGTGAGGACCTTTGCCCATTATCAGATTTGAAAGCTTTTATAGAAGTTTTGAAGCTATGGAGTTTATCTCATGGCGTTCAACAATTCGAAACTTGCCATGCTCGTGGTGCGGAATTTCTTCGCTTCGAAGTCTTGGTTCGTTCCAGATCTTGGCTACGTGTCAATTCTCAAACCCTGGTCTTCTCAATTCTAGTGTTCTATCCATCGTTGTTCCCGGTTTCATAGCTTTTGTCGGTGTGGTTCCTGCTACTATCAACGCACAACGGTTCAAATGCAACTTGCATTTCAGACGACTTGATGTCAACCATGATCTTCGTGATAGCAAGGAAGTGATTTCTGGCAAAAGTTACGACATATTGTCTGATGTGAATCAAGATAAGGATATAAAGAATGGAAGTCAATATCAGCTGCATGGGAAAGAGGAGGTCAAGTGCAGCAAAATGAGTGACAAGATACCAAGCAATATTTGCTTATATTTGCTAAAAATATCTAGTATATTATAATTTAAATAAATTAGGAGAGTATATTTTTGTTACCTTTACGAAATATTGTTGTTTCCTAGGAATATTCTGAAGATATCTTTTTCATATATTTAGATTATATTGATATCTTTGGGATAGATATTAGGATATATTTGTATCTTTTATATTCTTGTTAGTAGTCTATAAATACATAAGTAGTTCACATTGTATTTTTCATTCATTCAAGTAATGAATCAATAAAGTGTGAGATTTTATTCTCAATGGTTCTTTTAGAACCTATGAACTTATCGGAGTCATCCATGACGTTCATCCTCGACTTATCAATCAATCCTTCCATAGTTGATTGTGGCGTCTTCACTATACCAAGGTTCTTACCTCTTTATAGGTAATGGGTCAAGGTTCCACCTTTCGAGCTTGACAAGGACATGTTTCCTGGAGACCTCAGTTGCATACAGGTTTCGTCACGTGTTGGTGAGGTTCTTATCATATTTGATATTGGGTCTCATCACGTTGTTGGCGAGGTTCGCATCATTTGGTATCAAAGCCAACGTTCTGAGTCAGGTTTGTTAACTCTACAAACATTACATATTTGTACACACTTTTCGGTCTTACACCAATGCAAACTCTTGAGTTTAATTGAATTTTGGATGTTCCTTGAGTATTTTGTGATGCTTCAATTTCAAATGCTTAATTTGAGCTTATTTGATTATAGGAAGTCTTGGGAACCAAGAATCGAAGAATGGCAAAATCCCAGAAAGATGCGCCAAGGCATGCGCTCAGGCACACAAGGGCAGAAGACTAATGAGCACGACTTGCCGAGGCATGTGCCGAGGCGTACCTTCACAGTAGGCATTCTTATGCTTTGTGCCGAGGCGTGTGCCGAGGCGTGTGCCGCGGCAGGTAGCGGGATTATGGACGCCAATATTTTAAAGACCGAGACTTTCGGGATATTTTGGATAAGATTGATTCTGAGAAAGGAGGGAAAGAAAAATATCTTAAGATCTCACAGTAGCAACTAAAGATATCATTGGAATATCTTGAGAGATATGGAATCAATCTATATATTGAAGTATTTTGGCAATGTGAAAGGGGGATCAATCCATCCATCTATCTCTGGAGACATCAGAATTTTATTTTCTCTTCCGTTAGAGAGACAGCATCAACATCGAACAAGGGAGAAGTCGACAACAGGTGAAAGGGGAGATCTTGAAGACGGAATTGCAATTTGCTACCGGATTAGAGTTTCCTTCTCTTTGCTCTTTAGTTTACTTCATGTATTCCTTGATTATGTCGATGGTTGACTCAATTTCTGTTATGAACTAATCGTATTTTTCCTAAGGTGATCAATGGATCTTATTTCTCAATCTTGAATTTTAGTTTACTTCTCCTATGTCTATGGATTTGATTGAGTTGCTTATGCTTGTCTCGGACTTAATGCGATTTAATTGACTGGCCACCGATTAAGTTGATCTGGTAATCTAGTTGAACTCGACAGAGGAATTCTAGGTTTAGCTAGGGAAAGCATAGCTTGGGTTAATCCACATCGAAAGACGGGATTTTAAGTGAAAAGGATAGACATATACCTGATCACCCTAAGTAGCCAATTAGGTCTGATCTTTAATGGGTCCTAACTTGTTGATCGCCTAGACATAGAGTAGATTGAAGAGTTGAGGATACGGTCTTATTACAAGCGACAGCTGCGTAAGACTATAGTGAATCCTAGGTTAGCAACGAAATCAAATTCAAGGCATAGGTAGAAGGGAACTATAATCGGGATTGGGAATAAGTGAAGTTGTGATCCTTAGGGCCTTTAATTCTGATTGATTGAAATTTAATTGTCTACTGTTCTCGTTTTAATTTTCTTGCTTTTAATCATAATCGGTTGTTTGGATAAGGGAGAGTTGTTACAATTTCAGTAATTAATTGAGTTCTTATAAGGTCTCTGTGGGACGACACTCGTTCTCATCACTATAGTACTCGTTCGACACGTGCACTTGCGTTTGGACGATAATTAATCGCGAACAAGTTTTTGGCGCCGTTGCCGGGGACCAATTCAGAATTTCAATTAATATTGATACCAAACAATCACCCCTTAGTTCAGACTTCTTTTAAGTTCTTGTTTCTTTATTTTCCTTTCAGGTTTTATTGCGTGGTGCATGACCCGTGCTCATAACTCCACACTAGTTGCTGCTGATTCAGAAATTGAAAGAACCTTTCATAGACGACTTCGGGAGCAAAGACAGAATCTTGCACGTGACCAGGCAATGGAGGACGGTAGAGATCTACAAGTACCTCCACAACATGGGGGAGCAGTGGCATGGCAAGCTAATGAGCAACAACCGGCAGAGGTGGTTCAGCAACCTCGACCTCGAACCTTGAGAGATTATGCACAGCCACAAGTCATGGATCGTTCTAGCATTCTGAGACCACCAATAGCGGCTAACAACTTCGAGATCAAGCCGGCTATCATACAAATGTTGCAAACATCTGCATCCTTTGGGGGAGCACCTAATGAGGATCCTAATGGTCATATAGCTCACTTCCTGGAGATCTGTGATACGTTTCGTTTTAATGGAGTTCCAGTTGAGGCTGTAAGGATGCGACTTTTCCCATTCTCTCTTCGGGACAAGGCTAGAGCATGGTTGCACTCTCTACCACCAAATTCCCTCACGACGTGGGACATGGTAACTCAGAAGTTCCTTGCAAAGTACTTTCCACCAAGCAAAACTATGAAGTTGAGGAATGATATTACATCCTTCAGACAACATGGAACAGAAACTCTATATGATGCATGGGAACGCTTCAAAGAGCTACTCCGAGCTTGTCCCCATCATGAGATCCCTAAGTGGTTGCTGATTCAAACTTTTTATAATGGGCTCATTGAATCTTTACGCACAACTATTGATGCAGCAGCAGGTGGAACAATCATGGGGAAATCTCCGGATGAGGCCTTTGAGCTACTAGACGAGATGGCCAACAACAATTATCAATGGCCAACTGAAAGAATCTCAGCAGGAAGAGGAGCATCGAGCATACATTCGGTTGATACAGTTGTAGCATTGAATGCCAAGATTGATGCTTTAACAAGAGAAGTGGCCACACTTAAGGTGCAAGGAGCAGGAGCCAGCTACACACAAGGAGGAAATGTGTATTCTGACCATTATGAAGAGCACGAGGAATCGGTGAATTTTGTAGGAGGAAATCCAAAGAATAATCCATATTCAAATACCTACAACCCGGGGTGGCGCAATCATCCGAATTTTTCATATGCCAATTCCAAGCAAAATCTGCCCCCCGGATTCCAGGCTCAACCGAAACCTAATCTTCCTCCTTCTGATAAAATGTCTAAGATAGAAGAAGCTTTACTCAATCTTACTAACTGCTCTACTTCGATGTTTCAGGCTCAATCAGCACAAATAAGGAACCTAGAAGTGCAAGTGGGACAACTAGCACAAGTTCTGAATAATCGTCCCCAAGGCACACTACCCAGTGACACTGAGGTAAACCCAAGAAATCAGGGAAATGAGCATGTCAATGCAATTACATTGAGGAACGGGCGTGAGATAGGGCAGAAGGATGAGTCGAGTTCGGAAGCAGGGTTTGCTGCGACACCTGCCACGGCACAACAGCACAGAGAGGAATCTGCCGAGGCTCACGCCGCGGCAAGGCAAAGCAGTAGCATAAATTCTCCTAACAAAGCATCTGAGCAAACTGCAGAGCAAAAGGAGGACAACCCTAAGGATGCTGAGCCAAGCAGAACACTTCCAGAGAAGGATAACACATATCCTCCTCTCCCATATCCTCAACGAGCACAACGCTCAAGGGATGCAACTCAATTTCGTAAGTTTCTTGAAGTATTTAAAAGGTTGCATATTAATATCCCTTTTGCAGAAGCTCTGGAGCAAATGCCTAGTTACGCCAAATTTATGAAGGAAGTTTTATCCAAAAAGCGTAAGCTTGGTGATTTTGAAACCGTTGCACTCACAGAGGAATGCAGTGCAATTTTGCAACACAAATTGCCACCAAAATTAAAGGACCCAGGTAGTTTTACTATCCCTTGCTCCATTGGTTCTCATTTTGAAGGTAGGGCTCTGTGCGATTTAGGTGCAAGTATTAACTTAATGCCCCTATCAGTATTTAAGGAGTTAGGTTTAGGGGAGGTAAAACCCACATCTATCACACTGCAGTTAGCTGATAGGTCTCTTGCATACCCACGAGGCATAATAGAGGACGTATTAGTTAAAGTTGATAAGTTCATTTTTCCTGTTGATTTTGTGGTACTAGACTTTGATGAGGATAGGAAGATTCCTATTATTTTAGGTAGACCATTTTTAGCAACAGGGAGAGCTCTTATTGATGTCCAAAAGGGTGAGCTAACAATGAGGATTAATGACCAAGAGGTAACCATTAATGTGTTTAGATCAATGAAGTTCCCTGATGAACCTGATACTTGTTTTTCTATTGATGTGGTGGACAGGTTAGCTCAAAAGACACTAGACAGTGTGCATCCTAATGATCCACTTGAAGCTATATTACAAGGGAAGGAAAGCACTGAAGATATGAAGCATGTGGAAGAGTTTAAAGGGTTAGAAGCATTATCGGCCATACCAAGGGGGTGCACTAAATTTGAACCTTTAGATAGGCCTATGTCTATCATGAAGCCATCAAGGTTCTATCTATCCTTTAGATTATCCTTTTTTTTTTCATCACTCTTTGTTTTTCTGTTCTTGAAAAAGAAAAAAAGAAAAAAGAGAGAGAAAAAAAGGAAAGAAAAATGTGAGAGAAAAAAATAAAAGGGTGCAAAGATCAGGAAAAGAAGAACAAATTTGAGCCAACAGAATGATCTAGCTTCAAACAAAGAGGTGTTTCAAGTGGCTTCCACATGAAGATAGATCAACTAGAGTTCTCCAACATTCAGATTTGAGGACAAATCCCTTTCAAGAGGAGGGGAATGATGTGAATCAAGATAAGGAGACAAAGAATGGAAGTCAATATCAGCTACACGGGAAAGAGGAGCTCAAGTGCAGCAAAATGAGCAACAAGATACCACGCAATATTTGCTTATATTTGCTAAATATATCTAGTATATTATAATTTAAATAAATTAGGAGAGTATATTTTTGTTACCTTCACAAAATATTGTGGTTTCCTAGGAATATTCTGAAGATATCTTTTTCATATATTTAGATTATATTGATATCTTTAGGATAGATATTAGGATATATTTGCATCTTTTATATTCTAATTAGTAGTCTATAAATACATAAGTAGGTCACATTGTATTTTTCATTCATTCAGATAATGAAGCAATAAAGTGTGAGATTTTATTCTCATTGGTTCTTTTAGAACCTGTGAACTTATCGGAGTCATCCGTGGCGTTCATCCTCGACATATCAATCAATCCTTTCATAGTTGATTGTGGCGCCTTTACTATACCAAGGTTCTTACCTCTTTATAGGTAATGGGTCAAGGTTCCACCTTTCGAGCTTGACAAGGACATGTTTCCTGGGGACCTTAGTTGCATACGGGTTTCATCACGTGTTCGTGAGGTTCTTATCATATTTGATATTGGGTCTCATCACGTTGTTACCAAGGTTCGCATCATTGTCTGAAGATGAGAGCAAGGGCAAGTCCGTCTGATGCACGTCCAGGTGCTAATCATCGGCTTAAGGCAGAAGCTAGAAGAGACCATTTCTCACTCCCAGAAGGTCCCATTATAGGACTTTGGGCAAGCGAATCAAGGAAGCGCTAAATGGATAAATAAAAGAGCATTGGGCTGATTATAGGAATGGAGAGACCAAGATAAGCCCACGTGCAGAGCGAGGCCTAATCCATGTGATCGGACTAAAACATCCATGACTCAGCATTTGTGAGGACCATCGCCCATTATCAGATTTGAAAGCTTTTAAAGAACTTTTGAAGTTATCGAGTTTATCTCATAACGTTCAACAATTCGAAACTTGTCATGCTCGTGGTGCGGAGTTTCTTCACTTGGAAGTCTTGGTTAGTTCCAGATCTTGACCACGTGTGGATCCTCAAACCCTGGTCTTCCCAATTCTAGTGTTTCTATCCATCGTTGTTCCCGGTTTCATAGCTTTTGTCGATGTGGTTCTTCATACTGTCAACGCACAAAGTTTCAATCGCAACTTGCATTTCGGCCGACTTGATGTCGACCATGATCTTCATGATAGCAAGGAAGTGATTTCTAGCAAAAGTTACTACATATTGTCTCAAGATGAGAGCAAGAGCAAGTCCGTCTGATGCACATCCAGGTGCTAATCATCGGCTTAAGGTTGGAGCTAGAAGAGACCATTTGTCACTTACGGAAGGTCCCATTATAGGACTTTGGTCAAGCAAATCAAGGAAGCACTCAATGGATTAATAAAAGAGCACTGGGTTGATTATGGGAATGGAGAGACCGAGATAAGCCCACATGCAGAGCAAGGCCTAATCCATCTGATCGGACTAAAATATCCATGACTCCGCATTTGTGAGGACCATTGCCAATTATCAGATTTGAAAGCTTTTACAGAAGTTTTGAAGTTATGGAGTTTATCTCATGGAGTTCAAAAATTCAAAACTTGTCATGCTCGTGGTGCGGAGTTTCTTCACTTCGAAGTCTTGGTTCGTTCCAGATCTTGGCTACGAGCGAATCCTAACACCCTGGTCTTCTCAATTCTAGTATTCTATCCATTGTTGTTCCCGGTCTGATCTCTTTTGTTGGTGTGGTTCGTCCTACTGTCAACGCACAAAGTTTCAAACGCAACTTGCATTTCGGACGACTTGATGTCGACCATGATCTTCGTGATAGCAAGGAAGTGATTTCTGGCAAAAGTTACGTCGTATTGTCTCTAGGTGAGAGCAAGGGCAAGTTGTCTGATGCACGTCCAAGTGCTAATCATCGGCTTAAGGCAAAAGCTAGAAGAGACCATTTGTCACTTCCGGAAGGTCCCATTATAGGACTTTGGGCAAGCGAATCAAGGAAGCGCTAAATGGATAAATAAAAGAGCATTGGGCTGATTATGGGAATGGAGAGACCCAGATAAGCCCACGTGCAGAGCGAGGCCTAATCTATGTGATCAGACTAAAACATCCATGACTCAGCATTTGTGAGGACCATTGCCCATTATCAGATTTGAAAGCTTTTAAAGAACTTTTGAAGTTATCGTGTTTATCTCATAACATTCAACAATTCGAAACTTGTCATGCTCGTGGTGCGGAGTTTCTTCACTTTGAAGTCTTGGTTCGTTCCAGATCTTGGCTATGTGTGAATCCTCAAACCCTGGTCTTCCCAATTCTAGTGTTTCTATCCATCGTTGTTCCCGGTTTCATAGCTTTTGTCAATGTGGTTCTTCATACTGTCAACGCACAAAGTTTCAATCGCAACTTGCATTTCGGATGACTTGATGTCGACCATGATCTTCATGATAGTAAGGAACTGATTTCTGGCAAAAGTTACTACATATTGTCTCAAGATGAGAGTAAGGGCAAGTCTGTCTGATGCACGTCCAAGTGCTAATCATCTGCTTAAGGCTGGAGCTAGAAGAGACCATTTGTCACTTACGGAAGGTCCCATTATAGGACTTTGGTCAAGCAAATCAAGGAAGCACTGAATGGATTAATAAAAGAGCACTGGGTTGATTATGGGAATAGAGAGACCGAGATAAGCCCACGTGCAGAGCAAGGCCTAATCCATCTGATCGGACTAAAATATCCATGACTCGGCATTTGTGAGGACCATTGCCAATTATCAGATTTGAAAGCTTTTACAGAAGTCTTGAAGTTATGGAGTTTATCTCATGGCGTTCAAAAATCCGAAACTTGTCATGCTCGTGGTGCGGAGTTTCTTCACTTTGAAGTCTTGGTTAGTTCAAGATCTTGGCTACGAGCGAATCTTAACACCCTGGCCTTCTGAATTCTAGTATTCTATCCATTGTTGTTCCCGGTCTGATCTCTTTTCTCGGTGTGGTTCGTCCTACTGTCAACACACAAAGTTTCAAACGCAACTTGCATTTCGGACGACTTGATGTCTACCATGATCTTCGTGATAGCAAGGAAGTAATTTCTGGAAAAAGTTACGTCGTATTGTCTCCAGGTGAGAGCAAGGGCAAGTCCGTTTGATGCACGTCCAGGTGCTAATCATCGGCTTAAGGCAGGAGCGAGAAGAGACCATTTGTCACTTCCGGAAGGTCCCATTATAGGACTTTGGGCAAGCATTTCAAGGAAGCACTAAATGGATTAATAAAAGAGCATTGGGCCGATTATGGGAATGGAGAGACCGAGATAAGCCCACGTGCAGAGCGAGGCCTAATCCATGTGATCGCACTAAAACATCCACGACTCGGCATTTGTGAGGACCTTTGCCCATTATCAGATTTGAAAGCTTTTAAAGAACTTTTGAACTTATCGAGTTTATCTCATGGCATTCAACAATTCGAAACTTGTCATGCTCGTGGTGCGGAGTTTCTTCACTTCGAAGTCTTGGTTCGTTCCAGATCTTGGCTACGTGCGAATCCTCAAACCCTGGTCTTCTCAATTCTAGTGTTCTATCCATCGTTGTTCTCGGTTTCATAGCTTTTGTCGGTGTGGTTCGTCCTACTGTCAACACACAAAGTTTCAAACGCAACTTGCATTTCGAATGACTTGATGCCGACCATGATCTTCGTGATAGCAAGGAAGTGGTTTCTGACAAAAGTTACGACATATTGTCTCCAGATGAGGGCAACGGCAAGTCCGTCTGATGCACGTCCAGGTGCTAATCATCGGCTTAAGGCCGGAGCTCGAAGGCACCATTTGCTACTTCCCGAAGGTCCCATTATAGGACTTTGGGCAAGCGATTCAAGGAAGCACAAAATGGATTAATAAAAGAGCATGGGGCTGGTTATGGGAATGGAGAGACAGAGATAAGCCCACGTGCAGAGCGAGGCCTAATCCATGTGATCGGAGTTAAATATCCATGACGCAGCATTTGTGAGGACCTTTGCCCATTATCAGATTTGAAAGCTTTTATAGAAGTTTTGAAGTTATGAAGTTTATATCATGGCGTTCAACAATTCGAAACTTGTCATGCTCGTGGTGCGGAGTTTCTTTTCTTTGAAGTCTTGGTTCGTTCCAGATCCTGGCTACGTCTGAATCCTCAAACCCTGGTCTTCTCAATTCTAGTGTTCTATCCATCGTTGTTCCCAGTTTCATAGCTTTTGTCGGTGTGGTTCGTCCTACTGTCAACGCACAAGGTTTCATTCGCAACTCGCATTACGGATGACTTCATGTCGACCATGATGTTCTTGATAGCAAGGAAGTGATTTCTGACGAAAGTTACGATATATTGTCTCAAGATGAGAGCAAGGGCAAGTTCGTCTGATGCATGTCCAGGTGCTAATCATCGGCTTAAGGCTGGCGCTAGAAGAGACCATTTGTCACTTCCAGATGGTCCCATTATAGGACTTTGGGCAAGCAAATCAAGGAAGCACTGAATGGATTTATAAAAGAGCATTGGGCTGACTATGGGAATAGAGAGACCGAGACAAGTCCACGTGCAGAGCGAGGCCTAATCCATGTGATCAGACTAAAACATCCATGACTCAGCATTTGTGAGCACCTTTGCCCATTACCAGATTTCAAAGCTCTTACAGAAGTTTTGAAGTTATCGAGTTTATCTCATGGCGTTCAACAATTTGAAACTTGTCATGCTCGTGGTGCGGAGTTTCTTCACTTCAAAGTTTTGGTTCGTTCCAGATCCTGACTACGTGTGAATCCTCAAATCCTGGTCTTCTCAATTCTAATATTCTATCCATTGTTGTTCCCGGTGTCATCTCTTTTGTCGGTGTGGTTTGTCCTACTGTCAACGCACAAGGTTTCAAACGCAACTTGCATTTCAGACGACTTGATGTCGACCATGATCTTCGTGATAGTAAGGAAGTGATTTCTGGCAAAAGTTACGACATATTGTCTCCAAGTGAGAGCAAGGGCAAGCCCGTCTGATGCATGTCCAGGTGCTAATCATCGGCTTAAGGCAGGAGCTAGAAGGGACCGTTTGTCACTTCCGGGAGGTCCCATTATAGGATTTTTGGCAAGCGAATCAACGAAGCACTAAATGGATTATCAAAAGAGCATTGGGTCGATTATGGGAATGCAGAGACCGAGATAAGCCCACGTGCAGAGCGAGGCCTAATCCATGTGATCGAACTAAAATATCCATGACTCAAAATTTGTGAGGACCTTTGCCCATTATTAGATTTGAATGCTTTTAAAGAACTTTTGAAGCTATCGAGTTGATCTCATGGCGTTCAACAATTCAAAACTTGTCATGCTCATGGTGCGGAGTTTCTTCACTTCGAAGTCTTGGTTCATTCTAGCTCTTGGCTATGTTTGAATCCTCAAACTCTGGTCTTCTCAATTCTAGAGTTCTATCCATCGTCTTTCCCGGTTTCATAGCTTTTGTCAGTGTGGTATCCCGCTGTCAACGGACAAAGTTTCAATCGCAACTTGCATTTCGGACGACTTGATGTCGACCATGATCTTCGTGATAGCAAGGAAGTGATTTCTGGCAAAAGTTACGACATATTGTCTCCGGGAGAGAGCAAGGGCAACTCCCTCTAATGCATGTCCAGGTGCTAATCATCGGCGTAAGGATAGTGCTAGAAGAGACCATTTGTCACTTCCGGATGGTCCCATAATAGGACTTTGGGCAAGCGAATCAAGGAAGCACTAAATGGATTAATAAGAGAGTATTGGGCCGATTATCAGAATGGAGAGGCCGGGATAAGTCCACGTGCAGAGCGAGGCCCAATCCATGTGATCAGACTAAAACATCCATGACTCAACATTTGTGAGGACCTTTTTCCATTATCAGATTTGAAAGCTTTTAAAGCACTTTTGAAGTTATGGAGTTTATCTCATGGCGTTCAACAATTCGAAACTTGTCATGCTCGTGGTGCGGAGTTTCTTCACTTCGAAGTCTTGGTTCGTTCCAGATCTTTGTTACGTGGGAATCCTCAAACCCTGGTCTTCTCTGTTGTAGTGTTCTATCCATCGTTGTTCCTGGTTTCATAGCCTTTGTCGGTGTGGTTCGTCCTACTGTCAATGCACAAAGTTTCAAACGCAACTTGCATTTTGACGACTTGATGTCGACCATGATCTTCGTGACAGCAAGGAAGTGGTTTCTGGCAAAAGTTACGACGTATTGTCTCCAGATGAGGGCAAGGGCAAGTCCATCTGATGCACGTCCAAGTGCTAATCATCGGTTTAAGGCCGATGCTCGAAGAGACCATTTGCCACTTTCGAAGGTCCCATTATAGGACTTTCGGCAAGCGATTCAAGGAAGTACTAAATGGATTAATAAAGGAGCATTGGGCTGATTTTGGGAAATGGAGAGACAGAGATAAGCCCACGTGCGGAGCGAGACCTAATCCATGTGATCGAACTAAAACATCCTTGACTCGGCATTTGTGAAGACATTTGCCCATTATTAGATTTGCAAGCTTTTACTGAAGTTTTGAAGTTATGGAGTTTATCTCATGGCGTTCAACAATTCGAAACTTGTCATGCTCGTGGTGCGGCGTTTCTTCACTTGGAAGTCTTGGTTCGTTCCAGATCTTGGCGATGTGTAAATCCTCAAACCCTGGTCTTCTCAATTCTAGTGTTCTATTCATTGTTGTTCCCGGTCTCATCTCTTTTGTCGGTGTGGTTTGTCCTACTGTCAACGCACAAAGTTTCAAACGCAACTTGCATTTCGGACGACTTGATGTCGACCATGATCTTCGTGATAGCAAGGAAGTGATTTCTGGCAAAAGTTGCGTGGTATTGTCTCTAGGTGAGGTCAAGGGCAAGTCCGTCTGATGCACGTCCAGGTGGTAATCATCGGCTTAAGGCAGGAGTTAGAAGAGACCATTTGTCACTTCCGGAAGGTCCCAGCATAGGACTTTGGGCAAGCGATTCAAGGAAACACTAAATGGATTAATAAACGAGCATTGGGCCGATTATGGGAATGGAGAGACCGAGATAAGCCCACAGGCATAGCGAGGCCTAATCCATGCGATCGCACTAAAACATCCAAGAATCAGCATTTGTGAGGACCTTTGCCCATTATCATATTTGAAAGCTTTTAAAGAACTTTTGAAGTTATCGAGTTTATCTCGTGGCGTTCAACAATTCAAAACTTGTCAAGCTCCTGGTGCTGAGTTTCTTCACTTCGAAGCCTTGGTTCATTCCAGATCTTGGCTACGTGCGAATCCTCAAACCCTGGTCTTCTCAATTCTAGTGTTCTATCCATCGTTGTTCCCGGTTTCATAGCTTTTGTCGGTGGGGTTCGTCCTACTATCAACGCACAAAGTTTCAAACGCAACTTGCATTTCGGACGACTTGATGCTGACCATGATCTTCGTGATAGCGAGGAAGTGGTGTCTGGATAAATGTTACGACATGTTGTCTCCCGCTGAGGGCAAGGGCAAGTCCGTCTGACGCAAGTCCAGGTGCTAATCATCGGCTGAAGGCTGCAACTCGAAGGGACCATTTGTCGCTTCCGGAAGGTCCCATTATAGGACTTTGGGCAAGCGATTCAAGGAAGCACTAAATGGATTAATAAAAGAGCATGGGGCTGATTATGGGAATGGAGAGACAGAGATAAGCCCACGTGCAGAGCGAGGCCTAATTCATGTCATCGGACTAAAACATCCATGATGCAGCATTTGTGAGGACCTTTGCCCATTATCAGATTTGAAAACTTTTACAGAAATTTTGAAGTTGTGGAGTTTATCTCATGGCATTCAACAATTCGAAACTTGTCATGCTCGTGGTGCGGAGTTTCTTCTCTTTGAAGTCTTGGTTCGTTCCAAATCTTGGCTAGTGTGAACCCTCAAACCCTGGTCTTCTCAATTCTAGTGTTCTATCCATCGTTGTTCCCGGTTTCATAGCCTTTGTCGGTGCGGTTCGTCCTACTGTCAACACACAAAGTTTCAAACGCAACTTGCATTTCGGACGACTTGATGTCGACCATGATCTTCGTGACAGCAAGGAAGTGGTTTCTGACAAAAGTTAGGACGTATTGTCTCTAGATGAGGGCAAGGGCAAGTCCGTCTGATGCACGTCCAGGTGCTATTCATCGGTTTAAGGCCGATGCTCGAAGAGACCATTTGCCACTTCCGAAGCTGCCATTATAGGATTTTCGGCAAGCGATTCAAAGAAGTACTAAATGGATTAATGAAAGAGCATTGGGCTGATTTTGGGAAATGGAGAGACCGAGATAAGCCCACGTGCGGAGCGAGATCTAGTCCATGTGATCGGACTAAAACATCCATGACTCGGCATTTGTGAAGACATTTGCCTATTATTAGACTTGAAAGCTTTTACTGAAGTTTTGAAGTTGTGGAGTTTATATCATGGCGTTCAACAATTCGAAACTTGTCATGCTCGTGGTGCGGCGTTTCTTCACTTTGAAGTCTTGGTTCGTTCCAGATCTTGGCTACGTGTAAATCCTCAAACCCTGGTCTTCTCAATTCTAGTGTTCTATCCATTGTTGTTCCCGGTGTCATCTCTTTTGTCGGTGTGGTTTGTCCTACTGTCAACGCACAAAGTTTCAAACGCAACTTACATTTCGGACGATTTAATGTCGACCATGATCTTCGTGATGGCAAGGAAGTGATTTTTGGCAAAAGTTGCATCGTATTGTCTCTAGGTGAGGTCTAGGGCAAGTTCGTCTGATGCATGTCCAGGTGCTAATCATCGGCTTAAGGCAGGAGCTAGAAGAGACCATTTGTCACTTCCGGAAGGTCCCATTATAGGACTTTGGGCAAGCGAATCAAGGAAGCACTAAATGGATTAATAAAAGAGCATTGGGCCGATCATGGGAATGGAGAGACCGAGATAATCCCACGTGCAGAGCGAGGCCTAATCCATGTGATCGCACTAAAACATCCAAGACTCAGCATTTGTGAGGACCTTTGCCCATTATCAGATTTGAAAGCTTTTAAAGAACTTTTAAAGTTATCGAGTTTATCTCATGGTGTTCGACAATTCGAAGCTTGTCATGCTCGTGGTGCGGAGTTTCTTCACTTCAAAGTCTTGGTTCGTTCCAGATCTTGGCTACGTGTGAATCCTCAAACCCTGGTCTTCTCAATTCTAGCGTTCTATCCATCGTTGTTCCCGGTTTCATAGCTTTTGTCGGTGGGGTTCGTCCTACTGTAAACGCACAAAGTTTCAAACACAACTTGCATTTCGGACGACTTGATGTTGACCATGATCTTCGTGATAGCAAGGAAGTGGTGTCTGGATAAATGTTACGACATATTGTCTCCAACTGAGGGCAAGGGCAAGTCCGTCTGATGCACGTCCAGGTTATAATCATCGGCTGAAGGCCGCAGCTCGAAGGGACCATTTGTCACTTCCGGAAGGTCCCATTATAGGACTTTGGGCAAGCGATTCAAGGAAGCACTAAATGGATTAGTAAAAGGGAATGGGGCTGATTATGGGAATGGAGAGACCGAGATAAGCCCACGTGCAGAGCGAGGCCTAATCCATGTGATTGGACTAAAACATCCATGACGCAGCATTTGTGAGGACCTTTACCCATTATCAGATTTGAAAGCTTTTACAGAAGTTTTGAAGTTACGGAGTTTATCTCACGGTATTCAACAATTCGAAACTTGTCATGCTAGTGGTGCGGAGTTTCTTCTCATGGAAGTCTTGGTTCATTCCAGATCTTGGCTAGTGTGAATCCTCAAACCCTGGTCTTGTCAATTCTACTGTTCTATCCATCGTTGTTCCCAGTTTCATAGCTTTTGTCGGAGTGGTTCCTCCTACTGTCAACGCACAAAGTTTCAATTGCAACTCGCATTTCGGATGACTTCATGTCGACCATGATCTTCGTGATAGCAAGGAAGTGATTTCTGGCGAAAGTAACGATATATTGTTTCAAGATGAGAGCAAGGGCAAGTCCGTCCGATGCATGTCCAGGTGCTAATCATCCACTTAAGGCTGGAGCTAGAACAGACCATTTGTCACTTCCGGATGGTCCCATTATAGGACTTTGGGCAAGCGAATCAAGGAAGCACTGAATGGATTTATAAAAGTGCATTGGGCTGATTATGGGAATGGAGAGACCGAGATAACTCCACGTGCAGAGCGAGGCCTAATCCATGTGATCAGACTAAAACATCCATGACTCAGCATTTGTGAGCACCTTTGCCCATTACCAGATTTGAAAGCTCTTACAGAAGTTTTGAAGTTATCGAGTTTATCTCATGGCGTTCAACAATTCGAAACTTGTCATGCTCATGGTGCGGAGTTTCTTCACTTCGAAGTCTTGGTTCGTTCCAGATCTTGGCTACGTGTGAATCCTCAAACCCTGGTCTTCTCAATTCTAGATTTCTACCCATTGTTGTTCCCGGTGTCATTTCCTTTGTCGGTGTGGTTTGTCCTACTGTCAACACACAAGGTTTCAAACGCAACTTGCATTTTGGACGACATCATGTTGACCATGATCTTCGTGATAGTAAGCAAGTGATTTCTGGCAAAAGTTACGACATATTGTCTCCAGGTGAGAGCAAGGGCAAATACGTCTGATGCACGTCCAGGTGCTAATCATCGGCTTAAGGCAGGAGCTAGAAGAGACCATTTCTCACTTCCCAAAGGTCCCATTATACGACTGTGGGTAAGCGAATCAAGGAAGCACTAAATGGATTAATAAAAGAGCATTGGGTCGGTTATGGGAATGGAGAGACCGAGATAAGCCCACGTGCAGAGCGAGGCCTAATCCATGTGATCGCACTAAAACATTCATGGCCCGGAATTTGTAAGGGCCTTTGCCCATTATCAGATTTGAATACTTTTAAAGAACTTTTTAAGCTATCGAGTTTATCTCATGGCGTTCCACAATTCGAAACTTGTCATGCTCGTGGTGTGGAGTTTCTTCACTTCGAAGTCTTGGTTCGTTCTAGATCTAGGCTGCGTGTGAATCCTCAAACCCTGGTCTTCTCAATTCTAGTGTTCTGTCCATTGTCCTTTCCGGTTTCATTGCTTTTGTCGGTGTGGATCTTCCCACTGTCAACGCTTAAAGTTTCAATCGCAACTTGCATTTCAGATGACTTGATGTCGACCATTATCTTCGTGATAGCAAGGAAGTGATTTCTGGCGAAAGTTACAACATATTGTCTCAAGATGCGTGCAAGGGCAACTCCGTCTGATTCATGTCTAGGTGCTAATCATCGGCTTAAGGCTAGAGCTAGAAGAGACCATTTGTCACTTCCGGATGGTCCCATTATAGGACTTTGGGCAAGCGAATCAAGGAAGCACTGAATGGATTAATAAAAGAGCATTGGGCTGATTATGGGAATGGAGAGACCGAGATAAGTCCACGTGCAGAGCGAGGCCTAATCCATGTGATCGGACGAAAACATCCATGACTAAGCTTTTGTGAGGGCCTTTGCCCATTATCAGATTTGAAAGCTTTTAAAGAAGTTTTGAAGTTATGGAGATTTATCTCACGGCGTTCAACAATTCGAAACTTCTCATGCTCGTGGTGCGGAGTTTCTTCACTTTGAAGTCTTGGTTCGTTCTAGATCTTTGCTATGTGTGAATCCTCAAACCCTGGTATTCTCAATTCTAGTGTTCTATCCATCGTTGTTCTCGGTTTCATAACTTTTGTCGGTGTGGTTCGTCCTACTGTCAATGCACAAAGTTTCAAATGCAACTTGCATTTCGGACGACTTGATGCCGACCATGATCTTCGTGACAGCAAGGAAGTGGTATCTGGCAAAAGTTACGACGTATTGTCTCCAGATGAGGGTAAGGGCAAGTCTGTCTGATGCACGTTCAGGTGCTAGTCATCGGCCTAAGCCCAGAGCTCGAAGAGACCATTTGCCACTTCCAGAAGGTCACATTATAGGACTTTCGGCAAGCGATTCAAGGAAGTATTAAATGAATTAATAAAAGAGGATCGGGCTGATTATGGGAAATGGAGAGACCGAGATTGGCCCACGTGCAGAGCGAGGCCTAATCCATGCCATCGGACTAAAGCATCCATGACGCAGCATTTGTGAGGACCTTTGCCCATTATCAGATTTGAAAGCTTTTACAGAAGTTTTGAAGTTATGGAGTTTATCTCATGGCGTTCAACAATTGCAAACTTCTCATGCTCGTGGTGCGGAGTTTCTTCACTTTAAAGTCTTGGTTCGTTCCAGTTCTTGGCTACGTGTGAATCCTCAAACCCTAGTCTTCCCAATTCTAGTGTTCTATCCATTGTTGTTCCCGGTGTCAGCTCTTTTGTCGATGCGGTTTGTCCTACTATTAACGCACAATGTTTCAAACGTAACTTACATTTTGGACGACTTGATGTCTACCATGATATTCCTGATAGCAAGGAAGTGATTTCTAGCAAAAGTTACATCATATTGTCTGTAGGCGAGAGCAAGGGCAAGTCCGTCTGATGCACGTCCAGGTGCTAATCATCGCCTTAAGGCAGGAGCTAGAAGAGACCATTTGTCACTTTCGAATGATCCCATTACAGGACTTTGGGCAAGCGATTCGAGGAAGCACTAAATGGATTAATAAAAGAGCACTGGGCCGATTATGGGAATGGAGAGACCGAGATAAGCCCACGTGCAGAGCGAGGCCTAATCCATTTGATCGAACTAAAACATCCATGACTCAGCATTTGTGAGGACCTTTGCCCATTATCAGATTTGAAAGCTTTTCAAGAAGTTTTGAAGTTATGGAGTTTATCTCATGTCATTCAACAATTCGAAACTTGTCATGCTCGTGGTGCGGAGTTTCTTCACTTCGAAGTCTTGGTTCATTCCAGATCTTGGCTACCTGTGAATCCTCAAACCCTGGTCTTCTCAATTCTAGTGTTCTATCCATCGTTGTTCACGGTTTCAGAGCTTTTGCCGGTGTGGTTCGTCCTACTGTCAACGCACAAAGTTTCAAACGCAACTTACATTTCGGATGACTTGATGTCGAACATGATCTTCGTGACAGCAAGGAAGGGGTTTCTGGCAAAAGTTACGACGTATTGTCTCTGGATGAGGGCAAGGGCAAGTCCGTCTGATGCACGTCTGATGTCGACCAGGTGTTCTATCCATCGTTGTTCCCAGTTTCATAGCTTTTGTCGGTGTGGGTCGTCCTACTGTCAACGCACAAAGTTTCAATCGCAACTCGCATATCGGATGACTTCATGTTGACCATGATCTTCGTGATAGCAAGGCAGTGATTTCTGCCGAAAGTAACGATATATTGTCTCAAGATGAGAGCAAGGGCAAGTCCGTCCGATGCATGTCCAGGTGCTAATCATCCACTTAAGGCTGGAGCTAGAAGAGACCATTTGTCACTTCCGGATGGTCCCATTAGAGGACTTTGGGCAAGCGAATCATGGAAGCACTTAATGGATTTATAAAAGAGCATTGGGCTGAATATGGGAATGGAGAGACCGAGATAAGTCCACGTGCAGAGCGAGGCCTAATCCATGTGATCGCACTAAAACATCCATGACTCGGAATTTGTGAGGACCTTTGCCCATTATCAGATTTGAAAGCTTTTAAAGAACTTTTGAAGCTATCGAGTTTATCTCATGGCGTTCAACAATTCGAAACTTGTCATGCTCGTGGTGTGGAGTTTCTTCACTTCGAAGTCTTGGTTCGTTCTAGATCTTGGCTACGTGTGAATCCTCAAACTCTGGTCTTCTCAATTCTAGTGTTCTATCCATTGTCTTTCCCGGTTTCATAACTTTTGTCGGTGTGGATCTTCCCACTGTCAACGCACAATGTTTCAATCGCAACTTGCATTTCAGATGACTTGATGTCGACCATGATCTTCGTGTTAGCAAGGAAGTGATTTCTGGCGACAGTTACGACATATTGTCTCAAGATGAGAGTAAGGGCAACTCCGTCTGATGCATGTCCCGGTGCTCATCATTGGCTGAAGGCTAGAGCTAGAAGAGACCATTTGTCACTTCCGGATGGTCCCATTATAGGACTTTGGGCAAGCGAATCAAGGAAGCACTAAATCGATTACTAAAAGAGCATTGGGCTGATTATCGGAATGGAGAGACCGAGATAAGTCCACGTGGAGAGCGAGGCCTAATCCATGTGATTGGACTAAAACATCCATGACTCAGCATTTGTGAGGACCTTTGCCCATTATCAGATTTGAAAGCTTTTACAGAACTTTTGAAGGTATCGATTTTATCTCATGGCGTTCAACAATTCGAAACTTGTCATGCTCGTGGTGTGGAGTTTCTTCACTTCGAAGTCTTGGTTCGTTCCAAATCTATGCTGCGCGTGAATCCTCAAACCCTGGTCTTCTCAATTCTAGTGCTCTATCCATCGTTGTTCCCGGTTTCATAGCTTTTGTCGGTGTGGTTCGTCCTACTGTCCACGCACAAAGTTTCAAACGCAACTTGCATTTCAGACGACTTGATGTCGACCATGATCTTCGTGACAGCAAGGAAGTGGTTTTTGGCAAAAGTTACGACGTATTGTGTCCAGATGAGGGCAAGGGCAAGTCCGTCTGATGCACGTCTAGGTGCTAATCATCGGCTTAAGGCCGGAGCTCGAAGAGACCATTTGCCACTTCCGGAAGGTCCCATTATAGGACTTTCGGCAAGCGATTCAAGGAAGTAGTAAATGAATTAATAAAAGAGCATCGGGGTGATTATGGGAAATGGAGAGACCGAGATAGGCCCACGTGCAGAGCGAGGCCTAATCCATGTCATCGGACTAAAACATCCATGATGCAGCATTTGTGAGGACCTTTGCCCATTATCAGATTTGAAAGTTTTTACAGAAGTTTGAAGTTATGGAGTTTATCTCATGGCGTTCAACAATTGGAAACTTGTCATGCTCGCGGTGCGGAGTTTCTTCACCTTGAAGTCTTGGTTCGTTCCAGTTCTTGGCTACGTGTGAATCCTCAGACCCTGGTCTTCTCAATTCTAGTGTTCTATCCACTGTTGTTCCCAGTGTCAGCTCTTTTGTCATTGCAGTTTGTCCTACGGTTAACGCACAATGTTTCAAATGCAACTTGCATTTCGGACGACTTGATATCTACCATGATCTTCCTGATAGCAAGGAAGTGATTTCTGGCAAAAGTTACATCATATTGTCTCTAGGTGAGACCAAGGGCAAGTCCGTCTGATGCACGTCCAGGTGCTAATCATCGGCTCAAGGCAGGAGCTAGAACAGACCATTTGTCACGTCCGGAAGATCCCATTATAGGACTTTGGGCAAGCGATTCGAGGAAGCACTAAATGGATTAATAAAAGAGCACTGGACCGATTATGGGAAGGGAGAGACTGAGATAAGCCCACGTGCAGAACGAGGCCTAATCCATTTGATCGAACTAAAACAGCCATGCCTCAGCATTTGTGAGGACCTTTGCCCATTATCAGATTTGAAAGCTTTTCAAGAAGTTTTGAAGTTATGGAGTTATGGAGTTTATCTCATGGCGTTCAACAATTCGAAACTTGTCATGCTCGTGGTGCGGAGTTTCTTCACTTCGAAATCTTGGTTCGTTCCAGATCTTGGCTACCTGTGAATCCTCAAACCCTGGTCTTCTCAATTCTAGTGTTCTATCCATCATTGTTCCCGGTTTCATAGCTTTTGTCGGTGAGGTTCGTCCTATTGTCAACGCACAAAGTTTCAAATGCAACTTGCATTTCAGACGACTTGATGTCGACCATGATCTTCGTGACAGCAAGGAAGTGGTGTCTTGATAAATGTTACGACATATTGTCTCCAGATGAGGGCAAGGGCAAGTCCGTCTGATGCACGTCCAGGTGCTAATCGTCGGCTGAAGGCCGGAGCTCGAAGGGACCATTTGTCACTTCCAGAATGTCCCATTATAGGACTTTGGGCAAGCGATTCAAGGAAGCACCAAATGGATTAATAAAAGAGCATGGGGCTAATTATGGGATTGGAGCGACCGAGATAAGCCCACCTGCAGAGTGAGGCCTAATCCATGTGATCGGACCAAAACATCCATGATGCAGCATTTGTGAGGACCTTTGCCCATTATCAGATTTGAAAGCTTTTACAGAAGTTTTGAGGTTATGAAGTTTACCCAATGGCGTTCAACAATTCGAAACTTCTCATGCTCGTCGTGCGGAGTTTCTTCTCTTTGAAGTCTTGGTTCGTTCCAGTTCTTGGTTACGTGTGAATCCTCAAACCCTAGTCTTCTCAATTCTAGTGTTCTATCCATTGTTGTTCCCGGTGTCATCTCTTTTGTCGATGCGGTTTGTCCTACTATCAACGCACAAAGTTTCGAACGCGCAACTTGCATTTCGGACGACTTGATGTCGACCATGATCTTCCTGATAGCAAGGAAGTGATTTCTGGCAAAAGTTACATCATATTGTCTCTTGGTGAGAAGGGCAAGTCCGTCTGATGTACGTCCAGGTGCTAATCATCGGCTTAAGGTAGGAGCTAGAAGAGACCATTTGTCACTTCCGGAAGGTCCCATTATAGGACTTTGGGCAAGCGATTCAAGGAAGCACTAAATGGATTTATAAAAGAGCATTGGGCTGATTATGGGAATGGAGAGACCGAGATAAGTCCACGTGCAGAGCAAGGCCTAACCCATGTGATCGGACTAAAATATCCATGACTCCGCATTTGTGAGGACCTTTGCCCATTATCATATTTGAATGCTTTTCAAGAACTTTTAAAGCTGTCGAGTTTAGCTCATGGCGTTCAACAATTCGAAACTTGCCATGCTCGTGGTGCGGAGCTTCTTCACTTCGAAGTCTTGGTTCGTTCCAGATCTTGGCTACGTGTGAATCCTCAAACCCTAGTCTTCTCAATTCTAGTATTCTATCCATTGTTGTTCCCGGTGTCATCTCTTTTGTCGGTGTGGTTTGTCCTACTGTCAACGCACAAGGTTTCAAATGCAACTTTGCATTTCGGACAACTTGATGTCGACCATGATCTTCGTGATAGTAAGAAAGTGATTTCTGGCAAAAGTTACGACATATTGTCTCCAGGTGAGAGCAAGGGCAAGTCCGTCTGATGCACATCCAGGTGCTAATCATCGGCTTAAGCAGGAGCTAGAAGAGACCATTTGTCACTTCTGGAAGGTCCCATTATAGGACTTTGGGAGGCAAGCGAATCAAGGAAGCACTAAATGGATTAATAAAAGAGCATTGGGTCGATTATGGGAATGGAGAGACCGAGATAAGCCCACGTGCAGAGCGAGGCCTAATCCATGTGATCGGACTAAAACATCCATGATGCAGCATTTGTGAGGACCTTTGCCCATTATCATATTTGAATGCTTTTACAGAAGTTTTGAAGTTATGGAGTTTATCTCATGGCGTTCAACAATTGGAAACTTGTCATGCTCGTGGTGCGAAGTTTCTTCACTTTGAAGTCTTCATTCGTTCCAGTTCTTGGCTACGTGTGAATCCTCAAACCCTAGTCTTCTCAATTCTAGTGTTCTATCCATTGTTGTTCCCGGTGTCATCTCTTTTGTCGATGCGGTTTGTCCTACTGTCAACGCACAAAGTTTCGAACGCAACTCGCATTTCGGACGACTTGATGTCGACCATGATCTTCCTGATAGCAAGGAAGTGATTTCTGGCAAAAGTTACATCATATTGTCTCTAGGTGAGAGCAAGGGCAAGTTCGTCTGATGCACGTCCAGGTGCTAATCATCGGCTTAAGGCAGGAGCTAGAAGAGACCATTTGTCGCTTTCGGAAGGTCCCATTATAGGACTTTGGGCAAGTGATTCAAGGAAGTACTAAATGGATTAATAAAAAAGCATTGGGCCGATTATGGGATTGGAGAGACCGAGATAAGCCCACGTGCAGAGCGAGGCCTAATCCATGTGATCGAACTAAAACATCCATGACTCGGCATTTGTGAGGACCTTTGCCCATTATCAGATTTGAATGCTTTTAAAGAACTTTTGAAGCTATCGAGTTTATCTCATGGCGTTCAACAATTCGAAACTTGTCATGCTCGTGGTGCGGAGTTTCTTCACTTCGAAGTCTTGGTTCGTTCCAGATCTTGGCTACGTGTGAATCCTCAAACCCTGGTCTTCTCAATTCTAGTGTTCTATCCATCGTTGTTCCCGGTTTCCTAGCTTTAGTCGGTGTGCTTCTTCCTATTGTCAACGCACAAAGTTTCAATCGCAAATTGCATTTCGGATGACTTCATGTCGACCATGATCTTCGTGATAGCAAGGAAGTGATTTCTGGTGAAAGTTGCGACATATTGTCTCAAGATGAGAGCAAGGGCAAGTTTGTCTGATGCAAGTCCAGGTGCTAATCATGGGCTTAAGGCTGGAGCTAGAGGAGACCATTTGCCACTTCTGGAAGGTCCCATTATAGGACTTTGGGCAAGCGATTCAAGGAAGGACTAAATGGATTAATAAAAGAGCATTGGGCCGATTATGGGAATGGAGAGACTGAGATAAGCCCACGTGCAGAGCGAGGCCTAATCCATGTGATCGAACTAAAACATCCAAGACTCAGCATTTGTGATGACCTTTGCCCATTATCAGATTTGAAAGCTTTTAAAGAACTTTTGCAGTTATGGAGTTTATCTCATGGTGTTCAACAATTCAAAACTTGTCATGCTCGTGGTGCGGAGTTTCTTCACTTGGAAGTCTTGGTTCGTTCCAGATCTTTGCTACGTGTGAATCCTCAAACCCTGATCTTCTCAATTCTAGTGTTCTATCCATCGTTGTTCCCGGTTTCATAGGTTTTGTCAGTATGGTTCATCCTACTGTCAACTCACAAAGTTTCAAACGCAACTTGCATTTCGGACGACTTGATGTCGACCGTGATCTTCATGACGGCAAGGAAGTGGTTTCTGGCAAAAGTTACGACGTATTGTCTTCAGATGAGGGCAAGGGCAAGCCCGTCTTATGCACGTCCAGGTGCTAATCATTGGCTTAAGGGCGGAGCTCGAAGAGACCATTTGTCACTTCCGAAAGGTCCCATTATAGGACTTTTGACAAGCGATTCAAGGAAGTACTAAATGGATTAATAAAAGAGCATCGGGCAGATTATGGGGATGGAGAGACCGAGATAAGCCCACTTGCAGAGCGAGGCCTAATCCATGTGATCGGACTAAAACATCCATGACGTAGCATTCGTGAGGACCTTTGCTCATTATCAGATTTGAAAACTTTCACAGAAGTGTTGAAGTTATGGAGTTTATCTCATGGCGTTCAACAATTCGAAACTTGTCATGCTCGTGGTGCGGAGTTTCTTCACTTCGAAGTCTTGGTTCGTTCCAAATCTTGGCTATGTGTGAATCCTCAAACCCTGGTCTTCTCAATTCTAGTGTTCTATCCATTGTTGTTCCCAGTTTCATAGCTTTTGTCGGTGTGGTTCGTCCTACTATCAACGTACAAAGTTTCAATTGCAACTTGCATTTTGGATGACTTCATGTTGACCATGATCTTCGTGATAGCAAGGAAGTGATTTCTGGTGAAAGTTACGACATATTGTCTCAAGATGAGAGCAAGGGCAAGTCCGTCTGATGCATGTCTAGGTGCTAGTCATCGGCTTAAGATTGGAGCTAGAAGAGACCATTTGTCACTTCCGGATGGTCCCATTATAGGACTTTGGGCAAGCGAATCACGGAAGCACTAAATGAATTAACAAAAGAGCATTGGGCTGATTATGGGAATGGAGAGACCGAGATAAGTCCACGTGCAGAGCGAGGCCTAATCCATGTGATCGGACTAAAACATCCATGACTCAGCATTTGTGAGGACCTTTGCCCATTATTAGATTTGAGAGCTTTTACAGAAGTTTTGAAGTTATCGAGTTTATCTCATGGCGTTCAACAATTCGAAGCTTGTCATGCTCGTGGTGCGGAGTTTCTTCACTTGGAAGTCTTGGTTCGTTCTAGATCTTGGTTACGTGTGAATCCTCAAACCCTGGTCTTCTCAATTCTAGTGTTCTATCCATCGTTATTCCCGCTTTCATAGCTTTTACCGGTGTGGTTCATCCTATTGTCAATGCACAACGTTTCAAACGCAACTTGCATTTCGGACAACTTGATGTCAACCATGATCTTCATGATAGCATGGAAGTGATTTTTGGCAAAAGTTATGATATATTGTCTCTAGATGAGAGTAAGGGCAAGTCCGTCTAATGCATGTCCAGGTCCTAATCATCGGCTTAGGGCCAGAGCTAGAAGAGACCATTTGTCACTTCCGGAAGATCCCATCATCTAATTTATGAGTTTCAATATAAAATAGTAGCATATGATAAATATTGAATACCTAAACTTTATTTCATGAATAAAAATATCCGATTACATCACCTATGATTGGATTTAGGGCACTATTCCTAACAATCTCCGACTTGTACCAAAGCTAATCACCATGGTATCTTATACCCATACTTTTTAGGTGGTGATCATATTGCTGCTACATGTGCAATGTTATTTTTTGTGTTGACTCATTCAACGTTTCTATCACCTCTTCCAATGTTCTTTCAATTAAGGTGATGCACTAAAATGATTAGAAATCTTCCAACTCATTGAACCAATATTCAAAGCAAACACTTACCATAAAGTCATTTTATTGAAAATTGGAGTCGATATGAACTCTCAATTTCAAATATAATACATCATATATTTGAAAAACATCTTTATTTCTTCCTTAATACCTAAGAATGTCTTTCCTACTTCCAAATCTCTCTCCAATCAATCTGAGTTTAGCTAATAACCTCGAAGGTGTAAGCCATATCATACCTGATATGGTTCATGTCATATAAAATCTCATCCATCTTCTATATTTCCTCATATAAGATAGGTTCAGTGACGCCATCTTGGAGAGATAAATGCCATGAAATACTAACAAGTAAACACATTTACTATCTTACATGTTAAATCTTTTAATACAGTATCTATATTTCTAGATTGGGATAAACGAGTCATTCTATTAGATATATCCTATATATCTTTATTCCCAATAAATTATATGCTTCTTTCAAATCTTTCATGGAGAAGTTAATGGAGAGTCAAATTTTCACTGATTGCTTCATTATTACGTTATTCCCGATAAGTAATATGTTATCTATATATAATATGAGAAAAATAACAAAACTCCCACTAATCCTCCTTATAAATTCAAGGTTCTTCCCCACTATACTCCCCATATCTTCCTTTCTTCTGCATATAAAAATGAAAATTTTGACATGTGATTTCGAGAACTAACCAAATAAATAGAAGTCACAGTAAAGGGTACCAATGATGCTTGAGTACGAGCTGAAATAAAGAGGTTTTAGGTGCCTTTCTCCTCGTAGGACTTTCTTTATCAATAAATAATCTCTATTAAAGAGAAAAAATTGGGTGTTACATTTGAAACATTTACCTTTTCAGCAATGTAAGTTTCTGACCGGGTAACTCGTCCCCTTGTTCAATAATAAGGAGAGCTTCCAACTAGGTGGAAGGAGGGACAACTTGAGGAGAAAATCTTATGTGTATCAGGAATATCACGTCACCATTTAGTAATATTACAAATTAATAAAAATTAGTCATACCAACATAATCATGATAAGAGAGAATTTAATGGCATCTAAGAAAACCTACTTGAATGGTATCCAAGAAAACTTTGGAATATTTGAAGCCATAATGAGTCTTCACAAATTGGAAAAAAGATGCCCTGGAAGCCTCATGCTTCTTGGTTAGCTGAACTTTTCTTGAATTCAGTCACTTTGGTCGAACAGGAAGGTATGCCTTTCCTATGTACTAATCTCATTTAGATTGAAAAGACAGATACATTTGAATTTTTGAATAAAGCAACCGGCCAACCCCATATGTGGACAAAAGCATCAATTAATTCCAGATTCCTTTCTCATCTGACAGATTTGCCTAGCAACATTCTTTTTCTTTGGCCAATGGAGAGTCCATAGAGCCGATTATTAAAGAAAAAGGAAAACAAAAGAAATACTTAAATGCTTAAATGCCTCTACCTTATAGTGATGTGATAATAAACAATGAATTAAATTACTCTGATTAATAACAAATAAGTTAACTGCTCCTAACATCAGTTTGCATATTTTTCATAATCTTGTTAGTATTTCCTCACGTCATGTGATGATATATAATTATCTAAGAATTTCTCGAGATTTTCAAATGTGAAATATTTGCGAAATCACTCATTCACGTATAGAATTCATAGCCCATCCTCTCGCATCAATTTAGGTGCCAACTCGACTTATCAAGGTAGGTGCAATGAGCTCATTGTTGCGGTTTAACTGCAAAGTTCTCTGATTTACTCTAATCGCCAGAATAAATAGATTAAACTGAGCATAATGATGCTGGATATTTTCTAAAATATGCCATTATTAATCTTGGGAATTAAATAACATTTTGTAACAAGAAATTTCAAAATGAAAATAGAGGCACAGGACAGGAACTACTGACTATAATCAATCACGAAATATCTCTGCTCTAAGTCAAACAGTTTATGATAATAAATTAGTGCGGCATATATGTTATTTACTCGTAATTATTATCACAGTAACACTAACTTGACTAATATATTCGTACGAGAAATTTTTCGGTGATCCTACCCCGTCATGTAATATAAGAAAATACCAATTAAAATGTGATAAATGAGTAAATTAGTATTAATCACACAAGTAATTATTATAATTAATACTGATTAAAATAATTTAATTGATTCTTTTTCACAGTATGAGATAGAACTATTTAAGATTTTTTTCCTACTCACACGGATAGCTAGGTTTTAGTGGCAGTTGATAAATGGAGGGGCATTTCGGTAATCTAACATGGAAAATAAAGCATAGCATTATTGACAATGAATAAGTACTTTGCTCGTGAAAGAGAGTTTAGTAAGGTTGATACCACTCCCATTCTATGATGACCTAGAGATCTCCGATTCGATATCATAGGTGGGACTTCGTATGCACCATTTATCTCTTATTTCTTCTATTCGTTCTAAGTCTATGTGCCTCTTTTGTGTACTGGAAAAAAAAGAATAAGTACCTTGCCGAAAAACTAAGTGACTCACATGTATATAAGGAGATTAACAAAGTACTATACACAACAAATTAGATCTCCGAAAGAAAGATCTCTCTCACACACTCTATCTGATCTATCCATCCTTCGCTTCATATCCCATTACTTTTCCATCGGAAATCATAATCAGTACGTATGGCCATCGAGGTATCTACTCAGATCACACAACACAGATACCACGCAGTGATGGCAGTTGGAGGATTTTTACTTCTTTCCCTGATGCTGTATGCGGCCCCAAGATTTGTAACCATTTTGGCTTACTTCGGCCCTCTCTTTGCATCCACGGCTGTCTTCCTGGTGGCAATCATCGTGTTTGGAGGGATCGCTCAGCTTGCCAGTGAGTCTCACGGTGAAAAAGCAGGCAGAGGTATCCTCGACTATGTTGCCGGGCACCATGACTATGGTGATCAATAGATTTACAAGTACCATTCGAGACGCATATGTAAAAAATCATGAAGAACTAAATTGCATATAGAACTTGAGGTCTGGTGTGATATGATGCAAAAATGACAGTGATTAAATGATTGTTCCATATAAAAGTGGGAAACCTGCATACAGAAAGGGGAAAAAATATTATTTTAGTTATACTTTATAATATCGTGGTGAGAAAAAATCAGTTAAATTATTTTAATTAATAATAATTGTGATAATTGTTTGGGTGATCAATACAAATTGCTCATTTGTCATATTATGATTAGTATTTTCTCAAGTCATATGATGATGTAAATATTTTCTTAAAAGAAAAGAGTGCACATTGTAAGAATATATTGAAAATCCTTTTTCGTAGTCCTGATACCTCAATTCTGCATTAATTTCCAAATACAGATAAGAGTGAGATATTTCATAATCTTCTGGATATCAATTAATATCATCTTAATGGAAGAATGTATTAGAAAATAACATAAACAGGCATCTATCTCCATCTAGACGTCCCTACCTGGAAAGGTCGGGAATTAGAAGATGCCTTTTATTTATATCAATTCGTCGTGTGTTTAGACTCTCAAAATCATCAAGCTATGATTGGAGGCCATTTTTTTGCTGTTTAATATCTTCAATTTATTATAAAGATCATACTGTCAAACTTGTAAGATTGAGACTTTGTGCAGCTAATCATGAAATAATTCGTCCTTATTCTGAGATACTTCCATAATTCTGTTCTACCCTTAAATGTATTGCGTTGTTGGGTTGCTTTTTTTGTCTGTAAATTTCTACGAACTAGCAGGAGACAAGCAGATAATTTCCGTCCCATTAGTGTCACGGGTCTTACCGATTGATTCGTTGAAACCTGAGAATTATTTCATGAATTCCTTTCGGAATAAAGTCGGTGAGTTTGATCGATTTCTCTTCCCACTCGTGTATTTTATATATATATATATATATATATAGTATATACCCGATAGATTGAACACACACAAAACAGAGCATCACGAAAGTGACACAGTAATGGGCATCAATATAAACAGCCTATTCATGGGTTACAAGTCCGTCTACCAGCGATCGCAGATGGGAGGTTCGGTCGTCACGTTTCGCCGTCGTCGACTGCATGCGATCGACGAACTCCTCGCCATTTCCTTTTCTTGGGCGATTGCTTTCTGAGGAGAGGTCAGGGGACCGATGCGAATTCCCAACCACTCGGTCGTCATCACAGAGGTAACACTCCTCTGCGATTCAGTTTTTTGAATCACTCCTGGTACAGGCGTTGCAACGGTGGCCGAGTTTGTGACCATTATGGGGTTGGTGAGCCTGCTGTGGCGGCGGCGGAATTAAGAGGAGAAACAGGGTTTCCTTTTCAGTGAAGGGACGAAGAAGATGGAATCAAAGTTATTAAATAGGTAAATAAATAAACAAATAAAATCAGATGTTACAGATGTGTGTTGGTGTTAATTGGCTGTGGGCTTGATTGGGCTGGAAGCCCATAAACAGAGCGGGATTTGAAACGCAAATGATTCTTCCCATTAATATTGCCCAGTAGAAGAAGAAGAAGAACTAAATAATGGGAAGAGTTCTGCTTATTATGTGATTTGATTGGCTAACCTCTTCTTAGAGTGCACGAGTGTTTCACCTTCGAATCGATATGCATGTGTGGTAATTTAAAGTTTATTTTACAAAATTTCATTTTAGAAGAGAAGAGGGGGGAAAGATAGATCCTAATGGCATGTTTGGTAGCCATAAATAGTATAGACAATAAATTGGCGATGAACCAAATAGATGAGTAAAGAGAATAGTAAGGGAATTAAATTGAATAATATCTTTATTTGATAGCGTGGAATTAGATATAAATATTGACTAGTAATTGATAGAAGGTAAAAAAAAACTAAATTATCATTTATCCTATAATAATAAAGGGATGATTTATTGATCCTATACTAATAAAGGAACCAAGTAATGAAGATATCGTGGCAATCGGTATGACCAATGTTCTTCCCTACTACAAAATCATTCTTAAATGGGTAGAGAAGCAAAAAAAAAAAAAGAAAGATCTAGGCAGCTACTGCATGTATGTTCTAATAAAACTAAAGAAAAATAATAATATAATTATAAAATAAGAAATCAAAATAATAAAATTTGGAGTTCATAATCGAGATCCACGGATTAGTCGAAGGAATGGAGGGAGATGGGAACCATAAAAGGGAAGAAGTGAAGATCGGAGTTGGTGAGGAAGGAAGGCTATCTTGAGGCGTCGAAGGAGGAGGGAAGCCCAGCCAGCGGAAGATTTCAAATAGAGCGAAGAAGATAACGCTGAGGAGAGATAAAGATCTAATGACTATTTTTATTTGGATTCATTTTTGTGATTGAGGTGTGACATCAGCCTCGTGGTAGGATTCTATTAGCGAAAAGTAATAATGTTAGGGAAAATTAACAATTTTCGCTAACATATTACATTTTATGAAGAGTTATTTACTTTAAAAATTATCAACTATTAAATAATTTCTTAATATAACACGAACTTTTTTTTACCAAGAAAATCAAGAACTATTTAAGAATTCCCTAATCAACCACGAATTATTTTTTTAGTCTAGAAAATCACGAACTATCCTCATTTTCCCCAATCTACCACGTCATTAATTTTGTCTGTTAATTGCTTACGTGCATAATTAATTTTATTGATTGGCATCACACTCAGTATCCATTTAGTCATAAAAATAAGGACCATCTATTTGCACATATATTCCTATGATAAAACAGAGAATTGGACAATAGTTTACATATCTATTTGCATATTTATTCTTGTGATAAATAAAGAATTCAGCAATAGTTCGTATTTTTTTATGACCGGATGGACGTCACGTGTAATATCATGTCAGACTTCGCTTGCACAATCTGTAAAATTAATAATACATATAAGCAATTAACAGACAAAATTGACGACGTAGTAGATTGGGAAAAAAGAGCATAATTCGTGATTTTTTAGGCTAAAAAAATAATTCGTGGTAGATAAAGGAATTCTTGAATAATTAGTGATTTTTAGGCAAATAACCCTTTTATAAAATTATTGCATTATTAGGTAATATTTTTTAATTTTTATGCTAAAGTGTGCCACTGCCCGAAGGTTTTGTATCCACAATATAGCTTTTGAGACAATTGTGAGAATTGTTTCTGCTTGTACTGTATTTCGTTCATCTTGTTTAGCATTTAAATTACTACTTTTTTTAATGCACAATATATATATATTTGAATAAATTTCTATTAAATCATAATATTTGATGAAATTTTCAACTTTGCTAAGGCATTTAATAGTAGTAAAAATTAGGGGTGTTTGAGTCCAGTTACCCTTTTTTTTTTGTGGTACTTGGACCCCTACTTTGTAAAAAAATAGGTTACTAAAATTTAGAGCAGGGCCCTACGTGTAGCTTGTACGATAATACAAATTCTAAGTATCCTATTTGAATTTGTTCTATTTTTAATAAATTAAATTGTAAATGTTAAAAGGCACTTGATAAATTCATAATCAAAGCAAAATCAAATTGATTATCCAAACAGCACATTAAAGACGGCAATCCACCGTATAAATGCAAATTACATACCATTAAAATAACAAAATTAATATAGCATAATGGAAAGAACACATCCATGATCTTCAAGGAGAGTGTTGTCCATCCAACTGTTGATTAATCCGCAATAATAACCATTGTGACCCCAATAACTTCTACTAAAAAACAAAACCATTTTAGTCATTCTTGTATTTACGAATGTGGGGATATTTTCTTCCTATAAAAGCGATATTAGCTTATTCAACTGAAAAACATATCAGATTTCAACGAGCCCCAAGGTGGCACTGATGAATGGCAGACGCAGCTGCTCTGTAGAATGGCTGAAAGAAAAGTAGGGTGGAAGATTGAAATGACAAAGGAAGCAGTAGCTTTGTCAATTTCATCTAGCTTTTTTTTAAAAAAAAATTTCAAGTATTTCAGTTCCGCATACTGATTCTAGTTGTGGATACTCAAAGTGCTGGAACTAGAACTCGAACCTAATAAAAGTTTAAAACATGCTCCCAATTTTTTTGTTCGAACTCTACTCATCTTCTAGGATAGGTTTCTATCAATTCCGGGTCTATCTTATGCACACCCTTAGTAAAAATTGACATATGCTTTACTTTTTTTTAGTGAAATATCATAGATTTTAATTATGTTAGAATTTTTCGTTAATTGTTGACATGCCATTTTTGTTGCTAATGTATCATTTTTCTTTACATATGTATAGAGAAATCAGGAAGTTCGACAAGATCAGATTAGGTTTGCTATTGTTGCGAGATCATATTTCTAAGTAAATCTGCTATGTTACCATATAAAATATGTTAGTCGTTGGTGAAAAACTTGGCTCATGTTCCCATAGCTACGTGAAGTGGTAATTGATTGCACCTAGATATGTTATTTTCCCAAAATTCTTATTATTATATGTCGGGAAAAATGCATTGCATTGGTGGTACAAAAAATATTTAATATTATAATATGGTATAAAATCTTTAAAATGTTGTAGAATGGTATAAAATATTTGATAAATTGATACAAATAATACAAACCATTAATTAACTGCTAATGTCATTAGTAATTACTCACGTGGCGCTTATGTGGCTATTGACGTGGCTCCTACCTGACTACTGACTCAGAAATTGAATGACATGAGAATAAAAATCTAGAAAAAAACAGCACCAATGGTATAAAAAGTTTGGCTAATATTATAATATGATACAATATCTTTAAAATGTTTTAGAATTGTACAAGAAATCTCCAAGTCTTCAATGACACATTCTAATATCATTGTTGTTGATACGCTGATTGGTATGATTTGTGCATCCATTCCCGACCTAGAATCATATGTTTTCGGCCATTTCCCATACATTTAGAGGGTAATTGCATATCTTTTCTATATTGGGATTGAATTGCTGTAAATGATAGTTTTTAGAGCTCCACACATGAATTGGATACTGCTGTGAGTTGTTTGATGTGCAGGGAATGATGAAGACTGGGTTTGTTCGATGCAGCTCCTTTTGTAGAGAATTTCTCCTACTTCCTGTGTGAGAAATAGGTCAAATAATATGTCATCGGAAAGCTCGTCGAGTCAGAATTCCAACGCATCAAACGGATCTCAATTCGGAGCTGAAACGAGGAAGTTATGGCCAAAGAAAGAAAACTGCGCGCTGAACAGAGGATAGACCGCGGTCCATAGACCGCGGTCTACTGAGGCAATTTTACGAATAGGCTTAGACCGCGGTTTACTGAGGCTAAATTCTGGAGACCATTACATCCTATCCCACACTGACCAGACCAAGAATAGAGGAAGTATACCTCCTCTATATATAGTGGTGCACCCCTACATCAAGAAGGCATATAGATACACATACTTATAGACAAGATTTGAAGAGGAAACACAAAGCAACACGCAAGGAACACGAGGAAGGGATCACAACAACACATCGGCAAGTCGGGATCGGGAGATTCGACTTCATCATCTAGAGTTTCTTCTGTCCCTTTTCTTCTTGTTTCTCAATGTTAACTTCTCTTCAAACTCTTGTATTTCCTTCTACTATGTTGAACTAAACCCCTAGAATCCTAGGGGGATCAATGGACCCATTTCTATGTCTTAAGTAAAGCTCTTTTCTTTCACATGTATGATTCTGTCGAGGTACGCCTCCTTGGTGTTATTTATGCAATTTCGTACTTCATGCTTTCTTTTGGACTGATCACCCACGAGATTGAACTTGCGACCGCGAGGAGCCTCGGAAGAGGGAATCGATGTCATGCTAGAAGTTGCATAATCTAGGTTAGCTTATACCGGAAGGTGAGGTTATTCGTGCGAGCGCATCGGAAGATGGTGAGCACCCTAGATAGCCATTTAGGGTTGGTTTAGTTTGGCCTTTCAACACTAATCGCCTAGGAATAGAGTGGATTAGTGTCTTCCGCTTAGGTACATTCGTATGACATCGGAAGGTGCGTACGATGGAAGTGGGGAAACCCTAGAACCCTAGGTTAGTAACATGACAGAATTCATCGTGTGAAAGAGGATTCTTGCTTAAGACTAGAATTGGTGAAGTTGTGAACCTTAGGAGCTTGTTATCGACTGATCTCCATCTGTTTATTTTCTGTTTATTTTCTGTTTGTTTCTTTTCTGTCATTCTAATTACATGCACTCTACTCAACCGATTGGATTGACTTGGCTTGGAACTAGTTGTGTTAATTTTAGTGCTTAGCAATAGAATCCTCGTGGGAACGATACTCTACTCACTTTATATTACTTGTCTGCGATACGTATACTTGCGTGCACAACCTTCAAATACGCAACAATTGTCCTTATCATTGATATAATATTTAGGATCATAAATATAAGAATCATCATTAGAGTGATTATTACTAGTAACTTATTATTTTTGATGAACTGCAAAATGCATATGTCAATAAATTAAAAAATTTAATCCAAAAAAGTGTTGAAAAATCAAAATTAGAACTTTTGAGTCCTAATGGCAAAAATATTACTTGATACTTTGTTCATGTTACCGGAAGAGCTGTATACAATAATTTTTAACTTTGCTTGCCTCGTGAGCCAGTGGAGGGAGTGGAGATAGAAGTCGAAGAAATTATATTCACGTGCATGCATGTGACAAGCATGTCGAGTGCCGCTCCGAAAGGGGAGCCTTGCAAATGTTGGATTTTGCCTCTTCTTACAATTTTTCTCTTCCAATGAAATTAGGTATAGGAAGCAGAAGGCTAGAGTCGTCGGAATCGATAGCCAGGGCAATGAGCTTTCTGTCTATGCGCTTTGCAATAGAAGGCAGATGGTTGGGGCCATAAGCTCTCTATTAGCTCTCGTGGTAGAAACATTCAAGTATCATTTAATTGTAATTCGAAATATAATAAAGTAACAATTCGATGGCCATAGTAAAAAAATATTATAATTAAAATGATTTTCTCGATTGCTTTCTATAGGCACGAAAGCATGCTAGAAAGATCTTACTAGAAATGAAGAAGAAGAAGAATCGACTAAAATTTTGAAGTACAAAATAATCCAATAAAAGAAAATTTTTACCTGTGGTCGAGGCCTGCGACGGTCACAGTGTCTTTAAGACTGATCTGTCCCCTCTGGTCGTGCTGAGGAAGCGTGGGCTGTAGTCTCCCAGGATACAACGACGACTGAGTTTAAGGCTGCACGAGACCCGAAGTTGGAGCTGAACCAGAACTGAAGCCGGAAACCCCAAAAAACGATGAAGAATGCAGGGAGGGAGAAGTGAGAGCTCGAGAGCTTGTGTGTGCTATCTGATCCTAAGGACCAAGGTCCTATTTATAGTGTAGGAGGGAGGTTGCTAACTTAATAGCAGAGAATCGAACAATTGAATGCCCGAACCGACCATAAATGCACTGAATCGACCATTATAAAGGCTAAATCAGACATTAAGATCCCTTAATTGCATTGAACCGGCCATCAATTTGATCGAACCGGGCATCTAGTGCCCTTATTAAGGCCAGCTCTAAATGTCGTGCCTTAGTACACCCTTTAATCGGGTGTTAATTGTCCTAAACTGCCTGGAATCTGAAGAGTCAGGAATCCTAGGCTGATTTATTGAAGGAAAAAAATTTATGGGAAATGGCAAAATGTAGCATCTGCACCTCCAACGCAAGCGCGGGAGACGCGAGGAAATCATCTATTATAGCTGAAGTGGTTTACTCATCATAAGACCACTCTTAACTTATAAATCCTTTTAAATTGTCATTCCTCATCGATGTGGGATTGAGTCTTTATTATTCCCACTATGGGCTCTATGGGCCTTATGGGCCCTTGTGGGCTTGCGCTCTTCGTAATCCAATCCACATTACAAATATTAAGTCCATGAACTTAAACCCAATCCAAATTCCTTTAATTTCTCATTCAATTGGACTTAAGCTCAAATATAATTTTTTTCAATTCATGAGAACAATTTCTCATTTAATTCAATGCCATTTTTCTTACATTAATGTGGTAACTACCGACTAAAATGGAAAAATCTAATGTAGATCAGATTAAAAGTGGAAGAATCTGATTCCAATAAAATGAAAAGCACGAAAAGACTGTCACTAATTGACAGATTTCCCACCCTCTACCCTCTATATATTGAGCTTTTTCACTCAAAATTGCATTACAAAAAGAGACAGTTTTTAAACTAGACAGAAAAGGCTCTTTTCTCCTATTTTTGGTGCATATTTTTTCGACGGTGTTCTACGAAGACCGCTCAAGTTGACTGAGAGAGCTCAGAGTCCAGTGTGTTTCCTTTGGCTCCGCAAGTCATTGTATCTTGCGGGGCAAACGTTACTTTAGCACTACCAATAGACGCCGAATTTATTGTAAGAAAATTGCGATTACGATAAATCTCATGTTTTCACACTATTTGTCTTTTTCCACTCTTCCTTGTAACCTGTTTTAGAATAGTAGTTGGGTTTTATCTATAAATTTCAATACCGTTACCTCCTAATAGAACTGAGTGGCTGAAAATGTAACCAGTTAGGGATGATAACAAATGAGCTTGTTTAGAGTGAAGAACAGAGTCGTAGGGGGACTGTTTGTGAATGTATTTCGACCAAGTTTAGTCGGGGCAAAATTAGATGATATTGGATTTATGGCTGCTAATTTGGAAACTTGTGGTGAGAAATTTCATACAAAGGCTAGAGCTAATCGTTCATAATCCTTTCCAAGGATAAAATAAAGACATATACTCTTCTGTTGTTTTATGTACATGACTAATAATGTCAATCTTGAATCTTGATTTCGTTCACTCAAAACTATAATAGCACTATCAGTAATAGCAATGGTTTAAATATTGCACAGCATTTAACATCTCAACTATCTCGGCTTCAAAATTCGGTGAAATTTCTTAAGTATCTTAAAATATACGTCGAAGTTAGTGTAGGGTTCAGGCCCAAGGCCCTCGCCTCCGAAGAAGTCCGGCCCAAGTCAAGGCCCAGGAAATAAGCCTATCTGCCCATTTCAACGCCTAGGCCTAGCTACACACACAACCTGGGCGGCGTCCGTACCACCAGCGCCGCCTCAGAGCCGCATCAGTCTGTACAACTGACGCCGCCTACGCCTCTGCAGCTCTGACACCAACCGTACCACTGAAGTTACTTATCTCACACGTTACGTGACTTGTATTTAATGCATATGTTCTCACCCCTATATAAAGGGGATCTGTACAAATCAAAGTGATGGATATAAGACAATATTCATAACTCAGACCTCTTCTTCCTCTCAACCATTCTCATACCATTTCCGAACCTAACATTTGGCGCCGTCTGTGGGAAAGAACTAGAAGTCATGGCTCGCACCTGTAGCAACCGCAGAGCAACCAGTTCCACTCGTGATCAACAAGCATTCCTCCCTAACCTCCCACCCACGGAAAACACACCAGAAGGCCCCCCACGTGCTGATCCAAATCAGGACGAGCTCCTGGGGGCCCTCCCCATTCGAACCCGCCAGGCAGTGGAGCAACTCATTGAGCGCCGCGTCACCACCTTAGTGGAGGCCGCGCTATCTCGCCATTTGAACGGGCACCAAGAGGGCGTCGGGGACACCTCAGGTGCGCCGCGCGCTCCCCCTCCTATCGCGACGGCCGCGAGCTCGCGTTTGACGCCTATTCCATCGAAAGACGACGTCTCCCAAGCTGGCACCAACATGACTGCGAGGGAGGTGCAGAAACTGGTCGAGGATCGCGTGGCTAGAGCCCTCGAAGCCAACAACCGTCGCCGGTACGGGCTCCCGGCCGTTGAGGAGGACGTCGCCAGCCCTTTCTCTACTGAAATCCAGGCGGTCACCTTACCCCATAAGTTTAAGGTCCCACAGATCGTTGCTTACGACGGAAAATCCGATCCTTGTGACCACTTGCGTGCCCACGTCAACTCCCTCCTGGGGAGAGGGGCCATGAATGCGATTCAGTGCCTCCTTTTTCCGAGAACGTTGAAGGGCCTCGCAGCGGATTGGTTCGACTCGTTAGAACCCTGGTCCATCTCCCACTTCGCCTCACTAAAAGAAAGGTTTTTGGAACGCTTCGCAGGCTCACTTCGGATCAAGCGCACCTCGATGGAACTTTTCGGGATGCAACAGCGAGATCGTGAGTCTCTTCGCCATTGGTACAAGCGATTTGTAAGAGTGGCGGCCGAAGTGGATGACCTGACCCCACGGGAGAAAATGGCTGCATTTCAGCGCGGCCTAAGGGATGATGAGTTCGCAAAGAACTTGATCATCGACCCCCCAATGATTTTGCTGACCTAGCGGCGCGGGCCCAACGGTTCATGACAATCGAAGAGGCCGACTGGAGGCGCAGGGATACCAAGCGAAAAGAAACTTCTATTGGCCAACAGGAGGAGCGCGGACGGGACAGCAAACGGAGAAGTTCACCCCGCTGTTGGCCCCCCGCGCCGTTGTCCTTGCGGAAGGGGAGAAACGGCGCCTGGTCAAAGCCCCCATCAAAACTAAAGAAATGTTGGGTCCGGACGTGGATCGGTATTGCCGATATCACCGGCGACGGGCCACGATACAGAAGACTGCCGGCAGTTGAAGTCCGAGATCGAACGACTAGTCCAAGGGGGACATCTGCAGGAGTACGTGCAGCGACCGCCCACCAGGAACACGTGGCGTCGAGACCCGGAGGCGAGGAGCACGTCGGGGGACAGACGAGGAAATGAGAGGCCGATGGCTAGAGACCCATCACCCCAGGAGCGTCGAGGAACGATACATATGATCACTGGCAAACGCACCTCTGGAAGTAAGCGTCCTGCGCACGAGATGCAATGCCTGGAGCACTACCGAAGTTATTCGATCACATTTACAGACGAGGACGCTGTGCCCGTACCTCCTTCAGCACGAGATGAGGCGTTGGTAATCACGACCGACGTCGGGGGATTCGAGGTACAATGGATCCTCGTCGACAACGAGAGCTCGGCCGACGTTTTGTATTATGACGCTTTCAGGAAAATGGGTTTCACCGACGCGGACCTTTCCCCAGCGGAGACGCCGTTGATAGGATTCAACGTGGGGATGGTGTATCCAAAGGGAACTATTGCCCTATCTTTCTCCTTGCGAGACGGCAACATGACCTAAAGTTTCATGGCTACTTTCCTGGTGGTAGACATCCAGTCCACCTACAACGTGATCATGGGACGCCCCACGCTGAACGCTCTTCGTGCCATACCGTCCACCTACCATCAAATGGTCAAATTCCCTACCGCCCGTGGCACAGGCGGCGTTCAGGGAAACCATTAGGTGGCGAAGCGTTGCCATCTGGTAGCCCTAAAGGAGACCCGTGTTCGCCCCGCACTACAGATTGAGCCTGACCCTCGTGATGGGGTCGAGCGGCCTGCCCCGATGGGAGAGCTGGAGGAAGTTTTCCTGTTGCCGACAAGGAGCGTCCGGATTGGCGCGGAGTTAGACACCTCCAGTAAGCAAAACTTAATTGCGCTATTGCGGGAATTTTCTGACGTGTTTGCATGGACACCTGCAGACATGCCAGGTATTGACCCATCGATCATCATCCATCGCCTCGCAGTCAACCCAGACGCCCGCCCCATCATCCAACGGCGGTGGTCTATGGGGGCGGAGCGAAAAGAGGCCGTCCGCGAGGAGGTAGCGAGGCTCCTGGTGGCGAACTTCATTGAGGAGCTCTGCTTCCAAACGTGGGTAGCCAACGTTGTCCTGGTGCGCAAGCTGAATGGGCGATGGAGGATGTGCGTGGACTACACGGACCTTAACAAGGCGTGCCCCAAAGATGCCTACCCGTTGCCCCGCATAGACCAGCTAGTTGATGCCACAGCTGGCCACGAGCTGCTCAGCTTCATGGATGTCTATTCTGGGTACAACCAGATAGCGATGCATCTGAGAGATAGGCAAAAAACGGCGTTTTACGCAACAGACGGGGTCTACTGCTACCGCATGATGTCGTTCGGCCTTAAAAACGCAGGAGCCGCATACCAACGGTTGATCAATCGCCTGTTCGCGGCCCAGTTGGGGACAACCATGGAAGTGTATGTTGACGACATGATCGTCAAGTCCGAGCGGGTGGTGGCGCACCAAGGAGACCTTCGGGCGGCGTTTGAGGTGATGAGGCATTACAACCTCCGGCTAAATCCTGAAAAGTGCGCCTTTGGGATGAAGTCGGGGAAATTCCTGGGGTTCATGCTCACTCACAGAGGCATTGAGGTGAACCCGAAAAAATCAAAGCTATAGAAGGCATGAAGTCCCCCTCGACGATCAAAGAGGTTCAGCGCCTCACAGGCCGTCTTGCGGTACTGTCCCGCTAGGAAGCGAGAGACAAATGTTTCCCTTTCTTCATGGGGATAAGGGCAGGAAAAGCCTTCACTTGGATGGCGGAGTGCGAGGAGGCGTTTGCTCGGTTCAAGACTTACCTCAGCTCTCCCCCGTGTCTGGCGACCCCGATGCTGGGGGAAACACTCCGGCTTTACCTGGGGATAAGCGAGGTTGCATTCAGTTTTGTCCTTGTTGTGGAACGAGAGGGAGCACAATGCCCAGTCTATTACGTGAGCAAGGCCATGATCCCGGGGGAGCGCCACTACTTACCAATGGAGAAGTTTACCTTGGCCGTCATCCTAGCGGCGCGGAAACTGAGACCATACTTTCAGGTGCACACCATCGTTGTTCGCACCGACCAACCCCTAAAACAAGTCCTTCGCAAGCCTGAATTGTCGAGGAGAATGGTACGGTGGGCCAATGAGCTCAGTGAATTTGACATCATTTTCGAGCCACGTGGAGCTATTAAGGCTTAGGTGCTGGCAGACTTCATCGCAGAGAACACCGGGCCAAACAATCCCCTAACCCACCCGCCTGCTGACGTCTGGGAAGTGCTCGCTGACGGGTCCTCCACCAGAGGCGTCGCCGGAGCAGGCTGTGAGATAGTTCCCCTAGAGGGACCACCGCTCACCTACAGCCTCGTCCTATCCTTTCCCGCAACTAATAACGAGGCGGAGTATGAAGCCTTGATCACTGGGCTACTGATAACACGGGGGACCGGGGCGCGCCGAGTCCTTGCCAAATGCGACTCGCAACTTGTGGTCGGCCAATTAAATGAAGAATGCGAGGCCAAGGGGGACAACATGAAGCGTTGTTTGGAGAGAGCGAAGGAAGTGGTCCGGCAGTTTGATGAGGCGAAAATCATCCAGGTCCCCAGAGAAGAAAACCACTGGGCGGATCTGCTCAGCAAGGCGGCGACGGGGCAAGCTTATTCCTCCCTCAACTTTATTGAGCGTCGTCAGATTTCCGAGACGTACACGCCTCTCGCTGTATTATGCGCCCGGAATGAGGAGAACTGGATGACGCCCATTCGTAGATACCTGGAGAAACACCTCCCCGCCGACCCCGTAGAGGCTCGGCGTATCAAGTTGCGCGCCGCAAGATACACTATATTGGAGGGCACGCTCTATCGACGCGGGGTATCCTAGCCCCTTTTGCGTTGCCTTGGTCCTGATGAGGCCACCTATGTAAGGAATCGCAGGAAGTCACCAGGAAGCCAAGGTGATTTCACGCATAGCCCTCCGACAAGGGTACTACTGGTCGACAATGATGGACGACACGCAAGCCTTGGTTCGAAGCTGCCTCGCGTGCCAGGCATTTGAGCATCACCCCACTGGATCGCCCACCAAGCTCACTGGTATGATGTCTCCCTGGCCCTTCGCCCAATGGGGGATAGACATATTAGGACCCTTCCCGGTGGCCTCTGCGCAGCGCCGTTTCCTCTTCGTTGCGGTTGACTATTTCTCCAAGTGGGTGGAAGCTAAGGCAGTCGCCACCATCACTGACAAAACATCCCGCAAGTTCGTGATGAAACACATAGTGTACCGCTTCGGCGTCCCCCACATCCTTATCTCAGACAATGGAACGCAGTTCAGAGGGAAAGCTTTCCAGGAAATGTGCCAAGAGCTTCGAATCAAGCAATGCTTCACCTCGGTGGCGCACCCTCAAACAAATGGGCAGACCGAGGTCACTAACCGGACCCTCCTACATGGCTTGCGCACAAGGCTAAATGCACTCTGGGGGTCGTGGGTCGATGAACTGGATAGTGTGCTGTGGGCCTATCAAGTAACGCCCCGTGCGGCCACCGACGCGACACCATTCTCCCTCATTTACGGGTCTGAGGCGGTTATCCCTGCCGAGGTAGTAGTAAACACCCACCGAGTGGCCATGTTTGGGGAGCCAGCAAACGATCGCCTCTGAGGGGAGGACTTGGACCTTGTAGAAGAACAACGCATGCAGGCTCTTACACACATGCACAAAGCGAAGCAAGCAGCGGCGCGCTACTTCAATCGCAGGGTCCGAGCGCGACAATTCAGCGTAGGGGATCTGGTCCTCCGCCAGAACAAATTCTCTCAGCACCAGCCAGGCAAACTTACACCCAAATGGGAGGGCCCATATCGCATCACAGGAATCCCCTACCCAGGCGCGTATATCTTACAAGATATGGAGGGGCGCACACTACCACACACATTCAATGCTGAGGTGATTAAAAAGTTCTTCTATTAGCATACCTTATTTCATGTGTACCCTTGCGTACTTGGTTGAATCTAATCCCTGCTTCCCAACAACTCTTCGCTCATCAAAAAAAAAAAAAGAAGACCTCAGCCATCCTGGGGCACCCTAAGACCTCCGTCACTCGGGGGCAAAAAGACCTCAGACATCCTGGGGCAACCAAAGACCTCAGACATCCTGAGACACCTAAGACCTCCGTCACTCGGGGGCAAAAAGACCTCAGCAATGCAGGGGCGCCAAAGACCTCGGCAAGCCCGAGGCACGCTAAAAGCGTTAAAAAAAAGAAAAAGACCTCAGTCATATTGGGGCGCCAAAAAGACCTCAGTCATCCCGGGGCACCCTAAGACCTCAGTCATCCTGGGGCACCCTAAGACCTCAGACATCCTGGGGCACCTAAGACCTCCGGCACTCAGGGGCACCCAAGACCTCTACCAAAGGCACGCTTCAACAATGTCTGAACTAAAGACCTCAGTAACCCTGAGGCAACAAGACCACAAGGGGCACGACTAAAGTGTCGGAGCACGTACAACTCAACTAGAAGCGGAGGCTCATTCAGAGAATTTCAACGTGTCGAAACGAAGAACTGGCAGCAGCGTGACATGTTGCCCCAGGATAGCTGCAATGGCCTAAACGCGCCTCGATCTTCGACATGAAACACAACACTAGGTTTGTGAACCCTGTGATATGGCACTCGAATACGAAATGACAAGAACATAATAAATCAAAGCAGAGGCTCCATAAAGCGCCCCAACACTTGGTCGGACATGAGCAATACCCAACGCGGTAAAAAACAAATGCATTATGCATAATACTTAACGGCGTCACAATAAGAAAGCGTCATAATAGGAAAGCGTTTCATTACTTAACAACAAAATTACAAAGCCAGATTAGAAAGTTTTATTAAATGTCTTTACAAGGCGTTATTTACAATAGGTTTCCATAAACCCTAAGCCTAAGGGGTTGCAGCGCCACGCGCTTCGTCCAAAAGGGGGAGACAGTCAAGGCCAAGGATCTCTGTCAGATCGATGCCTGGATGCAGACGTTGGAGGTCATCTCTGATAGAGCGAAGGGAATCCTCTATAGCTTTGCCACCTCGCGTCGCCAGCTCCTCGGTAAAGGCGTCGCTAGCCTTGTAATCCTCCACGGCTTCCAGCCTAGAGCGCGCCACCTCCGCCGCCCTCTCCGCGGTAGCCGAAGAGAGAGCCAAAGCAGACTCCCGCAACTGCTACTGGAGTCTCCCCTCTTCAGCAGCCCTGTCGGCCCACTCCCGATCCAGCTGCTCCTTGAGGGCTTTCACCTCCTCTTGGAGCTCAGCTTTCCCCGCCTCCTCAGAGGCGAGCCGCGTCTTCAGTGCCTCAACCTCCTCTCGGACCCCGGCGGCTTCTTGCTCCACGGCATCTACCTGGGCCTTCAGGTCTTGGATGCTGGAGCGCATGTTTTGGCGCTGCTTCCTCCAATTGCACCTCTTGTTTTGTTAGCCACTGGATTTGGGCCTGTAGCTCCGGAGCGTTCACCCGCTCTTGACTCTAGGCCTCCATCAGCAGCCCGAGAACCATAGCTCCCTGTCAAAGTCTACTGTTAGTAACTGATTTCAGAGTAAGAGGTCAGGCAACGAAGGCAGAAACGTGCTCACCATCAACGAGTAGTAGCGCACGTAAGAGAAGAGGTCCTCCCTCGTCTCCAGTGGAGGCAACTCCCTCGTAAGGCACTGTAGGGCCCTGGTGAAATGCAGCTGCATCTCCACGTCTCCAAGGAGCCCCCGGATGGGAGAACCAACTGTAGGAAGGGACGCCTGCACAAGAACGAAGGGAGATCAGAAATATGCCAAGTTATCCTAATGTTGAATCCGATAATAAGCGTCACTTACCTCAGCGTGCTCTTTACCCTGGTCCACCACGGAGGGAACCAACGGTTCCAAGCCCTCACCCTCCTCCTGCGCCTCAACGGGGCTCGGGAGGGGCGTTGAAGATACTGGCTCCGGAGAGCACCTCAGCGAGGCACCAAGCCTCGGGGATGGCCACGCCACCGACCCCTGGAGTCGCCAAGATGGGAGCCTGAGGCGCGTCGAGACTGGCCTCCCCCGGGGAGTCGCAGGAGATGAGGCGCGGGCCAGGCCGGAGGACACGAAAAGGATCTTGCGCCGCTTCTGCACCAGTGCCCCGCTTTCACTGGACTCCCGTTCAGAGGAGACCTCCCTTCTCGGGGCGGCAGCGCTGGGACCCCTAGCCGCGGAAGAAGAGATCAGGAGAACATCTTCCTCCTCCTCCTCACGCTTCCTCTTCCTGACTTCCCTGATGGCCTTCTCCTGCATCAGCAGTTTGTCAATTATCCTAGCCCATTCGCTTTTCTTTGAAACCAAAAACACAGGAGAAAGGTCAGAAATTTACCAAGGTACTCTTGGACAAGCCGCACATGTCCTCATCAACGCTCCACCTCCAGGGCGCTTCGGACACGAGGCCATATTTAAGCAGGTTCTCCTCAGTGATGATGTTCCGGGCGTCAATCTTCACGCCCGAAACTTCTCAGCATTGGCCCGCTCGCCCTTTTTCATAGATCCCCAGGGGTCTCCATCATGAAATTCCCCTTCGGGGCCCTTCCGCCATTTCCAACCCTCAGCGTCCTGCATGAAGAAGAAAGACTCCTTCCATCCGGAGTTGGTTGACCCGTAATTCATCACCAACGCTCTGTAGATCTTCTTGCGGCGCGGTTGAAAATGGTAGTAGCCCTCCTCTGAGCGTTGTACTAACAGATAAAAGAACCTAAAAAGGAGTCTATTGTGTTCTATCTTCTGCTCCCGGCAGTATAGATAGAACGCCGTCCATACCCGCCATGACGTGGGGGAAAGCTGTCCTGGGGCTAAGCGGTAGTACTTTAGCATGGTCGTCACCGGCTCAGCCAAAGGCCAACGGAGGTCGGCTCGGATTTGCTCGGGGAAGACGGCGAACTCCCCCGGGCAAGGCTCCGAGGGCTCCTCGCCCTCTCGGGGAAACCTAGGGCCGAAGTCGGCTCCTATTCTCCCTAGCCTAAGGGTGGCCAGAAATCGGGAAGGGATGAGTTTATTGGCGAAGATCTCATCACCTGGGTTCCCGGTGGAGGATGCCGGAGCACTCGAGGAAGCCATTGCAGCCGGAGCAAGGGAAAAGGTGATCGGATGGTCGGAGAGGAGAGGGGACACGGGGAGCCGGAGTGAAGAAGAGCAAGGGAGGTTTCGGGCTGAGCGATGTGAGGAGAGAGAGAATGATAGGGGTCAGACTACAAACAGGCGAGGGGTAGTTAATGCTCGGGGAAGGAGAAGGGGCGGCGCGTCACTCACGCCGCCCCAGACGTGACGGTCGACTACCCCCTAGCCAAACGCGTGTCACCCCCGGGGTTTGGCATAGTTTTCAAATTTCAAAAATTAGTTTCCCGCGCCTTTTGACGCGTGAAACTCGGGGGCAAGTGTAGGGTTCGGGCCCAAGGCCTTTGCCTCCGAAGAAGTCCGGCCCAAGTCAAGGCTCAGGAAATAAGCCCATCTGCCCGTTTCAACACCTAGGCCTAGCTACACGCATAGCTTGGGCGGCATCCGTACCACCAACGCTGCTTCAGAGCAGCATCAGTCCGTACGACTGACGCCGCCTGTGCCTCTGCAGCTTTGACACCAACCGTACCACAGAAGTTACTTATCTCACACGTTATGTGACTTGTATTTAATGCATATGTTCTCACCCCTATATAAAGGGGATCTGTATAATCAAAGTGATGGATATAAGACAATATTCATAACTCAGACCTCTTCTTCCTCTCAACCATTCTCATACCATTTCTGAACCTAACAGTTAGCACTGTTTGATATTTTTCAGTTATAGAAGATCTCCTTTTGTGATTTTTCTGCAATTGTTTCCATTCTCTTTTCTTTCGGTGTTTGCTGTAGGAGATGAAATATGAAGATTCTGGAGTGAAGAGGGACCATCAATTGTATTCACAAATTCGAGTCTCCATTATTCAGCCAAAAAAGAAATTCGAGCATCCGTTGTAGGAAAACTTGCACCAGCAATAACATTAACGTCCGTCCATTTCTCTACATTGTGAAATCTCTCCAAAAAAGTGGAAAACAAAGAAAAAGAAAGAAATTTTCCCAATTCCCAAAGTCACCAATCCCTAGTTGAACATTGATTACAACGTCTTCCTTACCCTCTTTTTATATTGATATCCTAAATATTCAAGTTTAAAATCCATGCCACTTTCAATCTATGTACAAATCTACGGAATGAGGAAATCTAAATGCTGCGGAGAACCTTTTGCATCCCAATATACAGTGTCAATATACATGACAAACGCGTGAAATTGAAGTTAAAGTTCTTGTCAGTTAAAAGGTTTCTCGAGCTCAGAGCATTTGGGCTTCGGCTTTCCAGCTCGAGAAGATATCGACGCAGTTGAGGATTTAGGAGTTGATGTCAATTTGGTCTTTCTCCATCTCTGCTTCATCGGGACCTTATGAATGTCTGATGGCAGGAGGTCTGTCAGCGTATCTGTGGCTTGGTGCCCAAGAGATTGCTCCAACTCTGCTTGGAAACAAAGAACAGGCGAAGATCGATGGAACTAAAGGCAAAGTTAAAAGACCGCCAAGGAAATTCCCACCTCATAATTAAAAAGTTACGACATCATTGAACTGCATTTTTTATTTGCTATTTTGATGTAACAGACAGGACATAAGTATTTTCAAAATGTCATGCCTAAAGAAAAATGTACTCTTGATATATGAAGGCAAGGATCCAAGTTTACCTTGAGAAGCCCAAGAGGAAGAAAGAGAAGCTGGTTTAGAATCTCTAGGTTCACTTATGGTACCCAAAGAGCTTGAAAATTCTGGCGCTGCCTTGAACTCATTCATCTTCATCATATAATATCCAGTTAAACATAAATAGAAAATAAAGAACTTAACGGGCCATTATAAAAAAATAAAATGATTCTACAATGGTCTTGCTTTCGATGACTCGATAATAAGAGCCTAATGCCAATCCCTTGAAATCATGGTCTTTAAACTAGTAACTATTCAACGGTTGCAAATCTTCCAAGTGGGTAGTCGACAATCACTGAATAGTTTCTTTTACTGTCAAAATTCATTACCTAGCAAGGGTGAACTTATATTCAAGAAAATAACTTAGCTTTTTACGTAAAATAAGAGGTGATTGTATCGTAATTTATCCGAGAGAGTGAATGTGGGATGTGATTGATTATATTAAAGAAAAGGAAGGAAGGAGAGGAGATCAATTGTTCATACCCTGTTGGAAAAATGGCACGAATAGCACGTATAAAATGTGTGAATGAGAAATTGTGTCTCTTGAAATTAGAGGAAATTATACGAGTAAGATCAGTCGATCTGAAGATGTACCGATGGATATCCATTGAACTTCTTCTCTTGTGTGGATGAATGTGCCCACATACGCGAATGGATTTGTTCCTATGTTCCTCCTAATTTCATCCATCATTTGCGATTAATTGATCGCATTTGCAGGAGAGTTTTCATTTCTAATGATTGAAGTTTAATGGAGGCAATAATTGGGAGCCTTAACTCTCCACGCATGCCAGCATCTCCACTCCACCTATATATATATATATATATATAAGTGGTATGCATGGAGAATAGAAGTGTGAAGAAAAGGAGTTCTTCATAAGCAAGCATATTGTGTGCCATTTGACCGACAACCTTCGCCTTCTTCATAAAATTAGTCCTAGGAAATATTCCTCCCTCTATTTTGTCGTGCATTGTTTTCGGTGGTGTTCAGCTTCTGTTTCAGTTCGCCTTGGAGCTTCAAGTTCGGTGCTACTTACAGCTCTGCAGTCGTTGTATCCTGGGAGACTTACGTCCACGTGTCCTCAGCACAACCGAGAGGGGGCGAATAAGTCTAAAGGAAACTGTGACCGCCACAAGCCTCGACGATCAGTAACATTTTCATACTATTATATTCTTTCCTTTTAGTCGATTACTCTTTTCATACGGTAAAGTCTTTCTAGCACGATTACGTGCCCAAAGAAAGAATCAAAATTATTTCTACCTATATTATTCATCCTTTAATTGTGGCCATCGAGATCATCTTTTTTACTGAGGAGACTCTACAATCTTAAGACTTATTGGCTTGTCTTTTGATCTCAGATGGCTACTAATATCACTCCAACTGCGGTTGCTGCTAGTGATGCTGCCACTGCTATGGCTAGGGACTCGGGCTCTGCCCCAATCATGCCTCTAGGAGGCACAGGCTCCATGCCTACTGTGGTTCCTGTTGATCACAGTGAGAAACCTGATAAGTTCAATGGGTTGAATTTCAAAAGGTGGCAACAAAAGATGCTCTTTTATTTGACCACCCTGAACCTTGCTCGATTCTTGACCGAGGAGGCTCCCAAGCTTCCTGAGGGACAATCAGATGTCCAGGCTACTCAAGCTGTTGATGCCTGGAACCATTCTGATTTTCTGTGCAGAAATTACGTTTTGAACGGGCTGCACGATTCGCTATATAATGTGTATTGTACACTAAAGACAGCGAAAACACTGTGGGATTCCTTGGACCGCAAGTATAGGACAGAGGATGCTGGCACAAAGAAATTTGTCGTCGGACGGTTCCTCGACTATAAAATGGTGGATTCCAAAACAGTGCTCAGTCAAGTGCAAGAAATTCAGGTGATCTTGCATGAGATTCATGCTGAAGGCATGGTACTGAGTGAAACCTTTCAAGTGGCTGCTATCATTGAGAAGTTGCCACCCGGATGGAAGGATTTCAAGAACTACCTTAAGCACAAGCGAAAGGAGATGACATTGGAGGACCTAATTGTTAGACTTCGAATTGAAGAAGATAACAGAGGGTCTGAAAGGCTCATCCCTACTAGTGCCAAGGTAAACGTGATGGAGCATGGGCAAGGCTCAAAGCCCAAGAAAAATAAGGCCAAGACCGGGCCTAATGGAGGAGTTTCCAAGCCGAAATTCCAAGGAAAATGTTTCAACTGTGGCAAGAAGGGCCACAAGTCTACTGATTGTCGGCTTCCCAAGAAGAAGAAGCCTGAGGCCAATGTGGTTGACACCATATCCCAGGATATATCCGACATCAACCTTTCTGCTGTGGTTTCAGAAGTAAACCTGGTAGGGTCAAATCCAAAGGAGTGGTGGATTGACACTGGAGCTACTCGACACGTTTGCTCTAGTAGAAATCTATTCACAACCTTTGAGATGGTCAATGGAGAGAAGATCTTCATGGGAAACTCGGCCTCTTCTGCGGTTGAAGGTCAGGGAAAGGTGGTACTGAAAATGACCTCTGGAAAATTACTGACTTTGAACAACGTACTGTACGTGCCAGAAATCCGGAAGAATCTGGTATCAGGCTCATTATTGAACAAACACGGTTTCAAAATGGTGTTCGAGTCAGACAAAGTAATTTTGTCTAAATCTGGAATGTATGTAGGCAAGGGCTATATGAGTGATGGGCTATTTAAGCTCAATGTAATCACAGTTATCAATAAAATTGATAATGCTTCTGCTTACTTGCTCGAGTCTTCCAATTTGTGGCATGGAAGACTAGGACATGTTAATTATGATTCAATGAGAAAATTAATTAACATGGAACACATACCGAAATTCCAAATTGATTCAAATCACAAATGTGAAATTTGTGTTGAGGCAAAGTTAACGAGGTCACCGTTTCAATCAATTGAAAGAAACACCGAACCACTTGAGTTAATTCATAGTGACGTTTGTGACTTGAAATTAGTGCAAACGAGAGGTGGTAATAAATACTTTATTACCTTTATTGATGATAGCACAAAATACTGCTATGTGTATTTGCTTAAGAGCAAAGATGAGGCTTTGAATAAATTTATTCTCTACAAAAATGAAGTTGAGAATCAACTTAATAAGAGAATAAAGAGATTGAGAAGTGATAGAGGCGGCGAGTATGAAACACCTTTTGGTGATTTCTGTGCACAATATGGAATTGTCCATGAAGTAACTGCGCCCTACTCACCTCAATCAAATGGTGTTGCGGAACGAAAGAATCGCACATTGAATGAAATGATGAATGCGATGCTTTTAAGTTCGGGGTTGCCCCGAAACATGTGGGGGGAAGCTGTATTGACAAGTAACTACCTTTTGAACAAGGTACCTCGAAAGAAAGAGGAAAAGACCCCATATGAATTATGGCATGGTAAGAGACCATCCTACAGACACTTACGAGTGTGGGGGTGTCTTGCGAAAGTGGCTATTCCAACACCTAAAAAGGTAAAGATAGGTCCTAAAACGGTGGACTGTATCTTTATAGGCTATGCACATAATAGCAGTACATATCGATTCCTTGTGTATGAATCAAAGATTCAGGATATACACAAGAATACGATAATAGAATCAAGGAATGCATCATTCTTTGAAGATGTATTTCCATGTAGATCCAATGAGGGATCAAGCTCGTCAAAGCGAACTTTTGAAACTATGAATGAAGAAAATTATGATTCGGAATACGGTCCTAATCATGAAGGTGAACTAAGACGCGGTAAGCGGGCAAGAATTCAAAAATCCTTCGGGGATGATTTTCTAACTTATTTGTTAGAAAAGGAACCACAGACTTATGAAGAAGCAATGACTTCTTCTGATGGACCTCTTTGGAAGGAAGTAATAAATAATGAAATTGATTCTATTTTACAGAATCATACTTGGGAGTTAGTGGATCTTCCTCCAGGCTGTAAACCTTTGGGATCTAAGTGGATCTTTAAAAGGAAAATTAGAGCAGACGGCTCAATTGATAAGTATAAGGCTCGACTTGTAATTAAAGGGTACAAGCAACGAGAAGGCCTTGATTACTTTGATACTTATTCTCCAGTGACGAGAATAAATTCCATTAGGATGATACTTGCAATTGCGGCATTGCGCAATTTAGAGGTACATCAAATGGATGTGAAAATAGCATTCTTAAATGGTGACTTGGATGAAGAAATTTACATGGAACAACCTGAGGGTTTTGTGGTTCCAGGAAATGAAAAGAAAGTCTGTAAATTGGTGAAATCATTGTATGGATTAAAACAAGCACCAAAACAATGGCATGAAAAGTTTGACAATACAATGATTTCCAATGGATTTAAGATCAATGAGTGTGACAAATGTGTATACATAAAAGAGACAGAAAATGGTTATGTCATTTTATGTCTATATGTGGATGACATACTCATTGTTGGTAGTAATGAGAGAATCATTAAATCTACCAAAAACATGTTGAATTCAAGATTCGACATGAAAGACATGGGTCTTGCTGATGTGATTTTAGGGGTTAAAATCACAAGAACATCAGAAGGACTAGTCTTAGACCAATCGCACTATGTGGATAAAATTCTTGATAAATTTAACAAGAATGATTCTGGTGTTGCTAGAACACCATTAGATACAAATCTCCATCTATCAAAAAAGAGGGGAGAGCATTTCACAAGTGGAATACTCAAGGGTCATCGGGAGCCTAATGTATCTAATGAGTTGTACTAGACCGGATATTGCCTACACGGTAAGTAGGTTGAGTAGATTTACGAGTAATCCGAGTGACGACCATTGGAAGGCAATAATAAGAGTACTAAGATACTTATGGTATACTCAGAATTATGGTTTGTATTATACCCGATATCCAGCAGTACTTGAAGGGTACAGTGATGCAAACTGGATATCTGATATAAAATACTGGAAATCTACTAGTGGATATGTATTCACGTTAGCTGGAGCAGCTATATCGTGGAAATCCTCAAAACAAACTGTGATAGCTCGATCCACAATGGAATCTGAATTTATCGCATTGGAGAAATGTGGAGAAGAAGCTGAATGGCTGCGCCATTTCCTTGAGGATATCCCGAAATGGGACAAACCGGTGCCACCAATTTGTATTCATTGCGATAGTCAGTCGGCTATTGGAAGGGCACAAAGTAATATGTATAATGGTAAGTCTAGACATATATGTCGTAGACATAATACCATTAAACAACTACTCTCAACTGGAATTATCACTATTGACTATGTGAAGTCAAAGGATAATCTGGCAGATCCGCTAACCAAAGGGTTAAATAGAGAGTTAGTTGAAAAGATGTCAAAAGGAATGGGACTTAAGCCCATTAGAGAAAAAGTTTTATGAAGGAAAACCCAACCTAGTTGACTGGAGATCCCAAGATCTAGGTTCAAAGGGACAACCTACTCATAAGACTTAATGAGATCACTGTGGGGGATTAATCCTCAACCCGTTCCTAGACATGAAACAGTGATATTAAAGGGATAAGGTTAGCATTCAGATGCTTTAATGATTTGTAAAGGAGTAATTAGAATACTCTAGAGTTTATAAATAACCTATGTGAGAGAGAAGTGGGGCCGCTTCGAAGGAGAATTAAGGGCTTAATTCTTTAAAAACTATCGCAGAACCAGGACGGTGTTCATGGCCAAAAGAACACAATCATGAGAACTAAACAGAAGTTTAGTGGATTCCTGTGTGAGGTATATGATCCTTTACATAAGAAAGCAGGACAGTTCAAGGACATCGTGTCTACTGGACAGCTAGTAAAGTAAGTATACTTTCACAAGGGAAGGTTCAAAGGTGGAGACACCTACCTATCCTATGCAGGATTCACTTGTTGAACACTACCATAGAGTCAAAATCCAAACAATTTTCATTCATGTGGGGGATTGTTGGAAAAATGGCACGAATAGCACGTATAAAATGTGTGAATGAGAAATTGTGTCTCTTGAAATTAGAGGAAATTATACGAGTAAGATCAGTCGATCTGAAGATGTACCGATGGATATCCATTGAACTTCTTCACTTGTGTGGATGAATGTGCCCACATACGCGAATGGATTTGTTCCTATGTTCCTCCTAATTTCATCCATCATTTGCGATTAATTGATCGCATTTGCAGGAGAGTTTTCATTTCTAATGATTGAAGTTTAATGGAGGCAATCATTGGGAGCCTTAACTCTCCACGCATGCCAGCATCTCCACTCCACCTATATATATATATATATATATAAGTGGTATGCATGGAGAATAGAAGTGTGAAGAAAAGGAGTTCTTCATAAGCAAGCATATTGTGTGCCATTTGACCGACAACCTTCGCCTTCTTCATAAAATTAGTCCTAGGAAATATTCCTCCCTCTATTTTGTCGTGCATTGTTTTCGGTGGTGTTCAGCTTCTGTTTCAGTTCGCCTTGGAGCTTCAAGTTCGGTGCTACTTACAGCTCTGCAGTCGTTGTATCCTGGGAGACTTACGTCCACGTGTCCTCAGCACAACCGAGAGGGGGCGAATAAGTCTTAAGGAAATTGTGACCGCCACAAGCCTCGACGATCAGTAACATTTTCATACTATTATATTCTTTCCTTTTAGTCGATTACTCTTTTCATACGGTAAAGTCTTTCTAGCACGATTACGTGCCCAAAGAAAGAATCAAAATTATTTCTACCTATATTATTCATCCTTTAATTGTGGCCACCGAGATCATCTTTTTTACTGAGGAGACTCTACATACCCAAGTAGGGCCACTGCCCGATGGACCATCCCAACCAATGTGAGCAACATGCTTTACATCTCTTGGGCACCCAATTTCCATCTCTCTCTCCTTCACAACTGCAGCATCAGCCACGCAATGGAAAGGAAGATTGCACAGATACAAAAATAAAAAATAAAAAGAAATATAAAAACTTGAAGGGCTAGTTTGTACTTACCAAATATGTGGGAGATGTATTTAATTCCTTTGTAGATCCCTGCGATTTTTTTTGTCATTGTACCTCAATTCTAATGACTTCAAGCCCCTCAAATGGAAAATTGAAATGAGATGAGAAAACTTGCCAAATGGAGACTCTCTCAGATAAGCGAGCCTTTTGCATGCATCACATAACAAATCGTTGATGCTTTTCTTTTCAATATTCTGTTAATTTTCTTTTTGAAAGCGCTAAAAAAATTGCAGCTTGTAAATGGGGTTCCCTGTTGTTGAAGAATGGAATAGCCAAAAAGTTGAATGAATAATATCATTTTACCCTGCGAAGAAATAAACAAAAAAGCAAAAACTTTGATTTTTAATTGCCTTATTATTATTACAATTTGAGTGGTAAAATGGGTTCAATGGCGTCATCCTCTATTTTCTTTCATCTGCTCTTCATCTCATTATTTCATTAAGAAAAATGAGACGGAAGAGCATCATTGCGATGAAGAGGGAACGCCCATCACAGGATCAGATTCTTTTTTGATAATTACACAGGATCAGATTCACACAGCAAAGGGAAGATCTTTAAACTCCAAACACAGAAAATGTTGAAAAGAGCGAAGAGATTATTGTCTCAGTAGAATCAACGGTTAGTTTGATGGGAATGTAGAATTGGGTAGAAAGAGATCATAGAGACCTCCGAAATGAGAGGTGAAGGAAAGGTTTTGAAAGGGTAAATCATTACAAACTTTAAAAAAATTTCCAAGAAAGGATCAGGGGAAGGCTTTGCTTCTAAAGGTGTCATTTGTAGAAGAAGGCATGTTGTGTCATAGTACCGCCACTTGACAATGTTTAAATGATAATACTAACAAGTAAAATTTGGTTATTTTTAATTTTTTTATGAAAGCTAAAACATAAAAAAGAGCCTAAAATATTTAAATTTTATTGGTTAATGTCACCATATAAATAATATCACACGGTAACACCAATTCATAAAATACTTTCTCCATTTGTAGCTTAGCTGAGATGACTCTTTTCTGTTGAACGAGCAAATCGGAACCACTCATTCTACCTTACTCTATTTTCCCCTTAAATTCTTTTCCCCTTTATTTTATAAAGTATTTTATTCAATTTCTAAGAAAAAACTTCAATCGATCGTTGTCGGTCCTGTGTATATGCTAACCACCATAATAAATCTATGCCCATTGCACGATCTCTATCCCTTTTTCAAGAAAATGAGTGTTGTATCATTTCCCTATGAAAAAAATCCACTAACCTCATTGAAGGCTCCCAACAATCTTAATGATCCAATTATCCAATATCTACGAATCTTGCCAAGAGTTTCAAAGGAAGGATGTTTCCTAACACGTGCACCACAACATTCAAATTCTATAATTTATGGATTTTTTGTATTATTTTCCAGAATATTTGATCCACGAAAAAAAAAAAGATACCAATGCAACTATCTGTCTAACGCATGGAATTTTCAAAGACAAGGGGTAAATAACAATTTCTTGTGGGAAAGAAGGATAGTGCAGGATAGAACTATAACAACAGTCAAATTCGAGCTCGAAATTGCGTGGGCATCCATCAGAAATCAAAATAAGGTGTCTGTACTGTTGAATTCTGTGAGTTGCGTGAGCAGACCGAGGGCGGGGTAGATCGCTAGGTCTGGAGGGACTACCAGGTTTTGTGGGCTTACATTGTGAAGGGACTACCGGAGACAGGTTCGGATTTACGTTAATGATTGCCATGTGGTCAGAAGCTCATATTATATTATTGATAGTGAGTCTTATAAAAGACCGGATCCATTTCTACCCAAAATACTAAGTTATTAGGTAGTACATAGTTATCTTATAAACTTATTATGATCCTTTTTATATGACTAATATAGAATCTAATATTAACAAGGATTAAACGTTTAAAATAAGTACAGAAAAAAGGAAAAAAAGGTGAAATGCGTATAAAAGCACATAATTTATCCCTTCTCTAAAAAAACCAAACTTTTGAATATGAAAAAGAAGCATGTAATTTCATATTGTTCCCAAATTAAACCAATTCAAAGAAAAGATTTGATACACTGGTACTACTCTCGACCTAAGACCAAGATGTCATGTACTCAACTCTCATCACTAGGATTTCCCGTTTTCTTTTAGTTCATTTTTCTTCTCTCTTTTGGGTTTTGTGCTTCCTTTATATATCAAAAAATTAAGCCAACCCGTCGATTCACCACTAATTGCTTAAATAGCATCTTATATGACAATTTTTTTAGCGCGTAGCCTTAGGAAAAGTTTAAGAAAAAGCATTCTTCCAAAGGATTTAAAAATTTTGAAATATGAAAGAAACTTAAACGATATCATCACTTCCTTTTGTTCCCTTTCTTGTATTAATTATATACAAAACGTGTCATTCATTCGGATCTACTTACATGGACCTCGCACAATCTAGGAAGGGTGACATTCGTCCTTTCTCCATGGGCTATTTCCTACTATGAAGTCATTAGAATCATAAAGAGCGGAGTAAATTCACATTTTCATTTCTAAGAAATTGAGTTCAACTCACTTAGATCCTTCAATAATTTTTTGTTACACTTGGTAACTCAAGAGATTAGCTTTGTGTTATCTGGATCCTTATTTGCAAATTGTGTCAACCATACCCTTTTCATGAATTAGTTAGGTCCTTAATGTTTTTCAAATAGGTCTTTCGTATATGCATAAGATTCTTTTGTATTGTCAGTTGGATCCCTCTATTAGTCTTACAGTTGATGGTTGTCGAGTCAATAGATTTTTTAAGAGTAAGTAAACAAGTTCATCCCTGAAAGATGCATTGACCATCAAGTTCATTCTTTTTTAATTTTGTACCACAATATCGTTCTTCTAAACATCAATGAGGTTTTCCTGAATATCAATTGAGTTTTTTGAACATCAATTAGGTCATCTTGAATATTAGTTAGAACATCTTGAACATCAATATCATCCTTAAATTTTTTGAACATCAGTTTAGTCCTTTTTATACATCAAATTCGTCCTTCCATTTATAAATCCGTCTAGTTTTACAGAAAACTCGTTGAACATCAATTAGGTCCTTCCATGTATGTTTTGCTACATTTGATTATTTAGTCTTTTATCATTTACAAAAGTCGATAAACATCAATTCCGTCTTCGATCTCTCGCTCCCCCTCTCTCTTCCCCCCTTTGTCCCCCTCTCTCCCTTATGCTCTCCCTCTCTGCCTCTCTCTATCTTGCTCTCCATCTCTCCCCTTCTCCCTCTCCTTCTCCATCTATCCCTTCCCTCTTTCTCCTCACTCCCTCTCTCTCTTCCTTTCCCTCTGTCTCCCCCTCTCCCCTTCCTACCCCTTCCCCATCTCTCCTTCCTTCGCTCTCTTCCTTTCCCTATATCTCTCTCTCCCCTCTCTCTCACTCACTCTCTCTCTCTCCCTCCCCTTCCCTCTCTCTTAGTTGCTTTATTTCAAGTTTGGTTAGGTTTATTCTTGAGCTCTTACTAAACCTTCTCTTATTTGTTTCTTCCAACATCTGCATTTCCTTTATATACTACTCTCGAATTGGTTATAAAATTCTATTACCTCTATGGAAGAAAGTCGATTCTCAACACAACATTGTTCCCAAATAGCAAAACGAGACTGATGGGGACAAGAGAGGGATAGATGGAAATGATGGGGGAGAGAGACTAAAGACAGGTAAGAGTGTGGGGGAGAGAGATGGGAATGACAAGGAGAGAGAGATAGGAATGGTGTAGGTGTATGTATATTGGGGGGGGGGGTGGCGATGAGAATGGAGTGATGGGGGGCAAGAGAGAGAGAGAGAGAATAAAAAGGGAGCAATGCAGGTGCACACACAAGAGAAAGAGTGAGAGAGAGGGGTTAAGAGAAAGACAGAGAGAAATATGGGAATGATAGTGGAGATGTGGGAATGATGTGAATGCATGTGTATTAGGGGGAAGAGAGGGAGTCATAGGAGGTGGAGAGAGATATAAATCATGTGTATGCATGTATATTATGGGGAGTGAGCGAGTGATAGAAATGATGTGTCTAAATGTGTATTAGAGAGGGAGGGAAGAGGGAGGAAATGATGGGGAGGGACGAGGAAAGAATAGGATATGAAGTAAGAAATAAATTCTGAAATCACAGGAACCTATTTGAAAGTATCTTATTTGTCATATTAACAATGTTACAACTTCATTAATGCATGGATGAAATCGATATTCAAGTGGACCTAATTGATGTTGAAAAAACCTAATTGAGGTTAAAAAACCTAATTGACATTTAAAATACCTAACTGATATTTAGAAGAATCTAATTGATGTCTACAAAACTCATAAGGCTGATATTGATATAAAAAATTAGAAATGGATGAACTTGATGCTCAATACATCTCTCAGGGACAAATTTTGTTATTTGGAAATTATATCAGCCATACCCATTTGATGTATTAGCTAGGTCATTACTGTTTTCAAGTAGGCCTTTCGTATATCAATAAGATTCTTTCGTACAGTCAGTTGGGTCCCACTATTAGACTTATAGTTGATAGTCATCAATTCAATAAATTTTTTAATTAAATAAGTCCCTTCGTCATGGATGACATTGTGTCCATTTGCTCATTTGACTTTCAAACGTTTCTTTTTTTTTTAAATATTATTTATGTACCCCTTTCAACGAACAAAACACTTCAGTACTTAATACTCTTAAAAAAATAAACCGTAAACAAATTAAGACTTTTACCAGACATCACCTTAGCCCAAAAATGGCAAAATAAAACCTTAATAGGATTCTTTTGCCTGAAACCTCAAGATCTTCACCTCGCAACCATGATCTCACCTCGGGATCCACTGAAGACACTCTCCAAAGCCCTAAATTTTTGCTTAAAATCAAAATCATTTTTTTATGATAGGAAAGTTGAGATCTTTTAAAGTAATTCATATGTTGAACCACCACAATCTGATTGAAGATGTCGCCCCACTTCCTAAACGTAATTCACATGTTGAACCACCACAATCTGATTAAAGATGTCGCCCCACTTCCTAAACGATGGGCCTTAGACAGCCGTCTTGGTCCAGATAGCAGCGGGCAATACCTATAGCTTCCCCCTTTACTCCCTTGCTTAATATCGTCGCTAGGCTACAATTAGCGATGGCCTATTATTCTACGTGTGGCAATGGTATTGTAGAGAACATCAGCACCCTCCCTGGGATCGACTGTAGTAAGTTTTCGTCTTGGCCTCTTCTATTTGTCCTCTCCTAGTTATTGGGCTATCGTGTTCTTTGGCTTGCCAACAATCAAATTGGTCAGGGTCTGTGTCGTTGGTCGATGAGTTGTTTGGGAGAAATTTGGATGGCTCTAATTGCTTATTTTGGTGCTTTTGATTGAGGAGTTTGAAAAGAATAGAGAGGAGACGAAGGCTAAGCAGAATGTGAATGGGAGAGGAGAGAGAGAGGGAGATTTCCTTATTGTAACTTAACGGAGACGGAATAAACATTGGTTGTGATAAAAACTCCTATTAAGTTATAATAGATTCAACGAAGGAGAGACCTTTTTAATAAGTGAATGACCCACTTGAAAACTAGATAGACTCATTTGATAACCTTGAAGACCTATTTTATAACATCAGTGACTTTTTTTTTATAGCAACAAGGAGTCATGTGATACATCTGATAAACTGAAGGAGTCAGTCGTAATATCAAGGACCTATCTAATAACATAAAGGATCCAAGTGACGTAAATTCAATCTCTCGAGTAACCAAGGGGAACAAAAAATTTCTTTGCTATCCAAGTAAGCTGAACCCAATTTATCATAAACAAAGTTGCTAAAGAGAGCATATACAAAATTTAAGAGATGAGCAATTTAGTCATAGAGAGAGAGTTTTTGAATCACTTAGGTTCCTGAATTTTTTTTGTCTTACTTAACTCTTTCATGATGGATTTTCATCAAATGGATCCTTCATTATATCAACTAGGTCCCTCATATTATCAGTTTGTCCCCCATATTTTCAATTAGATCTCTCATGGTATAAATTTAATCCCTATATACATCAACTAGATCTCAAGAGATCATCTGTCCAATTCTTCATTAAACATTAACCATTCCAAAGGACCCTATCCTTATCCTATTTCCTCAAATTTACTTGAAATCCTATCCCTTGGAGATGCGTTGTGCATCAAGTTCATCCCTTTCTAATTTTGTAAATCAATATCATTCTTCTGAATATGGATTAGATCTTTTGAACATCAAGTAGGTCCTAAACATCATTTAGCCCCCTAAACATCAATTAGGTCCTCATGAACATCAGTGTATTGTTTAACATGCTTAACATCACTTTTATCATTTTTGTACATCAAATTCATCATTTCATAAATACGTATGTTTTTAGTACAAAACTCATTGAACATTAATTAGACTATTCTATGTATGCTTTGTTGTATTTGATTATTTAGTCTCTCATCCTTAAAAAAAGTTGGTGAATATATATTTCATCCTCGATCTCTCGCTGAAAGGGGAGGGAGGGAGTGATTGAGTGCAGAAAGAGATGATACTGATACTAATGTGTGTGCATGAGTATTAGGAGGAGAGAGAGGGGGGAGTGATAGGGGGAGAGAGAGGGGTAAGAGAGTAAGAGAAAGATGAGAATGATAGGTAGAGAGAAGTGGGAATGATGTTTCGTGCATGTGTATTAGGTGGAGAGAAAGAATGATGAGGGAAGGAGTAATGGAGAGAGAGAGAGAGATGGGAATGATTAGGAGGGAGACAGAGAGATGAGAATGATATGTATGCATGTTGTGCTATCAACTCGCAAGAGGACGAATCGCAAGTAGTAAACCCAGCGAGCGGGTATTGTTCCCACGAGGATCAAAGCCTATCGAGTACGAATTTAGAACACCAAGTACCAAGCCAAACCACCCAATAATTGAGAGAGTGCAGAAATTGCAAGAAAAGAAGTAGAGACGGACAATTTAAAGAGAACAGAAATAGCATTATATGATCTTAACAAGAAAATGATTCTAGAGACTTAGTTTCACTTAGGTCTACTTCAATCCTTTTGAACTTAATTAACCGGATCAAGTCACGTGTTCTCTTTTCCTATCCACGGGTCCTAAAGTCACCTAATCCGACTCTCGTAGTAACTAGGATGTATCCCTAGGATGATCCTAAACCACTCTATCCCTAGGTAGTTAGAATTAAGGGGCCAAATGTCATGTTCGTAACCGTGTCGGGATGACTAGGGTGATGGCTACTTCTCGGGCCTTCTCACACGTCTCTTCTAACTCTCACAAGGACTAATCTACCTCTCGGTATGATTATTCCTAAGCTATGTTTACCTAGGCTACGGGATTCTCACTGTGTTTCCTCACTGTCCCTTAGATCAAATTCATTGAGTTGGCCAGACATCAACAAATGCATGAAGTACAGTAAACATAAGGGAAATAGAAACACCTTCGTAGATCCGAGAAATAGTTCAATACATGGAAGAAATAAACACTAAGATCTACTTACTGCCATGGAGAATAAGAAACTAGCCGGACATGATTATGTCACAATACATGTTCATCAGAATTAAAAGTTACGAAACCAAAATAAAGAGAAGGGAACTAAGAGTAGAAGATGTCTGAAACACTATTGATGAGCTTGATTCCATAGCTTCTTCTATCCTCGAACTGTGTTCTGATACCCCGGGTTTGTAACCTTAATCCGCTAAGAATATTTTCTAAGATTGCTTAGTTATGAAAAGGTATGGGTATGCACCTCTATTTATAAGGTATTTCTACCTTTTCCAAAGTTGGCATGGTAGTGTGGGATAAAAATTTTGTGTCCCACCATTTTGCCTCAGTAAATCGCGATACAGCACACTGTTCACACCATGGTGCACTGAGGCAAAATTTAGCCTTGAATGCTCTCAATGAGCCGCAGTGTAGTATTGTTCACACCGCGGTGCACTGAGTCTGTTCTGTGTAGTTTTCTTGGATTGGCCATAACTTCGTCATTTTAGCTCCGAATCATACACGGTTTGATGCATTGGATCCTGACTCGACGAGCTTTCCGTTGATATCTTATTTGGTATGTTTTCTATTGAGGAAGTCCTGCAAAAACTAGATAAATTTAGAGGATGGATAAGGTGTACAGAGATTCATATTTCAGCAAAAACAACACAAATAACAAGTGGAATGCATGTTTTCAACTCAAGTTTAAGGTCTGAAAGTGTACTTCAAATATAACTTCTATGGTATTATCACACCCCCAAACCTAAACTTTGCTCATCCTCGAGCAAAGCTCTAAGCACAATGATTCAAAAGCTTAACATGCATCTTCCCTTCTTCAATTGGTAGCAATGCTCATAATTTGTAGTCGGTACTTTCAAGATTTTCCCTTAAAGTTCTCAGAGATGGCCATGTTTCTTATTTAACCTTGAGTTCCAATGATCCGAACCTCATGTTTTCATTTCAACCCATGCAGTGTCGTGCAATACCTTACACCTAGCCCTAAGTCTTGACCATACTATTGTGCATCATAAGGAAATACTCATGCAAACATGCATCTAGCTGCTGGCCCAATGCATGATCACATATTTTTGCTCTTACTTACTTCTTTTCCATAATTACACTTAGCCAATAACCCTTACTCGGGTGGTGCACAACTTTCAAGGGCCTGCACCTCCGCTAGCTTTGTAATTTACTGACACACTTTTGATGAGCCAGTCGGATGAACAGATAGTCCCCCACAAGTACATGCCGAGCCGTATTGCCAACACACTCAGTGCATCAATTTGGGCTCAAACCCGAACAAAGTTACTCAAAGTCTTGGCACATCTTTCTTAGTATACTCAATTTTTAGCCCAACACATTTTTGCAAAAGTATTTCCAGAGATGACCCTTGCTGTCCTTGACATAAGATCTAGAGGTAAAGTTCGTATACAAATAATTGGAACTGAAAATCATCACAATTTCACCTTCAGTGAAGCAATCCCACTAACCATTAATGATCATCACAGAATAAGGATCCACTCGAGTTCTCTACTAACACCTTGCAAACATTGCTATCCATCGAAAACATCATCATTTTTCAGCATTTTTTTTGAAAACAGATGCAAGATGAAATATGAAATAAGCGTGCAATTATTTAACATCCTATGAACTATATGTCATGCAAATGCAAATGCAAACAAGCAAACAAATAGACAAAGCAAACCGACTTTGACACGAAATGAACATCAACACCCCCCCCCCCCCCCAAAAAAAACCTATGATAAACATTGTCCTCTATGTGAAGAAAAGGAAAGAGAAAGGGTTTACAGATACTCCCCGTGTGTCAAAATCGATGGAATGGCCTTCTTGTAATCGAATCCTCAGTGTCCTCATCACCATCCTCTTGCTGGTGTTGGCTCGTGTGAGCAAGTACATAATGCATGCTAGTTTGAAAGGAAGAATATTCTTAACTGCAGAATTAAAAATTAAACAGACAAACAAAGTTGAAGTAAATAAATCGAGCTTGGGTTGCCTCCCAAGAAATGCCACCAAGAGAGTCCGTGGCCCGACTTTCAGTCTTATCATCCTCCTTGTCCTTGGGTTGAAGATTCCTCCTGATTGATGGGGTCCCCTTCATATGTCTTCAACCGATGTTTATTCACCTTGAATTTCACCTTTGTCTTTTCATTCATCAGTTGGACAGAACCATAAAACAAGACTTGAATCACTTGGAATGGTCCCGACCATTGTAATTGGGGCTTTCTGAAAAGAATTTAAATAGAGGATCATGGTAAAGAACTAATTGACCGGGTTGACATTCACTTATCGTAGTCCTTCTACCACGTCGACTCCTTGTCACACATGCTTGGGTTGGATCGGGTAATTTCCCTAGAGGTTTAGCCAACTTCTCTGCCTCTCTTGAAATTACCTCCACTTGTTGCATGTTTTCATGCTGCTCACCAACACAATATTAATCAACATCTTGATCCACTTCATGTACTCCCTACTTTGACCATTTGAAAGTTGTGATCAATGTGCCTATCAATGACATCAATGGAGAAGCATTCACTAGCTATTGGATCTATGGAATGGATTACTTTAAAAGTCACCATTTCCTTATCAAACCCTCATAGTGAGCTCTCCTTTCTTCACATCTATCAATGCACGACCTGTGGCCAAGAAAGGTCTTCCGAGAATAATCGGGATGTTTTGATCTTCCTCACAGTGAAGAACAACAAAATCAACCTGAAAGATAAACTTATCAATTTTCATAACATCTTCAATTACTCCACGAGCATATGCAAGTGATCGATCTGTAAATTGAAGAGCAATAGATTTAGATTTCACTTCTCCTAGTCCTAGATATCTAAAAACCAAATAAGGCATCAAATTTATACTAGCACCAAGATCACAAAATGTCTTACCCTTAAAATCCTTTCCAATCTAGCAAGGGATAGTGAAACTACCTGGATCCTTTAGCTTTTGAGGTAACTTACGTTGCCAGATTACACTACACTCTTCAGTTAGAGGAACTGTCTCGTAGTCACCAAGCCTACTCTTCTTCGAGATGATTTCTTTCATGAATTTGACGTAACTTGGCATTTGCTCCAAAGCTTCAGCAAAAGGAATATTAATATGTAATTTCTTAAAAACTTCTGAGAACTTACAAAATTGATGCTCGATTTTCTCCTTTTGTGCTCTTTGGGGAAAAAGTAGAGGTGGATAGGTCCGATTCTGCTTGCTGGAGCTATCTTCCTTCCCTCGGGTCAATTCTGCTGGCTGTGGGTGCCTACTCTCTATCCTGGAGTTGTTTGGGGCAGCCTGGTCAAGGGGCACTACGGTGTAGTTGTGGGGCACCGCGGTGTGTCCCGTGGTTCACTAAGTGCTGGAGGGTTTTGTTCTTCCGCTTCGATGCCGGGCTGGCTGATTTGAAACCTACCTTTTTCCCACTCCTTCGCATGATGGCATTCACTCGTTCATGTCCTTGACCTCTTGGATTTATTTTGGTAGTGCTCAGGAGTGATCCTTGAGCCCGAACTCCAACCGCTTGAGCGATTTGTCCTAGTTGCATCTCCACGTTCTTCATTTGTGCCTGCAAGGTAACAATGCTATTAGTGTTGGATTGTACACTAGCATGAGTTCTTCAACTCAGGTTGATAGATACACTTCGATCCCCAACAACGGCACCAAAAACTTGTTGTGCTATCAGCCCGCAAGAGGACGGATCGCAAGTAGTAAACCTGACGAGCAGGTATCGTTCCCACGAGGATCAAAGCCTATCGAGCACGAATTTAGAATACCAAGTAGCAAGCCAAACCATCCAATAATTGAGAGAGTGTAGAAATTGCAAGAAAAGAAGTAAAGACAGACAATTTAAAGAGAACAGAAATAGCTTTATACGATCTTAACAAGGAAATGATTCTAGAGATTCAGTTTCACTTAGGTCTACTTCAATCCTTTCGAACTTAATCAACCGGATCAAGTCACGTGTTCTCTTTTCCTATCCACAAGTTCGAAAGTCACCTAATCCGACTCTCGTCATAACTAGGATGTATCCCTAGGATGATCCTAACCCACTCTATCTCTAGATAGTTAGAATTAAGGGACCAAATGTCATGTTCGTAACTGTGTCGGGATGCCTAGGGCGATGGCTACCTCTCGGGCCTTCTCACACGTCTCTTCTAACTCTTACAAGGACTAATCTACCTCTTGGTACGATTATTCCTAAGCTATGTTTACTTAGGCTACGAGATTCTCAATCTCTTGTTCCCTCACCGTCCCTTAGATCGATTCATTGAGTTGGCTAGACATCAACAAACGCATACATTAAACATAAGGAAAATAAAACACCTTCATTGATCCGGGAAATGGAAATTCAATACATGGTAGAAATAAACACTAAGATCCACTTACTACCCTAGAGAATAAGAAACTAGCCGGACATGATTATGTCACAAAACATGTTCATCGGAATTAAAAGTTACGAAACCAAAATGAAGAGGAGGGAACTAGGAGTAGAAGAAGTCTCAAACACTACTGATGAGCTTGATTGCTTAGCCTCTTCTATGCCCGACCCGTGTTCTGACACCCCAGGTTCGTAACCTTAATCCGCCAAGAATATTGTCCGGGAATGGTTAGTTATGAAAAGCTATCTCTATTCCTCTTCTTTTTTGGGTGTGCACCTCTATTTATAAGGTATTTCTGCCTTTTCCAAAGTTGGCATGGTCAGTGTGGGATAAAAATTTCGGGTCCCACCATTTTTCCTCAGTGAACAGCCGTGTAGCACTGTTCACACTGCAGTGCACTGAGTCTGTTCTGTACAGCTTTTTTCAGTTGGCCATGACTTCCTCATTTTATCTCCGAATCATGCATGGTTTGATGCGTGGGATTTTTGACTCGATGAGTTTTCTGTTGATATCTTATTTGGTGTGTTTTTTGTTGAGGAAGTCCTGCAAACACCCAGATAAATTTAGAGGATGGATAAGGTGTATAGAGATTCACATTTCAGCAAAAACAACACAAATAACAAGTGGGATGCATGTTTTCAACTCAAGTCTAAGGTCTGAAAGTGTACTTCTAATACAACTTCTATGGTATTATCAATGCATATATATTGGGGGAGGGGAAGAGTAAGGGAGTGATATGGGCATGATGAAGAGGAAGCGAGGGAGAGATGAGATTGATGAGGAGAGAGAGTTAGAGAGTGGTGGGAATTATGTGTGAGCATGTGTATTGGGGGAGGGAGTGGGAAGAAGAGAAGATAGAGTAAGAAATAATAAAATTTTGAACTTTCAAAGAGGTGAAATTTTTTTAACACCAATATAAATAATTCTTTTACAACTAACACTCATTTATATCCTATTGAAAAACTAGCACCACTACTTAAAGTCTTTCACTGAAATTTTTAAAATTTCCTGTTATAACCTTATCTTACCTATTACACATAACCTCTCTCTTCTCTCCCACATCTGTGTGTTCTCTCTTTGTCTTCTCTCCCACACACAGAGTCGCCTGCAGGTCTTCTCTCCCACATCCCTGTGCCGTCGTAGGTCACGGCCAAGACTGTTCGTTGCCGCCGATTCGGATTGTTGGCTGTCGTCGCCGCCAGGATAGCTCGCCGCCGCTAGCAACTTGCTGCAGCCCAGGACAAGTCGCGGTCGCCCGCAGCTCAATGCCGCCTGTTGCTTGCCGCCGCCGTCGCCTAGAACAGGCCGCCGCCGCCCTCGAGCAGCTCGCAATCGCCCGTAGCTTGATGTAGCTATTGCTCGCCACCGCTTGCGGCTCCCTGCCCACAACTACTCTCCACAGCCCATGACTGCTCGTTGTCAGCCACAACTTGCCGCCTACCACTGCACGCTGCCCACCATTGATTGAGGCCCACCGCCAGCTCACCACCCAAGACTGCTCGCCACTTGACCGTCAGCTCGCTCGATCTACGTAACTAGAGTTCATTCACCTCCCTCCCTCAATAGTCACCATTGTAAGTATGTGTAGATTTAGGGTTTGAAGTCTCGATTGTTAGGGTTTCGGATCAGGAGCAATTGTACAGATTAATGACCTGTTTAAATTTATTGGGACCTGATAATTGTTCAATGCTTGTTGGATTTTTGATTTGCTGCATGATTTGCGGGATGAAGTCTCGAGTTTTAGGGTTTGAAGTCTCGATTGTTAGGGTTTTGATTCAAGAGCAATTTGTACAGATTAAGGACCTGGTTAAATTGGTCGAGGCCTAATAGCTGTTCACTGCTTGTTGGGTTTTTGATTTGCTGCATGATTTGAGGGATGAAGTCTCGATTTTTAGGGTTTGAAGTCTCGATTGTTAGGCTTTCGGTTCAGGAGCAATTTGTACATATTAAGGACCTATTTAAATTGATTGGGGCCTGATAACTATTCATTGCTTGTTGGATTTTTTATTTGCCGCATGATTTGCGAGATGAAATCTCAAGTTTTAGGGTTTGAAGTCTCAATTTTTAGGGTTTTGTGTATGCTGGGAGCTTTTAATACCTCATCTTGGTATATGTCTGCATTGAACATCTTAGAATTTATTGGAAACTTTGGCTATCAAAAGGTTTCAGTTTTTGGATTTCATTACATGTGCTATGAAACTGCAAAAAAAAAGAAAAACTTGCCTTTTCTATTACACATGCATATGGTTTTGTGTTAGCTGCTACATTCTCCAGCTTGTAGTCCTCTTCACCAAGGTCCGTGGAGGCCACGCTTTCCTCCAAATCAGTATACGACCCACAGTATCTACACTTCCTCCTAGTTCTTGTCTCTGACGATGAAGGAGTACGACTCCTATGGCTATTGTCACGAGGAACAATGGAACGCACCTTTCTATACAACTCATCATATGAGATACTTATTGGGACAATTATGCCTTTAGACTTCATTTGACTCGCCCAATATCGACAACCGCCATTAGCTGTATGCTTCCATTTTCCATTGAACATAATCACCACTCGGACATTGTTGCGTATTTGAAGGTTGTGCACGCAAGTATACGTATCGCAGACAAGTAATATAAAGTGAGTAGAGTATCGTTCCCACGAGGATTCTATTGCTAAGCACTAAAATTAACACAACGAGTTCCAAGCCAAGTCAATCCAATCGGTTGAGTCAAGTGCATGTAATTAGAATGACAGAAAAGAAACAAACAGAAAATAAACAGATGGAAATCAGTCGATAAAAAGCTCCTAAGGTTCACAACTTCACCAATTCTAGTCTAAAGTAAGAATCTTCTTTCACACGATGAATTCTGTCATGTTACTAACCTAGGGTTCTAGGGTTTCCCCACTTCCATCGTACGCACCTTCCGATGTCGTACGAATGTACCTAAGTGGAAGACACTAATCCACTCTATTCCTAGGCGATTAGTGTTGAAAGGCCAAACTAAACCAACCCTAAATGGCTATCTAGGGTGCTCACCATCTTCCGATGCGCTCGCACGAATAACCTCACCTTCCGGCATAAGCTAACCTAGATTATGCAAATTCTAGCATGACATCGATTCCCTCTTCCGAGGCTCCTCGCGGTCGCAAGTTCATTCTCGAGGGTGGCCATTCCACAAGAAAGCATTAAGTACGAAATTGCATAAATAACACCAAGGAGGCGTACCTCGACAGAATCATACATGTGAAAGATAAGAGCTTTACTTAAGACATAGAAATGGGTCCATTGATCCCCCTAGGATTCTAGGGGTTTAGTTCAACATAGTAGAAGGAAATACAAGAGTTTGAAGAGCAGTTAACATTGAGAAACAAGGAGAAAAGGGATAGAAGAAACTCTAGATGGTGAAGTCGAATCTCCCGATCCCGACTTGTCGATGTGTTGTTGTGATCCCTTCCTCGTGTTTCTTGAGTGTTGCTTTGTGTTTCCTCTTCAAATCTTGTCTATAAGTATGTGTATCTATATGCCTTCTTGATGTAGGGGTGCACCACTATATATAGAGGAGGTATACTTCCTCTATTCTTGGTCTGGTCAGTGTGGGATAGGATGTAATGGTCCCCAGAATTTAGCCTCAGTAAACCGCGGTCTATGGACCGCGGTCTAAGCCTGTTCGTAAAATTGCCTCAGTAGACCGCGGTCTATCCTCTGTTCAGCGCGCAGTTTTCTTTCTTTGGCCATAACTTCCTTGTTTCAGCTCCGAATTGAGATCCGTTTGATGCGTTGGAATCCTGACTTGACGAGCTTTCCGATGACATATTATTTGACCTGTTTCTCACACAGGAAGTAAGAGAAATTCTCTACAAAAGGAGCTGCATCGAACAAACCCAGTCTTCATCATTCCCTGCACATCAAACAACTCCCAGCAGTATCCAATTCATGTGTGGAGCTCTAAAAACTATCATTCACAGCAATTCAATCCCAATACAGAAAAGATATGCAATTGCCCTCTAAATGTATGGGAAATGGCCGAAAACATATGATTCTAGGTCGGGAATGGATGCACAAATCATACCAATCAGCGTATCAACACACCCCCAAACCTAGACTTTTGCTCGTCCCGAGCAAAGCTAAGAACATGCAATCAAAAGATTTAAACAAAGTTGGTCCCAAAACATTCTCAGAAATGGCTTCTTATTCATCACACAATCTTCACTTCGAATGCATCTACCTTAGGACTTCAAATTTTCACAATCATTCAGCCCTCACTTGTGCGGTGTTAGTGCAAAACACTCTTAACATAGTTCAAGCACCCAATCAATAGATAAGTTGGTCGAGCAAACAATCAAAAGACTCAAGCACTCCCCTAGACATTGCCCTTGACAATTCAGCTCATTTCTTTATTTGGTGGTGCACGACTTTGAGTGTCATGTCCAAGAGCTAGGCCCGTGTAGTGAGGAATCAATCAATGGCTCCCGTCCCAATTGGTTCAAGGCATTAGGTTTTGAGATGCCCCTTCGGATCTATCCTCGAGCTTCGACTCATGGACAATTTCCACTACAAGCACATGCCGGGCCGTATTGCGTATGCTTTTTGCACTAGTTTCCACTCAAGCCCGTACAGTGGTGCTCAAAGCCTTGGCACATCTTTTCATTAAGCTCATACTATTCACTTCAAATGATTTTTCAATTTTTGCAAAATTCTGTTTCTTTCTCTATTTGCCTTTGGTAGGATATCTAGGTTCATGTTCTTGTCTATTCTCATGTATGCCATACAACCATGCAATGTCAAGGGTAATTTTAAGCTATCCCTAATGCAAGAGAGTCATGAAAAGATTGAAGTTTGGGCATCCTGACAACTTTCTAAAACATGTCCTAAGGTTGTTGCAATCTCAAATCCAATCATACTTCGAATTTTCAGCCATTAATAATCATCATAGAACAAGGACCAACCGGTTTTTCAAAAGATTTTCTCTCTTTTTTTTTTATATGCCATGCAATATATATGCGTAAATGAAAATGCAAGAAGAAACCACGCCATGCAACCTAAACTTAACTACTATGCAGCTACGTAATGCAAACCTAATTCTAAAACATGGATCAGAGAGCATGAGAGAACCACAAATTAACAGCAAATCCCACAAGCTAGGCATGCAAGGCATGTGTTTGCACCTCCCCCAAACCTAAACAACACATTGTCCTCAATGTGAAAGAAGAGTAGGAAAGGAACCTTGCCTTGTTAATGTGGAGCCATATGGAGGTGGAAGCTCATTCTTCAGAGGAGCCGTTCCCTTCCCCCTCTTGGGCATCTTCATCACTTGTGGAAGGTGGGGTTGGGTACTTCTCCATGGGGACTCCGAGCTTCTCGGCAATTCGCTCTTCGTTCCTTGCGTGAATGCCACAAAACAAGGCAAGGAATCGAGTCCACTTCTTTTGCCTCCTTTCCATCCTTTGATTGCGTTGTGCTTCTCTCACTATGACTTGTCTCAAATCACTCATGTCCGCCTCGGGATCGTCCATGGGTTGTGGAGCCTCTTGTGGTTCTTGTCGTGGTGCCGGTGGTGCTAGCCAATCCTTTTGCATCATTTGTCGTATGATCGAGGCTCCAATGGGATCCTTTGGTGTGATCATATCGGCACTTGGGTCACTCGGCACCCGAGCTCTTTTGCACAACTCGATGATGATTGAGGGGAACCACAAACTCCTTTCTCTGTTTTTGAAGCACAAGGTTATGTTGTTGAAGATTAATTCTGCAACATCAAACTTTCTATGTGTTAGGATGCAATAAAGTGCAAAGATGCGTTCTTTTCTCACCAAAGTTAAGCTTGTGCATGGGAAAAGCCGAGAACATACAAATTGCAACCATACTCTAGCCCGATAATTCAAATCTTCTCGTTTTAACACAAGGGCTACATCGGTCCTAGTCTCCCAATTTGCTCCCGGTTTCCCTATGACTTGAAGAATTTCATCTTCATTGAGACCTCTTGTCATTACTCCAAATGGGTTACATCTTTGAGATTCAATTACACTTCTAATTGCATCAACAGAAAGTGGAACACGAGTCTTTCTCACATAGACCCCACCCGGGTTTTCTTCATGAAAATTAGCATAAAACTCGCGAATAATGCTCTTGCAAGCCGGGTTTGGCCTTTTACAAAATGTTTCCCATCCAAGAGCCACCATGTCCCTATGAAATTCTACCATGAGCCTAGCATCATCCCACATAAAACCCCTTTCCGGAATAGCATTTTTGATCTTAAATTGGTGTTCAAACAATTCTTCACATTCTTTTGAAGCAAATCTATCCGGATCGTAACCAAGTGATGAAGATGATGATGCATGCGCTCTTGTCTTCCTAGGAGCCATGGATATGCAATGAAAAATCAACAAGAAAAGCAAGAAGATAGGTTAGAATGATGTCACCGGTTGGGAAATCGAATTCCCGTTGTTCCTTGGGCTTCCCTTGGACGAAATTGGTTTGTTCCAGCTCTTGGAGTTCTTCAAAATGCAGAAAGTTGCAGCACTTTGCTAGAGAGAGAGAGAGAGTTGGAGAGTAGAGAGCTTCTATCTCTTCAATGGAGGCAAGGAGGCAAGAATGGGGAGTGGGGGCTACAAAACCTAGCAGAAGATGTCCTTATATACCCTAGAATTCGTGGCTTGCAGACCAGATTTGGTTCTGTTTTAATGAACCATGGTCTTTGGACCGTTTTGCTGGAATTCTGCAGTGGACCGCGGTCTATAGACAGCGGTCTACTGAACCGGGGAATTTCTTCTCAGTGGACCGCGGTCTATTGAGCCACTTCCTCTTCTGTTGTTTTGTGGCTCGGTTCACGTCTCCTACATGCAATGAAAAGTAATTAAAGGAAAATAATGCTTAGAAACTAAAATGCATGAAATAACTAAAGAAGAAACGAAAACTTATTCTAATCTTGGGTTGCCTCCCAAGGAGCGCCACGTTTTACGTCCTTGGCCCGACTTCATGGGGCATCAAGTGTCTGAGTATGAGTCCTCTTGTGCAGAGGAATCTCCGAGGTAGAGCTTGACCCGTTGTCCATTCACCTTGAACTTGTTCCTTGTCTGTTCATTCATCAATTCTACCGCACCATATGGAAACACCCGTACCACTCGAAAAGGTCCGGACCATCTTGACTTAAGCTTACCTGGAAAGAGTTTCAACCGAGAGTTATACAAGAGAACCAATTGACTGGGTTTGAAATCTCTTACCAATATCCTCTTGTCATGCCACCTCTTTATCCTCTCCTTGTACATTTTGGAATTCTCATATGATTGGAGCCGAAATTCATCTAGTTCATGAAGTTGAGTGAGTCTCCGTTCTCCGGCTGCTTGTAGATCAAAATTGAGCTTCTTGAGAGCCCAATATGCTTTATGCTCCAGCTCGAGAGGTAAGTGACACGCCTTCCCATAGACGAGATGGTAGGGAGTTGTGCCGATTGGGGTCTTGAATGCTGTCCTGTAAGCCCAAAGAGCATCATCGAGTTTGTGCGCCAATTCCTTTCTTGACGTATTCACCGTCTTCTCCAAAATCTTCTTGATATCTCGATTTGACACTTCGGCTTGGCCATTAGTTTGGGGATGATACACGGTGTCTCACTCCGTACTTGGACAGGATGGCTTCAAATTGTTTGTTACAGAAGTGAGAACCTTCATCACTTATTATGGCCCTTGGAGTCCCGAACCTTGTAAAGATCTGCTTCTTCAAAAATCTTACAACCACATTAGCATCATTGGTGGGGGAAGCGATGGCTTCTACCCACTTAGAGACATAATCAACAGCTAGCAAGATATAACGATTACCGAAAGATGAAGGAAAAGGACCCATGAAATCAATTCCCCAAACATCGAATAATTCTACCTCATGTATGTTAGTCAAGGGCATCTCATGCCTTTTTGAGATATTACCGGTCCTTTGGCATCGATCACAGCTGGTTGCAAAAGCATGAGCATCCTTGAATAATGTGGGCCAATAAAATCCCGATTGAAGGATCTTTGTTGCCGTTTTTTGTCCACCATAGTGTCCGCCGTAAGGAGAGTCATGGCATCCTTTCAAAATTTCTCTTTGTTCTTCCTCGGGGATGCATCGTCTCAACATGTGGTCCACACATATCCTAAACAAAAATGGCTCGTCCCAAACATACCTTCGAGCTTCATGTAGAAATTTCTTCCTTTGTTGTGCATTAAACTCATAAGGGATGTGGTTAGAGACCAAATAATTCACAAAATCGGCATACCAAGGGGCATGAGACATATACAACACAAATTCATCAGGAAAAGTTTCGTTAATTACCCCATCTTCTTGGCTTGCCACATTCTCAAGTCGAGAGAGGTGATCTGCTACTTGATTTTCTGAACCCCTCTTGTCTCGAATTTCCAAGTCAAACTCTTGGAGGAGTAGCACCCATCGAATGAGCCTTGGCTTGGCATCCTTCTTCGCAATCAAATACTTGACTGCCGCATGATCTGTAAAAACCACAACTTTAGTTCCAATAAGATATGGTCGAAACTTATCAAAAGCATACACTACAGCCAAGAGCTCTTTCTCCGTGGTGGTGTAGTTCACTTGGGCATCATCCAAGGTATGACTTGCATAATAAATGGGGTGGAAGATCCTCTCCTTCCTTTGTCCAAGGGCAGCACCTATTGCATAGTCACTAGCATCACACATGAGTTCAAATGGTAGAGACCAATCGGGGGAAACGAGAATAGGTGCAGTGACTAACCTCATCTTCAACTCATTGAAAGCATGCAAACATTTTTCATCAAAGACAAATGGAACATCCTTTTCAAGTAGATTGCAAAGTGGCTTAGCTACTTTTGAAAAGTCTTTGATGAACCTCCTATAAAATCCGGCATGTCCCAAAAAACTTCGTACTCCCTTAAGGGAAGTCGGAGGCGGTAGTTTTTCTATGATCTCTACTTTGGCACGATCCACCTCCATCCCAAGTTTTGAAATTTTGTGACCTAACACAATTCCTTCCTTGACCATAAAATGACACTTCTCCCAATTCAAAACAAGATTAGTGTCTTCACAACGTTTCAAAACAAGGTCAAGATTTTCTAAACATTGATCAAATGTGTCACCAAATACAGAAAAATCATCCATGAAGACCTCTATGCATCGTTCAATCAAATCAGAAAATATGGCCATCATGCATCGTTGAAAAGTAGCCGGTGCATTGCATAATCCAAATGGCATGCGTCTAAATGCAAAAGTTCCATATGGGCAAGTGAAAGTTGTCTTTTCTTGATCACAAGGTGCAATCGCAATCTGATTATATCCAGAATACCCATCAAGGAAACAGAAGAATTCCTTACCGGCTAGGCGATCAAGCATTTGATCAAGAAAAGGGAGAGGAAAGTGGTCCTTACGAGTCACCTTGTTGAGCTTTCTGTAATCCATACATACTCTCCATCCGGTCACCATTCTTGTGGGAATGAGTTCATTTCGATCATTTGTCACTACCGTCATCCCGCCTTTCTTCGGCACACATTGGATCGGACTTACCCATTTGCTGTCGGAAATCGGGAAGATTATTCCCGCATCAAGCCACTTGATGATCTCCTTCTTCACCACTTCTTTCATCACCGGATTTAGCCTTCTTTGGCCTTCAATTGACTCCTTGTAATTTTCTTCCAAAATGATCTTGTGCATGCATAGGGATGGGCTTATCCCGCGAATGTCGGCGATAGTTCACCCTATGGCCTTTTTGTGTTCACGAAGAATACGAAGGAGTTTCTCCTCTTGCATATTAGTTAAATCAGAAGAAATGATAACTGGAAGAGTCGAAGAAGAACCAAGAAAAACATACTTGAGGTGGCTAGGGAGAGGTTTCAATTCTAGCTCCGGTGGCTTCTCAATAGAGGGTTTGAGAGTTGATGAAGACAGCTCCAAGTGCTCAAGGTGGTTGAGCTCCTTGGGAATCAAGAGTGATGACTCAAGTGCTTGAATTGCTTCTTCATGACTTGCACCCCTCTCCTTGGTTGATTTTCGTTGCAAAACGGCTTCTAGTGCATCATCGGGCTTGTTTTCCTCAAACACTTCGCTTGTCACCTCATTCATGATATCAATGGAAAAACACTTATTAGACTCATTTGGAAATTTCATGGATCTATAAACATTAAAAGTGACCTCTTGATCATTCACTCGCATGGTGAGCTCTCCTTTTTGTACATCAATCAATGCACGACCGGTTGCTAAAAATGGTCTCCCAAGAATGATCGGTATATTCCGATCCTCATCATAATCAAGTACCACAAAATCAACCGGAAATATGAATTTATCAACTTTCACCAAAACATCTTCAACAATCCCATGAGGATAAGCAAGTGAACGATCAGCTAACTGAAGTGTTACCGACGTTGGTTTCACTTCTCCCAAGCCTAATTTCATGAAAACAGAGTATGGCATCAAGTTTATACTAGCACCAAGATCACACAATGCCTTACCCTCAAAATCCTTTCCGATAGCGCAAGGGATGGTGAAACTACCTGGATCCTTCAACTTTTGTGGCAACTTACGCTGTAGAATCGCACTACACTCTTCGGTTAGAGCAACCGTTTCATAGTCGCCGAGCCTACGCTTCTTCGAGATGATTTCTTTCATAAACTTGACGTAACTTGGCATCTGTTCCAAAGCCTCCGCAAAAGGAATATTAATATGTAACTTCTTAAAAACTTCTAAGAACTTACGAAATTGGTGCTCGGTTTTCTCCTTTTGTGCCCTTTGTGGAAAGGGGAGAGGCGGATAGGTTCGGGTCGGCTTCGACGCATTCCCTTTTTCTTCATGGATCGGAGGAGGGTCGATGTTGTTGTCTTGGGATGCCTTGGCTTGAGGGTCGAAGTTGACCTCCCCTTGGACCGCGGTCTACTGAGAGGTTCACCTGGCTCGGCTTCTTCGACCGTGGTCGTGGACTGCGGTCTAGCCTCGTTTCGTGTGCTCAGTAGCTCCTTCCCGCTTCTTAGGGTGATGGCCTTGACTTGTTCATTCCCTTGACCCCGGGGGTTGATCTCCGTATCGCTCGGGAGTGCTCCATTAGGTCGAGAGTTGATTGCTTGAGCCAGCTGCCCGATTTGCGTCTCCACATTTCGCATCTGTGATTGCAAAACAACAATTTGGTTAGAATTTGATTGTACAACAGCATGTGTCTCTTGTGAAGATTTCATAAATTTGATAAGAGTATCTTCCAATCTCGAGAGGCGATCAGATTCAGCAGATTGTTGCTTCTGAGTTGCTTGGAATCCCGGTGGTGGATTAGCCCTATTGTTGTTGTTGGCGTAGGAGAAGTTGGGATGATTTCTCCAACCCGGGTTGTATGTATTTGAGTATGGGTTGTTCCTCGGGTTGCCTCCAATGTAGTTGGCCGTCTCTTGAAATTCTTGCACCGGTCCCATGGATGTTCCTTCCTCGGTGGTTCCACAGCCTTGCCCCACTCCTTGGCTCTTCCATGACGTGACCTCCTTGAACAACGCATCCATCTTAGCAGAGAGAGAGGTCACGGCATCGATTGAATGAATCCCGGAAGCTCCGCGCCCCATTGTCCTCTCGGATGGCCATTGATAGCCATTCCGTGCCATCTCCTCGAGCAATTCATAGGCTTCTTCGGGGTACTTGTTCATGATCGAACCACCTGCGGCAGCATCAAGAGAAGAACGACAGTTTTCCACTAAACCATTATAAAAAATCTGTACCAATGTCCAAATCTCAATGCCATGATGGGGGCATGCTCGTTGTAACTCCTTGAACCGCTCCCATGCTTCATAAAAAGATTCCGAGTGGTGCTGCTTGAAGGTCATGATGTCGTTCTTGAGCTTCATCGTTTTGGACGGTGGAAAGTATTGAGCCAAGAACTTTTCCGTGATTGCTTCCCATGTATCAAGAGTGCTCGGTGGGAGTGAAAGCAGCCACGACTTCGCTTTGTCCCTGAGAGAAAAAGAGAAAAGAGACATACGAATATACTCGGGTGAGACTCCATTAAATCGGAAAGTGTCGCATATCTCCAAGAATTTGGCTAGGTGCACATGGGGGTCTTCATTCGGTGCTCCTCCAAAAGAACATGAGGTTTGCAACATTTGAATCACCGATGGTTTGATTTCAAATGTGTGGGCTTGCACCGATGGCTTGATAATGCTCGACTGATTCAGAAATTGGGGTTGAGCATATTCCTTGATTGTTTTCCAACGTTGCTGTGGCACTAATTCACCTCCTTGCCCGTGCTCCATTGCTTCTCGAAGTTGGCCTCGCTCTCTTAGCCTCCTTCGTAGGGTTCGTTCTATCTCCGGGTCGGGTTGAAGTAGCTCTCTTTGGTCTCTTCTTCGCATGCAAGCCGGAAAATCTCACCTAAACAGACAACAATAAAAACAAGTGAAATAAAGAGAAACAACTTGGTCGAAGAACAGTTGCTTAGTATTAGGTTAGCAAAAAAAGAATCCCCGGCAACGGCGCCAAAAACTTGTTGCGTATTTGAAGGTTGTGCACGCAAGTATACGTATCGCAGACAAGTAATATAAAGTGAGTAGAGTATCGTTCCCACGAGGATTCAATTGCTAAGCACTAAAATTAACACAACGAGTTCCAAGCCAAGTCAATCCAATCGGTTGAGTCGAGTGCATGTAATTAGAATGACAGAAAAGAAACAAACAGAAAATAAACAGATGGAAATCAGTCGATAAAAAGCTCCTAAGGTTCACAACTTCACCAATTCTAGTCTAAAGTAAGAATCTTCTTTCACACGATGAATTCTGTCATGTTACTAACCTAGGGTTCTAGGGTTTCCCCACTTCCATCGTACGCACCTTCCGATGTCGTACGAATGTACCTAAGTGGAAGACACTAATCCACTCTATTCCTAGGCGATTAGTGTTGAAAGGCCAAACTAAACCAACCCTAAATGGCTATCTAGGGTGCTCACCATCTTCCGATGCGCTCGCACGAATAACCTCACCTTCCGGCATAAGCTAACCTAGATTATGCAAATTCTAGCATGACATCGATTCCCTCTTCCGAGGCTCCTCGCGGTCGCAAGTTCATTCTCGAGGGTGGCCATTCCACAAGAAAGCATTAAGTACGAAATTGCATAAATAACACCAAGGAGGCGTACCTCGACAGAATCATACATGTGAAAGATAAGAGCTTTACTTAAGACATAGAAATGGGTCCATTGATCCCCCTTGGATTCTAGGGGTTTAGTTCAACATAGTAGAAGGAAATACAAGAGTTTGAAGAGCAGTTAACATTGAGAAACAAGGAGAAAAGGGATAGAAGAAACTCTAGATGGTGAAGTCGAATCTCCCGATCCCGACTTGTCGATGTGTTGTTGTGATCCCTTCCTCGTGTTTCTTGAGTGTTGCTTTGTGTTTCCTCTTCAAATCTTGTCTATAAGTATGTGTATCTATATGCCTTCTTGATGTAGGGGTGCACCACTATATATAGAGGAGGTATACTTCCTCTATTCTTGGTCTGGTCAGTGTGGGATAGGATGTAATGGTCCCCAGAATTTAGCCTCAGTAAACCGCGGTCTATGGACCGCGGTCTAAGCCTGTTCGTAAAATTGCCTCAGTAGACCGCGGTCTATCCTCTGTTCAGCGCGCAGTTTTCTTTCTTTGGCCATAACTTCCTTGTTTCAGCTCCGAATTGAGATCCGTTTGATGCGTTGGAATCCTGACTCGACAAGCTTTCCGATGACATATTATTTGACCTATTTCTCACACAGGAAGTAAGAGAAATTCTCTACAAAAGGAGCTGCATCGAACAAACCCAGTCTTCATCATTCCCTGCACATCAAACAACTCCCAGCAGTATCCAATTCATGTGTGGAGCTCTAAAAACTATCATTCACAGCAATTCAATCCCAATACAGAAAAGATATGCAATTGCCCTCTAAATGTATGGGAAATGGCCGAAAACATATGATTCTAGGTCGGGAATGGATGCACAAATCATACCAATCAGCGTATCAACAGACATGCTCCATGTTACCTATCCATTAATATGAACATAGGTCTAGAAAAGTTATGAATAGGTCTTGAGAAATTAGGAATAGGTCACGATAAAGTTTAAATAGGTACCGTAAAATTTATGAATAGGTCCAGAGAAATCATAAGTAAGTCCCAATAAAGTCTAAATAGGTACCTGTAAATAGGTTCTGAAAATTTTGGAATAGGTCTCGAGAAATCATGAATAGGTCCTCATAAAGTCTAAATAGGTACCGATAAGCAGGTCCTGAAAATTTATGAATAGGTCCCGAGAAATCATGAATATGTCCCAATAAAGTCTAAATAGGTACTGATAAAAAGGTCCCAAAAAATCTAGAATAGGTCTCGAAAAATCATGAATATATCATAGCAAAGTCTAAATAGGTACTGATAAACATGTTCTGAAAAGTTTATGAATAGGTCCTAAAAAATCATGAATAAATCCCAATTAAGTCTCAGTGACTGGGATACATTTTACTGGGACAATAACACAAAATACCTCAATAAGCCTCAATACTTTTCAGTGGGATGGTTAGGTAACGGTGACACCCGTGTTACGACGTGACTCCCGTGCTCCGGTGAGAGAGAGAGATGGTGACGCCCGTGCTCCGGTGAAACTCGTTCTCCTATGACGCCCATGCCCGTGCTCTGGTGTGACGCCTGTGCTCTGGTGTGAGAGAGACGGTAATGCCCGTGCCCGCGCTCCGGTGTGACGATCGTGCTCTGGTGACGTGCTTCGATGAGAGAGAGAAAGGAGAGAGAAATAGAAAGGAGAGAAAGGAAAGATAGATAATGGAGGGAAATGACTGAAAATTTTAAAAATGAAAATAGCTCATAAGGATATTGTAGTCTTTCATTGCAAGGAGGTGCTAGTTTTTTAAATGTTTATAAACTAGTGTTACTCTTAAAATAAAGTAGAGGGACACTGCTATTTTTGGCATTAATACACTTTCAAAAACCTATTTGAAAGTAGTTTATTTGTCATTTTGACACCCTTATTATTCAGTTAATGCATGGACCAAGTCAATGTTCAAGAGAATGGAGTTGATGTTCAGGAGGATCTAACTGATGTTTAAAAGAGCTAATTGGTGTTCAAAAGTTCTAATTGATGTTCAAAAGACCTAATTGATATTTAGCAACACCTAACTGATGTTCACAAGACCTAATTAATCTTCAAAAGGATAATATTAATGTTCAAAATTAGAAGATGACGAACTTGATGCACGATACATCTATCAGAGACAAGATTTTCTATTTACTATTATCTTATACCTATCTCTCTTCTTGTTAGATAGGAAAATAGAGAAGTTGAAGATCATTGTGTGCGAGGGGCAAAGGTGAGGAGAACCTTCGTTTATGGCTTCCAAAAAGCCCATAGATAATATTTTCAGCTAACCTAGTTATCTTTTGTAGACATTTTATTTTGGCCTGGAACAAGCTTGAGCTTCAATTTTGAGAAGATGGACAAGTTCGTACAAATATGTAATCTATAGATCATGGTCAAATTCAATTACTTAAATATGAAAAAATTAGATTAAGTTTAACGTCATCATGAAGGCACTGAATTAACTTTGATTTGATGTGTCTTGGAAACTGGAGTTCAACAAGGAGTATAGCTACCCAATTTTGGCTCGGACCGACCATTATTTTTTAGATTTTATTATTTATTATTTTTTTCCAATGAGGAAAGGTAAAAAATTTATGGGAAAAAAAAGGAAGAAGGGCAATGGATGTTGTACCTCTTCCTCGTCCTTCTCTTGCTACATGCCACCCCCAAAGACTGACCATGGTCCTCTCATTAAAAACCTACATCTCTGGTCATTTGGTGGCTTCTTCACCTTGAGCCCAACCCACTGCATGACCCCGATGGCGCCTCTCTTTGCGCCACTGTGACCGTGTCTCCCGCTGCCCGGTCTCCTACTCCATTTTCCTGTTTCCTTTTAAGATCGATGCATACAACACTATGGAGGGGGCTTCACTTGGGGGATCGATACTTTATTCGCCATCAATCCCAACCCAAGATATGCCTCGATCGACTCCTTCAACCACTGCAAGTCGAAGCCACCATCGGCTCCTACCAAAAAGCCACCATGAATTACCATTGCCCATTCGAATCTTGGGAGTTTTGAATCTGTCCATGCCCCCGTTACAATTGAGCTTCGAACTTGAAAAACAAAGGAATGAAAGAAAGAAAGAATAGAGCAATGGAAGGAAGAACATAGTAAGAGCAAATGTGTGAAGCTCTCAGTATGCTTGAAAGTTGAGGCCCTGCCATTTATTATATAGTGTGGATAGGGAATACAAGAAAGTAAATGTGAGTTGGTTACAAAACCCATGATCTCACTAACTTCTACATTTCATATGCTAATAATAATGAGTAACAAAAAACTACCAATGCAAAGTTCAATTCAGTTGAACATACTCTTGGGCTAATTCTATGCTAAGAGCCCCTCCCATGCCTCTCCTCACTCAGTCCTTCACTATTCGAGTCTCCCATCACAGGCTTGTTGCTTATCTAGCATTACCGAACTTGTGCAGCCTTAGGAATTTGCTCCTAAGTTAGCCTTCTTGCCACAAGAAAGTATTTAGAGGGAGAAGCTAAAGAGAGAAGCTCTAAATGTAGATCTAGTGTACTGCAAATAAGGGGAGAAACCCTTTATATAATATACATGGGGTGGGAATCTTCCTAGAAAATTCTTGTGTAATAAAGAGATTACAAACTACCAAAAATGGTTAATCTACTTTCCCTACATACATTAGCACAATTATGTCAATTCATTTAAAATGATCGCCTCCTTTGTTGGGTGTGACAAATGATGTGTCACGAATAAGCTGTCTTCTCAGGCATGATCATTGACATGTCATGGATAACCTTCTTTATCTGAATTGATCCATGACATTCTCCCCCACCTATTAGAACAATGCCCCCATCGCTTCCTCGACGTAGGATGATTTGATCCACTCTTCAGATTGCCAAAATTCTTCAGCTTGTTCCTACTTTTCTCTGGCAATCCTTTCCTTTTGATTGGGCATTCTTGCTTTGACATAGGTTGTTCCTTCTTCACCTATAAAGTAGTGAGATGTGTTACCTCACACTCTTGGTTCTTCTTGTGAGTTGCATTGCCAATAATTTCTTGGGTCCCTTGCTTGTCGGCCGCTTTATTGGCACAATGTACTGGCACTGACCATAAGGGATGCAAATGCAATTAGTTGATAGAACGATCAATGCATCAATTCGATCTAGGAAATCCATCCCGATGATGAAGTCATGGTCATCAAGCTGGATAACAATAATGGACATCTTGCCACTCCATAATCCTTCGGGTTTGGAGTCTTGAGATGTCCCTTTGTATTCTCCACACTTGTCCCTGCATCTTTACTCCCTCGTCAGAAATGAAGAGGTTGGAGGCACCTGTGTTGATAAGCACATTGATATGTTTGCCAGCAATCTTTACATCTGCAAACATAAGTCCCTTGGACTTGTTGATTTTCTTCATGGTGATGGAGCTAAGTATTCACATTGATCCCAGCTGCATCTTCTCTTCCTCCTCCTCTTCATCAGTTTTGAGAAGAGCGTTGAGCTTGGCCATGGTAGGACAATCCCTTATCCTATGTGATCACAAAGGAAACACTCAATTGGCTTCCTTTCCTAAATTGATCCTTTATTTAACTCCACTTTCTCCTTGGGAGTCACCTTGGATGTCTTGCCCTTATTCGACCGGTGTGACTGTCAGACCTATAATTTTTCCTTCTTGAGGTAGCCCCAGGGGCTATAAGCATGCATGAGGCCTAGCTTGGGACCTTGATCGTGTTTTTGGAGTCACCACTCATTTAAGGACTAGTCCTAAGGTCGATTAGAAACCTATTATTTACATAGAAAAACGTGATACTAACCACCTAGGTTCTTATTTATCAATCTTGAACCAAAGTATGAGTTCAGGGGTGTTGTTATATTCGAAAGCTCGCAAGCCAATTGACACGCCCAAGATCGGTACCCATCCCTATGTCTAGGTTGTTTGTTTGCTTGGACGTTGTAATTCATCCAATTGTTTCCTTGATCATAGGTCTAAAATTAAGATCAATAATCAATAATCACATGCCCTAGAATGACACTATCCGTCCTAATCTAAGTGCGGTAAGTAAAAGGTTCCACTATATTCGATTACAATCATTCATCGGCTCTCTCTTACTCTACCCGTCCCATACAATAGTGCACTCAAATACATTAAAATCCCCAAGTCCCACCTAGATCATAAAGCATATAAAAGAACATGGGTTACAAGCACTAGTTAATAAGAAATGCAAAGCATTTTCCTAGATCAAAACCCGAAACTATGAAGCTAAGAATCGCTATACGTTCCTTGGAAATCCAATAGCATTAATAGGGAGTTAATCACCACATTCTTGGTGAGGAAAACAATCTCACTGGAGGGTAAAATCCATTAAGAAATGACAACATCCACATGGGATCAATCAGCCCTAGCACCCATTGAAAACAAGGAATGAATTGAGCTAGGAGCTACTATAGCTGTTGGTATTAAACAGCCCTATTCCCCTTGAAATGGCATCAGACGCATGGGAACTCATTGGGTAATACCAACTGCAACAATATGCTCTAAACAGCTACATTTCTATCGAAAAACGCTATTAAAATGAAGAAAAAACAAGACAGAGAGTAGCTGCAGCAATGGGCAATAAATCGATATTAAAACTCCATAGGGCATAAAAATTATTCTTTTCAAAGTTATTCTCAAACCCCTTACATTACATTCTATTTTCTTCAATATTTGATGAGTTAAGATTTAAATGACATTAATGTTGCTTAATTTGGACATCTCAATAATTAGTTACAATTTCTTAAATAAAACTGAATAAGATAAATGAATTTGACAAGTTCGACCAATTTCACTTAAAAAATCATATCTTTTCGTTTGGATCAAATCTTGGGTCCACAATATACCAAATTAAAACTGGTTCGACACTCTTCACAATGACCATAAACTTGCTCTATGATAAATCAAAGTGAGTCCTTGATTTTAATCTCAAATGTCATTTTAGATCAATTATGGACACATACTTGCTTGATTTTTCTAAGCCTAGGTATTTTCTGGGCCAAAATGAGGTATCAACAATCCTTGATGGGACAATCCCTTCCCCTATGTGACCCACTACAAAGAAAGACTCGGCAGGCTTCTTTTGCTTAATTGCTCCTTTATTTGACCCTACTTTCTCCTTGGGAGTCCCCTTGGATGTCTTGCCCTCATCTGACTGGTGTGACTTCTCGTGGTCTACCACAAATTTGACTTGACTCTTTCCCTCCGAGTGGAACTTGTTCGTTGATGTTTAGTCAATGACCTGGATGTCAACATGGCCTTCATTAGGTCTTGGATGCCATGCCATTGTCGCTCAAGCTTTGCCCATGAACTGAGCCCATCCAAGAATTGGAAGAAGGCCTCTCTTTGTGGGTGGGGATCTGTAGCACCAACTCTGAGAATACCTTTATGTACTCTCGAATTTCCCTTTGTGCTCCAGGCGGTGAAGCTTGGCCAGAGATTCGTACTCAGCATACTTGGGGTAGAACTGCTACCTCAGTTTTTCCTCAAACTGTGTCTAGGTAGTGATGGGCTCCCCACTATGCTCATCTAATTTGCATTGCCGCCACAGTAAAGTGACATCATAAAGAAACATGGAAATGGTGTTTACCCTCATATCGTCGTCCATGCTACCAATTGCCCTAAAGTAGCTGTCCATACTCCAAAGGAAGTTATCCATGTCCTTATCCTCCCATGAGCCTTTGAACTTATTAGGCTTCAAGATGTTCATGTGAGGACGGTGGTGACTAGCAAACTCTTTGCTTTCTCTCACAATAGCGAGCTCAGCCATTAGCTCATCAATCTCCGTGAGCATGGCAGTGATGATTGCTTCCAACGCACCGTCTTGCTTGCTTAGCTTGTCCACGGTGTTGTTAATGGCATGCTGCACCCTTTCCTAGAGCTACTCAATGCCATTGGGCGCATCCTCGACCAAGGCTTGAACATATGCTAAGACGACCTCTAGTCTTACCTCATGGCCTTCAACTGAACCCAATGGATCCTTCAAGCTGTCACAAATCTTCTTGCTCTTAGCAACATGCATCTCCTTGTTCACCATCTCGGAATGGGATGCCATTGTTTTGATCGAACTTCGGCTCTTATATTACTTGTCAAGGGCATGTTTCTTATCTAGCATTCTCAAACTCGTGCAACCTTAGGAATTCGCTCCTAAGTCAGCCTTCTCACCACAAGAAAGTTTTCAGAGGGAGAAGCTAGAGAGAGAAGCTCTAAACATAGAAATTTCTAGTGTATTGAAAATGAGGGGAGAACCCCATTATAACACATGAGGTGGGAATATTCTTGGAGTGTTCCTACATACTAATGGAAGAGATTAAAAACTACTAAAAAGGGCTAATCTACTTTCCATATATACATTAGCACAATTATGTCAACTCATTTGAAATGATCGCCTTCTCTGTTGGGCACAACTGATGAGCGGATAAGTTGCCTTCTTGATCACAATTGCCAATGTGTCGTGCATAACCTTCCTTATCTAGACTAATCTGTGACACTTCCATGTTTGTCCTCTAGCCCCCGAGTCATCTACACATCCAAGTAGACCCTCACCGGCTTGCCCTCACCAGCCTCGCTACCTATTCACAACTAGTGAGGTCTCAATAAGTTTGGAAAATCCCGCTCTTCACATGTTTCGATAAAATGCCTAGATAAAAGGAGGAATAGAGGCCGGTCATTCCTTAAGTCGTCAGCGAGCTAGAACCTATGTCGTGCCACACCCATTGCATCACCTGGTTCACCTTCATTGCAGCCATCTAGTAGGCATATCCACGAACACCGAACCTCCTTGGCTAAACCTCCTTTTCTACCTACCGTATCACCTCATATCGTTTTCCTCATCAGTTTGCGATAAGTAGTTTAGATGTAAACGAACTACACTTGCAGTTTATTTTTGTGTACCTTGTTAATGCCATAGAAGTTCTACTTTAAACACACTTGTAGACCTTAAATTTGAGATAAGAACATGCATTATGCTTGGTTTTTTTTGTTGAATTAGGCCAAAAGTTTAAAGTATCTATGCTTATAAGGAGGGTTAGTATCAATCCTCTAAGTTTTTCTAGATGTTTGTAGGATTTCCTCAATACAAAATGCCAAATAGGAAGGCTCGCGAGTCACAAATCCAACACATCAAACCATTATGATCTGGAGTTAAAACGAGGAAGTTATGGTCATACGAAGTAAACTACACATAAACAGAGCATACCACAGTGGTGCAAGTCTGCACCTTGGTAGCTTGGATTCCCAACAGCCCAGTTCAGAGTCCAGTATCTCAGCACACCGCAGTAGGGAATCTAACCCACCATAGTGGCATGACTTTCGAATTTGACTTGGGCTTTTGTGGGCTTGGTCGTGGGTCCCATGTGAAGATAATGGTCAGCATATGTCAAAAAAGGCTACTAAGCCACCTGAAAATATGCCAAGTTGAGCAAGTGGCACAAGGGGACAAGGGGAGCTCTTTGCCTATAAAAGGACCTCTCCCCCTTCACAACCAAGCATCCCAGATTACCATAACATTCACCACAGAGCAAAGAGGCTATCGGGCTTAGGCCAAAGAATGGAGGAATCGTCGGAGTCAAGTTATGAGGTCCTAGACATCGGAGGAAAAATCGTGGGAGGAGGAGCCATGGCATCAGCTCATCATCTAAATTTGAAGTTCCATCTTCCTTTGCTTCCTTTTTCTTCACTTCAGTTTCGTATCTTTCAATCCGATGAACATGAATTGTAACACGCTATGTTCGGCTAGTTTCATTTTCTAGGGTAGTAAGTGGATCTTAGTGTTTATTTCATCCAAGTGTTGAATTTTTCTTTCCCGAATCGATGTAAGTGTTCAATTTCCTTTATGTTTACTATGCTTCATGCGTTTATTGATATTTGGCCAACTCGATAAATCGATCTAAGGGATAGTGAGGAGCCACAAGAGTGAGAATGCTGCAGCCTAAGTAAACATAGCCTAGGAATAATCATATCAAGAAGTAGGTTAGTCATTATAAGAGTTAGAAGAGAAGAGACGGCTAAGAAGGCCTGAGAGATAGCCATTATGCTAGGAATCCCAATAGGTTATGAACACAACTTTTGATCCATTAATCCTAACTACCTAGAGATAGAGTGGCTTAGAATCATCCTATGGATACAACCTAGTTATGATGAGAGTCGGATTAAGTGATTTTAGAACCTATGGATAGGAAAGAAAGGACACCTGACTTGATCTGATGAGTCAAGCTCAAGAGGATTGAAATAGACTTAAGCGAAACTGAACCCCTAGAATCATTTCTTTGTTGGGTTTGCATAAAGTTATCTTTGATTTCCATAAAGTTGCCATCTTTACTGCTTTCCTTGCTCTTTGTTACATCTTCTCAAATATTGTATGGTTTGCTTTATTACGTTGTGTTCTGAGCTCGTGCTCAATAGGCTTTACTCCTAGTGGGAACAATACCCGCTCACCCGGTTTACTACTTACGGTCCGTCCTCTTGCGAGTTGGAAAGCGAATATTACTGCTACTATTTGCTGTGTTTATGTTGTTAGGAAGTAGTGTTAGGCCGTATTATGCTTTACCGAGCTGTTGCCATGTTGTAACTTGTTGTTTCGATGTTTTATTGCTACATTTTTTATATAATAAGGCTCTTAGCTACTGTTTTTCTATCGTTTGCTGCTGCCAATTACTGTTTTGTGTAGTATAGAGGCTGTTAGGTGCTGTTTCGCTGATCATTATTGCTATTAATTGCCTTTTACTACAGAATAGGTGTTGCTAGCTGCTGTATAAGAGTTCTAGCGGCTATGAGCTACTATTCTATAGTTGTTCATTGTTATCTTATTGTTGTAGCTAGTTATACTGAGTATTGGAAGAGCAGTAATATGCTGAACATGAAATACCGGGTCATTATTGTGTTGTATCATGATGCAGCTCACTAGTTCATTGTTGTTTTTTGATATCCAAGGGCCGATGGTTACTATAATGACAGCTATTTGTTGTTCTATCTCAGTTTAGGTGCTGTTAGTTGTTGTTTCTGAGCTTTAATTGCTAATAATCACTACTTCATTGTTGTAAAGTTGCTATTAGGCGGTGTTTTACTTTATTATTGTTGGCTACGTTTTACCATAGTTTTAAGTGTTATTATTTGGTGCTCAAGTGTTGTTTACTATTTCTTTGCTATTTCTATTACAATTAAGGTGTTGTAGCTTGCTGCTTCTTCACTTTACTTTAGTTTAATTGCTGCTCAAGCGTTGTGATTGCTTTTAATTACTATTTTCTTGCTACGAAGTGGCTGTTAGTGATGTTTTGCTACTGTCCACAGCTATTAGCTGCTTTTTTGTGCGAAATAGGTGCTTTTAGTTATTTTTTTGTACTGTTAGTCACTGTTTTGATGCTGTGAATTTGCTATGGAATGCTGTTTTTGATGATAGTGTGATACAATTGCTATTTTGTTGCAGTTTAGAGGCAATTTTATTGTTATATTGCTACTGTAGTAGTTATTTGTTGCAATAGTGGCTCTTGATCACAATAGTTGTGCTTGGCATGTAGCAGTTTAAGCCTAGTAGCACGTGTCATATCGTGTTTAAATGTGTCGTGTCTAAATTAGTTCATGTCTAAATGGGTTTGTGTCAACAGTATCTCAACCCGTGTACGACTCGTTTAATAAACGGGTCATAAACGTTAAACATTAACACTGCCCGTTTAAAACTAGGTTGACATGACACGATACGTTTAATCCATATAACTAACTGTGTGTGGTGTAATTGTAATTTTAACTTAATATGTTTAAATGGGTTAATGGGTTTGACACATAGACATATGATTAAATGAGTTTAATTGTGTCATGTCGGGTTAAGTTGGTTCAACCTGTTTATATAAATGGGTTATATTGGTCAATCCGTTTAGGTGCAAAACCTGTTTAGGGTCAACTCGAACCTGCCTAATTCCGTGCCATATCATGCGGGGTTATCGTATTGTGCCAAAAACATCCAGGCCTATAGTAGTTGCTATTTCATTGCAATCTATGTGTTATTTTTTTAAGTGTTTTCCGTTGGTCATTGTATTGTTGCTATTTTCAGGTTTTGAGTCTTTCCTGCTACTATTTGTTGCCATATAAGTGTTATAATTGCTATTAGTTGCTATTTTATTATGGTTTAGGAGTTGTAATTGCGGCTAAATACCGTTCAGTTACTATTTGTTGCCTTGTGCTGAAGTTTAGGAATGCAACATACTGTTGTATGCTATATTGAGGATTTAGAGGGTAGTAAAATATTGTTTTGCAACAGTTAGGGAGTTGCAGCATGTTTTTATTGGTGACATTGTCGAGCTTTATCTCTCTTGTACTGAGTTATGATTGAATCTTGCCCCTAATGGAGTCGCTTGCTTGATGTGATAGCTCTCCATTTCTTTCAAATCGGTATTAATGAAATGGGGAATGAATTGGATGGGTCATGAAAGTTGCAATGATGGGTGGGGTTTTTAACACTTGATTTTATAAACTCTCCATTTCAAATCATTCTAAGGCTATTTTCATGAGCTTTTTGAATAAGTCCTCCAGTTTAGGAGCATTGCAAATAAGTCTACCAATTGGAGAATTTCTTCAAATTAGCCTCTGAAGTATTTTGAGCTTTCTAAAGTGGATATGATGTTTCCTAGAATTTTATTGTGTCCTTGACAGTTGAAATCACTTGCCATGTCATTCCCTAAGTTCTCAAAACTTTAGAATTCTTAGAATTTTATCATGTCCTTGACAATTGAACTCACTTTCCATGTCGTTCCTTGAGTTTTCAAAATTTTAGGATTAGCACTCGATTTCAGGGCTTTGGAAATTCTCTCCAAGTTGAATAATTGCCTTTGCTTGAAGCTGATAATGATTGATGTCAAGTGCACATGGTTCTGGTCGAGTAATATGATAGGGTCGTGATTTTAATTATGTGTCAATCCACTAATTCATTATGCGAATAGGACAAGAACTGGACTTAATAAAATAAGGTGAGTTTCAAAATATAGGGGACTAATTTAGGGCATGTTAACTAGCTTGTGAGCTTTTCTAACATAACAAAACCCCTGGTTCCAACTTTGGTTCGAGACCAACTAATAAAGGACTAGTGGATAGTGTCAATTACTTTAGGTGAAAGATAATTTTATTGTCGACCTTAGGATTAGTTCCTTAAATGATTAATGGTGACTCATTTGCACATATTTATTAATGGCCATGACATCGCGAGACAGCCTGCAGAAATTCTCGATTTTAGGGTTCGATATCTTCTAAATGTCCTTGTCAAATATGCTGCAATTTCGGGCTTTTATTGCTGATGGGAGCTAAACCCTAATCATGATGATGAATGCCATTCTCTTCAATTGAGCTCTATGGTTTCAATTGATCGTTTGGTCATACTGGGACTTTGCCTTTCACAAAAAAGGACTATTCCCCCTTGAAAGTTTGTTATTTGCTATTATTCTATTAGGGTGGATGTTACAAAGACTATAATTGTATTTCTTCACCATTGTAGTAAATTTATTGTGTCCCATAGGCAGAGTTATGACATTAGGGACATTAAGATTATGAAGAATATTGAAGTGGACGATTTGGCTACGACAAACATTTACAAGTTATTGACACTTACGTATATTGCACTCATAGCTTGTTACTTTTTGGACTAAAGTTTCAAAATATTTGACCTAGCCATTACACTACTCCAGATAGATAGTGGTGCTTGATATCTTATTAATATAATAAAAGACCAATCTAAATTACATTGTTGTTATGAGCATGAACATGTAGATATTTTTGAGCCAGTCATTGAAGAGGAATGCAGAAAGCTTTAGAGAGCATATGTTTAATAAAAAGTTGTTGATGATGAACATAACCCCCTAGCGATGTCCTTACCAGTAATGCTAATGAAAATAAGGAGAAATTGATAAAAAGGGCATCCCCTTGTGATATTTCTGATCAGATCATTAGTCATCTTTACTGATGATACTGCAAAAGATTCTTTGTACAAAAGTAGCATGTCTAAGGAATATGATGATGCTGCGTTTGAACATCATGTTGTTGAGTCTAAACATTTTGTTGCAAATGGTGCAACCAGGCTAACCCAACTGAGAAGATAGAAGGAAAAATATATTCTTATGAGAGGTAAAACAAGGAAATAAAGAATGGATAGTAGGAAGAAACCATATAAAAGAAAAGGAGAGGTTTAGGGAGAGAACAACGATTGAAAGAGAGGAGATGTTTCAAACTGCAGGTGATCCAATGGGTGAACGCAATTGTTGCATAAATAAGATTACACACAAATATACATATTGGTAACAAGTAATATAGAGTGAGTAGAACATCGTTGCCATGAGGACTCTTTCAAAGTATGAAGTACTAAAATTAACACTTTTTATTCCAAGTCAAGTCAATCAAATAGAAGCGAAAAGTAAGGAAATCAATAAATTTAAAACAAGTAAACAAAAACTCAATCAATCAAAAGACATCTAGGTTTCACAACTTCCTATTCTAGTCTTAAACTAAGTTTATCTCTCATGTAAATAATTTCATCATGTTATTAACCTAAGGTTCTCGATTTGTCCAATACCCCCTTACACATCTCTCAATGTCGTAAAGATGTGCCTAAGCGAATGACAGTTAACACATTCCACTTGAAGGTGATTTGTGTTAAAAGGCCTATTCTGACCTAGTTGGCTATCTAGGGTGTTCCCAATCTCTCGATATGCTAACACAAATAATTACACATCTCGATGCGTATTAACCTTGACTATGCAATCTCTAGCATGATTTCAATTTACTCTCTCAAGGTTCGAGGCTCCTCTAAATCTAAAGATCATTCTAATGGGTGATCAAGTCAAAAGAAACTATAGAGTACAAGATATACATAAATAATACTAAGGAAGCGTACCTCAATAGAATTACAATAGAATTTAAAACATCAAATGATGTTCAACTGAATCCAATTAGATCCTCAATTTTACTCTCAAACATTATATTAGATCAAGTATAGGCACATGTTCACTCAATTTTTTTGGAGATCCAGGTGCAAGTACTTTTCAAGCCAACATAAGGTGTGTACGAAGGCAGTGGTTAATAGTGTCCCTACTTATTTAATGAGTTATTTTAAGTTCCCGTCGACGTGCTACAAAGAAATTGATATTTCAGTTTGTGTGAAAGCTAAAAAGAGTTCACAAGCTTCATGGATGTGGTGTAGTCTCGTGGAAGGGAAGGAACTACTCCAAGAGGGTGCTCTATTGCAAAATGGAGGTGGAAGAGTGAGAGTGTGGTGAGATGCATGGATACTTGGGATCAAGGGGCAAAAGTTAAGTAGATGTCAGCATAGGACTAATGATGTAAATATCAAGGTTTGCAGTTTGATTTTAAGGAGCGTTTTCCTTGGAATTTAGCACTAGGTTGGACTGATCACAAATGTAGAGAAGAGCGCTATTGAGAGTATACCAATGTTGAGAAGTAGTAAAGAAGATAGGTTACTCTTGCCTTATGAGAAATCTAGTAAATGCATTCTGCGTTCATCTTATCACTCGATCAAAATGCTTAAAAAGAAGGAATGTGTTAGAGCTTCATCTTCTTATACGATAATTAGTTCAGTTGGGATAGGTATATGGGGATTGATTACCATCCAAAGATTAAACATTTCCTATGGCGTGCTCTTTCCGATTTTGTGGTTGTTAAAGTGAACTTAGTTAAGAGATAAGTGCAAACATCTGCCTCTTGTAACTTCTATGGTGAAATTGAAAGTAGAGCATACACTATTGTAATGCAAATGGGCTAATTTTGTTTGGTTTGGAGTGATAGGACTTCAAATTAATTGAAATAGAGTAAGTTCCAAGGGCTGATGGATAGAGGAGAATCATCTTGTTGACCCTACTGCTAAAGAACATAGGAAGGAAAATCTGATTGGGATGGCAGTTGCATTTTAGTACATATGGAAGGGTAGGAATGAGGAAGCATTCTGGGGTGAAGAGCCTTATTTAATCTAGATAGTGCAACTAAATCTATAGGAGGATATCTTGAGTTGAGCAACAAATAGTAATACAGAAGGAACGGTACTTGCAATGGAAGAATGATCTTTGCTAAACGGATTGTATGGAGAGTAGTATTAGCTAGGTATGACAAGGTTAATTGTGATGGAGCTTTAATCCTACATCCGATAAGGTAAGACCAGGTATGATTGCGAGAAATGAGAATGGAAAGATGATATGATGTGTTGAAGTGCAGTTTCGATACAATGTTGTAGTAGCCATGGAATGTCAAGCAGCTATGGCTAGAAAGTAGTGATGGAAACTGATTCACTCGTCCTTTTCTTAGCCTTCACAATGAAAGAAGCTCAAACATGGTGGTAGATTCAACCTTCTGCTAAAGACAATAGACCGATAAGGAAACAATTTGTAGACTTGCATATTAGCCTTGTCCAGAGGGAAGCAAACAAATGTGCAAATTTGATAGCACAATAGTATAAAATAGGGTTGTGTCCAAGCAATTTGTCCTCTTCATCACCAACCTCATTGAATATTTTGCTAGAGAATGATATGTTTACCATCTTTATAACTGTGTGTACTATGCCTCATATTGTTACTCAATTTGTAAAATTTGATATTGGGTGATTAGAATAAATAAAATAATCGATTGGCCAAAAAATAGTAGAGCCTTTGTGGTATGCTCTTCTAGGCAATTGAACTTTTGGTGCTTAACTAAGTTTAAAGAGCGGTCTTCATTTATAAGTTGGTTGTAAATGTCTTCCATTTTTTCCATCTGGTAAGTCGATTTAGAAAATTAAATTTATGATGCTTCACACACATTAAAGATAGTCCTTTCTTTACAAAAAAATGACTGTCAACATTTAATTTCCCTTTTTTTAGATGAGACACCTCGAGGTAGAAAGAGATAGTTACAAAAAAACAAAGACAGTGACAAAGAAGTGGAATCAAGACAATCATACATTAGAGTGTTGGAAGCATGAATAACATAAAATCATCATTGCTTATTGCAGATTTTCAAATAGAGGTTTGATCCTTTGTTTGGGAAGGGTACCAATTGCGCCATCATATATAAAATAAGAGCAGTGGAGCCAACTTCATCTGCCATCATTGAGCATTTACACTTGGGCACAATTGTTGTTAATGGTCCATGTGATTAATTGTTTACTACAACTTAATTAATAATTGTTCACACCAGAAAAGGACAAAATCACCTAAGGATTCGTCCATGAACACACATGGAAGGTTATCACAATTGCATATTAACTAGTGAATCAATCGATAGGAAAAATTATAATTATAGTGCATAGATTTAATTAGTTTCCTTATGTGTATATAACAGATTTATGACAGAATATACACAGATTTCATAGATATTTTTGCAAGTAATTAGTTTCCTTATGTGTATATGAATTATAATTATAGTGCATATCTACAAAACAAAAAATATTAACAACTTCATGGACTATAAGTATGCACCAAGCAACTAACTAGGAAGACCATCCCTTTGAACAAAAAAAAAATTACTTTGCAAAGTCTGATAGCCAAAGAAGTAATATGGAGAAGAAGTTGGTTGTATTACTCTTTCTTATCCTCTTAATAATCACCGGTATCCCTCTTCCTCCATATTCTTTCCACGATGTTATGTAAATTAGAATTTTATGATCATTTAGATGGTAAATTATATAAGTAATATATTAATTTTGTTAAAAATTTCATATTGGTATAATATCTTTTTTGATCGCATATGACTACAATAATTTTTAAAAAGGTTTCATGGTTACAAATCGTGAAGGTTCAACTAATGGCGTAAATGTTGTGCTAATGCGGCATATGATACGAGCGTCAAACATGTATGGCTTATGTGACATGTTCATGTAATATTTTTTAAAAAATATTTTGAAAAATAAATAAAACCCAAAAGAACCTTTGTAAATAAGAAAAGAATTAAAAATAAAAAATTTAAAAGAATCGAAAAACACTAAAAAATTTAAAATATCATAAAAACTTGAAGTTTCAAACAAATGAAAACATGAAGAATGTCAAAAAATCTTTAAAAAAATCTGAAAAGTTATCACAAAAATATTGATAAAATAACTTCGAATATATTTGAAAAAAATTTAATTATTTTATAATATTAGAAAATATTGACGTAATTTATAAACATATGAAGTTTAGAAGTATTTTAATATAAAAATTAAAAACCTCCAAACACATGACTTCCTCTAAGCCTTCCAAACCCTTTTCCTGAGCTCTGACTTCCCCCAAAAATATACCTCAAATAAAAGACCTGGAAACTGATGGGAGCAACTGATGAAGAAGGCTTGGTAGCAGGGGAGTGGGTATGGCTTACTTGGTGGAGTGTAAGGCTGACAAAGAAGATAGTATTGTTATCTATGAACACTAACCACCTCACATTAGGCTTAGCAAGTTCCACAATCTCCTTCGCTACGTAGGCTAGACGGATTACGGACCTGAAGGCGTAGATAAAGGTGAATGTTGGGGGAATACCAAAGTTGGGGGAAGACACAAAAGAATTTCAGTACTATTGGTAGGCAACGATGGAACCAGAGGATATGATGGTGAAGAGGTGCTAGTAGGAGATGAAGAAGAGGGAAAGGAAGATGAGGGTTTTTTTTTTTTAGGCAGATCAAATTTCGGATTTTACACAAAAGAATAGAACCCCAATCTCATTTTTTTTCTCTTCTTATATTTATGAACAAAATTTTTTAAAATTTTAGAATTTTCATTTTCATTAGAAGTCAATGGGGATAAGGATTTCTTTTTTCATTTCTTTTTTTATAATTTTTTATTCTTTAAAATTTATCTAAATGTTTAATTTTTTTATTGATTTATAACAATATTCAATTAGATTTCATTATTTTATTTAATTTTTAGGATTATTTTTGAAACTTTTGCTTATTTATAATTTTTTAAAAAATTTCTAGTTTTCATTTAAAATATTTTTCCTTTTTTTGGAAAATTTTTTATATTTTTCAAAAAAATTTTATTTTTAAATATTCTTTTATTTTTTATATTTCCATAGTTCTATAAAAATTTTCTAAATTTTGATGTATTTTTAATTTTAAATATTACTTGGACATACATGTCGGCACTTTTGTACACGTGGTATCCCTGTCATATGCCAACTTAGTACCAAAGTAACAGTATCAACTCTTCTGTCACGTTTTGCACTATCAAGAAACTATTTTAAAAATCAATGTAATCATATGCAATAAAAAAGCTATTGTGCCAATATGCAACTTTTGGTAAAGATAATTTACTATTTATGTAATTTACCCTAGTTTAGATTCTATAACAAAACTTAACATATAAAAGGTAGTTAATATCCCTCTGTATAACCAATTATATTTATAATTATTTATCAATTTTAATTTAGAAACAGTTGGACATACTGCATTCATATCACAAAATATGTTGATAAAAATTATTTTCCAATGATAGAAAGGGTTATATTAAATGTTATGGTAATAGAGGCATAAATAGATAGATAGTGTACGAGATATATTACGTGTCCTGTAAGATCTAGAATGCATAAATTTATGTAAAGTGTAATATAATGTCGTCTTACAGTGCATTTTGTTGAGCATTTGATTGTAAAATTTACTTTAACATGTGATTATGTGTGTTAAAAATTTATTTGTAGCTGGCAAAGTCTTTACATATAAAACATATGGCATTCTTAATATATCATCTGTACAACCACTGTTTAACGCTTAATAAATATCACGATCAACTTTAAATCATTTTTCAAACACCAAAATCTAACAATATTGCAACCAAGCACACCCTCAATAACTGAAAATTAATTACAATTGCATGATATAATGTTATTTTACTTTTGATAGGCCCATTAGGTGCAAAGAGAGTGGATGCACGTTGCCTATCATACCGGTGCAAGACAGATGCTGATTGTGCAAAAATTTATAAGCCTCCCCCTGGATTTCCTTGTACTTGCTCAATATATGCCCCCAATGCAGGCTTGTGTAGCTGTTGTAGCACCTCATCGATGGCTCAAGTTGTAGTTGACAAGATTGGCTTTCCAAATATCCCATGATCTTCAAAAATAATTTGTAAGACTATGCATTTAGCTCTACTAAAAAAGAAAAATAAATGTCTCAAGCAATCTTATATATTACTTATAAAAAAGTAAATGACTTTATATATTCATATTCGTGCTTGATGAATCTAATTAGCTTTAGCTTGATGTTATATATTCTTGGTTATACACCTCACCCTAAGAATACATTATACAAAGGGGATCGAAACCAACATCGGAATACTAGTAGTAACAATAAGATTGAGATTGTCACTATAAATGTTTGGAAAGGAGTTGCTCGAGCTCGAATGACCTCTTACGAATGACCTTCTGCTCTATATTAGAAAAATGAGTTTGATACATTGTATTAAGAATTGGTCCTCAAGCCTTAATTTTGAGCTGGTAGCCCAATGGATACGCATGAAACTTGTAATAGCAACCGACTTTGTGGCCCACTAACCCACAATGAGAACAATTCGGCCCATCCCATCATCATCTTCCCAATGACACAATTGCAGTTACCCTGCCGCAAATGCCATTGGTTCAGTCAAAGAAGAGGAACTGGAGCTTATTGTTCATTGCCTCTTTTGTTGAATTACAAGGTTAAAACCTTTGAGATTGACGGCAAGAGATCAGTCATCAATATTTGTCCTATAACACTTGCAAAAGAATCATTCAATCCCATTAGAAGTTGCATCATATATTCTTGTTAGTAATCATCCAACCAAGACTTCATTCCACCACAATCACAAAGAGGGATTGGTTGATAAGTTTTTAGGTCATTCAACACAATTTTGAGTTTTGTGAAATAAGAATTGACATCTAATGGCCTCTGCTACAGAATATTAAGTTTTTGATTTATCTGGAATATCCTTGGGGCATTACTTTGATGGAACTTGTCATGTAAATCTACCCAGACTGCTTGCACATAATCAAAATAAATAAGGCTATCGGCTGCCTGTTTATGAAACAACATTCAATATCCAAGAAATAACCATATTACTGCACCTGGATCAAATATTCGTTGTAGCTTCATTGGAGGATGGTTTCTCCAGCGACCCATCAAGAACCCCCAACTTGTTCTTCGCATTCAAAGCAATCTGCATAGATCTTCTCCACGTGTTGTCGTATGATCCCTTTGGCACATTTGTTACCATAATCAAGCCAGGATGGTCTCCATTATGGAGAAAGAAGGGATTGTAAATATCCGCATTCTACTACGATTTGGCCTTGTGTAACAGGGGAAGTTGATAGGGAATTAATTGGTTGGAATTGATTACTACTTTGATTGGTTTGGTTGGTCTGATTTCCTCTCGCCATGGGAAATATTGGAAATCAAGTAGTAGAGAGGCTCAAAGTAATGGAATGATAGTGCTCTGATGACATTTCACGAAAATAAATCAAGCAGAGAAAGAATAAGGAGAATAACAGAGCATGTCGAAGGAACATATTATGAAGGAAAGATGAGAGAAACGAAGCTCAGCTCCTATATTTCATTCATTCTTTTTGTTGACAGAAACAGAAAGAAAATACAAAAATGCCAAATAATAAATTTGACGTGGAAAATACAATTAATGACTCATGTTAAGACATGCATAAGCCCATCGTTGTTGCATGCCCCGTGCCCACAGTGCTATCTCGGGATGACAACCGAGCCACGACCAGCTTTCTTTGTTCGCATTCAAGACTGTCTACAAGGGTTTTGTCAAAATGCCTAACCCATCCTGAGTGTGACCCAAACGCCCAGTTGCTGACCCGAGTTCTCCTGATGCAAGGTGGGACCCGTTCTTCTCTGTCCAGCTCTCCTGTAAGTAAGGTAATGTCTCTTCCAGTCCCTTGACTCCTCTACTAGTAGATACTCTAGCTCGTCGAGCTTCTTTGCTATTGTCATTGCCTGTGTCATTGTCTGTGTTCTTTGCTACTGCTTGTGTTATTTTCCATCTTGTTGTCAATTATATCTCTATGCTTTTGTTGATTGCTGCATCCTTACAAGACGTTTCCCATGCTCTTTACTGATTCTTGTGTTGTTGGCATGAAAACATTATGTTTTCCATGAATGTTCCATAGTTATTGTCAATTATCTTTCAAATTTTCCCATATTGTCAAACTAAATCTCCGCAAAATATACACATCCTTTGTGCTAATATATTTCCATGCTGCTGCTAAATGGTATGTTACTTGGGATGAACTTTACTCAGTCTCATGTCCAGGCTTCATTGGCGTGAATAAAATGAGGTATCTTGCTGAGTTGATGTGTCAATATGGTAACATAAATGATGGATTGGAACTGTTTACAGATGGTTAATTGAATGAGGGATTTAATTATTGGTGATTAAGTCTATTCTAAATACTGAGATCTAGGGAGGGATTTAGTTGAAATTTCATATTTCTACCAGTGCGATTAAGATCTAAGTCAAAGATTGAGATGCATATTACCTTATTTGCAAGTGTTTTAGAAAAGTGCTTTCTGTCTTCCATTTAGTTTCAATTCGTGTATGATTACAATAATCAATGGGCTGTTAATAACACATGGGGGTTGCATGCTCTTGCTGGATTTTTCCTCTTGGACTTTAAGGTCATTGGCGCCTGTTAATATCAGTTAACACTGTTAAGCCTTGCTCAACCTATCTTCGTGATCTTTTAATTGATGGCCTCAGCTAGAACTGAGATCGAGTTTAGAGTTTACTTTCTTAGCATGAGAGATTTAAGCAGACTAGTGAACGTGGCATATCGGTGCATATGAATCAAAGCTATAATTTTTAAAGAATGCAGTTGTATTTCACTTTCTATTATCATAGTACTAGTAAGCTGACAGAGAAGAATATTCCATGTAAATAACAAACTGAACCATATATGAAATGATCCGAAACTAGCTTGAATATTTAAATAAATGGGAAAAATCCAGTAAATATAAAAGATTCAAGTACAAATATTTACAAAACATACAAAATTTTGATGTAACAATTGAAAACTAAGATACGTATAGCTTTAATTACCTTTATCTGTGACATTCTTTAAGATCCCTTTGAAAAAGAGCCTGAAAAGTTTCCAACTTGGATAGCCTTAAGGGTTATAGGCACGCATAAGCCCTAACTTGAAACTTTAACTGTGTTTGGATTTAGAGTTGTCACTAATTATTTAAGGACTAATTCTAATGTCGATTAAAAATATATTATTTACTTAGAAGAGCATTATACTAACCATCTAAGTCATTATTTGTCGATCTTGAACCAAGGTTTTAGTTTAGAGGTCTTGTTATATTTAAAAAGCTTGCAAACCAATTGACGTGCCCTATATCGGTACTCATCCCTAATCTAAGTTGTTTATTTACTTGCAAATTTTAATTTACCTAATTATTTCCCTTATTGAGGCTCGAAATACTAGGACAAAATAGATAATCAAAATTACGTGCCATAGCACGTCACTATCCATCCTAATCTAAATGCGGAAAAGTAAAAGGTTCAACTATTATTATAAATACACTTAGTCATCATCTCTCTCACACACACTACCCATCCCGTATAGAGTTGTACACTCAAATATATCAATTTGTCCCAACCCTACCTAGATCCTAAAAATGACAATTAAATCTCCTTGGGGACTAACCTACAAAATTCAAAACTGATCGATTGTATGCAAAATTCCTAGTACGGAGGTCTAAAATGCAAAATACACACAATGAGAGCTTAATATGGAAAGTATCTTAGATGAAGGGCTAATGTGCAAAATATCCTAAATGAAGGGCTGAGATGCAAAGCACTGAGGTGAAGAACTAAAGTGTAAAAATCACTAAATGAGGGATCAAATATCAAGCGCATGCGATGAGGAACTGCAATGTACTGGACTAAGATGCAAACTCATAAACTCGCAAAATTAAGCTCTAAAAACTCGACTCACTATCACAATTTTCATAACTTCTTTCATACTCATTCGTCAATGTATAGACGAAAAGTTTCAAAGAGAACCCTAAGCACGACTAACTTAGTTCATTCATGGTCAAATTCAAACTCAAGAAGATACAAATGATTCAATTAAAATCTATCCAAGGTCACCTCAAATAAGATAAGAATAGGGTAGTGTTCAATATGATTCGATCACAATCAATATAAACTCATCTCAACCAAAACAAAGACATCATAACTTGATCAAGAACCTTTAGACCCTCCTTTATATCATTAATCAATGCAACGTGTTGCACTTCGCTGCAAGGGGTAATCAATATTTAATAAAATAAAATAATTCTGAATTAAATTATTTTTGAATTATTCTTCCATAAAAATTAGGTTTAACTAGGGATTGTTTGTATATGTAAGTATAATAGTTGGATTTTATGTGAGAAAAAAATAACATAACTAAATATTGACAGTAACAAATGTTCATCCGACCCACTATAACCAGTCAAATAAAAGAAAGAAGAAAGATAAGAATTTAATACTTTTATTTATTAATAATTATGTATTTATCATATTGATAGTAATATGTCCAACCAAAGAAAAATTATGAATGATAATATGCAAAATTGCCAAAGCAATACTTTTTATTTTATAATGTTGGAATATTTATATAAAGGTACCTTTTTTTAAGTTGCATCATATTATATAAAAATTAAAAAAAAATCTTGAAAATTTAGCTTAAAGGATACTTTATAAATAGACAATATTTTCCTATTTTATACACTCATTACATCTCTCATATATGAATTTTTTAATCATAAAATATTTATCTAGAAAGAGATGGAAGAAATGTGTAAATGATGAGAAGAATGTAAATGAGGAATTATTAAAATTTGTGAAAAATATTAAAAAATAACAAAATTAAGGAGGATAGAAAAAGAACATCCATGAAGGGTTTGAGAGTAGGAAATTTTCTATACTCTCCCTTAGATAGTTGAAAGTAATATATTCACCCTCCTCTCTCTCAGATAAGTTGTTAAAACTCTCCTTTAGATTAAACAGAATATATTCTCTATGAACTCAACCAACTCGAAACCCATTTATTACCCTTGACCTCATGATTCAAAAATAGAAGTCCTCATCAGTTTACCCATCTTCAAGACACGTGATTAGTGAGTCACTAAAAAGCAAAGGATGAATGCCTAAATAAATGTTTCATATTACGCATTTTCTCCCAACAACTTGATCGTGCACTTGACTTAAGACTACTTGGACGACTCCATAAATTCATTAAGATATAAACTTTGAAGAAAAATAACCTTGAATTATATATCTATCACTACCTGATGTGTACCCTTGTTCATACAAGAAAGACATTCATATACCATATATTCATTCAGGCCAATAGAATGACATTTTTCCCAATTAACCCACAATTAGAGAATACAAGAGGAAAATCCAAAAGATATAAATTAGCCTCTAATGTTTTGCATTCGAATATGCTGATAAGCACTTAGAGAAATTAAAATCAGAGACAATGGGGTGCGAAGACAAAATAGTAGCATCAAACGAACCTCATCAAGCAGCAACAATTGGATAGAACCTCTTAGTTTCCCTCTCATCTCAACCCCCAAAGCAACATTACAAGGAGGCCCATGGAAGTTAGCATAGACGGAGCAAGAAGCATATGCAAACCACCAAACTAAACATCCACTAATCTTAGCAAATATCAACCAAATAACAAGGTCAGCTTCGACATCGTGAGTTCGACAAGGTTCGAGCCAGATTTTGTATAACTTTGTAAGTGGCCCCATTCAACAATTTAATGTGGGGATCATTATTTCATTAATGGTTTCAACTTCCACACTAAATAATTTATAAATGATTGCCATCATTCAAGAAACAGGATAACAGTTATCCCTGATGAAGGGCAAACTCTGAGAACCCATCATTCAGTAATTAATGAGTGCTTACCATCATTAAGAAGAGAGTATTATCCTTATCCCTGGTGCAGGACAAGTTGAAAGTGAACTCATGGATTATGCTTGGTACACTTGAATCAAAGAAATAGAATAAAATGAGTAGTTTAGCATTTCATTTTACAATTTCAAATTAATTACACTCTTGAAAATTATTATGTGCAATTCATTAGTTATAAGCTTTTTTTAAATTGGTGGAACGATATTTCTTTCAACAAAGTTAGGGAATTCTCATTCCATCACTTGTTATAATTACATTTTTTCACATTTTCAAGATATATTTTTATTCTATCAAAGTCGTTCTATTTTATTCTATTACATTCTTTACTACCAAACCTAATATTGGACAGTAATCTCGTTTCTTCGTTTCGCTGTTGGATTTGTTGGCAATAGTATTATCCCTTTTCTGACATTGTTATATGTTTTCATATTTATTTTTACTTGTTTGTTGCGATTCTTCTCTATTATATTTGAAAATGAAGAGCTGATATCCCGCATGCTTTTATATCTTCATTAAGCAAGTTAAACAAAGCTATATAATAGTAAGAGCAATCAGGGGATGGAGAACAAGGAATTCTCAAAGGAAAAGAAGTGAAGCAGCGGAGATTCAGAGGCCATATTTTTTCTTGAATAATTTCACAGGCCATATCATTTGTAGAGATGATCGGATCTAGGTATCTTTTATTTTTTATGATATCTAGACCCTATAGGACCACTTTTTAAATCTTGAAATCAAACTCTATCCCGTTGAATCTTAAACTTGGACCATATCCTAAATGAACCTATAAGATACCACAGGTTTCCGGTATTATGTTTGAACCTATTTATTATTTTTTACCCTATAATATAGATTAGTTCGATATTTTTACATGTTTAATATTTATAAAATAATTGCAGTCGAAGAATTTTTGTTATAATTGCAATTTTAGGCTTTTTTTTTATAACAAGGAGTTTATTCTTCTCGGGTTCTTGAACATCTCACAAGCCCATGAATACAGGTCTATGTACAATGACTTTGCACTCAAGGGGAACCAAATGTAATTATTTTATCATAACCAAATATACTATAATTTTCGGTATATTTGTGGTACATTTAATTATTATTTATTACTAATTTTTTTAAGCTATAATGATATTTTAAACATGATAAATTAATCAAATATGCATAATTGTTATGTTAAATAAAAATTTATCAAGTTAGAAATACAAAAGTTTAAACGGTGCGAGAATCAAAGTTGAAATGAAAAAGTTACAGAAGATTAAAATTAACGGTGGAAATTAATTTTTAATAGGTTTGATTTTGGTTTTGCTTTGTACAAGGGGAACCGAATATAGTTATTTTATTATAATAAAAATCTGTAATTTTAAGCATATATGCAGTATATTTAATTATTATTAATTGTTAATTTTGGAGATAATAATATTTTAGACATGATAAATTAACCAAATATGCATAATTGTTAGGTTAAATGAAAGTTAATCAAGTTAGAAATAAAAAAGTTCAAACAGTGCGAGAGTCAAAGTTTAAATGAAAACAAATTATTAAAATTAACTGTGTGAATTAATTTTTTATTAGGTTTGATCTTGGTTTTGAGACCTTGTATTCAAGAGCTCGAACAGAACCAAAATAAAAAAGTTGGGTTCCTTATTCTACTACCTAACCTACCCTTGAGATTGTGTTTAGTAACATGTAACAAGGATTCTAACTACGGATGGAATCTCTATTATGTAGTTTAGTTGTTATTTAGATCCGGAATAAGAATTCCTCATGCAGTTTCTATTATCTATTTATATATAGTCTGGATTATATATATGACAAGTTTGGTAGCGGGGAATGTAATTGATGAGTAATTCACGATTAATGTAATAGACATGCATGTAATGAATTAAAGAGGAATCGTATTGAGTAATATCCTCTATTTGGTAGTAAAGAATGCATTATAAGGATTTAATTATGAATATAAGTAAGTCAAGTGAAATACCTATAGATGAGATGTGTTTGTAACTAAAAGTCCAAAGTAAAAGAAATTAAATGAATTTTAATTAAATTATAAAAATAATTCATTTCAAGAATTAATTTTATAAAATTTAAGTATAAATTTTTATAATCTTAAAAATGTAAAAAATATTTCATTTTTTGTATTAAGAAAAGAAATTTAAATATTTATATAAAATTTAATAAAAAATTTTATAATAATATTCAGAGATTTCATTAAAAAAATAAATTATTTGACAAATTTGAGACTTTAAGAATTGATAATCGTAATCTTATAAATTAACTCTAATGGAGAGAATTTTTGGTGAGGGAAGCCATTGAGATGGAGAATTTGTGGTCAGGAAGGTTTCAGACGAAGATGGGCTTGAGGGACCGGAAATTCCCAGATTGAGAGCAGAGGATGGAAACACACAGAATTTTCAGGTTAGTGCACTGATACCATAAAGGTTTAGAGAAATCTTGAGCAGAAAACCCACATACAAAACAATTTGTGGGCACATCTATTTGTATGGTATTCTCGTATAGCAAGAATGGAAAGTAAAATATTACACAGAATATACAATTGATTAGTCTTTCCTAATTTGTTTGTTGTCGATCATCACTGCCATGATTCTCTCCATTAAACTCATTATTCCCTTACGTAATAGGAATGAAGGATGGAATGATGCTTCCTCCCAATTACTTACAAACAGATAATGAAGTTTACATATGTAATACCTATTATAGATCTAATTAGCAGCCAAATTACGAAGCATAGATTCCATTTGAAATTCATCCATAATTGAAATTTCTATTACACACTACCAAACATTCCAACAATCTTATAATTCATTACAATTTCTTATGCAAAATTCCTATTTTATCCAATAAATTTTTAATGTTAATTCTTTATTGAATAAAAACATTTCTTTACTCATTTGTGATATATAAAATTCCATTTGCCTTTTATAAAATCTTGAAACTTTACTATAAAAAATTATATGGGCATTTTATCAAATTTAGTACAAATATTTTAATTTTTCTTGCTTTTCATTCATAATGTTTAAAGTAGGATAGGATGTTTTATAATATTTAAATCATGTAAAATTAAATTTAAATTATAAAAAATGAATTCTTAAAATTTATCTAATTTCTTTTATTTTAATTTAAGATATATTGTTATATATGTATCTCTTTATTTTATATAATATAAATATTAAGGTTATTTTCATTATTTCATTTCATTTAATTATAACCAAAATTCTTATGTTTCATTACCTATTACCAAACAAGGATATTTATCAATTTCATTATCCTTCAATTCTTTTGCTTGTCTAGTTGGTTCATTGTCAATTACTTGTCAATTTCATTGTGCGCTACTAAATGTGTCATAATTTCATTAAGATCTACCTAGGTAAGTACATACTGATTCCGGTTCTATCATGTACCCCTGCACGCTTCTAATCATTTGAGGATGGACAAAGATTAACACGGACACTGCCTTGATCTCTCCTCGCCAGAGCCATAAATTGATTCCAGAGCATCATTCTTAACTTCTTTTTTGGTATACACTATTTAATACTAAGAAATTTAATAACTCCTGGCTTAATGAATTTTTGGTTAGGTTGACCCACCAATGGTATGTTTAGTAGCAATGCATACAATGACATGAAATGGAATTCATAAATACATGAATTGACAGGGAATAAATAAAGTATACCGTAGCGATCTTTTTATAATTTGTTAGTGTAATAAATTCATAATAAGATGTTACGATGAACAAGATACCCTTTATGACATAATATTATTATAGACTAATTACCAATAATAGTATTATGAACTCATTTATTATTGAAAATATTAGTGTATTTTAAATTAATAAAAATATTAGCAACTATTAGGTGAACTGGCCAACGTTTAGCAAAAAATACAAAATAAACTAACAGCTTGGAAAGCAAAAAATTTATCTTGGGCTGGAAGAACTGTCCTTGTTCAATCTGTAATAAATACGACTCCAATTTATCAAATGTCAACTTTTAAGATTCCTACAAAAATCTACTCAGAAATGGATAAAAGAGCCAGGGATTTTTGGTGGGGGAAGCAAGATCAAAATGGCAGATATCTAAAACCAATTAGCTGGAGTAATATTTGTCAACCAAAGAAGTATGGTGGTCTAGGTTTTCGCAAATTTTCTGACTTCAATAAGGCAATGCTTTCGAAAACAGCTTGGTTTCTTACCACGAATGAAACTAGTCTAGCAGCTAAAATGTTTCAAAGGAAATATGGAAGTTTAATTGATATAGATCAAACAAGAAAAGGTAACCAATCTTTAGTTTGGAAGGACATTCAATTTTGTAAACCTACTCTATTGAATTTCATGTGTAAATTAATTGGAAACGAAAACAGTACTAAAGTATGGCAGGATCCTTGGGTACCATGTAATAAGGGATTCAAAGTGATCCCCAAATCTACCTTTGTATCAGTGAGTAATTCATTATTAGTCAAAGATCTCATTTGCCCCATTTCGAGGCAATGGAATTATAGCATGCTGAATAACTTATTTAATGAAGAGACTGTCTCAAATATTTCAAAAATCTTTGTTCCTGAAACTGATTTGGATGATAAATTTGTCTGGATTGCAAATAACAATGGTTGTCACTCTGTTAAAACTTATTACCTACAAGATCAAGAGGCAAGATTTAATAAAGGAAATGAAAAATTCTGGAATGGAATTTGGAATCTCCGAATTCAAAACAAATTCAAACTCCATATGTGGAGAATTGCAAAGCAGTGTCTTCCATGGGCAAACAACGAGGACAGTCCTTGCCCTCTATGTAAAGCCTCCTCGGACACATACTTGCATTTATTTAATGAATGTATTTTTGCTAGAGTTGCTTGGAGAGAATCAAAATGGAGGGTTTGCATTCCTATTATGACTAGTATGATTGAGATTATTAATTTTATATGTGATCCTCCAAATTTCCCACTTGATAGTATGGAAAAAGGATTATTTACTTTATACGGGGGAGTTTTGCTATATAATTTGTGGATTGAGAGGACTAGAATCCTGCACTCACACGAATCTGCAGATCTATTGATATTTGTTTCCAAAACCAGGGCCTCTTTTAATGAGAATGCTGAAATTTATTCTTCTAGATGTGATAATGATACTGTATATGTAACAGACAAAACAACTAGGTCTGATTTTCTAGAGATTTCATCCCATGATTCCAATGTTACAAAAATTTTCATTGACGCTACTTGGTCTAGTACTGAAGCAGCTGTTGCAGGTGTCGCCTTCCAGGAAGGGAGCATGAAGGCAAAGTGGACTAAAAAGATTAAGGCAATCTCTCCAAATCAGGCTGAATTTTTTGCCCTCTTGCTTGCAACACAAATTGCAGCCAAATATGGTTGGAAAAGATTAATTATCTTTTCGGATGCCCAACAGGTTGTGCAATCAGCAGATAAGAAGCAAAAGGCTTATTGGGAATCAAATAGCATATTTTTTGATATAGTCTCTCTTAGATCTTCTTTTGATAGCTGGGTAGTAAAATGGATACCTAGGAGTAAAAATCTTCTTGCTCATTCATTATGTAGATCAGGACTCCAGTCCGCTTCTGATACTCTTGTATTTTTTGGATCATCATCCAACCCTCTATGAATATAAAATGCAGGTTTACTTACCAAAAAAAAAAACGTTTAGCAGGTTAGTTAGTATATATTAGTCTCAAGAGTTAATTTTATATCATTTAAATTTAATTTTATATATTTAAAGTTAAGAAAAAGTTTCATTTTTAACTTTCAATATCGAAAGGAATTTCAACAAATTTACCCAAAATAAAGGAATTTCAACATGGTTTTTTTAAAAAGAATTACATAAATTTTTATGTTAAATTTCAAGACTTGTTGTAAAAACAATTTTATGTATTAAAAAGTGAATAAAGTAATTATAAGTTTTAACTAGAGAGAAATCAATATTTAAAAAAATGACTGGATAAAATAGGAATTTTAAGAAGTTAATATGAATGATTTTGTAAATTAACCCCTTATTCTTATTAGGAATGGTTAGGAAGCACAAGATGCTGACCAATTTACTCGGGTGATCAATATTAATTTATTTATTTGTTAGAATTTGATTAGCATTATCCGTGCATTAGTAATAAAAACTCCATAAGGAATTCTTATTACGAATCAAAATTAACAATTAAACCATGTAATGGAGATTTGGTACAGAATTCATCCATAACGGCAATTTCCATTACACACAATCAAACACACCATAAGGAATAAAGCTACTATAACATGCATTTTTTTATTTATAAGATTGGAACCCAAAACATAAATCAGGGGAAAACGGACCATCATTCTCAACTTTTGCTAGCCAAAGGCCATGATGTAAAATTTTAAAGTTTGGAGGCACAATCAAGATACCCCAAGTTTGGAGGGACATATAATACATTTTATTCGATTTTGAAATTCTGGAAATTAGTATGGTAAAAAAAAGAAATTCTGGAAATTAGTTTTTATTTTTTTTGGTCGCCAGCCACAGTATCCAAACAGGCCTCACCAACGGTGAGACATCTTTCATCCAGCCATACTTGACTAATTCGTTGGTCGCCTCGGGTCGCACACCTGGCAATGGCGGGTGAGGCTCCCAAGGGGGATGTCTACATACATAAGGTTTCGAACTTGAGACCTCCTTAAGCGGCACCGAACTACTTACCATTCGGCCCAACCCCCTTGGTAATTCTGGAAATTAGTTGTTCAATGTTTTGACATGATTATGCAGGCTTCAGTATAAATACTAAATTTTTAGTCAATTCAAAATAATACAAATTCAAGAAATAAAAAATTTAAAATAGTTACATCAAATGCCATTAATTCACAAAAGTGCCAATTTTTAAGCTGTATAAAAGAAATATATAAGCTACAATTACAACACGATTAAAAGAGAGAGAACTGATGAGAAAGCTACAATTACAATGCAATTGTGTGAATAAGCTCGATACCCATTCATTCACATTTTTTGGGGGAGTGCATGAGAGTTGGTGGTAGATAAAACGAAAAATAGAAGGGCAGAATTTAGATAGTAATATCATTACGTTACAACATAATTCTTTTTTTTTTAAATAAGTACACCATAATTAAATTATTACATAAGTGAAGACACGAGAGAATTTAACAGAGTAGATCGGGATTCGCGATATAACGCGAATTTTTATTCAAATTAAAACTACTCAAGGTACTAATTTATTCCAGGATTAGGACACAACAGGTTCCCAATCCATCACTCTCTTCAACACCCACCTGGCATCATATAAAGATCAAACAGACAAATCCCATGAACGGAGATACCGGTTCGGGCTCAGAATCCACCACGGAGTCGGAGCACGAGGTGAAGGGTCGACTCCTTCTGGATATTGTAATCAGCCAGAGTCCTTCCATCTTCCAACTGCTTCCCTGCAAAGATCAGCCTCTGCTGGTCCGGGGGAATACCCTCCTTGTCCTGTATCTTCGCCTTAACGTTGTCGATCGTGTCTGAGCTCTCCACCTCGAGAGTGATCGTCTTTCCTGTGAGAGTCTTCACGAAAATCTGCATGCCTCCCCTGAGCCTGAGCACCAGGTGCAGAGTCGACTCCTTCTGGATATTGTAGTCTGCGAGGGTGCGGCCATCGTCCAGCTGCTTCCCAGCGAAGATCAGCCTCTGCTGGTCCGGGGGAATCCCCTCCTTGTCCTGGATCTTAGCCTTGACGTTGTCAATTGTGTCGGAGCTCTCAACCTCAAGGGTGATAGTCTTGCCGGTTAGGGTCTTTACAAAGATCTGCATACCTCCGCGAAGGCGCAGCACCAGATGGAGAGTCGACTCCTTCTGGATATTGTAGTCAGCAAGCGTGCGACCGTCCTCAAGCTGCTTTCCGGCGAAGATCAGCCTTTGCTGGTCCGGAGGAATCCCCTCCTTGTCCTGGATCTTCGTCTTAACGTTGTCAATCGTGTCAGAGCTCTCCACCTCGAGAGTGATTGTCTTCCCAGTAAGAGTTTTCACGAAGATCTGCATCCCTCCCCTGAGCCTGAGCACCAGGTGCAAAGTCGACTCCTTCTGGATGTTATAGTCCGCGAGGGTCCGCCCGTCTTCCAGCTGTTTCCCGGCGAAGATCAGCCTCTGCTGGTCCGGCGGGATACCCTCCTTGTCCTGGATCTTCGCTTTAACGTTGTCGATCGTATCGGAGCTCTCGACCTCAAGCGTGATAGTCTTGCCGGTGAGGGTTTTCACAAAGATCTGCATCTGAATCCCACGACAGATAACCAAAAACAAAATAGAATCAATATCAGATCAACAACAACAAAGAGCAAATCAATATCTTGATCGCTGAACTAAAGAGCTCTCACCTTGAAGTGAAATTTGGAAAGGCTACGATTGAGCAATTAGGGTTTCGAAGGAATTGGAAATTTTCGAGACGATGAGATGATATTCCTGGGGCGGTTTCTTATAGGATGAGGATTGAGGAAGATGGGGTGGTTCCCGGCGAAGAACACCATCCAATCGCTGGATGACACGTATATCGTCTGACGTGTCTTCACTCAACAATTTAACGGCCACAAGAAAAGGGTGTCTATCCAATTGGGGCTGACACGTTATCATATGACGTGTCTTGCCCATCTATTTACGTAAAATAATATTGATGGGTTGGAGCGCTCTATCAAACATCCAGGTACCACACCTTGGTCATACAACGGCTACAATTCGCCCATAAGAGAGAGAGTGTAAGAGAGAAAATAATAAAATATTAAAAAACCTAAATCTAACGGCTCAACCCTTCCCAGGAAGGTTTCATGTAACAAGAAAAAGATGTCTATCCAGCAATAACAAGAAAAAGATGTCTAAGGCCATTTTGAGATTCCTTCCGTATCGGACGTTATAGCGGAGTTAGTTAGCCGCTTAAAGATTTTCCTGGCTGGCCGCGTAGGGTTCTGCTTCCGGAGGAATCGAGAAAGTACGTTATGCATTTGCCGTATTGCATATTCCACCTTATCCATTGACTAAAATGAACAGAGCAAAATAATAATTTTGTCTATGAAAAATGGATTCTACAATACTTGGGTCTTTAACAGCTTACTTAGATTGAGAGATTTGGATGTATTTGGAGAGGAGGGGAGGCAACTGAAAGAATAACTCATCTATTTAAATCTCTCGTTTCGATATCATTATTAGATGAAAGATTTGAATGGTTCAGAAAGTGAATTTGATTTTGCACTTGTAATTTGGGGGACTAATCGAGTAGGAGAAAGGCACGTGGGAGACACAGTGGCTTTGTGGTGGCCTCGGGACTTGAAAAAAGTGGCGGTCTTGTGGTAGGGAGACTTACTGGCTGTGACTTGGTGGTGGTTGGTTAGAGGAAGGTGTGTTGTGGTCATGTTTGGTGTTGTTCGAGTAAGGAAAGACGTGTTATGACCGTGGTTTGGTGGTGGTCGAGCAGAAGAATGCATACGATAGTTATGTAATTATGTGATGAGAAATTATGACGCACCTAGAGTTTTTTTCCAAGAAACAGTAAGGTAGATTTTTGTCCAAGAAATTTCGGGCTAGTAGCAAATTTTCCCAAATCAGAGGAATTACAAATTTGAGGTTTGAAGGGACTATGAATCCCTCCGAATTCTTCCAAATCCCTCCTAATGTATTGATACGGAAACGACCCTGATGGCTTTGATACCATTGCCTGAATTCATACATGTGCACATCACATAATAGGAATCCATATTCACATACAAAATAATAAAGTACTAAGAAAGGTTGTTGGTTTACCTTTTCTCGTATTAATCCAAAATTTTTGAGGTCGATGTGCATGATCGAATCACATACCAAGCACTTGCACGAACCTGAATGCAAAGGTGGTGAATTTTCATTACGGAGCCAAGCAAGAATCTACCACGATTCATGGAACAAGAACTTCACTCAATCTCTAGTAGGAATGACTCAAACCCACTCGCTTTTCTCTCAATTGCGTGCACACTACACGGCTGGCAAATTTCATCCACCTAAGCACAGAAACTCTCCCATGTATATGTTATATGTGATATACCGTGTATGGAGAATAATAGCAGCGTTTACAGTTGGGTAACCTCCCCTTTAAATAGCACTTTTAACTCAACATTATGAGAAGAGTGAATGGGGAGCTACACCACCATGCAAATAGAGGATATTAATCTGGCCGAGTTGGTTTAAGTCAATCTAGTTCCATGTTTATTCCATAAAATTTGTGCTTTGTACATGCTTTTAAACCCTTGATTTGAGCTTAAAACGTGCAATTAAGTACATTTTATTGAGTCTAGTAGATTTTCTATTGGTTTTAAATGTATTAACTTACTTTCAAGCAAAGTGGATTTCTAGCTTCTCGTTTCTAACTTCTCTTTATTTTTTTACAGATTATCCTCAAATAAAATATGGCAATAATATATCTAAAGAAAATATATTGAGTTAGGAATCCAATGCATCAAATAAATTATGAATCAGAGGTAAAACGAAGAAGTTATGATAGAAGAAGAAAATCACGCACAGCAAATCCGAGAGGCAGGGAAGGGGACCGTGATCCCTTCTGGACAAATTTGCGATACGAGATTTTCTCAAAATATTTCATACCCTGATGGCTAGAAATTTACTATGGAATATATCCCAATATATTTGGGGCATACAAGCGCAAAATACTGACTTGATTCATACCATTGAAGATGAAATACTTTCAAAACATTTCAAGAAGGATATGACATATTCTGATATACGTTGTTGAGATATTCTCTTGTCAATTTCAATATCTATAAATATTCAATCTTAGCAGCAAGTTCCAGCATCCATATCTTTCCATTAAGTTCTCTAGTTTATTTTGCTACTAAGAAAATCAAGAAACTCATGATCAAGGAAGAAGAAGGCAAAGCATTTCAGGTTGGCTCGAGGCTCGAGAGATCAACTTTGACTATATAGAGTTTTTCTTATCCCTTCTTTCTTTCCATTCTCTATGATGTATTCAAATTCTTACTTCGTGATTTTTATAATTTGGGTTAATTAACACTAGCGGTACAAAATTTTTTGGAAATATTTTATTTTAGTAAAAAATTTTGTCACATTTTAGTACAAAACCTTTCAAAAGTATTTCATGTTGATACACTTCGTCAATTCCCCACTGACGATGTTAATTTTCACTGACTCAGCAATCTAACAAGGATGCCATGTGTACATGTATGCTAAAGTGTCATGCTCACGTAACATTTTAAATGCAATAAAATAGAAAACAATTGTAAAAATTTAAAAATACAGATAAAATTCTAGAAAAAAATTAACATAAAAACATTAAAATATCTAAACTTAAAAAAATGAGAAACCCTTTAAAAAATTAAAAATACACATAAAAATATTAAAATAGCTAAAAAATTATAAAATTATAAAAATCTAACCCTAATCACTCATACATCCCTCTGCCAATTTCCCTAAATACTCAATCCTCTTCTCTCCCAAACCCTAATTTTCAAATCTTCCTAAAATCATATAGGAAAGATATGGAGATTTTGAATTTTTTGACTCGGGATGAAAGGCCTAGGAGAAAGATACTGAGGTGGGGGTTCTCGAATATAGCACTTCAGAACTCATGAAGATTGAAGTTCTAAGCGTGGAGGTCGAGCTAAGGCAAAGAGGCGGACCAAACTTGGGGTGACCTCAAGTTGAACATGTCGAGGATAATGAATGGGTTGTCGAAGTTGTAAGAGATACCCTCGTAATCATGTGCCCCGCTCAGGATCTTGAAATGGAGCCCTACGGTTTTAGTGCATACGATCGTTGGCGACATGTGGGATTCGAGTAGCAGAGTCACGTGATGATTGGCTTTGGGTGGAAGAGGTGTTGGAGTGACGCTTGTAGAAGGAGGAGTTGGTCTGCTAGTAGATAATCCTAGAGACCTGGTCAGAAGGGGTTTATTAGGTTGGCAAGGCATCGAAATAAGGTGTCATAAGATAATTCGAAGTATGTGAATTTTTTTTAGAATTATATATATATTTCCTAAATTTTTACAATTTTTTGAGTTTTATTACATGTAAAATTGTTATATGAGCATGACACTTCAGCAAGGCATCGAAATAATCTGTCATAAAATAATCCTAGAGACCTCGTTGGAAGGGGTTTATTAGGTTTCCATATTAGTCATATATGCACACATGACATCCATGTTAGATTGTTGAGTCCGTGAAAATTAACACCCTTAGTCAGAAATTGACGGAATGACTAACGTGATACATTTTTGAAAGGTTTTGTATCAAAATGCCATAAAAAAAGATTTGTAGTAACATGAAATATTTCTAAAAGATTTTGTACCGCCAGTGTAATTAACTCTTATATTTTTAATATGAACTAATTCCCTAGTTTTTAGTGAAAGTAATGGAACTCCTTTTTATTTCTTAAATTCTTGACTATTTTTATATGTTAATCAATTGCACTTGTATTATTTATGTTATTATCGTGCTTAATGCTTTCTAGAGACTTAATCTTCATATTAGATCGATCATGAGATTTGATGAGCTAGAGCAACGAAGTCATAATTATGATTGAGATGGTATAAAATAGAATAATGTTTACCGAGATGTCAGAATTATTTGTGAGAAGTATCGAGATATTAGCCAATCACCCTAGGCATTCAATTAAGGTTCATGCTCATTGGGCTTTTTAATATTAATTGCCTAGAGAAAAAATGATTAATATCGTCCAAGAAGCACATCCTTCTTAAGCCGAGAGATAGATAAATGAGATATAAAATTGTAGGATAATAACATATTAGTCAATTGCACAAAAAGATTTGATTCGGTTTAGGAATAGAATTAAGGGAAATTGTAAACCTAGGCTTAATAATATTGATTGATTTTCCATAATTGCTTTCATCTTTTTCATTGCTTTCTGTTTGCTTTTTGTTTATATTTGATTTCGAATTGACTAACTTTGAATCGGTTGCTAAGGTTATTACTTAATAGGAATAGAAACTTATTGCAAAAAATTTGATAATCAATGCACCCAAACATACGTATCGAACTAATAACATAGGATATGGGCAAGGGTATTGTTCCCATGAGAATCGTGTCAAATTCCTACTAAGCAATAACCTAAGCAAAAGCTTCGAAGTTAGGCAAGTTGAAATCAAGTATAGAAACAAGCAAATAGAAAGCAAGCAAAAAAGGGAAAGCAATTATGGGAAATCAATCAATATTAATAAGTCTAGGGTTTACGACTTTTCTCAATTCTATTCCTAAACTCGGATCTAATGTCTATATATAATTGATTGCTATATTATTATCCTTATATATATATATATATATCCTTAAGAGGCTATTGGCTTAATAGGGACGTACTTCTTGGGTGATATTAATCACTATATCTCTAGAAAATTAATATTCATAAGCTCAATGAGCATGAACCCCAGCGAGACCTAGAGTAATTTGTTAATCCCTTGATACTTCTCACAAATAATTCCGATCTCCTGCACAAATTATTCTAAATTGTACTATCCCTAGTATGATTACAAATTCGCCTCTCGAGTTCATCGAATCTTCTAATCGATCTAATGGGCTGATCAGACCATTAGAAAGTATTAAACCCGAGAATAATATAATTAAGTGCAATCAATTAACATACCAAAATAGACAAGAATTCAAGAAGTAGAAAAGAGTTCCATTACTTGCCATAGGAAACTAGAGAATTAGTTCATACTAAAAATAAAAACAATCAACAAGTAAGAATTTGAATACCTTGTAGATCAATGGAAAGAAAGAAGGGATAAGAAAAACTCTTTAATAGCCTCTCGAGCCTCAAGCCATCTTGAAAAGCTTTGCCTTCTTCTTTCTAGATCACGAGTTTTTTAATCTTCTTAGTAGCAAAATAAACAAAAGAAGTGAATGAAAAGATAATGGATGCTAGAAGTGGCTACTAGGGTTGATTATTTATAGATATTGAAATTATTCAGAGAATATATTAATAAAATATATCAGATTATATCATATCCTTCTTGAAATATTCAGAAAATATTCCATCTTCGATGGTATGAACCAAGTCAATATTGAATGGCCCAAATATGTTGGGATTTATTCCATATTAAATTTCAGACCATCGACTTTGGATCACAAATTTGCCCAATAGGAGTTGTGGTCCTTTCCCCTACCTCTCAAATATGCTATGTACGCTTCTCTTCTTTTGTGACAACTTCCTTATTTCATCTTCGATTCACAATCCGTTTGATGCATTAGATTTCTAACTAGATAAACTTTCCACTGATATATTATAGGATAATCTGTCAGAAATGTAAAGAATTTAGAGGCTAGAAATCCACTATACTCGAAAGTAAGTTAGTACATTTAAAACCAATAGAAAAACTACAAAACTCAGTAAAATCTACTTAATTACATGTTCTAAACTCAAATCATAGGTTTAAAAGCATGTGCAATTTATAAATTTTATGGAATTAACATTCCACAAGGGTAGATGGCCTTTTTTTTTTTATTTTTACAGAAAATCTTGGATGAAACTATGGTATCACATCAAAGTCACCACATAGTTCCACAAAGGCATAAACCAATAATAGTTGACCGCATTAGCACTTCCATGAGAAGAAATTTAGGCTACAAATCACATATTCAAATATTTTTAAATTAAAAAACAATAAAATCACTAAAGTCCTAAATGAAAATTAAAAACCTAAGAAACTCTAGAAACCGTAATAAACATCAATATTAATTACCAAGAAGGTGAGAATGATGCTGGGTATTGCCAGACATAGTTTTTTAAGTTTTCTCAGGATTTAGGATTTTTTTTTAACCCAATAAAGGAAGGTTTACAATCTACATATGAAAATGTTAATGTGGCCAACTATTGTTAGCTTGTGATACTATATGACAACGCTATCTGATACTACTGTTAAACGTAAAACTTTCTTTCAATAGGATGCTTGTGTATTTTTTAGGAGTTACCCTTTTTTTTTTGTGGAGATTGGTTGTTTGTATTTGTTTAATGTTGATTTACTAATTAAAAATGCTTATTGATCCCTACAAAAAGAAGGGTAAAGTCTACATTTAATCCTCAACTTTTTCTTATTTTATCATTTTCATCCTAATCCTTTTTTGGGAAAGATTTGATCCTCAACCTTTTTGTAAAGGGACACTTTTAATTTTTCTATTACTTTAATATTAAAATATTCATTAAATGACAAGAATAATAATATAATAAAATTTCTTATTTAAAAAAAAAAGAGAATGGATAGAGAGGCTCGCCAATAATCACCATTTTCTTTCAGGATGTCGGTCATCACTTTGGGAGTAGTGACCATTAGTGAGAAACCAAGAACTATAGGAGCAAGTGAAAAAACCATAAATGGCTCAAAAAAATTGGCCACATATAAATTTAGAGTGGATTTTATAATTTATAAAAATCAATTCTAGAAACTCGAGTCCTAATCCAAAGAACCCCACGAGGCTTGAGATTGACCAAATTGATGCAAAAATAAAATAAATATTGGCAACAATCATTTCTCCATTTTTTCTTTTTTTTTTTATTTGTTTTGTTTTCATTATTTTATTATTATTCTTAACATTTACTCATTCTTTAATATTAAAATAATGAAAGAAACTAGAAATATCTTTATATGAAAAGGTTTAAGACCAAATTTGTCAAAAAAAAAGGGTTTAGAATGAAAATGACAAAAGAAGAAAAGTTCGATGACCAAAACTATACTTTTTATGGATAGAGTATGTTGAATGTGGCAATGTTTAAAGTGAAAACTTATTTTCTCAGCTGCCATTCAAGTTATGTTCATAATTCTGTTTAATACGGATTAGAATAATTTGAAGTTAATTTTAGTAATTTCGGGCCATAATGGATATAGCATGTTAAAATACATTTTGAATTCTTTGTAATTAACCTTTTGATATAATTAAAGGTTCTTTAATATTCAATAAATATAAAAAGTATAAAAAAGAAGATAAATTTTTCTATTTATTAGCAATCTGCACATATATAATGATTAATATATATATATATATATATATATATATTGCTTCGGCTGGAATTGACAATTTTAGAAACCTCCAAGAATTCTAAAAGGGCGAAATTCCTCGTGAGGTCATGTGTCGTGTACAATCTTGATTTGTTTGGCTATTATATTTATTATCTTCGATTTCAATAATAATAAATTTAGATAATTTTGATAAGGTAATTTCATGCTAAAAGGATTAGGAGTATATAAAGATACCAGAAATACAATTTTTCAATGGAAAGTAACAGCATATAAGTAATCAAATACCTATGTATAATTTTTTTCGGTAATAATACCTGTGTATATTTTACTATTTTAGTCAAGAAATAATAAAAAAAACTACGTACAAATGGTATTTACAAACGGAAATGGTGACGCAATTTCTGGCGTCCGTAGTTGACCACATGCTAGTAATAGATACAAAGTTCCTTTTCCCTGTTTAACAAATTTTAGTATATCTAATGTCTATTCGATCTTCTAACGGGAATAAACCCATAAAAGCCACCGACTTTCCCTTAAATCCTTCAACTATTATATTTTCAAAAATAAATTGAATAATTTTCTCCTACTCTTTATCCTTTTTATTAACTGATGAAGACAATTAAATACGATAAATTCAATTGAACAATCTCCCTATATTCTTTATTAGTTTCACTTTATCATACTTACTAATCGAGAGATTTACAATATAATATATTACGTGAAAATGTCTTGAAGGGGCAAGATGTAGATGCATGAAATCCCTATCATGAATTACGTTTTACAATCAATAAGTTCTTGCTGCTTAAAATCCTTAGAGATACCTTATGACAAACAATTGACCCTCTTGGCTCAAAGATCATATAGGTGACTTTATCTTAGTTGATAGATTACTCATGGCGCAAGGACCGCAACCAAATTACACATGGCTCAAAGACCGTAGAAATGTATAGTTGAAACTCGTGACTCGAAAATCAATCGATCCCAACATTTGAGCTAAAATATATATATATATATATATATATGAAATTCTTGACTGAATGATCACTAGAGTTCAATATGATATTTATCATGCCCGTAACTCAAAGATTATTGATGTGTAATCTAGACATTGCATATACCTATGGCTCAAGAGCCATGAGGTACATGATATATTTGCCTAAGTACAAGATTATTAGTAGAATCTTGGGTTAAGCACATCAATCAATTGTTCTAGAGAGTTTTAGCATGGTGGGTTTGGAATGATGCATGTTAGGGAAATCCAATAAAATGGGATTTTCTAACCTTCGTAATAGGTTTAGTGTGCAACTCAATAACATAATGCTATAACCCAACCCAATAACCCATTACCACCTTTATTAATTCCGTACAATCAATTGTCAAACATGTGTCATAAATCCTATTAATCTATCTTACCACCCTCCATCCTTCCTGTCATTACATAATCTAACTGTGAGTATTCTCCATCCCTACTCTTAGAGTCACTTCTACTCCATCCCTCTAAACATTATTGGTGTGCAATACTTCCTCTCTCCACTTTTAAGAACTCAAGCATTTCCCTCACTCATAAACAGTAATAAACTCCTTAGATAGGGTTTGGCTTCATCTTCATACAATTACAACATCCCAAAATGAAATGTCAAATTAGATAAGAAAATTATAGCATTTAATTTGCAACTGAGTGAGATGTCTCAACTTCATAGGAGTGATTAGAACTTTCCCAAGTTGGACAATCTCCACAGACGGGACAACTTTCTTGAAAAATTGAAATTTCCATCTGGTAGGATTGGTCAATGAAAAATTAGAATGAATAATGGCCCGAGATGTAAATCATAACTTATATTCATGTTAAAGAGAACAAGGGAAAGGTGCTAGCAGTCACAAGAAATTCGTCTCGAGAAAACAACATTTATGACCCACCAGTTACGCTACCATTAAAAATCTCGATCGTGTCGCCTTGCCCGACATGGTGCCATCGGAATGACCGATCTTCATCCATCACATTCTGCCTGTAAATGAAAAAGTATCCCTCCGGTGGGAGAGCGAAATTATTCATCACCTGCTGCAGTCTCTGAAGTTCTCTCCTCAATTCCCCAACATTATCCCCTGCATTCATCTCCACTGGAATTTTCCTTGTCCCGCACTTTGTTAGAACCATCACCCGCAGCTTCTTAATATTAGCAGGAGCTGTTGCGCCCGCCATTGTCTGAGAACTATTCCTCACAATCACTTCGATCTCGCAATTATCCGAGAGCTCAGATTCGCCTACCGTGAGATGGTCTTGGAGATCATTTCCATTGCAATGAAGCGTGAAATTGTTCATATGAACGGACTGATCAATCTCGTGAATCTTCTCTTTCACGTGCGATATGGCATCATTTACATCAACTTCTAATGTGGCGTGGGACTTTGAGGAGGGGAATTTGATATTCAGGTGGATTTTCTTCTTGGGGGACAGTGGAGACTCCTTATCATTCGACTCCGGGTTGATGAAGAGCTGAATATGTGAATTCTGTAGTATCTCGCAGTACTCGACATCACGTTCATCTTGAAGGACTTGTGATTTGAAAACCAAGGTTTGTCGTAAAATTGGAATGCCTCCGTACTTTTGGATCTTTTCTTTGATCTCTTTCACAGTGTCGAAGAAACCAACTTCGATTGTGAACGGCCTTCCCCTTTGAGGCTCGAATATCACATCCATCAATTCGAAAGTTGGTGCAGAGAAAACTTTTCTTTGATGGTACTTGTGGAGTTGCTAAGGCTAGACTGCAAACTTAGGGTTCATGCAAGTGTCGACAAAGGAGGAACGAAATAAGTGGATATGCCTAACTAAGAACCGATTTGCCAGCTGATTCATATCTTTTTTAGTTAAGTAATTGAAATTGTCAAAAGAGAATCACATGGTTCTAGTCACCAATAAGATGGCATTTTGACTCAGGAAAGGAAAGGAAGAAATACTAAAACGTTAGGGATCTTCGTGGGGAGGAAAGACGAATCATACATTGCCTCATTGATTATTAATTGATTTTATTTATCTCTATATTAAATATAGAGATAAAATCATAAAATTGTTTTTTGGGTGTTGTAACTTGAATGTGAAAGTCTCATACGTAATGATAATAAAAAGGGTTATTTATCTAAAAAATCATGAACTATTTAAAAATTTTTCAATTTAACATGAACTATTTTTTTGGCCCAAAAAACTACGAACTATTCAAGAAATTCCTAATTTACCACGAACTATTTTTTTGGCCTATAAAATTGTGAATTATACTCATTTTTCCTAATCTACCACATCGTTAATTACTGGTGTGTACTATTAATTTTACTAATTGGCATCACATCTAGCGCCCATCTGGTCATTAAAATAAGGAACATTTGTTTGCACATCCATCCTTGTGATAAAATAGAGAATTTAACAATAATTTTCATATATGTTTGCACATATATTTTCGTGATAAAATAAAGAATTCAACAATAGTTCGTATTTTTTATGACTAGATGGACACCATGTGTAATATCACGTCAGATTCTTTTGCGCATTCAGTAAAATTAATAGTGTATATCAGCAATTAACGGATAAAATTAATGACGTCATAGATTAAAAAAAGAGCATAGTTTGTGATTTTCTAAGCCAAAAAATAGTTAGTGGTAGATTAGGAAAAAGGAGCATAGTTGGTGATTTTCTGGACAAAAAAATAATTTATGATAAATTAGAAAATTTCTAAATAGTTCACGATTTTTTAGGTAAGTAACCCTAATAAAAAAAGAAAAAAAATACGCTTTTAATTATCAACATTTTCTCTCTTTTCTTATTGTTTTCCTCCTTATCTTTTGAGAAAAGATCTTAAATGGCACTATCTTATAATGACATGATAAGGACTCAAGCCTCAATTACAAATTATTAATACAACTGCTCGGATAATTAATACTAATTTATCTATTTGTCACAATTTCATTGAAATTTCCTTTTTTCACATGATTAAGTGGGACCACCCCAGAATATCTCAAATATTTTTATTTGAGACATTTGGTTCTCAACTTTTCTTGTTATAAAAGTACACTTTTGAGTTTTTTTAATTATTTCAATGTTAAAATTATTATTGAGATTTCATAAGGTAGATTGGCTATTTGATCATATAAGACTTTTCTTTCACGTACAAAGGAGACACATAATTTCGACGGGATGAAATAAATAGGGAACAAAAAGTCTCATTGTTGGTATAGAATTCATGACCACTACGTCATAAGGCGAGAAAAGTACTAAACATAACAAGTCTAGCCTTCTTTCTTGATGCTATAAGACATGATATCATCAATACTCACCAGATTAGGCTGAAGCTATTTGATGTCAAGTAAGTTACCCAAGTAGATATAGAAAGGAGCACTTTAAGAATGTCGCAGGCAGTGTGTTCGTATATAAATAGATGTTATACCATATTGAAAAGTTTTAAATCAGTATAGGATCTGTTCAATATACAAATAAGCATTGTTAAACACAATGACAACCTACAACACAATTAACAAAAATAACATTTCCAAATCATGAAAACAAAATAAAAATAATTTCATCACAACTTAGCGCTAACACATTTTAGGATAAGTTCAACTCCATAATGCATTACTCAGTTAAACAAAAATAAACTACATAACATAAATAAAATAATGAAAAAATACCACTTAGAGGAAGTGCATAGTTCCAATTAAATGGATTTAATCACATTTAAATGGATTACAACTTTTGATCAATTAAATGGATTATAACTTACCCCACCGAAGAAAAGGATTATAACTTACCGCGATATAAATGTGACCCATTTAAATATACAATACATTAAGTGTTAACCTTTTTGCTAGGTACAAGAATGCTTAACTTGAATTGTCTTGATGGGTGTCATAGGTGAAAGAGTTGTAACCCCAATTCAAGAACTCATGACATGCCACATTCAAATCTTTGAACTAAAGTTATAATTAATTGGGAAAGAGTAGCAACTTGTGAACAACCTTATTTTACTTCAATACTAGAGAAGATGTCTATCTGCGCTTCACTGTAGGGCTAAGTGAATGTGTAATAAAGCTTAAATTTTTTCAAGAATAATAAAAACATCTGAAAAGTGTATTATCATTTATGAATTAATTAGATATTACATATTGAGTAATGAGGATATTCTTTGTGCAGTTATCATACATAAACAAACTATTAAAGACTTCATGGAACAATTGTGCAATAAAATCTAGGTATGTTCATGAAAATGAGAAGTGCAAAAATCAAAATTGTCATATATGTTAAATATAATAAGATACAACATTCAGATACCATTGCTACTATAATTTTTTTTGGTAAAGGTATTCGGTATTTATTAAAAGCTTATTACATCTATAAAACAATTGCATGCGACAACTCCCTTAGCAAACATGAAGCATGACAGCATGGCATTATCTATCCAGGCAAGTAAGTACAATGGATACAAAGGAGCAACTGTGCTTCTATCTTAACAAAATTTTGGAAAAAATTTTTAGTAAAATATTAATCACTGCAACAGATACCAAAGAGCTGCTCTGCTTCAATCTAAATAGAAGTATGCAGCTTCTATCCAAAGAAAAGTATGCAACAGAATATTAACAATCCTACTTTTTCAGCAGTAGCACTGATAAAAGAGAGAGATGCTATCTGAACTGTCATTGAACTGAGGTTTCTTGATGGCTCAATGTTTATTCTCGTTCTTCACAATTATGTCAGGTATTCAAGGAGAAAAAGGTTAAAATGATTGTGCTAAATATATGGATGCAAGTAAAAGAGAGATGGAGAAAACAATATGAAAAAAGAAAAGCAGCGTATATGGTTGTGTTTTTAAAGGAACGGTGGTGTGTTGGCTTCACTGCTGGTGGAGGATGCATAGTAAATATTTTATGCAAGGAAGAAAGTAGGAAAGAATAGCCGTGATGTTAACGAGATGATAAAGGTAGGTATACACTCAAAGGTCATTTAAATTATTGTAGTAACTAATTGAAGAGTTTGACCTGGTTTAAAAAAATAATAGACAACAGGTTGCAGGGGTAGGTTTTTCTCATCATGGAGGGCAAATGTAAGCAAATTGATAGGGCAAAATAGATTTATTGTTAATGAATTCAAAGTGGACAGTTCACCAAATGTTCATTGAATATTGAAATTAAAAGAATTGCACCTTTGGAAGTATAGACTCTTCAAAAATATTTAAAAGAACTAGAATCTCAAAGGAGGATAAGGGGAGTAAAGATATAAACTTTATCTTGTTCTGCCAGCGATGGTAGATTCCAATGATGTTTCGCTCCCTTTACTCCTTGAGGTTGAAAATATTCATGCCAAATTTGTAGCCAACGACTATGATGCCAATGCAAAGCAAAATGCTATTAGAAAAGTTAGTGGCTAATTTATCTCCTCAAGTATAGAATGATTACCGAGGACTCAACATGTAAAAGCAAGTTCTTTAGCGATTGATTTATCTAGTCAAGCATAGAATGATTATGGAGGACTGAACATGTAAAAGCAGAGTCACAAAGTTAATTGGTAAATTTTTCAGTTTAAGAGGTCCGCAATGCCTTGACCATTGAATCCATTTTGTAGATGCAGAAAACACACATTACTGGAGGCCTGCCCATGTAGTAAGTGGATTTGAAAGAGGGTCCCCATGATACGACTTGAAATATGCAGCATTTTCAGCCAAAAGCACAAAATCTATGAAATAGCCCAATATGGATAGAGCATGGCAATGAAAAATCCACAAATTTTGAAATGGCAAAGAAGAGGAAAACAATATTTTGCACAAAGTTATCTCAATAGGGACTACTTACATCTACATTATGATTTTCTAATAACATTTTGATAAGAGATTTCCTCATTAAAGATAAAAAATGCAGTCCTATGAGTCTATGAGCTCCCTCCCTCTCTCCCACCCTTCCTCTAATCCGCATAATAGTAAATTAATGGAACAGTATCTATCAATGTGTATCCTTGATCACACCAAGTTCTACAATGTGGTGTTATAAACCAAAGATCTCAGGTGCAGACTCTAAACTCAAAAAGGTTTGAAAGATTTCGCCATGTAAAAGCCATTTTAGCATTCTATATTTAAGCACCTGTTTTTTCCTTTGACATGTCTAATAAGAACTTAATACATGGAGACATTTTCCAAGGTACAGTGGCCTACCAACTCCAAGAAAATACTTACTTCCTCAACTGGTGTAGAGATAGATGATCTCGAAGTATAAAGATGCAAAATCTACATATGCTGGTAGCACGTAGGATATCTATTGAAATGCAAGAGGCCAACAAATTTTTTTTTTTTTTGGTCGCCAGCCACGGTATCCAAGCAGGCCCCACCAGCGGTGAGATGACATCTTTCAGCCAACCATACTTGACTAATCCGTTGGTCGCCCCGGGTCGCACGCCTGGCAATGGCGGGTGAGGCTCCCAAGAGGGGTGTCTGCGTACGTGAGGTCTCGAACCTGAGACCTCCTTAAGCGGCACCGAGCTGCTTACCACTCGGCCCAACCCCTCTTGGTAGAGGCCAACAAATTTAAATCATATTAGCATAAAAGATTAGGCTACAAATGACTTATTATAGCAAGGACAAACTAAAAAGAACAATCATTCGTCCAATAAAGTATAGTAATAGTGATAAAGAAACATGATGTGGATTGGCTAGGTAAAAAAGTTTCAATTCAATATGATGCGGTAGACTAATTTGTTCAATGTAAAAGGAGGTGGTTAGAGTAAAATGAAAGTCTGAATTGCTGGGCTTCAGGATCTCCTTCTGATTCTTCAGCAACAAACATAAACGATTAGGAGATTAGCTCAAAAACAATGACAGACTGAAAAACCAATGATCAACATGGTAGATTGAGCATAGGGCATCTATATTGTTAGAAAGGTTTTCGTCAATTGTGTGGGCAAATAAGTTTCTCAATTAGCTTATTGTATACACCTTATTTTGACCCAGAAAGGTTTCAAATTTCACTTTTTGAGAAAATATGCAGATCCTGATTTTGGTTCAAATAGACCGAGTTTCATTTTTTCAGATTTTGGTTATTTTGTCATTGTGGCTGATCTGTACTTCTACATTCTTATTTATATATTTTACTTTTATCCTTATATAAAAAGAAAAAAAAAACAAAAAAGAGGTTAATTGAAAAAAATCAGAAAATGGAAAATCAGGTCAGAGGACTGGACGTCCTCTGCCTTTCTGCTGAAGCTGCTCCTTCTCCCCCTGCAGCACGCCATTCCTGACAGCGTCTGCTCCAACTCCTACACGTCGGTCGCTTTGATGCTCCGTGACCGGCAGCCGCGTTTCCCGCCTGTCTGTCCTGAGTTTCCCTCCATCTTCTTTCTTCTATAAAGAGGCCAATCCTCCGGTCTCAAAGGGGAGGAGCCCGGGGCAGAAAGTTTCGGCCATCAAGGGTCAGCGAAGCTCCAGAAGGCCGTACCACCTCCGAGCATCACGAGCCGAAGTCACAATGAATCCCCATTGCCCGTTCGAATATTGCCGGCTCCAAACCTGTCCGTGGCCTATTGAGTCCTCCTCGACCGAGCCATCCTTTTCTCGTTCCTTTCCTCACCGGCCCCGTTACCTGCTCGCTATTGGCGAGCTCTCGGAAGGTTGGGCACGGCTTGCCCTTACTATGTTCGACGAAAGGCCAGGAAGAAAGGAGGTTCAGAGGCCGACCATTCCAGTGAGACAAAGCTTGCGTGGAGTCACCCGTATTGCACCACCAGGTCCACCTTTACTGCAGTCGTCCACCAGTGTGCGGTAAGCCAGATTAGGTGTCACTACCAGCTATGTAGGCGCAGTGGCTACTGCAAAGTTGCGGGTAAGTGCAGCCTGGTTACTGTTCATTGCTATTACCTACTTTCGGTTGTGTTCAGGGGCTGTAGTTTAGTTACTACTGGATGCTTCGTGTAGTGTGGAGGCTGCTGGATGCCGTCTTCTGCAATATTTTGCTGTTCTATGCAGTGTTATGGCTATTAAGGGCTGTTTAAATGGTTGTAGCTGCAGCTGCATTTTGTTCCATGTTCTCCTTGCTTTGAATGCATTTTCTGAGGGAGATAGGGCGATCTTTCATAAGTTGTTGCAGCAGCTATTCGCTGGGTATTCTTCCTCGGTTTTAAGGACGATTTGAGAGGGAAAAAGCGATGTTCAGTGTCCGCTGTCACAGCTGCCTTCTCACCTCGAAGTTTCACCTTGGTTTGAATGGATTTTGTTGATGAAAAGGGGTTGTAAAGTGCCTGGTATCGCAGCTGGTTTTAAGCCGGGATTCCTCCCGGTCTTGATGTTATCTTCGGTGAAAACAGGCCCCTTACTCATTTGACTTCGTGGCTGCTCTTTGCTGCATCTTTCTTCTTTGTTTCTGGGCATTTTGATATAAAAACGAGGCTGCTTAGAGTCCTTAGTTGCTGCAGCCCCTCTGCTCGATGATATCTCCCGTTTTCATTGTTATTTTGGGGAGATTAGAGCCTTAGTTTTTTGGTTGCTGCAGCAGCCCCTGGCTGGGAGTTTTTCCTTGATTTTCAATGACGTTTTGAGAGAATTGGAGCTGTTCAGTGGCTGAAGTTGTGGCTATTCTTTACTTGACGTTTTCCCTTTGTTTTGATGTGTTTTTGAGGTGAAATAGGGCTGTTTTGTCTCCGTCGTGCAACTGGTGCTTATGCGTTTATATGCCATAATTTCGTCGCCATTTTCTACAAGAACAGGGCTGTTTTGTTTCTGTCATTGCTGCTGGTCATTGCTTCGGGAGTTCTTGTGATTTTAAACCCATTTCCAATGAGGATGGAGCTATCTATTTGCCTGTTGTTGTAGCGGCTCCTTGTTTTATTTTTCCCCTAGATTTAATGATGATTTTTATGGGAAATAGAGTTGTCTAAAGTCTATAGTTGCAGCTGGCCTTTGCCCAACAATCTCTCCCACTTTCAATATCAGTCCCGAGGAGATTAGAGCTCTATTTTGTCTGCCTTTGCCGTTGCCTTTTGCTGTGTGTTCTTCACTAGTTTGCATGACAGTTTCGATAAAATGAGGCTGCTTAGTGTCCATGGTCGCAGCAGCTCTCAACTCGATGATTCCTCCCACTTTTGTTGTCGCTTTGAGGAGATTCGAGCCTAGTTTTCTGGCCATTGCTGCAGCTCCTTGTTCATTGTTTTTCCTCCTTCTAAAATGACTCATTTGCTGGGGAATGGGGCTGAATGGTTTCCTTGGTAACTGCTGCATCTCACTGTGTATTTTCCCAAGACTTTCATGGTAAATTTCAATTAGAATAGGACTATCTATGGTTTATCATTGCTGCTGCATTTTGTTTGGTTCTGCTGCAAATTTTCAATGCCCTTCCTCTGAAGGGGAATGAGCTGTTCTGTGTCCGGTATCGCAGCTGGTTATTGCTGAATGATTCTTCATGATTTTGAGGTTATTTGCATTAAGAATGGCGCCTTACTTACCTGGTTTTGCAGCAACTCTTTGCTGGTCATTTTCCCTAGATTTTCATGCCTTTGGTCAAGGAAAATGGACTACACATTGTCCATGGTTGCAGCAGCTCTTGGCTTGATGATTGCGCCCACTTTCCGTACCGTTTTTGGGAGATCAAAGCCTTGGGCTACTGTGTCATTTGCTGCTGCCCCTTTTGGTGCTTTTGCATTGGTTTCCTTAGGTGTTTTAGCCTTAAATTTTTGTGCTTCATGGTTGCCCAAAGCTGTTGCAAGTTGATCATTGTTTAGTGCTTGCTTCTTGCCGTTCTTAGACTTCTAATTTTGAGTTTTAGGCTGGCCATTCACTTCTGCCTTCTTGGTACTTTTTGCATTAGATTTAAGGTGTTTTTAGCCTTTACTTAGGTGTTTCATATCTGCCCAAAATTGCTGCGAGTTTGTTGTCGTTTAGCACTCACTTTTCGAGCTTTACACATTTTCTCCAAGTCGAGTGAATTGTCTTTGATTGAAGTTGATACTAAATGATGTTTGTCACGAGGCCATGAGTTTGATTATTAGACTGTGTCAATCCACTGATCCATGTTTCGAACATGGTAAGAATTGGACTTAATAAAACAAGGCAAGCTTAGAAGCACTAGGGTACCGATTTTAGGGCGTGTCGACTGGCTTGCGAGCCTTTCGAACGTAATAGAACCCCCGAATCCAAACTTTGGTTCGAGACCGACTAATAAAACCTAGGTTTAGTGTCATGGTCCCTTAGGTGGATGATAGGTTTCTGATCGACCTTAAGACTAGTTCCTTAAACGATTAGTGGCGACTCCTTTCATATATTCGTTGATGACCATGACGTCGTGAGACAGCTTTCGGAACCTATTCGATTTCGGGGTGCGACACTTATGAAGCATTTTTATACCTTAAAAAGGGGTTCCAATATTAACTCCAATCCCACTTCTCTCTAACTTCTTAATACAATACCGAAAAGAAAGGTAAAAAGAAAATCAAAATCTTGGGCACGTAATTGAAAAAAATTAAGAATTTGGGGGGTGAAATAGTCTTAACAACAAAATTGCGGCAAGATGAAGTTGACAAACTTGAATTCATTAAATTGACTGTGAAAATACCAGAATGTTAAATACTAGTGCTACTTGAAATGTCATGGTCGACGTGGAGTGGCCCATGAAGTTTCCATTTTCTTGTTTAATGTCCTCATTCAGTTCATCTTTGACCTCCTTCATTGTCATGGATGAAAAGGACTGAAAATCAGGTTGGACTATAGGACATTCTTCATTCCATGCACTAGCGACTATCATGAGTTCAGATCCCATCACTCTATGAACATGTATGAGTTGGCACCGTGAAAGACAACCATTCAATAAAGCAGATTATTTGAGGCTAGACAAGACAATGTAAAAATCCATTCTTTAAAATTCCATGTCAAATATACTAGAAAATGCATAGTTTTCAGTACCTTGTGTGGTCAAGTCATGGCAAAAATAGTCAAAGAATGGCATTTGTAGAAACTCATCTTGTCGATGGAAAAGAAAGGCTTAGCCTAAAGACGATAGGAAAGTCTTTGAAATACTAATCACCATAGAAGATAAAAAAACATCAATGAAAGCTAAACTTACAATAAAGATATTTATCTAATGAGTCGATGTCAGATTAATTGATGTCCCTGACCATTCCTTGAATTTCTAGTGAGAAAGGTAGTAGCATGCAGTAACAGAAAGAAGATGACATACCTTTCAACTGAGAAGAAATTGCTTCTCAATGCAACTCATATGTTAAAATGATCATCATGTATGCAAAAGTTTCTAAGCACGATTATGATGATCGTTGGACTTGTCCTGCAAGACAAACAAGTTGAAAAAGCCAGATTTCTTGAAATTAAATACTTGCAAAAATATAGTTCAAGCTAGTAAATTACATTTTGTTTAAACAACATTCATTAATATTTATATATATATACCTGAACTGAAAAATAGCCCAATAAGGTTAGTGGCAGCATATATAGGGCAATAAAATTTAATTAAATAGGGAAAAATCATTTTGATATATGCAGATAGAAGATGAAATTAGGGATAGTAAATTCAATAAGGGAAGTGATTGTATATATATGGTAATAGAATTTAATTAAATAAGAGAAATTCATTGTGACTTACACAGATGGAAGATTGCATAATTGATCAATTTTAAATCAATATATAGAAATTAACTAAACATCGAGCGGAATTCCAACAAAAAAACAAAATTTATGTGACATAAATGAAATAATTAGAATTCAGATATATCTAAAGAATGAAAACTTTCTATTTGAGTGTAGGCACAATTATGAATGTATACAAAGGCAATGAATCAATGGCACACACCCAGCCTTGTTCCTACCTCTAGCCGATGAAAGATCAGCCACCACACAGACCATCAATTGAGAGAACTAACCCTTGTCACCGTCGAAATATAGAAGAGCAAATGAATTGTGCAAGGCCAAACTAACACCTCTCAAACTATCTCAATACTCATATTTAGAGAGAAACTTTCTTCCAAAATTCCAATCCTAGTAATGATAAATATTCTTTCTTTCACAATCAGCAAAATCCTATCAAGGTAGCATTTTCTAACATTTTCAAATCTAACAATACCAAATTATGCAGTGTAGCAATGAGATCCAGAAACTGTCGTTTCTCCAAAAATTGTAACTTTTCACAATCACCAATCTCTCTTCTGGAGACTGCAAAACCCAGCTCTCAAAATTGCACCTTTTTGCATATACAATAAAGAGAATCAAAATTTAAAGATGAAACTTGTGCGTATAGTTCAAAAGATTCTCCTCAAGAGCAGAAATTAGCAATCCTTACAGCTAGCACAACATATTTACTAGCAATATCATCTTAACATGCTCAATGAATTAGGCATCTGATAAGTGCTCGGGATACTTCATAAAAGAATAGGGACTCAGATGTAAACAAAAATAATTGGACTCAGACGTAAACAAAAATAATTGAGGGACCAAAATTGTTGAGGCTATTATTTCATTGCATAAACCCACTTGTATAAATACCTTAGTGGTGGGAATGGCTGAATATCGAATAACAGATCTGAGTTTCCCTCTCTCTAGAATTCTTTTTCTCAAATCTTCCTCTGATTCTTCTTCTCTCGTTCATTTCAATCTTTGTGTATCAATTTGGTATCAGAGTAACTTTACTGGGCCAATGGCATAAACTAGAGCATTGGAATTGCATAAATTGGAGGCTATCGTAAAGAACACACCGATTAGATGACGAAGATCTGAGCACAGCAAGCTGCTCTCAAGCTGCAAAGCGATCAGATGCTAGAAGAGCTGAGGGAGCTTAAGAGCATCCTTCGAGGAGATCCAGTGATGCAGCTGAGGAGAGAAACAAAAATGCAATAGAGGAAAGACAAGTCAATTCCTACTTGAACTCATTTCGTTTGGGAAAAATTGAATTTCCGAAGTTCGGTGGTGAGGAGGTAGAGGATTGGCTATTTTGGTGTGAGAAATTCTTTCGCATGGACAAAACTCCGGACGGATCGAAGCTCGATTTGGCTATCATCCATCTGGAAGGCAAGGCGTTGTACTGGCACCAGTTGTTCCTAACTAGTAAGGGACTCACTGATGATTAGATAAGCTGGTCAGACTACAAAGAAGCGATAATCTCTCATTTCAGTGGGCGAGATTGCGAAGATTCGATGTCTGAACTGAAGAATCTATATCAAACAGGCTCTCTTCAGAGCTATCAGGAGAAATTTGATTTTTTGTTGAGCAAGTTGGTAGTTCCAAAAGATTTGGCTCTTAGTATGTACCTTGGGGCCTTAAAAATAGAAATTCAAAACCCTGTTCGTATGTTGGAGCCCCAAACTCTATAGAAGGCCTACAAGCTTGCCAAATTATAGGAGACTACTTATGTTTCATCTCAAGATACAGTAATTGGGTCGCAATCCACACAAGGCCACTTCTATCGTAGCTCTCGACCTTCAGCCAGGGCTACTCCTCACTATACTGCCAAGAGTTGGAGTTCGTTAACATCCGAGAACCAATTGGGAAAGACAGCATTCAATAAGCAAGCAAGAATACTACCGTTACTTGCCAATACAGCTCCCTTATATACTAAGAATGCTACTACAACCAGGACTCTGTCTCATAAGGAGATGGAAGAGAGGCGAGCTAAGGGCCTCTGTTTCCACTGTGATGATAAATATCAAGGAAGCAATTATTGTTGATTGAAATGGAGGAAGGGGAAGGTGAGGAGAGCGAAGTCTTGGAAGAAATTGAAGAGCAAGTGACACCAGGCATTTCAATACATGCCCTATTTGGAGAATTAAGCTGCCAAACTATGAGAGTTGCTAGCTTGGTGGGGAAAAGAATCTTGTACATTTTGATAGACTCCGGAAGCACACATAATTTTCTGAATAAGGCCGCGGGGCAGCAGATGGGATATCACACTACTAGCATATCCCCTGTCAAGGTGGTAGTAGCCAATGGGATGGAGTTGGTATGTGACGCTGTTTGTAGAGGATTCAAGTGGAAAATGCAAGGGTGTGAATATGAAGCCGATGTGTTTCTACTAGCCTTGGACAATTACAACATGTTCTTGGGGATTCAGTGGCTTTCGACTCTTGGAGACATCACTTGGAACTTCTGAACACTGGAAATGAAGTTCTTGGTGCAAGGGAAACAATGCGTGTTGCAAGGGAATTTGTGAAATAAGCTGTAGTTAGTAGGAGAACCCACAATGAGCAAATTACTCCAAAAAAATGGATAGGTTGCTATGATGCAGTTGTGGAACATACAAGGTGTGGAGAGCTTACGAGTAACTGGAGATTTGGAGGAAAATGAAGTGCATGAGTTAGGCCCCCTCCTCAGAGAATACTCAGATATCTTTCAGGAACCACAAGCACTTCCCCCGCATCGAAGTCATGACCACAAAATTCTCTTAAAGGAAGGCTCAGCCCCTGTCAACATGAGACCTTACAGGTATCCCTCAATTCAGAAGGATATCATGGAAAAAATGGTCAATGAAATGCTAGAAACGGGCATAATATAGTATAGTACCAGCCCCTATTCCTCACCAATTCTTTTGGTTCGGAAGAAAGATGGGTCTTGAAGATTTTTTGTCGACTATAGAGGCCTTAACAGTATTACGATCAAGGATAAGTTTCCTATTCCAATTATTGAAGAGCTCTTGGATGAGTTACGTGGCTCTACTATCTTTTCCAAGATAGATCTACGCTCGGGGTATCATCAACTTCACATGTATGAGTAGCATGTGCATAAGATGGCCTTTCGAACCCATGAAGGACATTACGAATTTCTCGTGATGCCTTTTGGGCTCACCAATGCATCGTCCACCTTTTAAAGCCTAAAGAATTAGGTTTTTTGACCCCATCTTCGCAAGTTTATCTTGGTGTTTTTTGATGACATACTCGTCTATAACTGTAATTGGCAACAACATCATCAACACCTACGATGTACTTTGAGTTTGCTCAAGCAACACCAGCTGTATGCGAAGCGAAGCAAATGTGCTTTTGGGACAAATCGTGTTGAGTATCTGGGACACTTTGTGATAGCTGCGAGTGTGTTGACTGTACTTCAAAAGTCAAAGCAATAGCTTAATGGCCTGTTCCACAAACCTTGAAACAGTTACAAGGTTTTCTAGGCCTCATGGGATATTACAGATGCTTTGTGAAGGGCCATGGAATCATAAGCAGGCCCCTGACTGACCTGCTTAAAAAAGATGCTTCCAAGTGGAATGACTCTACAACACAAGCCTTTCAGCACCTCAAAGATGCCATGACTATGGCCCCTATCCTTGCTTTACCAGATTTTTCTCAACCAATTGAAATAGAGATGGATGCTTCTGGGCAGGGGCTTGGAGCTGTGCTATCACAGAAAAGGCATCCTATAGCCTTTCTCTAAAGCTCTATCACCAAAGAAGCAAGGACTATTTGTCCATGTGAGAGAACTTTATGCAGTAGTATTTGCGGTTAAGAAACGGGGTCATTATCTCTGCAGTAAACCTTTTGTCATTAAGACAGATCATCAGAATCTTAATCACTTGCTCGAGCAAAAATTAACCACTCCTTTACAGCATACATGGTTGGCAAGGCTGCTGGGTTACACATATGAGATCAATACAAAAAGGGCAATGAGAACCAGGCTGCTGATGCCTTATCTCGGCTGAGTAGTTTGGATGTCTCTTTGAGCAATTTCGAGCATTTCCACGACATTGTACTCAGAAATTTTGCAAAGTTGGGACAAGGATTCTCATCTTCAATAGCTCATTAGTGAGCTACAACAGAATCCACAAAGCCATCTGAAGTACTCATGGAGTGATGGGCAGTTACATTGACGTGGAAAGCTGGTAGTCGACTCTGATGAAGCTTTGTAGCAACGATTACTCTCATAGTTCCATGATAGCCATGTTGGGGGACATACAGGGGTCACTGCCACTACTTAGAGGCTTGCTGCGATTTTTTAGTGGAGGGGCATGTGGAAAAACATTAGAGCTTACATACGAGACTGTGATGTGTGCCTTCGAAACAAAACTAAAACAATTTGCTTCTCTGGGTCTCTTGCAGCCCTTGTCCGTTCCAGCTTATGCCTTCAAGGAAATCACCATGGATTTTATTAGTGGCCTTCCTCATTCTAATGGCAAGGATACTATCCTGGCAATCTTTGATCGCCTAACTAAGTATGGGCATTTTCTTGCTCTTTCTCATCCATACACAGCACCACAGGTTGCTCAACTATTCCTTGATGGGGTTATCAAATTACATGGACTGCCTAGTTCTTCCTCAGCACTTTTTGGAAAGAGTTGTTCAAATTACGAGGGGTTACTCTACGTTACTCTTCAGCCGACCATCCTCAAACGGATGGCCAAACAGAGGTGCTAAATCATTGCTTGGAAGGCTATCTCCATTGTATGTGTAGCTCCAATCCCTTCAAACGGGCAGCTTGGCTCCCTATGGCGAAATCATGGTATAATACTACCACCAACTCTTCTACTGGCAAATCTCCCTATGAGGCCCTTTATGGCTATGCTCCCCCCGTTCACGTTCCTTATATATCAGGGGATTCGTCTGTGGCTGCAGTGGATATACAACTACAGGAACATGAGGCAATTCTCATTGACCTCAACCAATATTTGCTTCGTGCTCAGCAATGCATGAAAATCCAAGCTGATAAATGACGAACATAGAGGTCCTTCGATGTGGGCAACTAGGTGTATTTGAAGCTGCATCCATATAAACAACTCTCTCTCTCTCCTCGTGCTATACCCATAAGCTAACAACGACGTATTATGGGCCATATGAAGTTCTCGAAAAGATTGGTCAGGTTTCTTACAAGTTGGTTTTGCCGAGTTCTTCTCAGATTCACCCTCTTTTTCATGTCTCATTACTTAAACGAGCACTGGGACCTGTTGCTCAGCCCCAACCTTTACCAGATTCCTATCGTGTTAAGCAGCTTCAACTCCCATCGCTATACTTGATCGTCAAATGGTACATCGTGGATGTGTGGCAGCTACCAAGGTTCTTGTTCATTGGTCGAGCACTTCTCCAGCGGATGCTACGTGGGAGTTTCTTCAGGATCTTCGCTTACGATTTCCCGACATTGACCTTGTGGGCAAGGTCTCTGAAGGAGGGGAGAATTGATAAGTGCTCGGGATACTTCATAAAAGAATAGAGAAGACGTAAACAAAAATAATTGAGGGACTAAAATTGTTGAGGCTATTATTTGGTTGCGTAAACCCACTTGTATAAATACCTCAGTGGCAGGAATGGCTGAATATCGAATAACAGATCTAAGTTTCCCTCTCTCTAGAATTCTTCTTCTCTCATTCATTTCAATCTCTGTGTATCAGCATCTTGATAGGAAACTAAACAAAGGGATTTTGGACAAACCCATTCGATATTACACTGTGTAGCACCTCTATCATTGATGAATAAAATTAAAACAATTTGTTCATGCAAATAAAAAGATGTTGGATGAACACATCCTTGTATTTGCTCTGAAATCATTTAACCGCCTAGACATCTTACTTCCTAGAACCCTAGATCAAATCATTGCTGTAGCTAAATTAATTGGCCACATCAGAGAAAAGGAGTCGAATCAATGACCTGCACCAGAGAAGCGGAAGTGACGAATGTGAAGAGGATGCCAAAGAAAAAGATTTTACCAATCTACTTGAAATCTAAAACCCCAGATGAAGTGGTTGCTACAATTGAGTTAGTAGCTTGCATCAGAGAAGGGGAGGCGACAATCGATAGGAGAAGACCAAAGAAATAGACCTTACCCGATCAGGTCACCTGAAAGACTGCCAATTTGTCGTTGCTCCGTTGCCATCTTCAATGTTTTGGGTTGAATAGAAAAAATGTTAGAAAGAAGCTGCAGCAAAATACGCCTTTCTCTCTCTCATGCTCAAAGAAAAAATAAAAATAAAAATGCTCACATCAGAGAAGAGGAGCTGAACCAATGGCTTGCACCACATCTAGTAAAAAAAAATGACTTGCACCACAAAAGCGAAGGCGACGAATGTGAAGAGGATGCCAAAGAAAAAGATCTTACCCATCTACTTGAAATCCATGACCCCAAATGAAGTCGTTGCTATAGTTGAGTTAGTAGCTTGCATTAAAGAAGAGGAGGTGGCAATCGATAAGAGAACCCCGAAGAAATAGACCTTACCCAATCAAGTCGCTTGAAAGATCGCCAATTTGTCGTCGCTCCGTCGCCCTTTTCACTATCTTGGGGTTGAATAGAAAATATGTGAGAAAGAAGTTGTAACAAAATACGCCCTTTTCTCTCTCATGCTCAAAGAACGAATAAAAATAAAAATGCTCTCTACTGATATGGATCATTGAGAGGCCTCCATTGTAACTCTCTTTTAGAAGAGAAATATACACATAGATGTACATTTGTTTATTATTGGGCATTAAAACAAAAAGAGCCCATAAGACTTATTAAACAATATAGCCCATGTGCCCATTAGCCCACCAGCACATATTTTCAACTTTCTTTTTCCAATAACAGAATATAGGCAGAGGGAAATAGAGTAGGAACGGAGAGGGAAAGAACAAGGATACCTGGGGTTTATGTGGGTGAATCAATCAAGTTTGTGGCATCCAAATTTAAAGTAATTAGCAACACTTCCTTAGAAGCTTACTTCGTTATATCTTAGTTTTCTTGTCTAATTTCATCTCCTTTACTTAGATGTAATGAACTAAGATTCTATTTTAGGGTAAATGAATTGTTCAAGCCTTCTATGGTGTAATATACAATTCTTGGGTTCAAATAATGTTTTGTAAACTTAGCAGAGATATGTTATGTTATTTAATATTGCTTCTTGTCTTGGATTTTCCATTGAAAGGGGCCAGCTTGGAGATTGTTATATACGATTTGAAGAAGTATGAGGTGAGTTTTGGTGGGTGGAGTCAAGTTTTATAATCATTTCTTATATAAATTTAGGTTTGGTTCTATTTAAATTGACTTTAGCTAAAAATTGTACGTTTTTTGTTTATTCCTATGATTATTAGTTATAGAAATTGTTGTGAAATGATTCTTTTAAGTCTTTTGGATTGAGTTAATTAGTTGGAAGATTATGATGTCCAATATTAATATTACCTTTTATGCATAGTCATGTTGTAATAAGAAATAGTTTAGAAGATAAAATGAATTTTTGGCTTTCACTTTAATAATTAAAAGAATATATTTGAATGTTTTCTAATTAGATCTTTCCGAGAAGTCCACCGTGATGAAGTGTATTAAGCGTGAATCATTTTTTTCTTGTTATATAGAAGATTTTATTTTTCCTTCCCTTTGTGATGATAGGCATTGAGGAGACTATACCTTTACATTGGAAGGGAAGAGTTCCTTAGACAGACCTCTTGAGAGTTGTGAATATTTTATTCTATTATAAAATAGAGTTGTATATTAAATGTGATATATATTTAATATATTAATATATATTATGAGATTATAGAAATATGAGATATGAGGATTTGAACTAATGAGTAAGAAAATACGATAAAGGAATGAAACATAGTTAATGTGATGTGTTATGGTTGCTTGGCTGTTGTAGCTATGCGTTTTAAACCATTGATCTAGCGGGCTATAAAATGGAAGACCGACCACAATCCGTTGAGATATAAAATGATCGACCTATCGCTGATCCGGCGGGATATAAAACAAACAATCGACTCCTATCGTCGGAGGATAATAGACGACCCCTACATTAAAAGTAAAGTTATGAATAAGTTGATTGAGATTGGCAAGGTCACTGTAATGTTATAACTTTCCGTGAGACAAACATGGCCCCATGACTATTTATTGTTTGTATTTGACTCCCGTGTGTATTTACAATTATGAGACCTGAGATAAATGGTTGTGTATAGATACATGTACATATTTAAGGAAGGATAATATAAGGAATAATATGATGGTAAGAATAGAAATTTAGTGTAAATTATGTGACTAAACATTTAAATTTTTAATATTTAGTAGTTTATTTTATTTTAGAATGATTACTCACTGAGATATGTCTCACTCCTTTCATATGCAAATTTTATAGATAAGTTGAGGTCAACATAATCAACACAATGAACAGAGATAGTTTTCTTTATAGCAGGGATCGACAGAGTATTATGATAGTTAGAAGTATACCAATTTGTAATCTAGTTTGACTCATTAAAGTTATATTATAACCGTTGCGACCCAAAAATTTTGGTACAATTTTATAACGTTTAATTTGGAGTTTTTTTGAACTGATATACCTATAATTATTGGATAATTTCAATAAAAATATCTAAGAATTTAGGGGATACCCTATCAAATTTTAGGGTCGTGACATAACCCTAGTTGAAAGACTTTTAATATGCTACATACAACTCTTTAATATGAGGATACAACTATTACAAGAGTTGTTGCTTCATATCAAAGATTTTTAACCAACCACTTACAAATTTTTAACTGAGGTCTGAAAGAGTTGTAACTCTAACTAAAAGACTTGTATCCCGCTAGTAACGATTCACTGAACTGAGATTACAACGAATCTCGAGAGAGGTGCTGCTCTAGTTCAAAGACTTGTAATTCATCACTTACAATTCATTGAACTAGATTACAATTAATCTCGAAAGAGTTGTAATTCTAAATCAAGGACTCGTAACTTGCCACTTATAACTCTTTGAACTGAGGTTGATACCAATTGATGAAGAGTTATAACTCCAGTTTAAAGACTTGTGACCCATTGCTTAACTTTTTTATCTGAGAATACAACTAAATGCCAAAGAACTATAACTCTAGCTCAAAGACTTGTAGCCTGCCACTTGAAACTCTTTGGACTGAGTTAAGAGTTGCAACTCAACTTTAAAGACTTATCAACCACTTACAACTCTTTGATATGATGTTTCAGTTAATCGCTAAAGAGTTGTAACTCTAGATGAAAAGATTGGTACCTGCTACTTACAACTCTTTGAACTTTGCTATCGCAAATCACTTACAACTCCTCAAATTAAGATTACAACTAATTGTGAAACAGTTATAATTCCAGTTAAAACACTTGTAAGTCACTATATAAACTCTTTTAACTAATGTCACAATTAGTTGTGAAAGAGCCAAACTCTAGTTAAAATACGTGTGACCTGCCACTTATAACTCTTTGAACAACATTACAATTAATTGGTAAGGAGTTGCAACTCCAGTTCGAAGACTTTCAACCTGGCATTTAAAATTATTTGACTTGAGATCATGACTAATTGTGATAGAGTTGCAAATCTAGCATAAAGACTTTTAACGCGCTACTTACAACTCTTTAAACTCAGTTTTTAACTAATCACAAAAGAGTTGTAACTCAAGTTCAAAAAGTTATAACTACCACATATAACTCTTTGAACTGATGTTACATTTAATTGCAAAAGAGGTGCAATTCTTGTTCAAATACTTGTAACTTGACACTTAGAACTCTTTGAACTAAGATTACAACAAATTGTAAAAAAGCCGTAACTTCAATTGAAATATTTGTAATCCGTCAATTAGAAATCTTTCAACTAAGGTTATAACTAATCGTAAAAGAATTATAACTCCAGTTTAAAGATTTTGTAACTTGCTACTTACAACTTTGTGAACGAAGGTTACAACTACTTGTGAAAGAGTTGTAACTCCACTTTGAAGACTTGTAATCCACAATTGACAAATCTTTTAACTGAGATTATCACAAAACACAAAATAGTTTTAACTCTAGTTGAATGACTTATAACCTTGTCACTTACAACTCTTTGAATGAAGGTTAAAGTTAATCATAAAAAATTGTAGCTCAAGTTAAAAAATTTGTGACCGACCACTTATAACTATTTCATATAAGATTACAACTAATCCAAATAAAGTTATAACTCTAGTTCAAAAATTTGTAATCAACCACTTACAACACTTTAAAATGAGGTTACAAACAATCATCAAAAAGTTATAAATCCAGGTCCAAGACTTTTAATCTGCCATTTACAACTCTATGAAATGATGCTATAACTAACTATTAAAAAGTTGTAATTCTAGCTCAAAGGCATGTTGTATCAGCTACAAATTTTTGAACTGAGCCTATAACTAATTCACGAAAGAGTTCTTACAATTGGTGTGTAGCACCCAAGACTAGTCCCAGTAGGATCGACTTTGATAATGCTATACTAATAAATTTAGACATTGTTTATGTCATACCTGAATAAATATTCATATTAATGTAATCATGGCATGTATTTAGACATCATATGTATATTGGTGCACATTGGTTTCGAGGAAAAAGAAAAAAATCATATAATAATGAAATGAATAAAATGGACAAAACATTTAAAGTCAATTAAAAAAAAAAGAGACCCAACACTTTTCCACCGCATCACTACTTTAGTTCATCCATTCTAACCTCCCGACTCCTTGGGGAAATTGATGGATGAAGTGTCATAATTAAGAAAAAAAAACAGGGTTTATATGGAAGAAAAAAAATATAAAAGGCCGAAGACGTGACATCACGAACATGTGCATGTAATATAATATAACTCTGATATTTAGCAGGTTTATGCATGAATTTTAAATATTAATTTTGTGTGTAAAATATATATATATTTAGGTATTTGTTTGAGTTTATAATGTGTCATTTATTACAATAATTCTATCGCAAGCTGCCAAGCCCATTTAGGCCCATTAAGTAGGCCCACTGGTCCGGTTCTTGTTATCCCCACCACATTTCCACCGTTTCTTCCTTACCTTTCTGCTCAAGTTTATAACTTTGAATAATAAGATTAAGTGCACGACATGGCAATTATTCCACCTGTCAATATCCCATGCTACCCAACAAATATAATCGCCTCTGGACGAGCTTCTTCAGTTTTCATTTGTTAAAGTACATAAATTTCATAAAAGTAATAGTTAATTGCATGAGGTGGTTATTTTCCCCCTGTCAAGCATTCAAATTAGTTCATCCAATTCCACCGCCCTTCCTTAAATGTTTATATTTACAATTTTAAGGAATATGAATATGATAGAGAGAGAGAGAGAGAGAGAGAGAGGATCGTAGAATTGGGTATGTGGAGAGAATTCCATCGGCAAATTTGAAAGGGAATCACAAGCTTAGGCATGCAGGAAGCCGAATAGTCAGTTACTCTTCGAGGCTTGACAAGGAATATGCAGATGTATTCTGTGCGTATTTTATTTATTTGTAAAATGATGTAATTTATACAGCTAATAAGTTACATAATTTATTATGGTAAGTAAGCAATTGAATTAATTATATGGTCTTACTGTTTTGTGCTTACTATTAGTACTATATTCATTTGTGAAATGATACAAATATATGAATGACGCATATGACAAGAGTCTGAATGAATGATTTGACTGTGATTGTGTTTCTATCTGTATTGTAATTTAGGGTGATTACCCTTACTCATCTACGAAGTGATATAAGTATATATAAACGGTACGAAAAGTATTATATGATACATAGAAAGGCAAGCGAATGATTTAATGCTGATCATTTGATTCATGTATGTTTTGATGATAGTAAAGGATGTATTTGTTCATCTTATATGGATGTATCAATTGACATGTGCATGTAACATACCATGACATGTGTCTAGAAGGATGAGGCATGCATCGCATGCATATGCATATCCCGAAAGGGATAACTGATGTTACGAATGTCCCTCAAAAGGGATATCCCGGAAGGGAAAATGACCATTGATCAGTTGGTATATGTTATCGAAAGGTTCCCGTAAGGGACACGATGATACGAAAGGTTCCTATAAGGGATACGGTGATATGATATGATCCCTGGAAGTGATGAATGAACCATTGATCAATTGGTAATGTTTACGATTACCCGGAAGGTCCAGTGGCCTATTGGTTATGTGCATGCATTCACGACTTCATTAGATTAGATAGTCATCTGATACTGCATGCATTCATGGTCCTGTTTGGTAATTTACAATTGCTTCATGGATCAATAATTGTATATGCTATGATGTTCAATAAGTTTTGATGAAATTCCTATAAATGGAAAAGGTAATTTAAATGTGTCTATATCTAATTAATGAATTATTTACTGTAAATTAAGAGAAATAAAGATACAGTTTTATAAGTTATAAAGTTATATAGATATATAACTAATGTTCATTTTACTTTTAAACCTAATACTTACTGAGATGCAGCTCACACCCTTCTACATAATATTTTTCATGTGAAGTTGAGTTCCACCTAATCTTCCATGAGCAGAGATAGTTACTAATAGCGGGAATCAAATAGAGGATTTGATAGATATAAATTATATTTGATAATGATAAATTTGGCTAGATATGTGGTTAAGTAATGTCTGTTGCAACCCAAATAGTCTTCTGTATAGTTTTGTATTATTAATTTGAATTAATTTTAGGAAGTTTCCTTTTTACATTTGTAAGTCATGTTTAGGAGGCTCCTTTTCCTAACATGGAAAGTAACAATTTTATCAAAAAAATTACACTGAAATTTGGGTCATTACATTTTGGTATCAAAACATAGATTAAAAGATTCTGTGCACATAGGTATAGTTCGATCCCCAAATAGTTGGAGAGTTCCATAGTTTGGCTAGAATTTCAACTATTATTTTGTTAGGTTCAATTGATATTTAAATGCCTTGAAAGTTTGACATAGTTTGGAGTTTGTAAATAAAATGTTATACAAATTTATGAGTTTTAGATGGTGCATACAAAAAAAAAAAATTCATTGTTTGAGTTATATGATTGAAATTGCATTTAGTAAGATTATAAGCATCAGATTGTCTTATGCAGTTGAAAAGTGAAATCTTGTATTTTCTTCTAATTGTTCAGTGATGGTTTTCAGGATTTGGTTTAAATAATTGCAATTGTGTTATGCTGTTATATAACAGTGTGTAATTTCTGTAGTGAGCTATGCATTTAACAATCTATGCCTTGTCTTTCCTACTTTACTTTTATGAATTCGGTGAACTTAAGTAATCCTTGAGCACATAATTTGGAATTGGATTTAAATTAGTTTATATGATTAAGTCAAATGATATAACATTAGAGTAGTACAGTGAAAGTGGTAACCTATATAGGTTAAGAAAAAGGATTATTGATTGTCAGATTGATAGAGGAAGAATTACAAAGAAGTAGACAAATATCTAATTTTAAATAAATAAAGTCAAGCCTCCTTTATTTATCTTTGTTATTTGAAACTCCTTTCAGGTTTTAATGTATTAAAGCTACAAAGCAAATCGATTGGAAGTTTATAAGGACAGCTTTATTAAGATTCTTGAGGAGATGATTATTACATGTAGCAAAATCTTCTGTAGTTCTTCTTGATTATTAGTTTTGTGTCCTATCTGTGATTTAAATAAACTATAAGAGCAATTCAGCCAAAAAAAAAAAAAAAGGAAAGTAAAATATCAGAGGCAAGTTGTTGACATAAGTTAATGATATTGTAAGAGTTAGCTACTACTGGGTTATACTTGAAATTTACACATAAAAAAGTGGAGCTTAATAGTATCAACCAAGGGGAGCTGGTTTTTTTTTTTTATAAAAAAACGAATAAATAGTCATACTTGCATCATATGCTTAGACCAGGTTCTAGAATAGACTTGATGATTTAACCTCACAATCATTTCTTTCAAGTGTCGTTAATATATTGGGTTTAATTTTTTTTTTCCACTAATTGATCTTCTGCATTAGCTCACATGTGGAAAATCACAATAGGAAGAAAGAACCAGGCGTCCCTATCCCTTGAGATCAGTGAAATATTATCCTTAGGGAAAATTATGTGGTTAAATGGGTTGATAGTCTAAGACACTTTTGATGAATATGATATACCACATTTACGTAAAACAGGATCTTACCTCATACGTATCTGTTAGAGACAGAGAATTAAATTTGCAGTTATTTCATGTTTTTAATGTGGTAAGTAAGTTTAGAGGAAAGGCTAGTTTTGTTGGATTACTATGTTTTTAATTTTTCATTAAATTTTACATGACATATATTGTGGTAATATATAAAATATATGGAAGTAGAAGCACTTTATAACTGATAGCAAGTTCATGGCTACCAACATGGGTTGAAACCTATGATTCATCGCTTTACTGAAATAATTAGATCTGCAAATCTTAACATTTGAAGTCACAATAAAGGAAAAATTTTGTTTTCAAAGTGGCAAATACTATAACATATTTTATTTATTCCTACTAATTTGTGGAATTAGTTGTTTTCTTTTCAGTTCTATAACAGAGTTTCAATTTTAAACCAGCGTAAATTTGGTTATTTTCATTTGTTCCCTAAGTTGCAAATGTCTTCCAAAGTGAACGAGTGCAAGTAGCACAACAAAGAGCGATTGAGTTCGTCTTAATGTTTTCGAAAAGAGGAAAAGTTTGACATAAACCGACAATTTGAGCAATAATAGTAACGAAATACTAAGGCTGTGGGTGTATCTTCAAATCTTGCTTAGGAAGATATCAGATCAAAGAAAACAAATATTATAAATGAGGGATATATACCACAGGTAAGATATCATAATCTTGAACAAATTTGAGAAACTTGATGTTGTAAGTACAGTACTGTTGCGAATTGTTATTATACATTTAATAGCGGGAAAAGAAAGAGAGAAATGAGCCCTTTGTTAACTTGACCTTCCTATTTAACGGTAACAATGGGGACAAGGAAACCCTAGATAGTGTGTGTCTTGTACTATAATCTGAGTGACGTATTCCACTAAGGAAGTCGGGTTTATGAAGTTGTTTACATATTCTATTAAAGATGCAAATCGTAATAATTGCGGCATGTCAAATCATGTTTATAAAAAAACAACGAGAGTTATTAAAGTTAGAATACATGAATAGTTCTATGCCATAAAAAAATAACCTTTGAAGTGCTATCTATGGATCTCAACCTGGCATTTGCAATCATAAATGTCGTATATTTAGTAGCAAATAGTAAATTTCTAGGACGAAATTTTACCAGTGGGGGAGATTGTGGCACCCCATACATGTGCATGTAATATAATATGCCTCTATGATATTTAGCAGTTCATGCACGTGTTTTAAATATATATGTTGTGTGCATATTATATATATTTAGGTGTTTGTTTGAGTTTATAATAGGTCATTTACTACAATAATTCCATCGCAGGCCGTCCAGCCCATTTAGGCCCATTAAGTAGGCTCCTTGGGCCGATTCTCGTTGTCCACAGTACATTTCCACTGTTTCTTCCTTACCTTTCTGCTCAAGTTTATAAATTTGAATAATAAGATTAAGTTCATGACATGCCAATCATTGCTCCTGTCAATGTCCCATGCTACCCAACAAATACAATCACGTCTGTACGAGCTTCTTCAGTTTTCATTTGTTAAAATACATAATTTCATAAAAGCAATAGTTAACTGCATGAGTGGTTACTTTCCACCGGTCAAACATTCAAATTAGCTCATTTCCTTAAATATTTATATTTATAATTTTGAGGGCTGATGTATTCTGCCCGAGAAGAATGAGTAATCACAAGCTTAAGCATGCAGGAAGCCGAATAGTCACTCTTCCAGGCTTGACAAGGAATATGCAGATGTATTGTCACGCCCCATTTTCAAATAAAGGAATGGCCTCGTGATTGGTCGTTCACTAATAGACTCGACTTAATTTCATAGTAAATGAAGCCAACTAACACACTCTTAATTCATAGTATTTTCAAATTTTCCTCTAGTATGAAAATCAATAATTAACATGTCTGGTAATAGAATTCAATATTAAAGAGAAGATTCACAGTTTAAAATTATGCAATTGTTCAAATATCAAAAGTTTTCAATACTAAGAAAAAGGAAAGAGTGCTATGAATAATTCGAAATGATCTTCTTGGCACCTGATCCCTGAGTAACCTTACTAGATGCTACTCTCCTATATTTCTTTTGATTCTGAATCTGAAAAAGATAATGAGAAAATGGGATAAACTCCACGTACTCAGTAAGTAACTGATTCTCATTTCTACCAGATCAAACATCCACACAAACATGTTCTTAAGACTCAAAGTTTCATCCTTAAGAAAAAAGATATATTTCGAAATATTTTCATAATATCCATAAATCATTCACTTAGTAACTTGAAGTCGTGATGACTCATTCAGAGATTTTTCAGTATTTAGAAATTTCAATAATTAGATTTAGATGATTTACAGTCATTATCTTTGGCGCTACGGTGACACTTTGTACTATCAGACAGACCCAAATACTAGTATTATCGCTGGTAGCGATCCAAATTGCATGTTGCATTGCTGGTTCGACCCAGATAATTCGCTAGCTAGTGCATTCAATATATTGTAATACTTGGTATGTAGTAGGGAGATGAGCATCAAATAAAAACGTAATATCTTTCAAATCCAAATAAGTTTTCATAATTTAGTAAATTCAGATAATTTCACAGAAATAATATATTTTTCGCAATACATGAAATCAATAATCAATCGTCACATAATTTATGCGTTTTCAATAAAATTGCACTTCAATAATCTTTCAACACTTGATACTTATTTTAAAAATCATAAATTATATTTCATCCCCATTTTATTTAAATATAACAGTTTCAGAATAATAATCATAATGTGCATAAAACAACATTTCATACTTTTGCAAATAATAGAAGTGAGTCCCAAGTTATTTACTTTGATCATTTCTTAATTGTTAACTCGTGGTCAATAATCCAGATCAAAAGATAACCCAAAAGTCGAAATATCATGTGATTACTAATTTATACAAACATACCAAATTAACATAGTTAGTCCCGAAAAATCCCAAAATGCTAACCGACCACTCTAACCTTGGCTACACTTAGAGTGTAACTTACTCCAATGACTTAAGTATTCCCAAAAGTTCGTAAAACTTATCTTCTAACATAATTCTTTTAGCAAATTCTTAAATTGGAAAAATACATAAATAACAAAAATTAAATACTATTTATTGACTTTTTCTCAAATTCTTTTAAATAATAATTTTTAGTATTTTAAATGATACAGTTTCAGAATGGAATGCTATAAGATATTCCAGACTTGAAACAGCTTTTATAATACATGTAAAATCAATAAAATTCGTCGTTCTTTGGAAAATTTGATAAAAATGAAGTATCTCATAAAAATCTAAAAAATTCATAGAAAATAGTAAATTTAATTATGAGTTCAACGGTACAAAAATCGTTGAAAGCAGTGTTTATATCAAGCCAAACGGGTCTCTCAAAATTTTTGTTCGTTAGTAATTTTTCCAGTGCCTGGTTGCACGTCCAGTCAAATTTGAAAGGCCGGTTCTCCCTCCTCAAGATACCAAATCTGGTGTTCTCGGTCTTATGAAAAGCCTATGTTATGAACTATAATTTAGAAATAAGTTCGAGTTCAAAAGGTGGATGACTCAATATTAAAATGAGGCTCACAGAGCCCCAAATCAGGAGTTCTTGGTTCTCATGGAAAGCTTAAATCACGACCTATAGTTTATCAAAAAAATAAAGAAATCAGTTTGAAAATCTTGGCCAAAACCGGCTTTTCGTTAAGATGAAAATCGGACAGTTTCAAATATCTCAAGAGGCCGATTTCACAAACTCCTATCTCGAGCTATAGACGTTCAAATCCAGTAGTTTTTGTTTCTTCGAAAATTTCAAAGTATAATCTACATTTTAGAATCAAGCGAAACACAAAAAGGTGGAGAAACGAGCCTGAAAATATTGTTTCAAAATTGCAATTCATCATAATATCTTGAGGTTTCAAAATGTGATTTCTTTAAAACCGCTCAACAAAATCAAATTCCGTAAAGTGCCATAGTTTCTTGAGATTTTGAGCAACTAAAGATGTAAATATTTTGACCATTTAAGCCATCTATGAGAATCCGCCATTAATGATCCAAACCGAGCTTTCTCTCTCTAACTTATACTCAACTAAAGCTAATACTAAAATTGAATGACAGAGGAAAGGTAATTGAATTACCTAAATGCTGAAGGGATGACTTCAAGCTGAGAAAAGCAAGATTAAACTTCGGTTTCGACTTCCTTGATAATTCTTCATCGCGCCTCTCTCCTCTTCGTTCTATTCAAACAAGAAATGACCACCCCTATGAGCTTGAATCCTTGATCATATGATGTAAAAAAAATTGAGATACTTTTACTGTGGTGCTGATTTATTGGGATCATGGGTTGAAATGTTCAATAGCCCATTTCTACATTCATAGTTTACGTTGGCAGATAAACGCAATTGAGTGAAGATGATGGTGGTCCCTCCATTCTTCATCTTTTTAAATTGGTCCCCCTTATTTCAATTTTTTGCCCTCTAAATATTGGGTTATTACATTCTATCCCCTTAAAATAATTTCGTCCTCGAAATTGTGCCTATTGTGACTATTAAATAGGTGGGGGTACTTCTTCAGCATATCCTCCTCCGGTTCCCATGTCGCTTCTCTTTCACTGTGATGATGCCATTGGACCTTAACATTCAGAATACTTTGTTGCCGTAACACTTGCTTCTTTCGTTCTATGATGTAGATCGGCATCTCCATAAATGATCAATCCTCCTTAAGATGCAATGGTGTGCTGTCAAGGACATGAGATGGGTCGTTCATATAGTTTCACAACATGGACACGTGGAATGCATTGTGAGCTCCTGATAAGTTAGGTGGCAAAACTAAGCGGTATGCAACTTCTCCAATCCTCTCCAAGATTTCAAAAGGCCTCAGGTACCTCAAACTAAGTTTACCATGCATACCAAATCTCATAACCCCTTTTCTCGATGAAACCTTCAGGAATACATGTTCGCCTATATCGAACTCTAACTTCCTTCTTTAATTATTTGCATAGCTCTTTTGTCGGCTCTATGCAACCAAAAGTTGCTTCCCGATCAATTTTATCTCCCCTTTAGTCTGTTGAACTATTTTTGACCCTAACACCTTTCTCTCTTCTACATCGTCCCAACAAATAGAAAATCTACATTTTCGGCCATACAAATCTTCAAATGGTGCCATCCTGATACTGGATTGATAGTTGGTGTTGTACGTAAACTCCACCAGTGGTAGGTGGTCATCCTAAGAGCCCTTGAAGTCTATGGCACATGACCGAAGCAGGTCCTCCAGGATCTAATTAGTCCTCTTAGACTGCCCATTTGTCTCTGGGTGGTATGCCGAGCTAAAATTTAAACTCGTCCCGAGAGCTCTATGCACACCCTTCCAAAAATGGGATACAAATTTTGTGTCTCTATCTTGCACAATAGTCACAGGATCCTCGTGTAATATGACAATTTCCTTGATGTACAACTTGACTAGTTATTCCCTGGTGGTATCATGTCCGATAGCCAAAAAGTGTGTCAATTTGGTAAGCCTATCAACAATTACCCAGATGGCATTCTTGTTACTGGGAGTCCTCGGCAATCTTGGCACAAAATCCATTGCAATATCCTTCCACTTCCACTGTGGAATAGGAAGTGGTTGTAGTTCACCTCCCGGCCTTTGGTGCTCAACCTTGACTTGCTAACATGTGAGGCATTGAGCAACATATCTTGTGATATCCTTCTTCATTCCATTCCATCAAAAATGTTGCCTCAAGTCCCGATACATCTTAGTTCCATTAGGATGTGCGGCATATCGGACACTGTGAACCTCCCTCAAAATCTCTTTTTTCAACTTCAAGTCACAAGGGACACTTAGCTTGCCTTGAAAACATAAGGTTCCATCACCACGAATGGTGAAATCTACCCTTGTGCCTTCCTCAACCTCGCTTCTTATTTTTTGCAGTCGAGTATCGTCCTTTTGCTTAAACTTGATTTGCTCCATAAAGGTTGATTGAAAACTTAAACTTGCAAGCATCCCATTGGGCTAGTGAATAAATATATCTAAGTCCAACCTTCGTATTTCCTCTAGTATGTGCATTTGTTGAGTAAGCATCATTGCCAGACTTGCAGAGAATTTCCCACTTAATGCATCTGTGACCACATTTGCCTTCTCAGGATGGTAATTGATGGTTGGATCATAATCTTTCAACAATTACAACCACCTTCTCTGTTGAAAGTTGATTTCCTTCTATGTTAAGATATATTTCAGACTCTTGTGGTCTGTGTAGACTTCACATCCTTCACCGTAAAGGTAGTGCTTGTAAATTTTAAGGTGAAAACCATGGTTGCCAGCTCCAAGTCGTGGGTGGGGTAATTTTGTTCATGCTTCTTCAGCTAAAGAGATGCATGCGCCACCACTTTCCCATTTTTCATCAATACACAACCTAACCCCTTTCTGGAAGCATCCCTGTATATGTGAAACCACTATCCAACATAGGTAGAGTAACGACTGGAGTAGACACAAGTCGATCTTTTAATTCTTGGAAGTTGCGTTCACATTCATCAGACCACTTGAACTTAACTCCCTTTTGTGTTAGGCGAGTCAACAACACCGCTACCTTCGAGAATCCATTGACGAACCTCCAGTAGTAGCTAGCTAACCCAAGAAACTTCAAATCTCAGTTACATTTGTGGGCCGACTCCATTGGACTATAGCTTCCACGCTCTTGGGGTCTACTGACACACCATCTCTTGAAATAATATGCCCAAGAAAATCCACACTATCCAACTAGAATTCGCACTTACTCAATTTGGCAAATAACTTCTTTTAAGAATTTGCAACGCGATCCTCAAGTGGTGCGAGTGCGCATTGACTTTTGGAATACACCAAGATGTCATTAATAAATACCACAATGAATTGGTCGAGGTACTCCTGAACACCCTATTCATCAAGTCCATAAAGGCAGCAGGGGCATTTGTGAGTTCGGAAGGCTTAAACAAAAATTCACAGTGGCCATAACTTGTACGGAATTTCGTCTTTGGTACACCCTCTACTTTAACCTTCAATTTGTGATAACCCAACTTAAGGTCGATTTTTGAGAAGACCTGAGCTCCTTGTAGTTGATCAAATAGATCATCAATTCAAGGCAAGGGATAACAGTTCTTGATGGCCACCCGATTCAATTCCTGATAGTCAATACATAACCGCATGCTACCATCTGTCTCTTTCACAAATAGAACCGGAGCGCCACAAGAAGATAACTGGGTCGAATGAACCCTTTATCAAGGAGTTATTGTAGTTGCTCCTTTAACTCCTTCAATTCAGATGGGCCCATCCTAAAGGAGCCTTTGATATCAGAGTTGTTCCAGGCATGAGATTGATCGAGAATTCTATCTCACTGTCAGGGGGTAACCCAGGCAGTTCTTCAGGAAATACCCCAGGGAACTCTTTAACAATGGGTATCTTAGCAAGTGTCAGGTCGTCCTCTCCAGTATCATAGACATGCGCTAGATACCCTGACACTCTTTCCTCAGTAATTGAGTTGCTTGTAGAGTGGATATGATTCTAGAAGGAGTAGTTCCACTGTTTCTGATAAATGTTAACTCTGATTGCTCATGAAAATTAAATATTACTTTCTTTTGGAAGTAGTCAACTGAAGCATGATAAGAAGTAAACCAATCCATCCCCAAGATAATATCAAAATCGAAGAGATCTAGCAACATAAGGTCTGTAGATAGATCCTTCTCTCCGATTCTTATCAGAGACCCCTTATATATAAATTTCGAAGTTAAAAAATCGCCATGAGGAGTGGCAATGCATAGTTCACACTTCAAAGGTTCAGGCACACTATCGATCTTCTTAGCAAAAGAGTGGGAGATAAATGAATGTGTTGCACTGGACTCAATCAATGCTTGTGCAAAAGATGATATAACAAATACGGTGCTCGATACCACCGCATTAGACGTCTCTACATTGCGTTGGGTCATAGCATAGACCCTATCGGTTGCCTTCTTTTTATCTGACTCTCGACCAGGTTGTGTGGAAGTATCCCCTTTTAGGCAATCTCGACGTAGGTGACCTTTTTCACCACAATTGAAGCAAGCTCCTGTATTCCACCAACACTCTCGATGATGAGGCTTCCCACATCGCTTGTAGGACTTGTACTGCTTAAAATTAGGCATTCGAGATGAAAGAGTACCCTGCAGCCTTCTCCTTCTAGAAGCTTCAGAATTGGCAACATAACTCGAGAGGAGTCTCTTCCTTTAGTCTCGAAAGTTATGGGAGTTTTGCAGTTCTCGTTTCACCCTGATGACTCGCTAGAGCACCTTAGTGCAGGAGGTCAGCATAAAAGCCACAATGCACAATCGAATCTCTGGTCGTGCTGCTCGACCCGATTTGCCTTCTTTTCTTCTGCATGAAAGATCCTCACTGCAAATCATCTCAATGCATTAACTTAGTAGCATACTCCAACACCGTACGAGTCCCATGTCTCAATCTTAAGAATTTGTTCTCCTTAGCTAACTTCACACCCCACGAAAAGTATTGCTCCAGGAATACTCGCTTGAACAATTAATTGCCTGTCCTGCTTAGAGCTGGATTAGTAACCATCTACTAATGGTCAGCCTTGCCAGTGAGTAGGTTGGTGGCAAAGCTGACCTTCAAGCCTGCCTCCAATCTCGTGATCTCAAAAAGTTTCTGTCTCCCTTAGCCAGTATTCTGCCTTTAAACGGTCCGGCACCACCCTCGAACCTAGGTGGTTGTAGGCGAAGAAAATACTCAAAGGCATAGTTGGGGCCTTGGTTTCCACCTGCTGATGTATCTTAGTACTTAGTTCTATAACCATTAGGCAAATTTCAACAATATTAGCTTGAGTCGTTGTTGCATTAGGTCCAATCGTTGTTTGACACCTATAAGTCTGGGTTTTGGTCTGCATAATCTCCTCTTGTCTGCTAGCAAGGACATTCTGACCTTTTGCCTAAGGGGCTTGTGAGCCATTGCCAACGGGGCTTGGGGTGGTCCTTCAACCTCGAGTGCGAGCAGTTGAGTCCATACGTGGCAGCCTGATCCTAAAATTATCATAATGGGACATTAACATCTAGATAGGGAATCATTCAATTAAGGAGGCATCTACCCTTAATACTAAGTTTAATTTGGATTGCCTAAATTGGAAACTTGCTTTATCTTATTATCTACAAGATCATATACCGATGCTCTGATACCAACTCTGTCATGTCCTATTTTCAAAGAAAGGAATGGGCTGATGACTAGCTGTTCACTAATAGACCTGACTTGGTCCCATAGTAAACGAAGTCAACTAACACACTCTTAATTCATAGTATTTTCAAATTTTCCTCTAGTATGAGAATCAATAATTAATATGTCTGGGAGTAGAATTTAGTATTAAAGAGAAGATTCACACCTTCAAATTCTAAAATTGTTCAAATATCAAACGTTTCCAATACTAAGAAAAAGGGAAGAGTGCTATGAATAAATCCAAATGATCTTCTAGACACCTAATCCCGAAGCGACTCGCTAGATACTACTCTCCTGTGTTTCTTTTGATTCTGGATCTGAAAAAGACAATGAGAAAATGGGATGAGCTCCACATACTCAGTAAGGAGCCGGTTCTCACTTCTACCGGATCAAGTATCCACTAAACATGCTTTTATTTATAATAATTAGTTCAAAACAATTCTTTGCAATTTTTGAGACTCAAAAGTTTCATCGTAAAAAAAAAAAAGAGATACATTTCAAAATATTTTCACAATATCCATAAATCATTCGCTTAATAACTTCAAGTCATAATGATTAAGAGATTTTCTTGTATTTAGAAATTTTAATAATTAGGTTCAGACATTTTATACTCATTGTATTTGATACTATGGTGATACTTCATCCTGTCACACAGATCCAGATACTAGTATCATCGCTTGTAACGACCCAAATTGTAGGTTGCATCGTCGGTTCGACCCGAATAAAATAATAACAATACAAAACTATACAGGATACTTCCAATCTCTAGTAAGATATAAAAATAAGATAACATAAAGTTGCTCTTACAGTCAGAGGAAAAGAGGTGGCACTATGGGTATGTGGTGAGTCGATGAAGAGTTCCGAGAGATTGGTGAGAAAGATTGATATTGATTGAGTCGCAGGTCAAGGTGTCATTAGAGAGTGAATTATTGATAATGTTAGAACCGTGTCTCAGGGACAAAGCGACCAGATAACTATACTTATTATTTGTCAAGTGCAATGTGCAGGCTTGATTTTGCTGTTTGATGTAAAATTGTATTTGTGAAAGTGGAGTATTATTCGTTTGAATTGATGTGATTTGTCTGTAATTGAAATCTATATGTGGATGTGTGATTTGTCTTGAGCTGTGCAAGGTTAAATTTCTATATTAACCGTTGTATCGAGTCGTAGTACGTGTCAGCATATTTACGTATTGAAATTATAAATGAAGATATAGTTACATATAAGTTTATATTATTTTTACAAGGTCAACTTAATCGACATGGTGAACAAATGTGGTTTTTTTAATAGCCGGATGAAAGAAAATTTTTGCAGTCAAAAATTGTATTGGTTAGTATTTTAATTTCAATAAATACAGCACTGTAATATATTTTGTGGCTCAAAAATTTTTATGTTATTTTATATTTTAAATTTATTGGTGACTTTCAAAAGTTTCATAACACATTATATTCTTATGATTTTGAAATGTCATTTTTTTTTATAGGAACTTTTCTCGAAGTTTCGGAACATAACATTGAAAGTGTTACAAATATATGATATTGGAACATCTTCCCAGCCACCAGCTGGACAGAGCCCACGGGCAGATGGAAGCTGAAACTGTAGTTGACCAAGGAAAGGTCGGAGAAGAAGAGGGGATTGACCTCGAAATCGTGGGAGCCAGACGGGGGAAGAATTTGCTTGTTTCGATCCGAGAATTGGTCAATTTCTGCGGGGTCTTCATCGAAATCAACAATTGCGATAAGATCGAGAAAAGACCATTAGGGAGACTTAGAAGGTTAGATTTTTTTTTTCTTATCAGGCATGTTGATTTACTGGACTCTTCGCCCGTGTGATGCTCGCAATGATGTTGTTCTCTGTTTGCAAAACGTGCTATTGGTCCATGTCTGGCTGTCCGATAGCAAGCACGTGTCATGCTCGGGCTGGCCTTTATGGTGCTGCATTTTAATGGGATGTGGCAGTGCGGTCCGTTAATTTTATTGTGTCATACGAATCCGGTTTGATAAGACCTGGCCAACACGAATTGTCATCCCCTAGCTGTAGGGCTCTGGAGGAGCAATAGAGACAAGAGGATGAAATAAAAGCATACCTATCTAGGAAGTCATCATTAAGAATGAGCACCAATGGAGAAATTTATCGTCAGAGGTGGAGTTTTAGTGGCGGTAATGGCCGGCGGGCGGAGGGGACAGACTCCTATGGCACTTAAGTTGGGAATTTGATAAATAATTACTGGAATTTATGATTTTTTATTTTGTCTACTCTGGGTGAAAACATCTATTCACAATAATCTAATAAAAAATGGTTTTCCCATCTATTTCTATCCTAGTTTGGTCAGGAATAGGAATTGTGAAGAGGTATAAGTTAAAAGGGGTGAAAATTTATCCAGCATTATTTGGAGAAGTGGTTTCAAGAATAGTACCGTTTTGTAAGAAGTTGTAAAAATATCATTACTTTAAATCACTATTTAATAACTTTTTCAAAAAACCCCCTACAATACCCCCATTTCAAACCCTAATTTCCCATCTTTTTCTTCCTCCTTAACTGTAATTTCTCTCCATCTTCTCATTTCCCTTCTCTCCACCTTCTTCTTCCTCCTTCTCTCACCCGAGGCCCCGAGGCCCCGAGCACCGAAGCTATTGCCCGAGCCCCCCACCCCGGAGCTGAGTTGCTGCCCAAGCTCCCAAGTTGAGGAGTCGAGCTATTGTCCGAGCCCCCTGCTGCTCGAGTTGGTGTCCGAGCCCTCGAGCCCCCTGCTGCTCGAGCTAGTGTCCGAGCTGCCGAGCCCATGAGCCCTCAAGTTTCTAATCTGTTGCCCCGAGCGCCCGATCCAGTGCCCCGAGCTCCCGTGCTGCTGGCCCTAGCCAATGACCTACTACACCCGAGCCCTCGATCTACTGCCCCGAGCCCCCGAGCTAGGCAGGAGAACAATGACCTAGTCAAATTTCATGAAGAAACTCTATTTCCTTCTCAGTTAAATAGGTACCAGTAAGATAAAAATATGTCTCGATAATAGAAAAATAGGTCCGAATAAGTGATAAATAGGTTCTGAGAATAGTGACTTAGTCAAATTTCAACCTCCGCTCTATTTTCTTCTTAGTTAAATAGGTCCCGGTTGTAGACACCTTATTTTGGCCTAGAAAGGATTCAAATTTCATTTTTGAGAAAATGGGTAGATCCCGATTTTGGCTCAGATTGATCAAGTTTCATTTTTTCAGATTTTGGTTATTTTGTTTTTGTGGCCGATCTTTACTTCTACATTCTTATTCCTTATATAAAAGGAAAAAGAAAAAAAAAGTTAATCAAAAAATAAAAAAAAATCAGAAAATGGAAAATCAGGTCAAGTCCTCTGCTTTTCTGTTGAAGTTGCTCCTTCTTCTCCCCCTGCAACACGCCATTCCCCGGTACAGGTCCTCCTGTCGGCCTCGATAGCTTTTGCTCCAACTGCTACACACCGGTCGCTTGGATGCTCCGCAATCAGCAGTCAAGTCTCTCACCGGTCTGTCCCGAGCTTCTCTCCATCTTCTCTCTTCTATAAAGAGGCCGATCCTTTAGTCGCAATCAAGGGGAGCCCCTGCTGAAGATTTCGGGGATCAGGGGCTGGATTTTTTCGAGGGCGACCAGAGATTGTCACCGGCCCTGCTACCTGCTCGCGACTGGTGCTGTACCGGGAAGCCTGGAAAAGCCCTCCCCTCTTGTGTTCAATGAAATGCCAAGGAGAAAAGGAGCAGTAGAGGTCGGTCATTCCTTGACTCATCAACGAGCTAGAACCCGTGTCGAGCCACCCGCATTGCATCCCCAAGCCCATCTTCATCGCGGCCATCCAAAGGGCATATACACAACCACCAAACCTCAGTTGAACCTCCATTTGTCACCACCTGACCACCTCAGATCGTGTTCTTCAGCATTTCTCAGTAAGTAGTTTAAGTGTTAGGGAGGTTGTGCTTCCAGTTTATTATTGTGTTACCGATTCTGAGTTTGCTCTAGTTGTGCTGTTAGGGGGCAGCAATGGGCCTTAGCATGCTTTACCGAGCGTTTATAATGTTATAACTTGCTATTTCATTGTTTATCGCTGCAGTCTTGAGGAAGTAATGTTGCTAGCTGCTGTTTTACTGTCTATTCACTGCTTCTACCCGCTTTGTGTTACAGTTTAGGGGCTGTTAATTGTTGTTAGGTTTGTCCAGCTGGGGTTCATTGTTTTGGCTGTAGTCTAGGGGTCGTTTTCTGTCATTGTAGTTGCTGTAGTTCACTGATTTGTTGCACTTTGAGTGCTGTTAATGGCTATTTTTGAACTATGGTTGCTACAAGTCACCATTGTGCTGCTGCAAAGCTAGCGTGAATGTGTTTTACTTGTTGTTAGCTGTGCTCGTTGTGGTTCATGTGCTGTTACTTGCTGCTTAAATGTAGTATTACTCTCTTGTCTGCTCCTTAATTGATTCTCCCCTGAATCTCAATGTCTTTTTTTGAAGGAGAAGGGGTTGTTTCGTTTCTGTCGTTGCAGCTGGTCCTTATGTGATTATTCCCCATGATATTGAATTTTTTATGAGTGAGTCCCCTTAAAGTCCATAATTGCAGCAGCTCCTTATTCTCTGTTTTTTTTTCCCTCCTTTTAAAAGGACTTGGGTATAGAATTGGGCAGAATGGATCCCTAGCTGTTGTTGCTTCTTTGCTAGATGAATTCCCTTGTTTTCGATGCACTTTCGAGAGGAATAGGACCATCCATCATCTGTTATTACAGCAGATCTTCGCCCACTATTTTTCCCTTGGTTTAAAAGATGATTTCAATGGAAAAATTGCTGTTTAGTGCTTAAGATTGCTGCTGGTCATTGCTTGGGGAGTTCTCGTGATTTCAAGCCCATTTTCAATGAGAATGGATCTATCTATTTGCCCGTTGTTGTGGTAGCTCTTTGTTCTATTTCCCTTTGATTTAACGGTGATTTTTGATAGGAAACATGGCTGTTTAAAGTCCATAGTTGTTGCAGCTCCTTGTTGAATGATTTCTCCCACTTGCCATACCGATTTGGTGGAGGTTAGAGCTCTGTTTTGTTAGCCTTTGCTGCTGCTTTTTGCTGCATGTTCTTCTTTGTTTCCGTGCCCTTTTTTTGGATAAAAATGAGGCTGCTTAGTGTCCATGGTTGCAGCAGCTACTTGCTTGATGTCTCCTCCCATTTTCGATATCGGTTTCGGGAGATCGGAGCCTTACTCTATGGATCTGTGCTGCTGCTCTGTGCTGCATTTTTCTTCTTCGTTTCCATGGCATTTTTGGATGAAAATGAAGCCGTTGAAAGTCCATGGCTGCAGCAACACTTTGCTCTATGATTTCTCCTATCTTTGACGACATTTTTAGGAGATTAGAGCCCTAATACGCTTGTCATTGCTGCTGCCCCATTTTGTGGTTGATTCATCCTCGTTTGTGCCCATTCCTTATTTCTTAACTTCTAGTTATGTGGCTATCAAAAGCTGCTGCAATTTGGGGATTGTCTGGTGCTTATTTTGTATCATTCAGAGGCTCTTAACATCGGGTTTTGGAGCCATCACTCACTGCCTCATTTTGTGATTGTTTGAGGTTTGTTTCAAACTATCCTTTAGCTTTAAGTCTTGGGTCTAGGCTTACGAAGTGAATCCACCTTGAGTTGTCTTTGATTGTGTCTTACATGCTTGACTCGTGATGTATTCAACTGTGACATTATCTATGTTGTTCCCTAAGTCAAATGAATGGTCTCTTCATGAATTAATTGATATTTGGAGTATGCAGATTGGGTCATAATTTTGGTTATTAGATTGTGTCAATCCACTGATCCATGTCTCGAACAAGGTAAGAATTGGACTTAATAAAACAAGGCAAGCTTAGAAACCCTAGGATACCGATTTTAGGGCGTGTCGACTAGCTTGCGAGCTTTTCGAACGTAATAGAACCCTCGGATCCAAACTTTGGTTCAAGACCGACTAATAAAAACCTAGGCGGTTAGTGTCACGCTCCCTTGGGTAAGTAATAGGTCTCTGATCAACCTTAGAACTAGTTCCTTAAATGATTAGTGGTGACTCCTTTTATATATTCATTGATGACATGACATCGCAAGACAACTTGTAGAACCTCTCGATTTCGGGGTGCGACACCGGTAAGGCATAAATCGGTCCCGATAAGAGATAAGTCGGTCGCCAAAAATAATGACTTAGTCAGATTTTATCCCTCAAGTCCCGGTAAGACATAAACAGGTCATGATAAGAGATAAATAGGTGCCGATAATAGATAAATACGTCCCGAAGAATAATGATTTAGTTAGATTTCACCTTCCACTCTATTTTCTTCTTAGTTAAATAGGTCTTGAGAAGATATAAATAGATCCCAATAAAAGAAAAATAGGTCCCAATAACAGATAAATAGGTCCCGAAGAACTATGAATGCATTAAGCATAAAGTTGTATGTAGAATATATTAATTGGTCCAATAAATACATTGACTGTAAGATGAAAATACATATAAAGATCCGAATGTTACATAAGAACAAAGTTATGTGTCTGCTTCTTCTCTATCAGGGAGTCCTACTCTCATTGGACATCATTGCTTGTAGTGACTTTATTTGACTCCCTAAATTTCGAGAACCTCCATCCACCGTGTACTCCCATTTTCCATTGAACATAATTGTAACTCGAACACGCTCCATAGTACCTATTCATTAACGCAAAGTAAAGATATATTAGTTACACTCTACACCATGCAATATTGTCATATTCCAAGTAGTCTCACTGTTGAGAAATAGGTCTCAACAAGTTATATACAGGTCCGAATAGGTTAGATATAGTTCCCAATGCAATAAATATAGGTCTCGATACTGTAAAAATAGATCTCGCCACTAGAAAATAAGGTACCGATGCTATAAAAATAGGTCGTGATGCTAATAAAAATAGATCCCGGTGCAATAAAAATAGATCCCGATACTATATAAATAGGTCATGATGAAATAAAAACAGGTCCCGATACTATATAATAGGTCCTGATGGTATAAACATAGGTCTCTGGTAATTTAATAGAAAACCCTAACAATAAAAATAAGATGAGATCGAGCGATGGATGCTGCATTGGGGAAAGGAGGGATGGAGATTCATCAGGGAAGGAATGGAAGAAAGAGATCGACGGACAGAGCTTCACCGGGATGGAATGGTGGACGGACAGGAGGAGTAGCAAGTAGGCTCGGCATCAAGTGGGAAGGAGTAGCTCGGCTCAGCACCATGTAGGAATGAGGAGCAGCTCAGGGCTCAACAGCTTGGGAAGGTGGGAGAGGTTGAGCTCGGGTAGCTTGGGGCTCGACAGCTCAGGGCTCGGCAGCTCGGCAGTCTGCTGCTACTCAAGAGGGAGGGAAAAGAGGGAAAAGAGAATTTGATTTTAAATAGACAAGGGGAAGAAGACAAATAGGAGGGCAAAGAAACAATTGACACAAATAGGTGCTATTTTTGAAATTTTATGTAAATTGGTATTACTTACACGAGGGAGAAGAGGAGTGGTGCTATTCTTGATGGTTCGCACTAAGCCAAAATGGTAAAAATATTATTAGTATGAAATTCTTCTTTTTTAGTAGAATATAGGATGATATATTAATAGAACTTTAAATAGTTAATTACATAGATTGGCCCTCGGCCCGAACAAGTCTAGGGAATAGAGTCTCGCATACTTATTAGTGTGAAATTCATCTTCTATGAAATAGTTATTTTCCACTAATCGAATAGAGACTATTCACATTTATTTCCACGAATCAGATAGACTATTGACACTGATGGGACTTGTGGAATAATCTTGCCTTATTAATTGGTTTTGAAAAGGCAAGGTGCCTTTCTTTGACGATCCCCAGGTTGCATTGGAATTCTACCTGGAATAGTTGTTTCTCTCTCAAAGCGATGCAATAATTGGGAACAGAGGGGTTGTTCTCAGTGACTGGAAGATTGAAAAGGAATCGATTGTTTTCTCATTTAAAAGTAATGCAATTATGGGATCTTTCTTCTCATTGGCTGGAAGACCGAAAAGATCCAATGCCTCCAATTCGTCAACAACTTTCGATTTTTTGTATCATAAACGCGTGGTTGACTTGCTAAATTACAGTCCCAGCACGGAGCTATCCGTAATGCCACAGTTTTCAAGCAGCATCTACGAGTTTGCCGATACTCTATTTCTTGAACCTTCCAGGGCCGTTACTTACAGCAAACTTTAGAGAAGTTCATATCAACGGTGAAAGCTCGATGAGATTTCTTTGGTCCTCGTATGTATTCGGGTACTTACCCACTTTCTTATTGTTGGTAGATTTTTGTGCATCCATGGATTCTCTGAACCAAACTCAACTGATGAGTGATGGTGATACGCTCATCTCCGCAAGAAGAAAGTTCCAGCTGGGATTTTTCAGTACAGACAATTCAAGCAACCGTTATCTTGGTATTTGGTTCTACAATATCCCAAATAGCCCAATTGTCTGGGTAGCAAATAGAGATAAGCCGCTTGAAGGCTTGTCGGGCATTTTGAAGATTGAACATGGAAATCTAGTCATTCAAGACAATTCTTCACGCACGGTTTGGTCATCACCATCGGGCAATAGGAATCTATCCTCAAGCAACGTGGTTGCGAGTCTCTTAGATTCAGGAAATTTGGTCTTGAAAGATGATAACTTGGGAAGTTATCTCTGGCAGAGTTTTGATGATCCAACCAATACGATGTTGGTAGGAGCAAAACTTGGTTGGGATTTTAAGGTCGGGAAGGAGTGGTACCTTACGTCGTGGAAGAGTGCTGAGGATCCTTTTCAGGGACGATTCTCATACAGAATCGATCCCCGTGGATTTCCGCAGTATAAGCTTTTTGAGGGCAATATCACAAGGTATCATTCAATCTCCATCGGCTCCTAATATCATTATCTCTCCACGTAAGAAAGAAAACTTGAAAGATAGCTACCAATCTAATGTAATTCTTTGGTCTTGGGATCTATTTTCTTAATTATTGATGTATACCATGCGCTGCTTTTATGAATACCAAATGAACATTTCTTGGTCTTACCGAGTTGTTCTATCTGAAAACTGGTAGAAAGTTAATTCTTGTTAGTTTGAAACATGTCGAATAGATTCATTAATTCTCCTAATGCACATTCGGTTTGGTCTGATGCATGATCAGTTACGAGGCAAATCAGTGATATTAGCCATTTAAATTTTAAAGGCAACTAAATGCTAATGTACTTGTTCTGGACCTAGAACCATGCGAGGAGTATTATTCTCTTTAGTGAATTTCCTATGCCTCTTCTTTTCCCACTTCCCCTATTCTAGCATAGCAATTATATTATGTGGTAATACTGACGTGATATATCTATCTAACTAAGATTTACAATTTGTTAGAGATTTTTTATATTTCTTGAATATTTTAGGATTTAGTAATTATGATTTTATAGGTATTGATTATATCTCAACTTCTGATCAATAAGATATACCACGTTAGTATTATCATTTGATATAACAGCTATACTAGAGACCTAGTAACACGAAGCCCTTTAATTTAACTGACCAGAAAACAACTATCCATGTTAATGCCTGACTTTAACATCTCATAACAGGTACCGGAGCTTCCCTCTTTTTAGTAGGGTTCTCTCATCTCTCAACTTAGTCTTCAATTGGACATTAGTACATGGCTCTCAGGAAACATATACGTCATACAGCTTCTACGACCAGAACACTTTGTCAAGGTGCGTACTAAACTACACAGGCAAGCTCCAACATTTCATATGGAACAACCAAATACTCGATTGGATGACTTTATATCAGTCACCGGGCGATACGTGCGATGAGTATGCAAAGTGCGGGCCTAATGCAGTTTGTGTCATGGTGAATTCTATCAGAACATGCAAATGTCTTCCAGGATATGTGTCCAAGTTAGCTCAAGGCTCGGATATGTTCAACATATGGTACTCGGGTGGTTGTACAGGGAAAAGCCCCTGTAATTGTGCGGTTCCTGAAGCATTTAAACAGGTGAAGCGGGTGAAGTTGCCTGACTTGTTACAGTTTGAGTTGAAGGTTAGCATGACTCATAAAGAATGTGAGACAATGTGCCTGAGAAATTGTACTTGCAGTGCTTACGCCATCATTAATGACAGCCGAGACAGAATAGTGTGTGGGTTTTGGTTTGGAGATCTTCTTGACATAAGGGAAATTAATAACGGCATCAATGGATATAAAGAATTTTTCGTTCGAGTTGTGGCAACGGAGACAGGTAATTAGTAATGCAAATTCATTTACAGATTTTTGTGAAATTGTCCACGTAACAACCTTGCTAAAACCTCAGAGTAATTGATTATATTTCTCTGTATACCGAGTCTTTTTTTAACAGAAGGAAATTCCACAAGGAAGATGTGGGTGGTTGCTGTTGTGGCGGCTTCTTTAGTCTTTTCTGTAATATTCGTATGGACTTCTTGCACGAGAATAAAATGCCAAGGTACTCGGTCTTCCCTTTGAATGGACTGCGAAGATTTTTGTTAATTTTCTGATATGTTCCTTTCTCTTTGAATATCCTCTATCTATTTTCAGAATTCGTTCAATAAGCAATCTTATAGAATTTCTCTTTATCAATAATATTTATTTGCTTACACATTCAAATCTCAGCTAAAAGAATTACAAGCCTTTAAATTTGTAACAGGGACAGGATCTGATGTTGACGCAGGAGAGGTGGAGAATTTTGAGCTACCAACATTTGATGATGCTGTGATTTTACAAGCAACCAATAATTATTCAGATTCCAATAAGATAGGGGAGGGAGGATTCGGCCCCGTTTACAAGGTCTTCACTTTTCCCATTTAAAATGCAATGTGAACAGTAATTCTTGCATACTACATATCGATTATAGGTCAGTTATCTAAATAATTCTGAGATGTTTATTTCCAATTATATAGGGTCAGCTCCCGGACGGGCAAGAAATTGCTGTCAAGAAACTGTCAAAGTTCTCTAGGCAAGGTGCCAGTGAGTTCAAAAATGAGGTCATGCTAATATCGAAACTTCAACACCGAAACCTCGTGAAACTTTTGGGATTTTGTGTGCATGGAGAAGAGAGGATGTTAGTGTACGAGTATATGCCCAATGGAAGCCTGGACACCTTTATATTCGGTCAGTGTAACTCATTCACAATTTTAACATAGAATATATCGTCGTTATAAACAATATTGATGAATTGACTTGACAGGTAAAGCAAGAGGAAATTGTCTAGTTTGGAGAAAGAGGTTTGACATCATTGTTGGTGTGGCTAGAGGTCTTCTTTATCTTCATCGAGATTCAAGGTTGACGATTATTCACAGGGACCTTAAAGCTAGCAATGTGTTATTGGACAACAAGATGAACCCAAAAATATCGGATTTCGGCGTGGCTAGGACCTTTGGGGAAGATCAGTTCTCAGAGAAGACAAAAATGATAGCTGGCACCATGTAAGTCATCAAAAAGCTTCCTCAAATCGTGCTACATCAAATTCGTACCAGTAACTCCAAGAACCTTTTGAAAATATGTAAATATCTTAAATTAACCATTGATGCAGTGGCTACATGTCACCGGAATATGCCATAGAGGGGCTATTATCTGTGAAGTCTGATGTCTTCAGCTTTGGAGTGCTAGTGCTCGAAATAGTAATTGGCAAAAGCAACAGAAAGTTTCACCATCCTAACCATAGTTGCAATCTACTTGGGCATGTAAGATTTTTCATTCAGGTTCGTTGTACTAAAAGAATCTCTTTTATGAGGTCCACTTTTTCATAACATGTTACAATATGCAGGCCTGGAAACAATGGATCACTGGCAAAGCACATGACCTAATAGATGCCTCAATGGATGATTCATTCCTGATTTCAGAAGTTATGAGATGCATTCAAATTGGTTTGTTGTGCGTGCAAAAACATCCTGAAGATAGACCGACCATGTCTGTTGTGCTTTTGATGCTGGACAGCGAGAATGCAACACTTCCGCAGCCAAACGAACCTGGCTTTTATACCGAAAGGAGCCCTGCAGATGGAACAAACATGGTAACTATTGGAAGAGAGTATGGTACAAATGATGTCAGCTCAACCCTCTTGGATGGTCGATAGATTTGGGGAGAGACAACAATCTTTTCAACTGGGACTTTCTCCTCTCAAACTTCGGTTGAGGAATGCGCCAGGACTAGCTAAACCACATGCATCCTTTCAAAAAGTAAGATATTTGTTGCACATCTAACTTGAATATTCAGAATTATAAACATACAGAGTGTTTTCTGTAGGAGCCCAAATGTATGGAAAATCAAATTTTATATTATGAGAAAGGGCTAAAAAATGTTATTGTTATTAAATTTTATAAAATCGCAATAAGATCATGACGTTTATGCATTTCAACTAAATAAATCTTATTGGTTTATAGTTGGAAAGAGTTTTATGCATTCTTAGCCTTTGAATGGAGTCCCAGATATTTCATTTCGACTAAGTCAATCGTACAACACATGTACAGGTTCAGATAGTCCCTAGTCACCAGTCTTGCGATAACATGGAAACAACGCTATTAATTATTGCCTGGTCTGGTCGGTAAAAAAAGATTTATCGCTTGCTCATGTGCTCATATGGTAAACTTATTTTAGTTGACAATTAATCAATGTTAAATTAATTAAAAGTATAAAGAGTTAAATAAAACAAGGGAAGGTGAATTCCCTTTGCCTCTATTTTCCAAAAGATATGTAGGCCGACTTCATTACCCAGAAAGAAACTTCACTAGAATATAAATTATAAACCTCTTCAATAACTTCAAAAAATCTCCCAATCCAACAGATAAAAAGTTATAAAAAATTTGCATGCAACAATGTATAATTACATAACTATAATTATTCAAACTAAATTACTAGCTGATATACTCTCTAGCTACCATAATCTTCATTTCATCCCCACAATAAAAGAAAGCTACCTCTGCTGCCCACATTCATCATATTGACTTTTGTAAAATAATATTCGAAATGAGTGAGCTACATCTCAGTGAGCACTCAATTCTAAAGTAAAATAAATTGTATGAAATTAATAAACAGAACAAATAACTTATGACCATACAACTCAATATTTATATAATCTCCATCAATAAATATTTAAATTCACATTATAATTAACTCTTATAGAGTTAAGTGTCAATTTTATTCCTCAACTTACACACAACCATTAATTTCACCCTCAACGATAAATTGCTAACAAAATCATCCCAAAAAGTGTAAATACCTCGACAATTATACCCCTCCATCGATTGGATCGTAATGCCGTCACTTACGTCCCTAAATCTATTAACTGTGTTAGAGAGAGAATGAAAAAATTTATTAAATTAAAAATAAATCTTCATAAATTCATATTTCTAAAACTTAAAATTTGCAGAAATTCAAAAATTCTGAAATTTTGTTAAAAAATAAGAATTTAATAAAATATAAAATATAATATGTTTAAAATTTTTTTAAATTGTAAAAAATACAAAATAAATTAAAAAATATTTACTAAAAATACTAAAATTTAGTAATATTAAAATAATAATAGTTATAAAAATTTTATGAAATAAGAAATTTTTAAAAAATTTGCAAAGGAATTAATATATTAAATATAAAATAAATATTTACAAGAGTTTACGAAAGCTTGTTAAAATTCTATGAAACTTATATGAAAACTTTAAAAATTTTATGGAATTCATAAGAATATTTTTAAAAAATTGAAATTCATATACATTTAGCAAAAAAAATTTAAAATTTCATAAATCATGTAACAATTGTAAAATTTTTAATTTTATGCATTTTTGAAAATTTTTTCATAAATATAATTGTTATATATCGGTTCTTAAAGTTTTATTTTATATTTAGAAAAACCATATAAATTTTTAAGAATTGGCAAAGTTTTTATAAATTTTTAATAGTTTTTTAAATTTCTATTACATTTTTGAATTTTTATAAAATATTTATCAATATTTAGCACTTTGATGGGTACATTACAATTTTTTAAAACTTTTGCATTTTTTGCATTTTTTATTTTATGGGTAAATGACACTGTGATATGTGAACTTTGCCTCAATTCTCAATTGTACCATGAACTTCAATTTTTGTCGAAAATGGTCGGGAACTTTCAAATGTTTCCCACTTCTACCATCTGTCACATTTTCCATTACTTTGCTCAACGGAAGAGGAAAATGTCCATTAAAACTGGATAAAAAGACGAGTTTACCCCTATCTTGTTATGAATATTCCATCTTTACCCTTATCGAAATTACATAATTGCCATTAGTTTTTTTTTTCTTTTTCCTTCTCTTCTTTCCCGCGTCTGAGAAGAAGAGCAAAGTGGCTGATGATTCAAGACGACCTCTTCAGACTTCTCGGCCTTACAATATTGCCCATCGAGGTTAGAATGGAGAGATTCCCGAAGAAACAACTTTCGCTTACCGGTGATTTCCCATCTCTTTTCCATCCCTGGTCTACATTTTTTCATGAATGTTTCAGTCAACAATTGCCAATATTATGCCTTCATTTTGCAATTTCCAACAAATTTGTTCATTTCATTTTCTACCGTAATTTAGGATGGGTGCTCATGGGAAGTTATATGCAATCAGAACAATTAGGGTATATCTATCCATAAACGGTCATCCACTTTTCCATTGAGCAAAGTAACGGAAAATGTGACGGATGGTAGAAGTGGGAAAAATTTGAAAGTTCCCGACCATTTTCGACAAAAATTGAAGCTCATGGTAGAATTGAGAATTGAGGCAAAATTCGTGTATCAAGTGTCATTTACCCTTTTTTTATAAATTATTATTACCATATTAATGTAAATAATTTTTTATCTTTTTAATTATTGTTAAAAGATTTAACGACGTTAGTAACGCGCTCACAGCGAGATGGATGGAGGGATTATATTGTTGAGGTTTTCATAACATAAGAGACGATTTTATTGGTATTTTAACAATGACAGGATGAAATTGATGACTATGTGCAACTTTCGGAATGAAATTGATAGTTAACTCTTATAATTATAACTATACATACCTCAACTCTTTTCATCACCGCATGTCTCAACTAATAGAAGCTACATTAGTAGAATTCAAATAATATCAAATCATACTAGTCCGAGCATTAAAATATACACACTCAAATGTAGATCTCAACCAACTCAATTCATACTACTGCAACAAATACAACACATAAATACATCATCACAGATAACACTTTTTACAACAAGCGCAATTCCATATTAAAGAACTCAAATAAGTCGATACATCAAACTTAACAAACAGTTAATATAGCCGTGAGGTTGCATTTCCTTTACAAGAATGTTATGACAATATCAATTCTCTCATCTCTAACGATACCATGACCTCGACCCACAATAAATATTAAATCATCCTCTTGGCGACCTTCATTTACACACTACAAAACTGTGAGTGTCACTTATTATCCTATAACGGTATGAGTCAGCCCAGATCTCTGCTGCGTATTTGAAGATATTGCACGCAAGTATACGTACGCAGACAAGTAATACAGAGTGAGTAGAGTATCGTTCCCACGAGGACTCTTGTGCTAAGCACTAAAATTGGCACAACTATTTCCAAGCCAAGTCAATCAGATGAGTCTCGAATCATGCAGTAATTAAAAGACAGAAAGCAAACAGACAGAAAATAAATAGATGGAAATCAATCGATGAAAAGCTCCTAAGGTTCACAATTTCACCAATTCTAGTCTTAAACAAGAATCCTCTTTCACACGATAAATTCTGTCATGTTACTAACCTAGGGTTCTAGGGTTTCTCCACTTCCATCATATGCACCTTCCGATGTCCTACGAATGTACCTAAGCGGAAGACACTAATACACTCTATTCCTAGGCGATTAATGTTGAAAGGCCAAACTAAACCAACCCTAAATGGCTATCTAGGGTGCTCACCATCTTCCGATGCGCTCGCAAGAATAACCTCCCGGCATAAGCTAACCTAGATTATGCAACTTCTAGCATGACATCGATTTCCTCTCCCGAGGCTCCTCGCGGTCTCAAGTTCAATCTCGTGGGTGATCAAGCCAAAAGAAAGCATTAAGTACGAACTTGCATAAATAACACCAAGGAGGCGTACCTCGACAGAATCATATATGTGAAATATAAGAGTTCTTACTTAAGGCATAGCATTGGGTCCATTGATCCCCCTAGGATTCTAGGGGTTTAGTTATACATATTCAAATAAACTACAAGAGTTAAAAGAGAAGACAACATGTTGAAAAGCAGAAGAAAGGGACAGAAAGAACTCTAGATAATGGAGTCGAATCTCCCGATCCCGACTTCCCGAATGGTTGTTGCGGTCCCTTGTCTCGCGTTGTAGTAGGTGCCTTTTTCTTCTACTCTTGTATCCCTCTTCCTTGTTGGGTAGGCTCTACTATATATAGAGGATGCGTACTCCCCCCTTTCTTGATGTAATCAGTGTGGGATAAAAGTTAGTGGGTCCCACCATCCTTCAAATGGTTTGGTCGAATTCCTCTCAGTAGACCGCGGTCTAGAAAAAATGCCTCAGTAAACTGCGGTCTAAGACCGCGGTCTATCCCCTGTTCCGCGCGCAGTTTTCTTCTTTCGGCCATAACTTCTTTCGGCCATAACTTCTTCGTTTCAGCTCCGAATTGAGATCCGTTTGATGGGTTGGAATCCTGACTCAACGAGCTTTCTGATGATATAATATTTGACCTATTTCTCGCACAGAAAGTAGGAGAAATTCTCTATAAAATGAGCTGCATCGGACAAGCCATGTCTTCATCATTCCCTGCACATCAAACAACTCTCAGCAGTATCTAATCCATGTGTGGAGCTTTGAAAGCTATCATTCATAGCAGTTCAATCTCAATACAGAAAAGATATGCAATTGTCCTCTAAATGTATGGGAAAGGGCCGAAAACATACGATTCTAGGCCGGGAATGGATGCATAAATCATACAATTCGTCGTATCAACACACCCCGAACCTAGACTTTTACTCATCCCGAGCAAAGCTAAGAGCATGCAATTAAAAGATTTAAACCAAGTTAGTCCCAAAACATTCTTAGAAATGGCTTCTTATTCATCACACAATCTTCACTTTGAATGCTCCTACCTTAAGACGTCAAATTTTCAAAATCATTCAGCCCTCACTTGTGCGGTGTTAGTGCAAAAACACTCTTAACATAGTTCAAGCACCCAATCAGTAGCTAAGTTGGTTAAGCAAACAATCAAAAGACTCAAACGCTCCCCTAGACATTGCCCTTGACAATTCAGCTCATTTCTTTTAACTTTGTTCTTTATTTGGTGGTGTACGACTTTGAGTGTCATGTCCAAGAACTAGGCCCGTGTAGCGAGGAATCGACCAATGGCTCCCGTCCCAGTTGGTTCAAGGCATTAGGTTTTGAAATACCCCTTCGGATCTATCCTCGAGCTTTGACTCATGGACAATTTCCACTACAAGCACATGCCGGGCCGTATTGCATATGCCTTTTTGCACTCAATTCAGTTCAAGCCCGTACAACGGTGCTCAAAGCCTTGGCACATCTTTTCATTAAGCTCATGACCATGCATTTCAAATGATTTTTCAATTTTCTCAACATTCTATTTCTTTCTCTAATTGCCTTTTGTAGGATATCTAGGTTTATGTTCTTATCTATTCTCATGTATGCCATACAACCATGCAATTTCAAGGGTCAATTTTAAGCTATCCCTATTGCAAGAGTGTCGTGACAGTAATGAAGTTTGGGCATCCTGACAACTTTCTAAAGCATATCCTAAGGTTGTTACAATCTCAAATCCAATCATGTTTCGAATTTTCAGCCATTAATAATCATCATAGAACAAGGGCCAACCGGTTTTTCAAAAAATTTTCTTCTTTTTGCAATTTTTTTTACGTAAATGCAAGAACAAATCACACCATGCAAACTAGACTAACCTATTATGCAGCTACTACTAAATGCAAACATAATTCTAAAACATAGATCAAAGTGCATGAGAGAATCAACAATTAAACAGAAAATCCTGCCGGCAAGGCAAGTAAGGCATGTGTTTTCACCAACTGACACTGAACCAGAATTTCCACAAGCAAAGCATATAGGGCTGCACCTCCCCCAAACCTAAACCACACATTGTCCTCAATGTGAAATACTAGTGGGAAAGGAAACTTGCCTTGTTAATGTGGAGCCATATGAAGGTTGAAGCTCATTCTTCAGAGGAACCATTCCCTTCCCCTTCTAGGGCGTCTTCATCACTTGTGGAAGGCGGGAATTGGTACTGTTCCACGGGGATTTCGAGCTTGTCGATGATTTGTTCTTGGTTCCTTGCATGCAATGAAAACTAATCAAAAGAAAATAGTGATCATAAACTAAAATGCATGAAGCAACTAAAGAGGAAATGAAAACTTATTCTGATCTTGGGTTGCCTCCCAAGGAGCGCCACGTTTAAAGTCCTTGGCCCGACTTTTGGTCTCGTCATCCTCCTTTTCCTTGAGTTGAGGATTCCTCCTGATTGATGGTATCCCCTTGATATGTCTTCAAACAATGTTTGTTCACCTTGAATTTTACCTTTGTTGTAGTCCTTTTGCCACATCGTCTCCTTGTCACAAATGCTTGTGTTGGATCGGGCGGTTTCCCTTGAGGTTTAGCCAACTTCTTTGGCTCTCTTAAAATTATCACCACCGGCTGCATGTTTTCATGTTGGTCGTCATCACAATGTTGTTCAACATCTTGATTCACTGCATGTGTATCCCTACTTTGGCCCACTTGAAAGTTGTGATCAATGTGCCTATCAACAACATCAATGCAGAAGCATTCATTAGATATTGGATCCATGGGACGGAATACTTTAAAAGTCACCTTTTCCTTATCAACCCTCATTGTGAGCTCTCCTTTCTCCACGTCTATCAATGCACGACCTGTAGCTAAGAAAGGTCTTCCAAGAATAATAGGGATGTTTCGATCCTCCTCATAATCAAGAACAACAAAATCAACCGGAAAGATAAATTTATCAATTTTCACAAGAACATCTTCAATTACTCCATGAGCATATGCAATTGATCGATCCGCAAATTGAAGAGTAATACATTTAGGTTTCACTTCGCCTATTCCTAGATCTCTAAAAACTGAATAAGGCATTAGATTAACACTAGCACCAAGATCACATAATGCCTTACCTTCAAAATCTTTACCAATAGAGCAAGGGAGAGTGAAACTACCTGGATCCTTGAGTTTTTGAGGTAACTTACGTTGAAGGATTGCACTACACTCTTCGGTTAGAGCCACGGTCTCATAGTTGCCAAGCCTACGCTTCTTTGAGATGATTTCTTTCATAAACTTAACGTAGTTTGGCATCTGTTCAAGAGCTTCAGTAAAAGGAATATTAATATGCAATTTCTTGAAAATATCCAAAAACTTACGAAATTGTTGCTCGATTTTCTCCTTTTGAGCTCTTTGAGGGAAAGGGAGAGGTGGATAGGTTCGAATCGGCTTCAATGTATTCCCTTTAGCTTCCTTGATCTGAGGAGGGTTGATGTTGCTGTCCTGGTGTGCCTCAAGATGCTTGTCGGTGCTGCATCCCTCTTGGTCCACGGTCGGAGACGCCGGTCTAACCTCCTCTAGCAGGTTGTTCAGTTCTTTCCCGCTCCGAAGTGTGATGGCATTCACTTGTTCATGTCCTTGACCTCTTGGATTGATCTCCGTGTCACTTGGTAATGCTCCAATAGGTCGGGAGTTGATTTCTTGAGTCAGCTGACCAATTTGAGTCTCCACATTGCGCATCTGTAATTGCAAGATAACAATTTGATTAGAATTTGATTGAACAGTAGCATGTGTCTCTTGTGAAGATTTCATAAAATTAATGAACATCTCTTCTAATCTAGTGATGCGATCTGAATCCGAAGGTTGTTGTTTCTGAGTTGGTTGGAACCCCGGTGATGGATTAGCCACATTGTTATTGTTGGCGTACGAGAAGTTGGGATGATTTCTCCAACCCGGGTTGTATGTGTTTGAGTATGGATTGCTCCTCGGGTTGCCTCCAATGTAGTTGGCTGTCTCATGAATTTCTTGCACCGATCCCATAGATGTTCCTTCCTCGGTGGTTCCATAGCCTTGCCCCGCTCCTTGGCTCTTCCATGACGTTACCTCCTTGAACAAAGCATCCATCTTTGCAGAGAGGGTTGTTACTGCATCGATTGAATGTATCCCCGCAACTCCGCGCCCCATTGTCTTCTCAGATGGCCATTGGTAACCATTTCGTGCCATCTCCTCGAGCAATTCATAGGCTTCCTCGGGGTACTTGTTCATGATCGAACCACCTGCAGCAGCATCAAGAGAAGAGCGACAGTTTTCCAACAAACCATTGTAAAAAATTTGTACCAAAGTCCATATCTCAATGCCATGATGGGGGCATGCTCGTTGTAACTCCTTGAACCGTTCCCATGCTTCGTAAAAAGATTCCGAATGTTGCTGCTTGAAAGTCATGATATCGTTCTTGAGCTTCATCGTTTTGGACGGTGGAAAATATTGAGCCAAGAACTTCTCCGTGATTGACTCCCATGTATCTAGAGTGCTCGGTGGGAGTGAAAGCAGCCACGACTTTGCTTTGTCCCTGAGAGAAAAAGAGAAAAGAGACATACGAATACACTCGGGTGAGACTCCATTAAATCGGAAGGTATCACATATCTCCAAGAATTTGGCTAGGTGCACATGGGGGTCTTCATTCGGTGCTCCTCCGAAAGAACATGAGGTTTGCAACATTTGAATCACCAATGGTTTGATTTCAAATGTGTGGGCTTGCACCGTTGGCTTGACAATGATCGATTGGTTCATAAATTGGGGTTGAGCATATTCCTTGATCGTTTTCCGACGTTGCTGTGGCACTACTTCACCTCCTTGCCCGTGCTCCATGGCTTCTCGAGGTTGGCCTTGCTCTCTTAGCCTCCTTCGAAGGGTTCGTTCTATCTCCGGATTGGGTTGAAGTAGCTCTCTTTGGTCTCTTCTTCGCATGCACGACGGAAAGTTTCACCTAAACAGACAACAAGAAAACAAGTGAAATAAAGAAAAACAACTTGGGCGAAGAATAGTTGCTTGGTATTAGGTTAGCAGAAAAAGAATCCCCGGCAACGGCGCCAAAAACTTGTTGCGTATTTGAAGATATTGCACGCAAGTATACGTATCGCAGACAAGTAATACAGAGTGAGTAGAGTATCGTTCCCACGAGGACTCTTGTGCTAAGCACTAAAATTGGCACAACTATTTCCAAGCCAAGTCAATCAGATGAGTTGCGAATCATGCAGTAATTAAAAGATAGAAAGCAAACAGACAGAAAATAAATAGATGGAAATCAATCGATGAAAAGCTCCTAAGGTTCACAATTTCACCAATTCTAGTCTTAAGCAAGAATCCTCTTTCACACGATGAATTCTGTCATGTTACTAACCTAGGGTTCTAGGGTTTCCCCACTTCCATCATATGCACCTTCCGATATCATACGAATGTACCTAAGCGGAAGACACTAATCCACTCTATTCCTAGGTGATTAATGTTGAAAGGCCAAACTAAACCAACCCTAAATGGCTATCTAGGGTGCTCACCATCTTCCGATGTGCTAGCACGAATAACCTCACCTTCCGGCATAAGCTAACCTAGATTATGCAACTTCTAGCATGACATCGATTTCCTCTCCCGAGGCTCCTCGCGGTCTCAAATTCAATCTCGTGGGTGATCAAGCCAAAAGAAAGCATTAAGTGCGAACTTGCATAAATAACACCAAGGAGGCGTACATCGACAGAATCATATATGTGAAAGATAAGAGCTCTTACTTAAGGCATAGCATTGGGTCCATTGATCCCCCTAGGATTCTAGGGGTTTAGTTATACATATTCAAATAGACTACAAGAGTTAAAAGAGAAGACAACATGTTGAAAAGCAGAAGAAAAGGGACAGAAAGAACTCTAGATAATGGAGTCGAATCTCCCGATCCCGACTTCCCGAATGGTTGTTGCGGTCCCTTGTCTCGTGTTGTAGTAGGTGCCTTTTTCTTCTACTCTTGTATCCCTCTTCCTTGTTGGGTAGGCTCTACTATATATAGAGGATGTGTACTCCCCCCTTTCTTGATGTAATCAGTGTGGGATAAAAGTTAGTGGGTCTCACCATCCTTCAAATGGTCTGGCCGAATTCCTCTCAGTAGACAGCGGTCTAAGACCGCGGTCTAGGAAAAATGCCTCAGTAAACCGCGGTCTATCCCCTGTTCCGCGCGCAGTTTTCTTCTTTTGGCCATAACTTCTTCGTTTCAGCTCCGAATTGAGATCCGTTTGATGCGTTGGAATCCTGACTCAACGAGCTTTCTGATGATATAATATTTGACCTATTTATGGCACAGGAAATAGGAGAAATTCTCTATAAAATGAGCTGCATCGGACAAGCCATATCTTCATCATTCCCTGCACATCAAACAACTCTCAGCGGTATCTAATCCATGTGTGGAGCTCTAAAAGCTATCATTCATAGCAGTTCAATCCCAATACAGAAAAGATATGTAATTGTCCTCTAAATGTATGGGAAATGGCCGAAAACATACGATTCTAGGCCGGGAATGGATGCATAAATCATACAAATCGTCGTATCAACAATCTCTCTTTCTTTTCTTTCCTTTTTCCAAAACCATTTTGGTTTCATTGACTGATCAGTCATTGTAACTATAGTCAACTAATACACGTCAATGTAAGACAATCAACAATACAATCTATGGACATCAATATAATACAAATAAAAAAACATCAACATGATACAACCAGAACAATTATTTATTTATCCATATCACGGCAGAGAAAGATTAACCAATTATATAATTGAACATATATTCAATCACTCATTATACCGCATGTGATATAACCATTATTGTACTCTCTCTGTGTGAATATACATATATGTCATTTTACAGTAGAAAAAATTACATACAAACAGTCCAAGATATAATCCAGAGAGCTGGAGCCTTTCTTGTTGTAAAGATTTAGCCATGATCAACTCTTATTAATTAATGAACACGAGATGGCCTCAAATCAGGGATGTATCTAGAAACCTCATCCAAGGGTCGCGAAACTCAATGGGAAGATAACATCATGATTTCAAGAGCGGTGAAGTTGGATAACTTAATTAAAAATTAGGAAAAATCAAGTGAAATTTATAAAGTAATTCATGGGCTTTCTCGTGCTTAGATGCAATCACCCCTGCGCATCACCTTAAATCCATCCCTCCCTCAAATAATATCACTAAACATACTATGAACTAGAAATCATATCAAGATAACCCCACATTGAACTTGAAAGCATAAATCATTCAAACCATGACCGCAGAATTATAGGGCTCCCTAAGGATCAAAACCTGCCCATAAGATTCATTTAAAGAAAACAATTTTAATTCAAGATAATTAGACAAAAAGGGTCATATTAAATATAATGCAACTATGGTTCGATTGTGGCAAAATGGCAAAAACATCATGCTACAACTGTTAGACAGTAGTAATTAGAATAATATTATTTATACTAGATTATTAAATTATTTGAGAGCCCAAAACAGAGTTAGTCGAACAAAATTAAAACCAAAATTTTTAACTAAGAGGAATACATTCATCTCAGGAAGAATGTCTAAGTCTTTTTTTGGGCATAAATTGAAGCACTTTATTCCAATACCAACCAAAATTAGCACATAAAGAATACTTAGCCGCAGAAGAAATACAATCACTACTAAGCAAAGAAACAAGAGGAGATAGTGGTATTACTACCCAAAGCTCTGGACACATCCCCTTCATAGCTTGAATGGCTATCCAATCTGTACATTTGTTTGCACTTCTCCTAACCAAGCTGAAACACAACTGGTCGAAGAAGATCTTATTGCCTTTAATTTCTTCAATTATAGGCTTAATCCTCCATGGCACCCTTGCATCTGGACGGTCACTTTTGAAAATCACTTCTGAATCAGTTTCTATTGTAATTGTCTTCCATCTATTGCTTCGAGCAAGAGAAATAGCATCCAAGATTGCTAATCCTTCAGTAGAATCCACATGACAACACAAAATCCTCCAATCACCCCATATGAATTCCTTGCTATACAACCAAGACCAGTAACACCTTTATCACCATTAACAGCTGCATCAGTATTGATTTTAATCCAAGTAACTTCAGGACACACCCATTGAACAAGAACATTTCTATTGGGATTCATCATTGTATTAGAATTCAATTGACGGGACAAAATCTGCTCATATTCTTTAACATCCCTTTCAATCTTCCTTGCCACCATATCAGGTTGAGGGCACTTTTTCTCAAAAACTACCTCTCTCCTTTCCATCCATATATGCCAAATAGTAAAAGCAAGTCTTGTGAAAAAATTCTTCTTCTTCTGAACACGCTTAAAAGAACAACCCAACATTAAGCTCTGCAGCAATACAACCAGTTTCCCAATTGTATCTTTCTAAACCATCAAACCCATGCTAGCAAACCAAACACCTATGGTCCATTTACACAGCAAAAGAACATGTTCAATGGTTTCCTCCTCACTGCAAAAAAGGCATGACTTACAGTTCATCACCCTTCCAAAGATTAGAGAAATTTGCCACTGTTTGCTTATCAGCCCGCAAGAGGACGGATCTCAAGTAGTAAACCCGGCGAGCAGGTATCGTTCCCATGAGGATCAAAGCTTATCGGGCACGAATTTAGAACACAAAGTACCAAGCCAAACCACACAATAGTTGCAAGGTTACAGAAACTGCGAAAAAAGAAGTAAAAGCAGACAATCGAAAGAAAACAGAAATACCTTTATATGATCTCAACAAGGAAACGATTCAAGGGATTCAGCTTCACTTAGGTTTGTTTCAATCCTCTTGAACTTAATTAACCGGATCAAGTCAAATGTCCTCTTCTCCTATCCATGGGTTCTCAAGTCACCTAATCCGACTCTCGCTGTAACTAGGATGTATCCCTAAGATGATCCTAACCCACTCTACCTTTAGGTAGTTAGAATTAAGGGACCAAATGTCATGTTCGTTACCGTGTCGGGATGCCTAGGGTGATGGCTACCTCTCGGGCCTTCTCACACGTCTCTTCTAACTCTTAGAATGACTAACCTACCTCTCGGTACGGTTATTCCTAAGCTATGTTTACTTAGGCAACGGGATTCTCACTCTCGTGTTTCCTCACCGTCCCTTAGAGCGATTTATCGAGTTGGCCAAACATCAATAAACGCATGAAGTACAGTAAACATAAGGGAAATAGAACAGCTTCGTAGATCCGGGAAATAGAAGTTCAAAACATGAATGAAATAAACACTAAGATCCACTTACTACCCTAGAGAATAAGAAAGTAGCTGGACATGATTATGTCACAATACATGATCATCAGAAGTGAAAGTTACCAAACCAAAATGAAGAGAAAGGAGCTAAGAGTAGAAGAAGTCTCAAACACTAATGAGGAGCTTGATTCCTTAGCTCTTCTACCACGACCCGTGTTCTGATGCCTCGATTCGTAACCTTAACCCGCCAAGAATCTTGCCCGGGATTGCCTTGTTGTGAGAAGCTATGCTATTCCTCTCTATCTCTCTTTTTCTTTTGTGGGTGTGCACCTCTATTTATAAGGTATTGCTACCTCTTCCAAAGTTGGCATGGTCAGTGTGGAATAAAATTGCCGGGCCCCACTATTTTGCCTCAGTGCATCACAGTGTGAGCAATGTTGCACCGTAGTGAGCTGTGGTGAAATTCAGCCCTAAATGCTCTCAGTGAACCGTGGTGCAGCACTGTTCACACCGCGGTGCACTGAGTCTATTCTACGCAGTTTCCTTCGTTTGGCCCTAACTTCCTCATTTTAGCTCCGAATCATGCATAGTTTGATGCGTTGGATTCCTGACTCGACGAGCTTTATGTTGATATATTATTTGCCATGTTTTCTATTGAGGAAGTCCTGCAAACACCCAGATAAACTTAGAGGATGGATAAGGAGCGCAGATTATCAAAAATAACACAAATAACAAGTGAGATGCATGTTCTTAACTCAAGTTTCAGGTCTGAAAGTGTACTTCAAATGTAATTTCTATGGTATTATCACACCCCCAAACCTAAAATTTTGCTCGTCCTCGAGCAAAGCTTTAAGCACAATTATTTATCGAAAGTCAAACATGCATCTTCACTTTTTCAATTGGTAGCAATGCTCATAATTTGTTTTCAGTGCTTTCAAGATTTTCCCTTAAAGTTCTCAGATATGGTCATGTTTCTTACTTAACCTTGAGTTTCAATGATCCAAACCTCATGATTTCATTTCAACACGTGCAGTCTCGTGCAATCCCTTACACTTAGCCCTAGGTCTTGACCTCACTATCGTGCATCATAAGGAAATACTCATGTAAACATGCGTCTAGCTATTAGTTCAATGCATGATCTCACATTTTTGTTCTTACTTTTTTCCACATTTACACTTAGCAAATAACCCTTACGCGGGTGGTGCATGACTTTCAGGGGCCTGCACCTCCGCTGGCTTTGTAATTTACTCACACACTTTTGGTGAGCCAGTCGGATGAACAGATAGTCCTCCACAAGTACATGCCGGGCTGTATTGCCAGCACACTTAGTGCATCAATTTAGGCTGAAACCCGAATAGAGGTACTCAAAGCCTTGGCACATCTTTCCTTACCATGCTCAATTTTAGCCTAACACATTTTTGCAAAAGCATTTCCAAAGATGATACTTTCTGTCCTTGACTTAACATCTAGATGTAAGGCTCGTGTATAATTAATTGAGGCTGAAAATCATCACAAGATTCATCACAACTTCACTTTGAGTCAAGCAATCACACTAGCCGTTAATTATCATCCCAGAACAAGTATCAACTCAAGTTCCCTACTAACACCTTGCAAGCACTGCTATCCATCAAAAAATCATCATTTTTCCATTTTTCAAGTTTTTTTTCGAAATCGAAAACAGATGCAAGATGAAATAAATGTGTTGCAACCTCGAAATAAATCAAATTCATGATATCATAGCTAAAAATAAATAAATAGAAGGAGTCGCCACTAATCATTTATGGAGTTAATCCTAAGGTCGATTAGAAACTTATTATTAACCTAAGGGAGTATGACACTAACCACCTAGGCTTTTATTGTTGGTCTTGAACCAAAGTTGGATCCGGAGGTTCTATTACGTTCGAAAGGCTCACGAGCCCGTCGACACGCCCTAAATCGGTACCCTAATAATGTTTCTAAATTTACCTTATTTTATTTAATCCTGTATTTTCTAATCTTTTTTAAGCAAGGAAATTTACTTGCAAAAAAGAAAATGAAGCAACTAGTGATGAAACATTTAGAGTCGAAGGGCGACTATTCTCATGGAAGATGTAAAACATAATTTTAAAAAATAAAATATTAAATAAGATAATTACTCCGAATAATAAATTACATAATGATATATTTATTTGACATAAGGCAGTGTGTGAATTTGGCTTAAAGAACCGAGTCAACCTTCTAATTTCTTTAAAAAAAAACTTTATTCATGGAGCAATCATTAATACCATGAGCTACTAATCATAGACATATAGGGATTCAAATTTTTCATTATCAACCAAGACTAGAATCGGCAAGCATTAATTGACATGAAGAAGAACTGGCAACATATAGAGAGAATAAAACAAACCGAGGGCATTCATCTTCAACCGTTTAGAGGAATTGAAAGTTGTGGAAGTTGACCTAATTACCAAAAGAAAGTGGAGGTCCAAGGTGGTCCCGGTAGCAACTTGAGAAAGAGCACAACTTGGAAAGGACTTCTCGGTAGCGACCGGACTAGGGCGTCGGATCGAAGTAGGGATTGGCAGAGGTTATTCAAGATGAGTCCAGTCACAATGCCCACGTGGAGGAGACGTTGAGATCAGTTGGCGTGGCTTCAAGAGGGCTTGGCACTCATCACAGAGGGTAATTGTTGGAAGATTGTCTGTCCATATCAGTTCTGGATCTACCTGATTTTCCTTTTCCTTATCTGGGGACGAATCTTATATTTCCTTTCCAATATTTTCTAATAGATATTCATCATGTTACTGACCATTGAAAGAAGAACCCCACCAAAGGGCCTCAGAATTAGTGAGAAACAAATTTCTGAATCCAACTGACCGGTACGGGCTGGCCCTGTATGCTGAGGCTTGGATATCAATTTTCTCAGGCTGATTACGGACCTTTGGATATTTCATTCTATTTTTATATTAATCCTTCGTGAGTTTGGGTCCAAATGCCATAAGCCTTACTCAAATTGGACCTCCCAATAAATAGATATAATTTCTCCTACGAAATCAGCCACAGCCCTATTACTGTTCATAGATTGGGCAATCTTCCTTCAAAAAATTGTATCTCCCTCTCCAAGATGAATTTTGAGTCCAAAATCCACCTAAATCAAAGATAACTCAATGAGCTTCATGATGAATTCAAATTTGCTCACTTTCAACGTCATTAAGTCCATTTTTCAAGCCTCTAAATCCTGCACTGATAGTCTTGTGCCCTGAACGTTTGACCATCAAGTATTTCTTCTTAAGCTAAAATGAGGTGTCTACAAAACGTGCAATTATCTAACACCCTATGAGCTATATGACATGCAAATGTAAGCAAAGAGCAAACAAGCAAGCAAATAATCTAATTGCACACTTAGATCTAGAGCTGCACCAAATGGACGTTGAAACTATGTTTCTCAATGGAGAGCTGGATGTAGAGATCTATACGAATCAACTAAAAGGCTTTATGGCCAAAGGAGAGAAGCACAAAGTTTGCAAGCTATGTAAGTCCTTATATGGCTTGAAACAATCATCCAAGCAGTGGTATCTTAGATTTCATCAATCCATTATGGCTGACAGGTCTACGATAATGATCAAGATCGTTGTGTGTCTGTAAAATAGTTCAAGGCAGCTTCCTAATGTTGTCTTTATATGTCGACGACATTTTGATGGTTGGAAATGATAAGCAAATGCTTTTCAAAGTCAAGGAGTGGTTGTTCTAAAATTCTAAGATTATACTAAATTAAGATCCTAAGAGAATTAAGGTGCTAAGGGAATTAAGATCCTAAGAAATTGCTCAGAAGTTTTTAGGTTTATCCCAAGAGAATCACAATCAGAAAATTCTTGAGCAATTTTAGATGCACAATGGTAACCTATTTGAATCCTATAGCTAAGGGTGAGACTCTGATCCTTAGTATGTGCCCTAAGACCAAAGAAGAAGAGCAATACATGGCCTTTGTTCCCTATGCTAGCACAATAGGTAGCTAATGTACGCAATGATGTGTACTCAGCCAAACATTTGCTTTGTAATGGCTTGGTAAGTCGATTCCAGTCTAATTCAGGACTTACTCACTAGAAAGCAGTGAAAAGAATACAACATTACTTGAGAGGTACTTTGGACTATGTACTCTATTATCAAATTACTGACATACACCTAATTTGTTATAGTGATACTGATTGGACTTGAGATTTGGATGAATGCAAGTCGACTTCTAGATATACTTTCTTGCTAAGTGGAGACGTTGTAGTGTAGGCAAGTAAGAAACATACCTACACTACATTGTCTACCATGGAAGTGAGGCGTATCGCATACTCAGCTGTTGTGTAAGAGGTTGTGTGGCTACAATGTTTCCTGGAGGATCTTATGGCTATGTTGCAAGAATTGGATCCACTCCTTGTATAATGTGATAGTATGGTTGCCTTTTGCTAGAGATGCTAAGTGTCATGGAAGGACCAAGGACATAGAGGTCTAATACAATTTTGTTAGAAAGGTGATAATATAGATGGAAGTGATCTTGAAACACATACCTACAAGTCAAGTGACTGCGAATCTCCTAACCAAACCCATTTCTAGAGATATTTTTGAGGCTCATGCAAGAGCATTAGGGCTTCGTAGTGAATATGTTTTGCGAGATGACCATTTCTTATGTAGATGACATCTATCATTATTAGATATTTTCATTTAATGTAGAATTTCTTTCTTATTTAATTATGCATTTTGAGAGATAATTAGAACAAAATAAAGATAGTATGTCAACAGGTTTAGACTGGCTCTCTCACACAAGTAATTGCCCTTAACGTCTGGTATAGTGAGCAAGGTTGAGACGGATATGGCTATCACCCCTAACACCAAAGATAGCATGGATGGATGAAATTGAGATACCATTGTGTCATCTCTGATTGAACTGAGATGAAATCTTATTTTAGATTGAAATGAATATCCCACTCTATTCATTACGCCTAATGTTGATAGCCAGATGTGAAACCTTAGTTATGACACTTTGAAAAATGGGCTAGCAAAGGAAACAAGTTATGCGCTTAAGAATCGACTGAACTAAGATATGTGTGGTGTTTATAAATAGCTTGACTTACACTCTAAGAAAGAATAGCTCCATCATAGCATGTATTTCATATTACATTCGCTTGAGTGACCTATATAGGAAATGGATGAATGGATCCCTATTTCACCATTGTGTGAGCTGTAAAAACTTGAGGTCTATGATTTCATTAATTGTACCCTTAGTGCTTTCGACTATATCACAATATAAGGAGTTGATAATTGCTACTTTGTTATGTTACTTATAGTCATGATTGACTCCGTAGGATGGAGCCTTGTTGGGACAATAGTCAGTTTCGAATATAGTGATATGAGAATGAATGAAAGGTGCATTTCAATCATATCGTGAGTTTTGTGTTCAAGGATGTCCCAGTTATATCGCTAATTGAGTTGCTCGGACATAATTGTAAATACAAAAGTGTGAGTGTAGTTGAGGATGACTTTTTTAAGGGATTAGAGATACTTGACTAGATGTAATTTGAAATAAGTTTAGGGTACTCGAGACACTTGTTTTTCTATAGGGTTGATGCCTCTATATTGCCCAATGAGTTTCTAGTATAGAGCTCCCCACCTCTTTGTGTGCTCAGTGATCGCACTGCCCATTAACCCCGTTTGAACTCTAATGGTTGAGCTTAACTAAAATCAAGTCAGAACCTCAAGCGCAAGTGGAAGATGTAGATAATTCCGGTAAAGAGCCGCCCTTGATGGATCCGATCCCATTAGAGTAACTTACTAGAATCATTAATGTCTACATTGCTTTAAATCAATTAAATCTGTTGAGATACATATAAATCTCTAGAATATTTTATGAGACCCAACGTCAGATCTGTAACTACAAAATATAAATTATACATCTTTGATCACTAAAAAAAGATCTGAATAGATTAGAGAAAAAGACTCCCTTTAGAAAGTGAGGGTTTTTGTACTGTAAATAGTGTTTATTTCTCATTCAACGACATAGTGAAAATCTATCACTGATACGTTCGTGCATGTGCTCAGTACGTGATTTGATCTCACATGATAATCTTAAAATTTTATTAATTCATAAAGATATGCCAACAACCTTCTCATTATTCTATTTATATATGGGAATTATGGATTTATAATTGGATATGATGTGCACGTATCGAAATCCAACAGTTCAAAGTAATTCATGGAGCATGATCGATGTCAATCACCTACTGATCCTGATCTTAATGCAGAAACGGGACAAAGTAATATTCCCAAGGGAATAATTGATTGCTTGGAAGATAGTTTACATGGAATTCAAGTTTTCCCTATGCAGCATGTTCTAATGGGAGAGCATGTCTGGCGGGTGTTGCAACAAAGAAAGACACCATCATTTATTCTTGGCTTTTGAACTGTGCAGCTTATTCTGCCGCTCAAATTGAATCCAAGGCAATTCTGCTGGCATATTTCATTACAAAGTCTAGGAATTGGTGGAATGTTTGTTTTTATAGTGATGCTCTGGTTCTATATTAGGAAAACACCCACCTCTATGGGAGTGTGAGTCAATCCTACTTTATTTTGCTAAATGTCTGTAAACTTTTTTGAGGGTTGGGTCGCAGAACTCCTCTGCCCACAAGTTTTGTAAAATGGATAGGAATTCATCTAAGTAAGATCTGTCTTTCTTTTTCTTGTGAGGGCTTGCCGACGAAGTCTAAACAACTATATCAAGATTATGCCTCTTAATTGAATTGGTTTTACTAAGCCAAAAAAAAAAGGTTTTCACATGCTACAGAATAATGACGTCACTCTAGTGAAGCAAGTGTCTATCCGTTCATTGATTTTCCAAAACTAAGATTATCTGTCAATTAAAATTCTTATATTATCATACCGTTATATAACCTCTTCTCAGATACCATCAACAGCGACAGAAAATTAGCAATTTACATTGCAATGCCTTATCTTGGCTTTGATGGGTGTTGTGATGTAGGGATAAAGTGATTAGATTAAAGGTCAAGACTGAGCAAATAAGAAATGTGTCATTAATTCTCATTAACTTTCCGTGTACATTGGACATGTATACATATATATATATATAGATATATAAGTACAGGGAGATCAAGTGCAACCACCGAGAAATGTGGGAGTAATGATGCGAGTGGGCTGCTGTGCACGTCCTTGATTTAACTGACCCAGCCTCAACCGACTTGTAGCATGCTGGCCGTGGCGCCAATGTTTTTCGGCTGTCCAAGAGACTTGGGCTTGGGCCTGGGCCCAAACTCAGTGGGCCCATCAATTGGCAACCAAGCTAAATCGTATAGGATCACTATGTAAATTTTTTATCATCTGACTAATTATTCTATATGGCTCAATTTTTGTATTAAGCGGTTTAACATGATAAGTCTTATGTAAATTTTTTTTTTCTGTTCTTTTTATTTATTGCAAATTAAAGAAAGCAATGAGACTTGGATAACAGAATCTCTGGAAAACAAAAGAACAAAAAAACAGAAGAAATGGAAAGCCGCATCTTTTCTATTAGCGGCCACTTTCCACAGAAAAGTCTCTGTAAAAACTTGAGAAGTTTCCATGGGCATGGGGCTCTCGCTAAATTTGGCAAGGCATTTAAGTTTTGTAAATCGCCGGAATCTTTTTCGAAAATTTCCATCGAAAATATACCTCAGAAAATTGCTCAATTTTTTTCTAATAACAGTTATTGAGGAAGACTTTCATTAGAAATCCTTGGAAAAAAAATTTCATGAGATTTTCGTGGAAAAAAAATACCATCGAGGAATATTTCTGAAAACTATTCCTACGAAAATTTCGCAGAAACTTTAAATTGCATGCTGTGAAATTTTCATCACAAATCCCTAATTTTCAAAGGACTAACCTTCCACAGAAATTTCATAAGTTCTGCGAATCACATTAGCAGTCTTCACATCAAGTGATTTATTAGTTAATAAATTAATACGACTTCCAGGGAAAAAAAAAAAAAAGAAGCCCATCTGACATTTTGGGGTCGCATTCGAGACTCTCAAAAGCTGGATTTGGCTCGATATTTGTAATTGATGGTTATTATCAAATTGTTGTGAGCGGGTTGCTAGTGTGCCATTAGCCGGACGAAGATGAAACTGAGAGATCTAAGCTAGATTAGAATGAAACTTTTGGGTTTGTCGTGATGGATGCTATAAGAGATTGAGTGAGTTTTCACCTAAAAGAATAAGCTATCAAGGGTGATTTTCAGTTTTATTATTAATTTATGATTATTCTTTATTGTAGCTGATCTGGGATTTAAAAATTGTGAAATAATCACTTTTTTTGGTAACAATTTTTTTTAATCTTGGAGCCTCAATTTCTCTTGCTTTTTGAACCTTCACCACAAGAAATTGTCTTTTACCAATACAAGAGTTAGAAGATAACGGTTGAAAGAGTGTCGGAAATCATAAATATCGACATAATTATCGACCGAAGAGGCATCAATGGAAAAGTGCTTGTCGAAAGTAATTATCGAGCAAATATCGACAAAAAGTGTAAACAGAAGTTAACAAAAACATTTGCACCACTACTACTTTGTCGAAAATTTATTCTAGGTACCAACCAACATGTGGTTGCTAGTTGATTGAAAGTTATCAACAAATGGGTTGTCCATAATTCATTGGAAGTCGTTGTCTAATTTCAAAATATCCTTATCGCTAGCTTGTTGAAAAATAAATCACTATTTCATTGAAAGTTATCAACAAAAATACTTGTCGCTAATTCGTAGAAAGTTACACACAGGTTGCCGGTCGCTAATTTGTTGAAAGTTACTGACAGGATGCTGGTCACTAATTCGTCGAAAGTTATTGAACAAAAGATTGGTCACTGATTCGTTGAAAGTTATCGATACAAAGACCGGTCGATAATTCTTCGAAAGTTGTCGATAAGACTGGTCGCTAATTCATCGAAAGTTGTCAACAAGTGCCTAGTAGCTAATTCGTCGAAAGTTGTCGACAAGTGGCTAGTAGTTAATTCGTTGAAAGTTATCAACAAGCGGCTAGCTAATTCGTCGAAAGTTATCAACAAGTGGTTGCTCACTAATTCGTCAAAGTTATCGACAAGTGACCGCTCGCTAATTCTTTCAAAGTTATCGAGAAATTTAAATGTATTGACTACTTTTAGGTAATTGTATCAACTGCAATTTTCTTATAAAATATACCGAAAACTTGTAAACCATGAGTCTTGTTGATATATAGATTGATTTGAAAAAAAAAATTGAAATATCTATAAATCCTTACTGATAAATTTTTACTAATAAAAGAGAGATCTACTGAACCTGTCCTTCAATTTGGCCTCAAAATGGCAACCCACACGTGCTGTTTGATCTCACCGGCCAAATTGTGGTCCAGCATTTTGAACTCGAATACTTTTCCTTCACTAAAGGTCACTGAACAGCGCATCTTGTCAATATGATATTCCAAGAAGTTGCAGGGGATGAACGTGGACCCTTTCAAGAGAACCTTATACAATAGAATACTTCTATGACGAAGACACCACGAAAGCCTTCATCTCAAGATTTTTAATTCGAAAAGGAGCCAACCATCCATGCGTAATGGAAGTTTCAAAGATAATTATCTTAGAAATTTTTAAAAAAGAATAAACCATAGCAAATTGTTTTGTAGTAGTGTCAGCCTCCATCTTAGAATCAACAGACTGCTACGACAATTCTCACTGGTGGACCACATGCCCCTTCGAATTTTCTAGCTGAAAATAGTAAGATTTGACTTTTAAATGAAAGGATATCTTTCATATCAGATAAATAGAGCAATTGCGATATTTAATTTTACTTTTCACTATCTACCAAATTTTCTGTTTTCTTATTTTATTCACCACTTTACTTATAAATAACTAAGTTGGATATTACAATCATCGAGTCATGAAAATTCTATTAATGCCTTGAGTTTGGCATGTGGGCCATCATGTTTTCTTTCTTCTCATCTCACTCCTCTCCGTCTTATTTTAAATTTGACGTAGTATCGAAGCCGGTCAATGCTTGCGAGTACACTGTTCATCATTGCTATCAATGCTATGCCAATGGAATATAAAACCTCTATTAACGGAGATTGACCACTTTTTGCTGGTGGTATACAAAACAGGGATTTGTCACTTTTTAAGAAAATTATACAGTAGGCGTTGGCTGCGCTGGATCATAGTCATTTTTGTATAATAAGATTTAAGATTTGCATTTCACGGTGATTCGTGCTCATCTTGAGGGAAGTGTTAAAATTTAATTTTGTCATTTAAAAAAAGAATATTTTAGATACCAAACAGACATAGTAGTTGGGATATTTAATTTTATTTTTCATTATCCGTCATATTTTTTATTTTCTTATTTTATTCACCATTTTATGACCTATAAATAGCTAAGCTTGATATTGTAATTGTCGAGTCACTCATTAGTGAAACTTCTATTACTCTTATAGGTTCGACTTTCGAGCCACCATGTTTTCTTCTCCTCTCGCTCTTCTCCATCATATTTTAAATTTGAGAGAAAAAATGAAAAATATTAGCAGGAAGCCAAGTTAATGATCGGTCTACGGTAGATATTACCTGCAGGATAATTTAATAATCAACTGTTAATTACCCAAAAAAAAATTCAACTGTTGACTTGACTCTGTATATTCCAAGCACCGTTTGTGGGATTAAAAACACTTAAAATTATGGTTGGCTTCATTTTCTTGCAAGAGAACTGAGAGCAGCTTAACAAATGTCTCAACGTTGGAGAGAAAAGGTTATACTGGCCATTCAATTGTTCATCCTCAGTGCTTTCCTCACTCAAACGCATGATGTCCTTTCTTGTGATGACATCCCCATCAAAATCTGCAACAATACTTCGACGTCGGAAGATCAATCCCATTTTAGCAGCACTTCCTCGAACAACCTTAAATCCCTCTTCTCTGTCCTGATCTCAAATGCCACTCGCCTCAAGTTCTACAACACCTCCATAGGCAACGATGCAGATTTAGTGTATGGTCAATTCATGTGCCTAGATTACTCTTCCACCGATCACTGCTCCAACTGCACGAGAAGAGCAACGGAAGAATTAGCGGCAAGCTGTCCAAACACATCGGAGGCAATCGTTTGGGAGGAAATATGCCAGCTTCGAATTTCCGGAGTCAATTTCTTCGGGAAGTTGGAGCCGCCGGAGGTGCAACAAAACAAGTGTCAGAAAAACCCCCAGAATTTCTCGGACGTGGACGCGGACCTGCTCAGTTCGGTTGTGAACAAGACTCTGAATGAGTTAGCAGGTAAAGCAGCTTTCGATCCCATGATGGACAATTTTGCCACGAAAGAAGTGAACACGACCACAAACAAAACACTGTACTCGCTCGTACAGTGTGCTCCGGACCTGTCTACGGCGGATTGCTCTTCCTGTCTGAACCAGGCCATAGCTGATGTTCGGCGTTGCTGCAGCATGTCTCTTGGGGCAAGAGTTCTTAGTCAGAATTGTTACTTGAGATATGAGCTGTATCCTTTCTACGGCGCAATCAATGAGACAGAAAATCCAGGTATTTAGCCAGGAAAGGAATTTGCTTACAAAATATTAACGTGCCCGGTTCAGAATTGGAAATGTCCTTTTTTTTTTTTTTCAAATTTGAATCAGAAACGATTTTATGTACATCTAGAACCTTTTCTTTTATATGGGTAGTTTTAAGACAGATAAAGGTTCGTGGGGAAAATAGCTTCATTCGGAAACTGACGAAGTGATCTACAAATGTAACTTTATAGTTGATTTCATGCATGTGCAGGGAACAGAAGCAGAGCTAACAAATGGATGACCGTCTACCTCCCGATTACAATAGTCTGTGCGGTTGTTGCCTTGTTGTGTTCTTGCTTTGGTTGGTTTACAGTTAGAAGATGTAAGCTAAGTTTATCTGTTCCCCTCGAGGACAAAAAGACATTGAAAAGAGAAACGCTTCTCTATGCTTTGTTCTTGGAGTTTCAGATTGTTGAACATTTGCTTATCAATCTTGATATTTCAGGGAAGGAAGAAAATGATGAAGGACGGTGGAAACCTCTGTATGCCCATCAGTTCTTCAAGAAATTAACTGATTCACAGAGCACGGAGGCACCTTGCTTTCACTTGGGATCTATACTTGCAGCCACTAACAGATTCTCCGACAAGTTGAAGCTTGGAGAAGGTGGTTTTGGCCCCGTTTACAAGGTAATAATATTCATGACAGTGTCCATCCGTTGAGACAAAAACGTGAATGTAGAAGGTCATGGTTCTGCAGAAGGAAAATTTTATTCTATTACATTCTTAATCTTTGTTATGCAGTCAAAGTTTACATTTTACCGATGTAGTCTTACACTTACCAATCTACGAATAACTACTCGAAGCATTAGGTGATATGAGCTTTATGACATAAGAAAGATGCTTTTTCTTGGAAATAAGTTTTGAAGGGAATCTTGTTTTAATATTTACAATGGCACAATGAATTTCCCATAGTGCAGTTTAAGAAAATCTTTGCCTAGTTTTTCCTTCATCCTATCCAATCCAAGAAACTAAAGAGAAAATACTGTAATTTCCTTTCTTAAAAGGGTGTGCTGAGAGACGGAACGGAAGTAGCAGTGAAGAGGCTGCAGGAGATATTCTCGCAGCAAGGCTCAGAGGAGTTCAAGAATGAAGTTACGCTGATAATGAAACTTCAGCACAATAATCTGGTTCGGCTTCTTGGCTTTTGGGCAGAGGGAGAGGAGAGGTTGCTTGTGTACGAATACATGCCCAATAGCAGCCTCGATGTTTTCCTTTTCGGTGAGTTTTGATTTCCTTAATCTTCCCAAGCAATGTTATAATAGTTCCCTCGGATCCACCCAAAACTTTGTCTCTTGATTCTCGTGCTACAGATCCAAGGAGAAGAATCAGGCTGAATTGGAGCAGGCGCCTTAATATAATAACAGGAATTGCACGGGGAATGCTTTATCTTCATGAGGATTCCCGTCAAAAGATCATTCATAGGGACCTGAAACCAAGTAATATCTTGCTGGATGCTGACCTGAACCCCAAGATCTCAGACTTCGGAATAGCAAGAATATTTGCAGGGACTGAGGTTGCAGCGAACACCACTACGATTGTTGGGACGTAGTATGTTGTTGCTTCTTTTCCTTGACATAGAAATGAGCTATCTGATACTCAATTAGCTAGAGAGATTTTACATTCTTCATGGATCGGCTAATTTCCCTTGAATGAAATGTTTCAGTGGGTACATGGCTCCAGAGTATGCAATGGAGGGCTTATATTCCGTAAAGTCCGATGTCTACAGCTTTGGAGTTCTGTTGCTCGAGATAGTGACAGGGAAGAGAAATGTTGGCTTCTCTAGTACAAAACTCGCAGCCAGCCTTCTTGCATATGTCAGTGCTCCATCTGACGAATATGTTTGGTTTTTATAAGATGTGCTGGTTTTTTCTATATTGTGATTGAAGCATGCCTTTGAAATAGCCTCTTTGCATTTAGATCTTCATGTATGCTCATCAACTTTCGGGAATTCCGAGATGCAGGCATGGCAAATGTGGAATCAGGGGAAAGCGTTGGAGCTGATGGATCCGCTCTTGCATGGCTCCTGTCCGGCTGAGGAACTTATAAGGTGCGTCCATATTGGGCTCTTATGCGTTCAGGAAGACCCGCTCGACAGGCCGACAATGTCTGCTGTAATGGTGATGCTTAAAAAGGACTCTGCAATCCTCCATCATCCTCAGAGGCCGGCCTTTTCCACGTGCCAATTCATCCAGGACTCTGCAAACATGGTGAGGCCTCATGGTGGCTCGATCTCAATCAACTGTTTGACTATATCTGATGCGCTGCCTCGATGATATGGTCATCGCCTATTCCACAGTGGAAATTTGTTCATTGTCTAATGTATATATTATGGAGTTAATTATACTTGAACCGTGAATCCTATAATACACGAACGTCGTAATTCATGTACGCAGCCAATGGTAAAAGATCTTTTAACTAAAAGATCTTTCTAGTTAGTGAAGGATTTAGAAACTGAATAAATCCCAATATCATACATGTGAGATCATTAAGAGATTGTACATAAACATAAAGTAGAAGCGTACCTACATTCATAGTGGCTATTGTGTTATCGAGATCCGAGTTTGGTCTTTTAGGACCAGCCTCCTGAGAGATTGTGGAATTCTCTCCGACCACTAACTAATGGGATATCAGAGAAGTCAGATTTATTTGGTATCACCCAGGGACCATAACCCCTCTATTGCACATTAGTGCTCGAGGTTTTATTAATTTTTAATTTCGTTTACCATAGAATCAGAAATTACTTTTTGCACTTTACGAGATGTCATTAAAGCCCATTAATAAACTTAATTAGATCATTCAATTAGGCCAACTATTGTAATAGCATAGATATTCACTCAATGATATATCGTTGGACCATATTAGTCGAATTAAAAAAATCTAACAATGTCCCACTTGGGCCAACAAAAATATCCTGAACGGCCGTGTATCTTCAAATTATCTTTTCAGTTCAAAACTGCTATCCTCATTAATAATCTCAATAATCTCATCCATTGAATACACTAACAATAGGACCAAAGCGTTCTTCGTCGCATATGTCACAATTGAAACCATTAATGATCACGTACATCAATACATTCAACGACACAGATCAAGTGTAAGTGCAGGCATGGAAATTGCATGTTATGTGATTTGAACACGACTATTTCCAACTAATCCTCCTTAAAACTTATGGAGATCAAAATCTTAAACTTATACTGAAAACAGTGCAAGTATACTAAAAATCTTATTTTTGCAGAGAATTATTTACATAATGTTATTTAACAAAATGACATTAGTATGCAAATTCCTATTAAACCGTAGTATCATCACATGATACAGTACCCATATGAACATGCTCATAAAAGACCATGGTTGTTCTGCCTTTAGCAAGTAGATTTGCAACAGTGATAGCTATAACAATGTGCCTACAACAACTGATTACTATGAAACATACCTTTAACAATCAAGAAATTAATGTTATGACCTTGGAGAAGGTCCTATTGTTATTAGAATAACTGTTAACCTTTTGCCACAAAATAACTCCAGCAGTCTTTCAATTTTATCTAAAATTTGCAGCCTACTGGCAAAAGTTTTGCAGTCATATTCCATAATTGGATATCTCATAACAACCTACAAATAAAAAAGTGACAATGAGTGTTTGTTCAGCACTCATTCGTGGAGACAACTCCCATGGCCAACATATAAACATAACCACATTTAAATCAGTGACTCTCTTAGCATCCAATAAAATTAAAATTGAACATCAAATGTCGGAATACAAAATGACCTCCAATTCATCTGACTTATTGTATTTGAGGATAAAAAAAGCATTTTATTTGATATAAATGCTGCACAACCTATTTGGCTACATTTATTGATCCATGCCAAGATCAATCAATTATCTGCCGCATCATCCCAACATCGTATGCAAATCCGAATATGCACATACCTAAGTATACATCAGACTCCCAATAATAAAAGTATAGGAATCTTCTACATTTCTTATACTAAATATTATTTTGGGGGCAATGATTGTAACTTAAATTTAATTGCCTGAACAACAGATGTATTATCTGACTTGCAATCCTTTATGCTGAATCTAATCAACATCTTATCTATATAGATCTTTTGTGATAATCCAGGATTACCCCCAAGGACATTCTCGACAAATTTGGATCCCTAATACAAAAGAGGCATTCCCAAGGTCTTTCATCTCAAAATCTTGAGATAAAAACTCTTGGTTTCTCATGATAAGCCTATATTATTGCATGCCAATAATATGACATTGGCATACAAAACTAGAAATACGTATTTACTCCCACTGAACTGGTAGTATATATATTCATCAACTGGATTCATTTGAAAACCAAATGAGATAATAGCTTGATGAACTTTGTAATACCCTTGGCGAGATGTTTGCTTAAGCGTATAGATGGATCTTTTCAATTTGCAGGTCAATTTCTTTTATGGCTACACCATATAAATCGTTTCATCAATGTCAGCATTGAGAAATGTTACTTTGACATCCAATTGATGTAGCTTGGGATCAAAATGAGTTACAAGTGCCATTATGATCCTACAAGAGTTTTTCAAGAAAATAGGAGAGAAGTCTCTTTACAATTGACGCCTTTCTTAATAAGACAAATATTATACCTCTCCACATTGCCTCTGGAATCCCTGTGGAATCCATCTTGGTCTAAATATTCATTTATATCAGTAGGTTTTACACCTTTTAACAACGGGATGAGGTCCCAAAAAGCCATTGTCATGCATGGACTTTGTCTCTTCATCATAGCATCAATCCATTTTGAGAGTTAAGAGTTGTTCATGGCTTGACAAAAATTGATCAAATCATCTTCCATCACTCCAATACCAACCTTATGCTTTTGGAAAAATACTATATAACTATTCGGAATCGCATTTCTCCACTCTCAAAGGATCTTCTTAGTTGCACGTATTTTTGAGATTGTTGAGTTTGTTCTTCTAGAATATCCTCTAGATGTTGTATAGGGAGATCTATGACATTGTCTTATTGCTTCCTATCAAAGAAAAATAAATTTCTCTTCAGACAACAGTTTTAACTTTATCTCCCCTGTAAACTCAACTTCTTTAAAAATTAGGGCATTTTCCATCTCAAATATTAGTCTAATAGAGAAATCCTAAGATTTGAAACCCTTGGATCTTTTTAGAGTAACCGACAATATAATAGTGAACCCTTATTAAGTCCAATTTCCTTTTGCTTGCTTAGAGGCCTTGCCTTAACTGAAAAGTCCCAATGTGTAAATACTATGTACTAGATTTTTCACCGGTCCATAATTCACAAGGGATTTAGGACACTGCTCTAATAGGTACTCTATTGAATATGAAAGCTGCGATCAATAAATCATGGATATTATTCACCTAATATGTTGATTCACTGCAGTATTAACAATAGTAAGACCTAGCAGCTTGAATCCTTTTGCCAAGTTGATTTCAACTTTGACCTCGGAATTCTTGAACACATCCAAGCCCTTAGATTTCTCAGTGATTAGATACAGGTATTCATACTGAGAGTAATTGTCTATGAACATGATAGAGTAATGTGACCAATCTAGAAGAAATAGGCAACAATCCACAAATATCCGTATGTATCAATTCTAAGACATTTGATTTTCGGTTGGCTCCTGATCTACTTATATTTTTTTTTTGTTTCTCCTTTATGCACTAAATACAAACCTCAAGGTCTGCTAAATTAAGGGGACGGAGAATTCCATTGGACACAAGCTCTTAATCCATAATGTGGATCCCAACCTAATTGCTTATGTCATAATTCAATAGAAATTCTACTATAATTTGTACTTTGTACCGCATGCACTTCTGTGCAAGGTTTGATTAAATGAGGCAATAATATCAAGCATATAATGATTATCACAAAAAATAAATAACTAGTACCAACATTATTCGAACCAAGGAGTGGACGAAACTGACTATTTACAAATGAATGATAATATCCAAATTTATCGAAAATAGAAATAGAAATCGAATTCGTCTAAAAGATGATAAAATATAAGTCTTTCTCCAAATCCAAATAACAACCGGTTATAACAATAACCTAAATGTGCTTGTAGCCTCAATTACAATTGATTTACTGTCACCCCTTACAGACGAATCTTTCATCACCAATTGGTGTTCAACAGCTTAAGCATCCTTGCATATGCGCATTTACGTTGGTAGAATTACTGAAATATGTCCAGCATATGCGTGTACATAGTCAATTAACCTTAAGACAAATTACAGTGAGAAGTGCACCCTTTTTTATGTGCCAAGCATAATAACATATAAAACTCTTAGCATTGTTTCCTTTTTCGAGGTGAAAACACTCACAACTTTCTTACTTTGTCTCCCTTTTTTTAGTGTAATGCCAAGTTAGTACTATGTCCTTTCTTATTTCAACCTTTTCTCCTCTTGCACATAATGAGAAAGAGTTCTCAGAGACTCTAGGCAACTAACTTTAGACTAAATTTTTACAAGAAGAGATATTACTAAAGCCAAATGCACAAGCACATCTTTAGACGACTTTAACTTATGTGCTTTAATTATTAAAGTAAGATCAGACATAATCATTGTATACCCCTAAATGTTCCTCATGTCCTTTGTATCTCATAGAGACAAGTCTCGACGAAAGTGTACCTGTCTCAACCCTTTCATTTCTCTTGAAATTTTTCTCTATGACATTGAGGAATGACTTGGCATTTGTCTCCAAAAAAACAGCCCCCTAAATGATTTTTGGAATTGCATGCTTTATGATCATCAGAACCCAACCGATTACAATAATCCCATTGCTAAAAAATTCATTATTAACCTCAATGGAATTATTAGCTATAAGAGCAGCTGATTGTTTAGTTTGAACAGGCAAGTCTAGATCCATTCAAGTGAGAACGATCATAATATTCTCTTTCCAGACTTTAAAATTTGTGCTTGTAAGCACATGGATGGAAAAATTTTGGTAGAACCTGGAGTAGCAGAAATTAATTAAACAGAGAACAAATCACAAAATTAATCAGAATTTAATTATCTCACATACTTGACTAATAATGGATAAAATAATGGTAGGTTAGATTATGAGATACCTAGCACAGCATTGACGTTTCATCTTTGGACGAAAAGGTCAACTTATAAGTAGTACTCTTGGTGCATTAATCAAACATTGATAATTAATTCGACCAAACAATGAGCCTTCTTTGGGGCTAACTCGTGTCAACTCATATCTGCATGAACACTTAAGGATAGTCACGCATTCATTACTACAAGTGTTGCGTAATTTAGAGTGCATACAAATGTACGTGTTGCAGTCAAGTAATACAGAATGAATATAGTATCGTTCCCATGAGAATTCTCCTACTAATCACTAAAATTAGCACAATCGTGTCTAAACCAAATTAATTGAATAATTGAGTAATAAACAAGTAATTAAAACAGAAAATAAATAAGCAAGAGTCAATAAATCGGAAAGCTCCTGGAGTTCACAACTTCACCTGCTCCAGTCTGAAACAAAGTCTTTCTCTCATGCAAATTAATTCTACCATGTTATTAACCTAGGTATCTATGGTTTCCCCACTACTTTCTTGCATAACTCTAGATGTCGCAAGGGTGTACCTAAGCGGAAGATGCTAATCCACTCTATCTCTAGGTGATTAATGTTGAGAGGCCTATTAAATATGAGAGATTTGCTCTGAAATTTGTTGTATCAAATGTTGAATTCTCATGCAAGCCAGGTCTTCATTTTGTGCAAATTAAACAACTCCCAGCGGCATCTAATCTACATATAAAGTTCTAAAAATTATCATTATAATAATTAAATTCCAAGAATAAAAAGATATGCAACTAAATCTCTAAATATATGGAAAGTGGCTAAAAACTCAAGAATTTATGTTGAGAATGGACATATAAATTATACAATCAATTGCTCTCAATTTCTTCCATTCACTCTTGCCATTACACAATTTCTTTTTCATTTGGGTTGGGTTCTAGTGAAGGGGTTTGTGTTTGTAGTCACAATTTCTCTTGTGAGCATTGTATTCCAAGGTTGGGTATTTCCGTTGAAGTTGCGCTATAATTTTGCGGGAAAATATCTATCCTCAAGAAAGTTTCCTGGAAATGCCTTGCCCACATTCGATTAATTCCCTCTCAATTTTACTACCAAATTTTTATATTTTCTCCAATCTTGAATTTATTCTTTAAAAAGTTGAGGATAGATAGTCTTCTCCCGATGGATTCTACAATTGTGAAGGCGCAAATTCAAGACGTGGAGAGGCTTGAGAAATTCAATGGATTGAACTACAAGCAATGGAGCATGAAGATCTTCTATCAGCTAACGATCGCCAAGGTTGCTTACGTGCTATCGACACCATATCCAAATAATGCATCATCAAATGAAGAAATTTCGATAGCCCAAAATAAGTGGATGGAGGATGATTACATTTGTAGGTTTATGATTCTCAATGCCATGAACAACTCCCTCTTCAATGTGTTCCACGTGCATCAAACTGCCTACAATCATTGGAACGCATTACAAAAAAGGTACGTTAATGAAGATGTTGGAAACAAATCATTTTTTATTAACAAATACATTGATTTTAAAATGGTTGATTCAAAACCTATTGTTGATCAAGTTAATGAATTAATTGATATTTCAACTGAATGTGCGGATGGGGGTGAACCGATTTCCGAGACTTTTCAAGTTTCTACAATTATTGGGAAACTTCCACCTTCGTAGAAGGATTACAAATGAATTTTAAAACATAAGAGAAAGTCTTTGAAGTTAGATCAATTGCTCCAACATATTCAAATTGAAAATGAAGCAAGAAATCGAGATTTACTTTTAAATCAAGTGAAGGATGAAAAAGTGCACAATGTTGAAAACAAAACTTTTAGCAAAAATAAAACCAAAGGCAAGTTTTTTAATGGAAAGAAAGGCTCTTTTCATAAAAAAATGCAAACATGAGAACACCGAGGAGGGAGACACGAAGAAAAAACCAAAGAAGGACCCATGCTTTGTGTGCGGCAAAATGAATCATTTGGCTCGAGAGCGCCGCTTCTGAAACGGACAAAAGAAGAATGAGGCTAATATCATCGAGGAGGATGATCTAGTGGCCATGATCACCGAGGTTCTCATGATCAACGATGATGATGGATGGTGGATTGACTTGGGAGCAACTTGCCATGTCACTCCACATAGGTCTCTATTTAAGACCTACGAAGCAATCAATGTTGAGAAATCTGTTTTCATGGGAAACTCCTCCACAGGTGCGGTGATGGGCATGGGTACAGTCCAAATTCCCTTGTCTTTCGGAAAAGTGCTTACTTTAATGAATGTTCATCATATTCCAGGTGTTCGTAAGAGTCTTATTTCTATTAAGAAACTTGATGATCATGGGTTTAAGATTGTATTTGATTCTCAAAAAGTAATTATCTCTAAGAAAGGGTCTTTTATTAGGAAGGGCTATGCTAAGGACAATATGTATTTTCTTAGTTTGAATAAAGATGCATCTATTTCTTCTTATATGGTTGATGACATGGATTATATTTGGCATTATAGATTAGGTCATATTGGTAGTAATTGTATGCATCGTATGATCTCACATGATTTAATCCCTAAGTCTCGTGCTATTTATACTACTCAAAATTGTGAATGTTGTGCACAAGCAAAAATTACTAAATTACCTTTTAAAAGTGTTTGTAGAAGTACATCTTCATTAGAACTCATACATAGTGACTTATGTGATAATAAAGACAATTTAACAAGAGGTGGAAAAAGATATTTTATAACTTTTATAAATGACTTTTCTAAGTACACTTATGTTTATTTGTTAAAACCAAAGATGAAGCTTTTGAAAAATTTAAAATTTTTAAAGAAGAAATTGAGAATAAAACCGATAAAAGGATTAAAAGATTAAGAACCGATTGAGGTGGAGAATACCAATCAAATGAGTTTATTTCTTTTTGTGAAAAATATGGAATTGTTAGAGAATTTTCAGCTCCAAATTCGCCATCACAAAACTGTGTTGCCGAAAGGAAAAATAGAAGTTTATTAGAAATGGTAAGTGCTATGCTTTTACATTCTAAATTACCTTTGAGTTATTGGGGTGAAGCATTATTTACGACATGTTATATTTCTAATAGAATTTTACATAAAAGTCAAGAAAAAACTCCATATGAATTATTAAATAATAGGAAACCTAGTATTAAACATTTTAAAGTGTGGGGTTGTATTGCATATGTTTTAGATACAATGCAAAAAAGGCCTAAACTTGGTAGTAAGGCTACTAAATCTATTTTCTTGGGTTATTCTATGCATAGTAAAGCATGTAGATTTCTTAACTTACAAACTAATAGTATATTTGAGTTGGCACATGCTATTTCTATGAACATTTAAATGTTAAAAATGTGGACAAATTGGAAATGGAAAAAGATCTTGCAAATGAATTGTTTGATTCACAAGTTGCATCTAGTAGTTCTCATTCTTTGCATGAAGAATTTGCCAATGAAGAAAGTATAGATAATGAGTCCAATCAAGGTGTGTTAAGGAGTAAAAGACGTAGAATTGAGAAAGATTTAGGACCGGGTATGTTTACATATCTACTTGAGGATGATCCTAAATCATATGAGGAAGCTATGTCTTTACCCGATTTGGATCTATGGAAAAAGGCTTGGATGATCAGATCAAATCCATAGAGGAGAATAATACATAGATCCTTGAGAAGCTTCCACCAAATACCAACCAATCGGTTGCAAATGGGTTCTCAAGAAGAAGTACAAAGCATATGGAAGCATTGAAAGATACAAAGCGAGGCTGGTGGCTAAAGGTTTTAGTAAAAAAGAAGGTATCGATTTCTTTGAAACTTTTTCTCCCATTACTAAATTTATTTCTATTAGAATCATGTTTGCTATTGCATCATTTTATAATTTGGAAGTACATCATATGAATGTAAAAACGGCATTTTTAAATGGTGAATTAGATGAAGATATTTATATTAATCAACCGGAAGGTTATATAATACAAGGACAAGAAAATAAAGTATATAGATTAAATAAGTCTTTGTATGGTCTTAAACAAGCACCTAGACAATGGTATAAGAAATTTAAAAAAGAAATTAAGAATTTTGGATTTAAAGAAAATAGGCAGAAAGTTGTGTATTTTATAAATGTAATGATAACTTTAAAGTTCTCATTACTCTTTATGCAGATGATTTACTTATTTTTGGTTCTAATATGTCTTGTATTAATGAAACAAAAGAATTTCTATCACGAACTTTTGATATTAAGGATTTGGGACCCGTTGAATTTATTCTTGGAGTTAAAGTCATTAAAAAGGAAAATGAATTTATTTTAACTCAATCTCATTATATTGAAAAGATATTGAGGAAGTTTAACTTTTTTGATTGTAAGCCTAATAAAACACCTATGAGTCCTCATGTTTCACTTATCCCTAATACAGATGAATCTATAAATCAACAAGAGTATGCAAAAATAATTGGTAGTTCAATGTATGCAATGAATTATACTAGACTAGATATTGCATGTGCAGTTGGAATACTAAGTAGATTTACTAATAATCCTAGTAATCAACATTCGAAAGAACTTAATAGATTAAAGTGTTATTTGAAGCATACTATGCATTATGGTTTACATTATAAATGTACAAATAATGTTTTAGAATGTTATAGCGATGCTAATTGGGCTTCTGATAAAATTAATTCTAAGTCTACTAGTGGATTGTTATTTACTTTGGGAAATGCTATTGTTGCATGGTCATCTAAAAAAGCAATCTTGCATTGCATTATCTTCCATGGAATCTGAGTTTATTGCGATGTCTCTTGCAAGCAAAGATATTTTATGGATTAGACGTTTTCTTAGGTATATTCCTTTTATTGATGGGCCTAAAGGGCCAATTACTTTATATTGTGATAATAAAGCTGCTATTCATAATACTATGAATAAGAGAATAACAAGTAACAATAAACATATTGCTATGAGATATAACCATATAAGGTGTATAGTTAAAAAGGTAATGTAACATTGGTGTAGCTACCTATAGATCAAACGCTTGCTGACCCTCTCACCAAGCCATTATCTGGTGAAAAAATAATTAAAATCATGGGAATTATGGGACTGTTACCAACTGAGCAAAATAGTCTGGGTGAATCCTACCTTCTTTACTTCGATGCCACTGAATGGGAATTGGCTCATTGAAGGGAAATCGAGTTCTAGGAGTTCAAGGGCTCTTCACTATGGACTAATATAGGAATGTAGTATGTGTTTACATTTCCAATGCATTGTTTTATATGTGAGAAATAGTGGGGGTATATTAAAGTCCTATACTTGGTTTAATGCACTGAATTTCCACAACGGGAAGGTTGGATACTTATCCTTAACAATTCTCATAGCCTCAAAGGTGGAGTGCTAAAGCGGTTGTGAACACTTCTGATGAGACTACCTATGCAAGTATGAAGGTGAGCGGCCACCTTCTACGGATTATCGGTAAGATCCTAGAGTACTTGCTAAATTGGGATAGCACAAGACCGTTACGAAATTGGTGCTGCCTATAGCAGGTTATGCATTATACAATAACCCGATAATTATATGTGTTTGTTTAATTACCATATTTATGTGTTTCCAGTATATAAATTATTATTAGTAAATAAGTGGGGGATTGTTGTATAATTATATTATATTTACTAATAATAATATTGTTATAATTAAAACAATAATAAAAAGCAATGGCTAGTGGGTAACTGCAATTGCCAACAGCTAATTGGCAGTAGTTATTGGCAACGGAAGTGGCAACGAATAGTTGCCTAACGGAACGAAAACAGAAATAGATTTAGAAGGAAGAAGTAAATTGAATGAAGGGACATGATCTTTAATCGAATCTCTTCGAAAGAGTACGATATATCTATAAATAGATAACAAGTGTTTTCAACTGTGTATTGAAAAACTCTCATAAAGATTATTTACAATCAATTGCTCTCAATTTCTTCCATTCACTCTTGCCATTACACAATCTTTTTCGTTTGGGTTGGGTTCTAGTGAAGGGGTTTGTGTTTGTAGTCACAATTTCTCTTGAGCATTGTATTCCAAGGTTGGGTATTTCTGTTGAAGTTGCGCTATAATTTTGCGGGAAATATCTATCCTCAAGAAGTTTCCTGGAAACGCCTTGCCCACATTCGATTAATTCCCTCTCATTTTACTACCAAATTTTATATTTTCTCCTAATCTTGAATTTATTCTTTAAAAGAAACTTCCACGCATTGGACAAAATGGGAAAGTGCAAAGCATGGATATGTTCAATTTGTCAAGCAAGGCAGCTATGGAAACTGCCACGCATTGGACAAAAGCTGCATTTAGGGAGACCAGGAATCATAAAGCAGACCATAAATTAAGCTGACGAAAGGGAATCTTTTCTTTTTTAATAAGTCCGAGGAGAATCTACAGAAGTTAGTGGGGACCGCAATTTGGGCCTGGGCCAGACCGGACATGATAAGATCATATTTGAGTCAAGGGTTATCGAGTCGAATTGACCCGGCTTGAAAGCTTAGCGTACCAAGCTTGTGCTGAGTGAATTCAAGTTGGACCTTTTCAAGAGTGCGATAACACACAAAGAAAATAAATTTAAGGTAAAAAAATAATATAAAATATTTTTCTTACATAAAATATATGAGAAATAAATTTTTATAATAATTATCAGGCCGAAATCGAGCCTGTCTTATTAGGCTTCCATCTTATGAGGCCGTCCCAAATCGCCACCCTTTAAAGTTAGAGTGAGAAAAAATGGATCAATTGGTCCTCCATGACAAGTATCCTCTTTAATGAAGACAGATATCCTAATAAGTTACATACTTATTTTTACTATTTCTATTTTTCCTTTCTATAGAAGAATTCTTGAATAATTCTATTTTACTACAAGATGTGAAAAGATACCAATTATATTGAATAAATAAATAAATTAGTGTTAATCACCTGAGCAGTTACAAATCAATTGAATAATATAAATTTAAATATAAAGTATTAGAATTAATTAATATCTAAAAGATTTAGAACTAAAATTACCCCTAAATATTTTATTTTATAATTTAAGTAACCTCAGGAAAGCCTGGGTCCCACTTTCATATTCCAAAACTACCGTTCTTCTAATTTAAATTATGTTACATTTTATAAACCCTTTAAATTCTCTCCCCACTCCACCCATCTATTGTTCCCTCCCAGCCCACATTTTTCATCTACACGATAATCTCAAACTAATTAATAATATAATTAATAAGTCTGTAACGGAGTACAAGTTACGAATAAATAGAGTAAAATAAGTAATGCAGGCTCCATGCCTGGTGTGTATACCAGACTGACAAAATGTCTTGATTGTCAATTCATATTACCGGGTCTTTAGGTTTTCTCCAATAAGTTTCACATGTTTCAGTGACGTCTCCAACTCCATTATTCGTCTACCCCGATTCGCCGGGTCATGAAGTAAAAGCCAGATAGATTTTTATGGCATTGAGAGAGAATGTAGAAAGCCGTCTTCTTTATAGTATTGAGGAAGAAGTTACCTACCGTACCATACTGCCTATGAAAGCCGGTGTAAGCCAGCTTGTGTCCCTCTTTATTTTTTTTTTATTTTTTTTTTTTGGTCGCCAGCCACGGTATCCAAGCCGGCCCAACAGCGTGAGACGGCATCTTTCAGCCAACCATACTTGACTAATACGTTGGTCGCCCCCGGTCGCACGCCTGGCAATGGCGGGTGAGGCGCCCAGGGGGGTGTCTGCGTCGTGAGGTCTCGAACCTGAGACCTCCTTAAGCGGCCCCGAGCTGCTTACCCCTCGGCCCAACCCCCCTTGGTTGTCCCTCTTTATTGTATACATATATATAATATATATATGTATTTGCGAATTTAAAATTCAAATGTGCGCTTAGCTTAGTGGTTTGTTGTCTTTAAGCCCTCTGAAGAAGTGCTCAAATATTTGAATCGATGTAGGCTTATCTCTCTCGCTATAGATGTGTGGGGCTTTGCTCTGGAAAAAATAAAAAGGAAAAAAAATGAAACCCAAAATAAATTGAAAAGGAATTTCTATATAATGACATTTTATCATTTAGTAGAGCTGTCAAAGAATTCAATCCCCATCAAAAAGTTTAATATCCTCTACGTTTCCCCTCTATTGGTTGTCAATAACTTTCGTATACTTGCCAAATGACTGGACGGTGTTCAACTTAATTGCAAGTTGAGAATCCCAACAGTGACATATAACAGAGAACGATAAAGACTAGGAATTATGGTTTCTGGTCCATGCATCATTAAATTATAGGGTGTTCCAATTTTGTAGAAATTCCAATTTTAATAAATTCTGTCTGGTTAGTTCAAATGTGATATTGTTGTAATAAAAAATAACGTTTGGTCGCAACATTTTATTAGCATAAGTAAAATATTGAAAAGTTGATAAGAATTCCACATATTTTGGAAGTAAAGATTTTACCAGTTATAATGTAACATTTTAGACCATAAATTTCATATTGTAATAAACTATGTAACAATAAGTGCAATAGGTGCTATAAAAGATATTCTAATATAATGTTCATTTATGATAGTACCCTTCATATCAAAACAAATGGACTATGAACTCATATCAATGACATATATTTCATTTTCCTTGGTTTAGGGATTGTTTTTTGGCTAAATTGACTTCTCCATCTTCTGCAATCTAAATGGGATGAGTTTTTATATCATGCTAATACCACATTGAAATATAAGTGTTGCCTTTCTTCCACAGGACGGTAGTTATATTTTTCTGGAAGTAAACTATCACCTTAATTCCTAACAGTCCATAAACCCATCTTTTTGTGTACCTACTCTATTTCACCATCAATATAGTTCTTCTTGATGTTTCTTTGATAAGGAGGACTTTATTCTCCCATAATTCATGAACTCCACAAGCCCATGGATACAGGTAAGTTCATGCGCAAACACATGCGTGGGTGGCTTCACAAAGGGCTGGCGCACACAATGGGGAATCGACTTTCCGACCTTATGGATTTTCACATGCATCGTACGTACATCCTAACCACTTGAGCTAAACCTTGAGGGTTCTCGTTCATCATGCCTAAAAAATCTAAAAATTTAGTTTCTTGTTGTGATTTTCATCCTCAATATTTAAAGAATGTACAATTTAGTCCTCTATATAGGGGAAAAATGATGATTGCATGAAAATTACGGATGAAACTTATGAAAAGGGCCTTAAGTGTTAGGGTTTTCTAAATATTAGGGGCGATATTGTGAGCAAAATTAACTTGGGATAGAAATGATTATTGTATAAATAGGGATGAAAATAATATTTTTTTATTTATTTGCTACAGGACGATAATTATTAATGCACGGAAAAAAGAATTGTCACTTAATATTTGTTTATGACATTGGAAAATAGGAATCAACTATGCTCTGGGCAATTTGAGGATTAATATACAAATTTTTGTACGATAATATTTTGAAATATTTCTTTTTCTAAAAATTACATTCGAGCAGGTAGTGATTGCATACAACAACAATAATTTCATATGCATATTAAAAGAAAATAATAGATAATATACACTTTCAAAAATAAATAAATTATTAGACATTACATAACCTAGATTTTCGAGTAAATAGTGGTGGATAATACATAATGAATTCATTGCGTAAATCACCAGTCAAATCTGACACGTGTAAAGTTGATGCTAAAAAATTACGAAAATTTTTACGTGTGTTAAAATGTGAAAGAGATTTACACAACAAACTCGTTATATATTTATACACGAAATATTTAATACAAATTTTCTCTACTCGCACCGGGGTAGTCGCTCTTCCTTCCTCCAGTGACATTCTCTTTTAGTATAAGTAGATTTAAAGATGAACGTGGTCCTCAAAGGAGGGTCAATTCTTCTCCCATGTTTAATGGCAGCAAAATGGTATTTTCACGTTGCTTTCAGTTACTCTTGAGCCCTCCACCTACCGACTGTATCCAGCAAGAGAAGTCGGCTCTTTTTTCTTCGCTTCACAACACTGGTTTTGAAATAACAAGTGATTCAGTGCCGGGAAAAAATAACCAGTTAATTCTAACTGATTTATATTTTAGTTGTATTGGTGCTGTAGACACCTCATTTTAGCTGAAGAAGAATACTTGATGGTCAAACTCGTTCAAGGTACAGAACAATTGGTATTAGGCCTAGATGGGAGTTTAGAGGCTTGGCAGATGGACTTAACAGAGTTAAAAGTGAGTAAATTTGAATTCATCATGAAGATATTTGAGTTACCTTTGGTTTGATGGATTTTGGACCAGAAATTCATCTTGGAGAGGGAGATACAATTTTTTGAAAGAAGATTGCCCAATCTGTGAACAGTAATCGGGTTGTGGCTGATTTCGTAGGAGAAATTATATCTATTTATTGGGAAGTCCAATTTGAGTAAGCTTATGGTATTTGGACCCAAACTCATGAAGGATTAATATAAAAATAGAGCCAAATATCAAAGGTGCGTAATTAGCCTGAGAAAATTGATATCCAAGCCTCAGCATACAGGGCCAGCCCGCACCGTCAGTTGGATTCAGAAATTTGTTTCTCACTAATTCTGAGGCCTTTTGGTGGATTCTTCTTGTCAATGGTCAGTAACATGATGAATATCTATTAGAATATTGGAAAGGAAATATAAGATCTGTCCTTAGATAAGGAAAAGGAAAAATCGGGTAGATCCAGAACTGATTGGACAGATAATATTCCAACCGTGAAGATTGAGAGAAGATATTGATGCAGCCCCATCGATTCACGAATCAGAAGATATGAAGCCGATTTTCAGCCTCAATATCCTTCTCCTTCCCAGATTTAATCCTCAAATGAAGTGTATAAAAGGGGAGACGACTGAAGAGAAAAGGACAGATAATCCTCCGACAGCTATCCTCTGTGATGAGTGCCAAGCCCTCTTGAAGCCACGCCACTGATCTCAGCATCTCCTCCACGAGGGCATTGTGCTAGATGCATCCCAGATAACCATGCCAATCCTTACTTCGATCCAACCCCTAGTCCGGTCGCTACCGAGAAGTCCTTTCCAAGTTGTGCTCTTTCTCAAGTTGCTACTGGGATCACCTTGGATCCACTTTCTTTTGGTAATTAGGTCAGCTTCTACAACTTTCAATTCCTCTAAACGGTTGAAGATGAATGCCCCGGTGTTTGTTTTATTCTCTCTATCTGTTGCCCGTTCTTCTTCATGTCAATTAGTGCTTGCCGATTCTAGTCTTGGTTGATTATGAAAAATTTGAATCCCTACTATGTCTATGATTAGTAGCTCGTGGTATTAATGATTGCTCCATGAATAAAGTTTTTTTGAAAGAAATTAGAACGTTGACTCGGTTCTTTAAGCCAAATTCACACACTGCCTTATGTTAAATAATAATATCATCACGTAATTTATTATTTAGAGTATTATCTTTTTTTTTTTTGAAATTATGTTTTACATCTTCCATGAGAAGAGTCACCCCTTTGGCTCTAAACGTTCATCACTAGTTGCTTCATTTTTTTTTGCACGCTTTCCTTGCTTAAAAAATTAGAAAAAGGGATTAAATAAAATAAGGTAAATTTAGAAACGTTGTTGGGTACCAATTTAGGGGCGTGTCGATGGGCTAGTGAGTCTTTCAAACGTAATAGAACCCCAGATCCAACTTTGTTCAAGACCGACAATAAAAGCCTAGGTGGTTAGTGTCATGCTCCCTTAGGTTAATAGGTTTCTAATCGACCTTAAGATTAACTCCATAACGATTAGTGGCGATTCCTTCTATTTATTTATTTTTAGCCATGATATCGTGAACTCGATTTATTTCGAGGTTGCGACAGATGCACTTAGAGATAAAACATGTAATGACTATTCTTTATTAATAATATTTGAGACCTGTTTCTATTTAAGGAAGAGATATTGAACTAAGAGAAGGTCTAGTGATAATCCTATCAAATCACAGAATCATGGAAGATAAATTTTCAATTATATCTACATGTAGTTAGTTTATCCTTGATTTGATGGGCAATACATACTTTATATAATGGGATAGGTGACACTCCTTAGTGTAGTGAGTGAGAATTTTTTCTCCAATTCTTCTCCACTGATAGTACGAACCATCTCAACAACTTTCTAAAGCAAACTCATCGCAATGGATTCGAAGTCTGAGACTTGGAAAGACCCATACCTCTTAGGAATAGTGCCCTAAATTCAATCACATGTGCTGTAATGGAGTTATTTTTATGGGTAAATTGCCTGAAAAATATGATGTTTGACGGATTTTCTGCTTCTCACAATCTTAAAATATTCAAAAATTGCCATGAGTTTTCCTTTTTCTTACCAAACGTCATGAAATTAAGACATTAAAATTTTCCAATTAATAACTGACATTCATGCTAACGTGGTATTTTTATTGCTAATGGCATTTTTACATGGAGATAGAGAAATTGTTGAAATTAGATTTGGAACAAACAATAAAAAAATTTAAAGTATAACATATAAGTCATAATCAACTATGACTTCGGGTGGTTATGTAAACATAAGTCTGATTTTTTTCAGTCAACTAATAGATTTTACTCGATATTACTGTAAGTTTACAACAACAAATCATCTTGTTCTACAATAATAATAA